>CM030369.1:102157252-102757252 GCA_003604175.2 Clonorchis sinensis
ACACTCTCACACACAACATCGCGGTAAGCTTTTGCTCGACATGGCAGCTCACACCAACACTCCCACGCCATTTAGCTATGGTGCACTCACCATGAATATCACCATTCCGTTCCCACTGTCTCAATGGAAGCCTTCATTTTACTTCTCCCCCGCGATTTGCATTTACCAGTGTCTGTATGCTGTTTGCTTATTCGAATTGACTGAGCTGTCTTTACTGGCCTCGCTGTCCCTCGACCAGAAAAAAATTGGTGGCTGTAGTATTTACTAATGCACGAACCGCATTTATGACCGCTTGGATGGTTGTTCCACCTTGCAGATCTGGTAGCATGCACGAGAGATGAAAACCCCCTGTGGTAGACGGGTACGCCCTGCAGGAAGGGTCGCCCTGTTACGTTGCACCATGGTGCGTTCGTATACCCACCACCCGTCCAGTAGCACGGATGCACCGTCCATCGCTGGTGGTTCTGAGCCTGGCCGTTAAATTCAGGAAATCAAAAAAAAGTACCGCTGACTTGTGTTTGTTGCTGTTGGTGCTGGGCTCGCCGGGTGAGTTTTGTATCTGGCAACGCCATAAAACAGATGAAAAACTGGTCTCTCATCTGTCAAAAAAACAATAAAAGATAAAAATACACCTGGGATAGCCTGAAGATGCTCTGCGATGCCCATGGCCTACGTCGACGAGCATAGCTGTATCCGCCTTCGTCAGAACAGAGGCTACACCGCACCAAAGCCCATTTCATCAACCAAACAAAGGACACGTCTGCCTGCCGCTCCCAGTGGTAGACATGAAAGCCTTCACAATGCACCACCAAAGATTAAGGCTGATAGCAGTGCTTCGGGGATTGGTGACTATTTCTCTTGCACGTACTTTCTCTCCCGTAACTGTCCAACTCATGTAATAAATACCAGGTTAACCAGTTATCTCGGAAGTTTACTCCCATCAACCCTTATACATCTGATTTCCACATCAACACTCTGCGTGCTTATATCGGCTTTTACTAGGTCTCTTGTAATTTAATATCGTATGTTAGCAAACCAAACCCCCTGGTCGCTACTCTATTAAGTTCAAATGGATCTATATCATATCCCATATAATCATTTGTCATCACCCTAATCGCGGCAGACGTCGTTTTTATTTCTATGTATATTAATGCACATTATCCCATTTGATGTCCCCTCAAACTCACCATGTCTTACTAATCTCATCTCACCCCTCATCTTTGCAAGCTTTGAACTTCGGCAATGCTCGGTTTGGACGACCTGGTTGACTGGTATCTACTCCAGCTGGCCTGTAATCTACAACCACAGGATCCCCAAACGGACCAAAATCTCTGCGATTCCATATCGGCTTCGTTCCACCTTGTTTCCTCGGCCAACCTGAAATGAATCCCGCTGCCCAAAGAACTGCACACCCCAGCCCGATCACCTTAAATGTGACGTCCGTTACGGGGCTGTCCAAAAACTGAAGCGTGTCAGACCAGTGGTGACACGGCACTGCTATACCCAGTCTGATAGCACACCCGCAACTACTCCATTCCTTCTCTCCAGACCGTGTCCTCTCGCCCACTCGTTCCATTAACTGCAAATACGACGAAATCCTCACCTGACCCCAGCTGCCTCCACGACACAATCATTCCAGCCTGCTGAACTTTTGGTTCGAATTTAACCACCTCTGTGTTTCTGCGCTTCCCACAAAATTCAATAACTTTCTATACAGTTCGCGTTCCGGCTCGTGTGTTGCCATCATCTCTCCTTCCAATGGAACTGTTATGCCCGACTCCACAGCAGCGATACCAGTGAGTCACCACAGTTTCGCTGTATACCATTTTTCTGAGATCCCTGTTACCACTAACCCGCTTTGCTAGTACCTCCGCTTCATCATCCTCACATACGCTTTTTGTGACCCTGGCCATGGACCCAACAGTCCAAGGCCGCGAGGCCTAAGCGGTTGTTTTTTGGCTTCAGTTCAATTTGATCGACTGGATGACGCCAACTTTGCTGCTTCACCAGATCTGAGGTTCTTGTTTCTGATTTTCTACAGCTTACGTTTCACTTGTCATATGTCAGGCAGGAAGCCTCTTGTTTTGCCCTCCCTCGTTTTGTTTTCGCCCGCCACCTTCAAACCCCAACGATCAGACCTTGCTCGATGTTCTCTTCGAAAAAAGTGCTTCCCTGCTCGTGTCGGTTTTTGGTTACCACGTTTACATTGGGTAAAGCTCACCGCCTATGACGCTGTCCCCTATCCCAACCCAAAACCTCCTGTACTCACATTCCCCGCCAGTCATGCCTTCATTCGCCCTGTAACCTTATGATCATGCCTGACGGCATGCCCCCACAAGTTGGGAGTAAACATTATTATTATTATTACTAATGTAAGTATGGAAGTTATCTGCAGAGTACGAATTAAAAAGCTATTATTTACTGTTCTGAAGCTGATTGGCGAGACTGTTCCGGATACGAACGTAATAACCTAGGAGGAATTTGTGGCGCAGGCTTGCACGAACTGAAGGCGTCGATAAACGCTCGCCGGAGTTGCGAAATTCACAGTGCGTACCTGACCTTGTTTTTTGCATAGTCTCCACTCGAAAGGCATTTTGACGCAACACACGGTGTAGGAAAGTTAGATTTGGCTTAAGCTGTCTGCGTCATGGTGACTCAAGGCCTAAAATTATGCAGCGGGAACAATAAGAGAGAGGGTTGAACTGTGACAGTAACTTTTCAGTGGGTGAGCACTAGACACTTTTAGATGCTGGCCTGCAACTTTGAGTACAAAAGAAAGAGGAAGCAGAAGAGAATTTCACGCTTGGTTGCTCACAAAGCTTGAAAATTGTGACCTTTGTGTTTCGGTGATGAAAGGAGCATAACTGTAGAAAGCAGAGTCTACGCGCTCTGGCGACCGGGAACTGGACTTAGTGGGAAAAGCTCAGAGTAGATTGTTTGAGACCAAAGTATCTGACCTCTGTAGAATGAGTTACATGGTCGCCAATAACTGTGAGCATGTCAGGTGAGACACGGCAGCTGGTTAGGGCGTGGCAGAAGATAAACTTTAGCTACAGTCACTTGACTAGCGAATCAGAAATCCTAAGTCTTATTGGATCTAGTGAAGGAAAAGAGTTTTTGCAGAAGCAAGGAATGTGTAAGCGATTCTTATATCGTTTCCAAAGGAAAAGGGTTTACCGTGAGACAGGCGCTGAAGATATCTATGATATACAGTAGGAAGCGGACGGGGCCTGGCACGCCCTCTTGAATTATTCCACCGTTGATCGATATTGGAGAGGACTTTTTGTCACCGATTTGTTATTTGTACGGGGTGAAAACCACCGAAATAAGAATTCAGTGGTGCCAACAGAACGAAGTTTCTTCAAAAGGGATGCAAGAAGGACTTGATAAAAGGCTTTTGGATATCCAAAATTCTGTCGGAATGGAGAACCCGGCGTCGTAGACTGCTGAGATTGTCTAAAAATAGAAGCTGGCGGACCTTGACTAACCTTTGAAACAGGAATCCTTTTTGCCAGTCATTCATGGCATGAGGGATCCCTCTGGATTTGGAAGTAGTTTGTCTAAATCCGGATTTGAAATGGAAGCTGACTAGGGATTGTTTGCACATGGAGGGGACGAGTTCAGAGTTGATTAAGCGAGTAAAAAGATTTCTGACAGGGAGTTAAACATCTTGACCACCGCGCTCAGAACATGAAATGGTATGCAGTCGCCACCGCGATATCGGAGTTCTTGGAGGTTTAAGGAAGTGCACAAACGGTAAAGTTGCTGAGAGAATAATGGGTATTCTTATGGGTTTGAGTTTCGAGGGAGGCGGCAAGTAGCAGCTGGCCGATTAGGCGTTTGGTTGGCTGATTATATTGACTGGATCGGTAATAAAACAACCGGTGGACCGCAGACGAGTAACTGAGGACCCAAGAGCGATGCCCTGTTCACGGGATTCGGGAGATACTCACAGGGGCTCTCCGTTGGTTGAGAGCTTTTTGGTAAGGAACAGTTACGAGAAATCCCGATATTCTCTGACAGCTGGGTATATTTTTGCATCCGAGGTTTTTAGTAACTTATCATAGCGAGAGATATCAGGAAGGAAACTGTTCCTGGAAGAAACAAAGTAGAAAGCGGTGCGAGGGTTTCTGTTTGTCACAAATGCTTTGTGTGTTTATCGAGAAAAGGAAGCCGCCATAGTCCTGGGAAGGCCGCCCCAGCAAGGATGAGAAAGCCAATAAAACGCCTGGAGACAGGAGGTGAAGGAGAGGAGTACTTGGAGGAGCAGTTGCGCCATGACTGACGAAGTTGCAAGAACCAACGCAGTGATCGCTTCCTGAGAAGCGCCCATAGCCAGATGACCCTCATTTGTGAATAATAGGCCCAGGGTAGTGGGGCTGCGGAAAATATGGGACCTTCCCTCTACACAAACTCAAGTAAGCAGCGAGGAGAAATGGTTAGGGTCGGTAGTGGGCGACCGGGAGGTATATTTTAGGTTGAAGTCATTCTAAAAACATTTAGTTGAATGAAAGAGGGCATGCACAGATGAGATAATACAGGAAAGTTAGCAATAGAGGCAGAGGAGGGGATGGTGTAAGATAGATGCATTCCAGTAGACCAGGTCGTTTGGTCTGTTTCGTAGAGATCCAGATGACTTCTGGAATCCCATCTAGGATAGAATCTTCGGGGAGACCTGCACAAACTTCTGATTTGGAATGGATGGCACAGCCCCACCCCTTGGGTTTTTCCTGTCAGAGTGGTGGCTAACGTAGCCGGGGATTGAGGTAGCCGTGTCCCGTTTCAACCGAGAACCGTGTTTTAGTCGCACAAATCAGACTTGGTCGTGCGGTAGCTATAATTATTCGGAGGTTATGGACTTTTGACAATAATTAGCGGGTAGTTAACAGCAGTATTGAAAAAGTTCCTTGGTGAGCCAACCCTATCAATTAGGAGTTCACTAACCACGCTTGTGTTAGAGTTCTATATTTTTTGGCGTTGAGCGGGGTTTGTTTGTGTACCTGAAGTAGGGTTGACCGGGCGTGTGTTCAGAGTCCGTCAGGGTGTATTCAGCACCAGTGGCGGAGGAGTGAATAGCGGATAAAGTAGGTCTGAATCCACAGCATAACGTAGAGTCTGAGGCTCATCACGGGATAGTGAATGTCTTCGGGTGGGGAGCGTGAAGTTGAAAGGAGAGTTTTGAAACGTGCAGTCTTTCACATCGTCAGGGGGTACGGATTGGGGTGTGGTGAAAAAATGGGCGGTGGGTGTAGCGGGATAGGTGGCAGCCGGAAGTGTTTAACAAGGGGTGAAACTGGATGAGCAGAATGATGAAATCAGATACTGAGCTAGCCGTGGATACGAGGTTTTATCAAGCGCATGGTGCGTGTGGTTTCGCGCACTTGACACGTAAGTATGAGGGGGCTGGAGCAAAGTCTGTTTGTCTAGTGAATGACGAGGGACGGGTTCTCGGAGGTGTGGTTGAGGAGGCTTTACGTATCGGCGCTTGGACGCTAAATGCTTGTGTCCGGAGGCGCATTTTTGTAAAGGTGGAACGCGGAGATACAGTAGACCGCGGGGACCGTGATGAAAGCAGGTGCCGTTAATGGCTGGTGCAGTCAGTGCTCTTGAAAAGTTTTGCCAGACTGATGGAGACATTTGCGGTTTTCACGGGTGTTAGGGCAAAAGTTCCATTCGCGAGAGCAATGAGGGACTCAGAGTCCTGGAAGTCCACGAAGCCACGGGCTACTGAATAGTTTGGTGTGGGACTAGTGCTGTGACGAAAAGCCGAGCACTGAGAGGATGAGGGTACCATGGGAGGAGTTACGTAAGTACTGACAGATGATGAAGCAACAGAGTTTCAGTGGGACAAGATGGCCGGTGGTTTGTGATGGGACGTCCGTTAGTTTAGTTCACAGATGCGGCAGTGGTGTACACGCTCGTGGGGTTGATCGTTTTATAGATAATTTGGGATATCGGATATTTAGAGGGCGAATGGGGTCAGTTTGGCTGACCCGAGGTGGGACATTATAGTTAATCTGACATTTTGTGAGATTCAAAGCCACCAGATCGTTATATGTGGAATCGGAATGTAGAGTCAAGGAGTGAAGTGGGCGTGGATACTACAACAGCTTTAATAATATCATGGGCTGTTGGAGACTCAAGTTGTTTCAATGACACTGCCTAGGGGGCGGGTAATCCTACAAGCTCTGTAAGTTATAGTTTGATGAAGGGTGATTTCGTCCGCTGCGGTCACATATATTGACGATGAACCGACTTGTTTGGTTTTCCGGGGAGTTAAAATCATGGGGCTTCTGTGACAGCATCACGTCGACTGCACTAGTTTGCGCGGATTGATGGGTAAAGGAGGGTTCTATCTGGTAGCTTACAATGACCGAATTTTTAGATTAAGGTAATACCCTCCTGGTAAGCTGCGCTTGCAGTCGACTACGAGCAGATTTAATTTTTATGGCTGAATATTTGTTGGTAGGAAAGAAAAGGGCTTGGAATGGTAGCATACGAACGGAATCTTTTCCATCTCTGAATCGCATCCTTGTTCGTCAAAAACATGAATGGCTTCAAACTTCGGGGCCGCCTAGCTGTGCAGGTGGTGTCAAATACGTCACATGCAGTCATGATGGCAGTTTTGTTGTATTCAAGCGGAATTCGCTCCGGCGTGTTAAGTAGTAGGACCTGATGACGGCATTCTATGTGTTGACAAGTCTCATAGACAATACTGTCAATAAGATAGTGTAATAAGATTTGCTGGATCGCATGCTGCGCTAGGAGTTAGGAGACATGCAATAAGTTGGTTGGCTCGGGGGGAGGACATTTCATTTTCCATCTTGTTTAGACGAGCCCTGGTATTTTCTAGGTCTTTCTGGACCTGAGATCCTTCTGATAGCAGTGAGAAAAGACGGTTGCTCTGTTGAGGTGCCACTAAGTACTACTGAGCCCTCTGTGGTTGCTTGAAGTATTCTGTTGACCAACCTTAAAAGGTGGGTTGGCGAGCTGGTTCTCTTGGCTGTGAGGCACTTATTCAGACATAGTGAAAAGACAGCTAATGTGGATTCTGGAATTAACATCTGCTTACAGGACGAAGACGGAAATGGTGGCATCACGTGATGCCTCGGTGTAGGGTAAGGAATATTTGTTCGGGGGATAAGGATGACAAAGCCTTAGATTTCTCATATCGCATCACAAAGTTCTTAGCCATTCTTAATCAGCTGGGTGAGTCGGTAGTACAGAAAGGGTTGCGGAATCCTAAAGCAAGGGCAGCACGTCGACGGCACGATCGTGTAAATGAGGACTGAGGACTGGGGAAGAAAGACAGCCAAGCAAGTAAGGAGGCCTTTATGCATCAGTGTTCACGATCTTAGGTAGATTTCTTTAGTTAAAAAAGTTCTAACTGGATAATGAGGATTACTGCAGTCTGTTTGCCAGAGTATGCACGGCAGCTGGTGTTTGGTTACACTTCGGTTAACTGCGGACTCATATACTGCATGTACGCAGAAGCACACCAATAGTGTTTTGATGTGTTCTTACACCACATCGGGGACCTTAGCTTGTCCTTGGTCGCTAGGTCAGCCAGCGAGAATCCGCACTTTTGTAGTTTCATTTAGTCTGCTGTCATCCCCTTTTAGATTATTTTTTTCTATTTGACACCGTTTTATCTGATACCTCACGGAATTCACCACACTCTGCAAATCTCATTCCCTCCTCTCCTGAAGCTTTAAAATTTGGCAGTAGTTGATCCAAACATTTTGTATGATTATTTCCGTTTTTGCTTCTTGTTACCCTGGCCATTTACTAAACCACCCCAGATCACTCATGGCTAACAGCGGTTCTTCATTTTGGTTAAATTCATGGGGCTTCATTATTGAATACATAGTGCCTCATACCCCATTGTTTTAGTTTTTTGGTTTCCACAACTTTGATGATTTTTGCATGACAGGCGTGTCTAGTTAGTTGTATTTTCCTTCCAGTTGCGTTATTGCCTGCCGCGTTCAGGTTGCAACCGCCCAATCATGCCTCAAATAGCATCTTCCATACAGTTTGGGAAATATTATTACAGTATATTATACAGCATATTATATACAGTATACATATACAGTATATTATCATATTATATTATATTATATTATTACAATAAATAAAAATCACGTGGCACGACCATGCTGGGAGCAGAAAGCAGACCACCTCAACTGAAAATGACGAAAACCGTTGAATGTGAGTAGCAGTGAACTGTTAAACCCGAAGCCTCATTCTATGAAAGACATGTACCGGAACAGTGGGTTCTATACTACAGATTATGGAGAGATACCTGTGATTACCCCAGAACCACAATGTAAAATAAAGCCAGATTCACTCATTGGTTGTCGTTTTTGTAAGAGACACTATCAACAGAGCCCACTGATCGTGGTTTTCTGGCGCACAGCGAGTTCCCAAATATCAAAACTGGAGTGAGGCTGTGTAAAAAGACAAAGAAGCCATGACCACCAGTGACAGTTTTGCAGTGGAATTTAGAATTATCTTATCGGAATTCGGAACATTGCAACCGATGAACCACGTCGCAGGCGGGCTTGTCAAAGGCTGTAATTTGTTCATTTTCGCAAACATAAAGCCAAAAGGTGGAATTTTCGGGAGAGTGCAAGCACGTAGTTTGGTTACCGGGGTATAAAATACCTATTAGATGTCGGATTGTGCATGGTGTCAGTATGAAATTGCAGGACTGTTACATTTAGTTGTCCAGATTATCCAGCAACGTAAGGAATGCTTGAAGAGTTTTTGCAGAAGGCATTGCAAGAGTGGCCGGTCTGTGGATTGACCTAGGCGGGCAACGCATGAATAATCAGGTCAGCAAAGAACCACAAGTTTTGATGAGGGCAACTTGCGTGGAGGGTAAAAATCGGAAAACACCTTATGCAAAACGAAGGTTAACGACGGCGAAGGCTGAAAATTGGCACATCTTGGTAGGTCGAAACGATTGGTATCTAAGGTCCTGAGATGGGGCTTTTGCCTCAGTCGCTAGGCGCCCGTGGTGGGAATATGCACCAATAATAGAGGTCTCACGGTTTCACTTCTAAGAATGCGCATTTTTGTCAGATACAGTTGTGAAAGTGTCCCTGAGGGAACGAATACGCAAAAATGGTAAGTTTTGGCACTGTCAATTATTGAGTAGTTTTTACCTTTGATAGATAAGAAACTACTCAGTATGTTACCATTTTCTGCAAACACGAGTGCATTTTGCTATCCATGGATTTCCACATGATGCGGTTGCAATAGCTTCCTTTTGTAAACTGAGATGCAGTACAATAAAATTGCGCGGACTGTGCAGTTTATTGCCACCCCCTAATCTCTCCAGAACGCTCCAGGTATTAGCCTGTATCCCTTTGCTACCAAATTTGTGACGGATGGGATAATCAAGGGCGCCTAAAAAACAACTATGCAGTGGTACTGGTTTCAAGTCAAAATAGCTGGTATTCCAGGCCAGATATTTGCAGGTCGTAAAAATTGATGTGCTTGTGACCTTCAGTCTAAACATCTTCCAAATAACACATCTTGAATACTTTAGGCAAACCATACGCTGTGGCTCGGCTAACATACCATGTTTCGGTTCACTAGTCCCATTTATTCTTAGTCTCACGTGATCCGGTCTCTAACTCAGTACTGCAACGCATTTTGACGTCATATTTTTTCACCACTTCGCTAAAAGTGACATCATGATCCCAATCAACGCAACGGCCCATTGTACCTGGGGCAAAAGCCTTAACAACAAAATGGCATCCTTGCCCACAGTTTTTGTCTGTGCTATGCCAGGACTATCCTGTGGATAAAATCAGCAGCAGCAGCACAAAGTCGATCCGCAGCGGTGACTTTTACGTGCACAATTACGTAAATCATCTTGCTTCCGGTGTTCTCTTTGAAACTAAAACTGATATTGTTGATGTTCGTTTTAGTGGCCATCATCTGCCGAACTCAGATCACAGGCCCAATCACTACTTTAAACTAATCTGAACGATGCTGTTAGAAGTATGCAGATATTCCCCAAGCACTTTCAGCCACGTAATATAACTTCCCTTTTAGCATTATTAAGCCGGTTGCCCGAATCAGTACAACACTCAGTTTTGCTGTTTTTGCTTGAGTGTTCTGAAGCTAAAGCCCCCCTCCTACATATTGTGTACCTTTATGCCACTTCACGCATACGACACCAGTGATGCCCATTGACATCCTCGGATTTGGAAACATGCCTTCTCATCGCGAGCTATGTTGGGTCGGGTTAGGTTCCTGCGGCTTTTGGACCGATTTCCCAAAGGCACACCCGTTATACCCTTCAGGTGGTTTTTGCCATTATTAGACAAAGATCATTTGAGCGAAACAAACGCCGATAACGGCTCACTTATCTATAAGAAGAGAACGCTGATAGTTGGTTTGGACACTTCAACTTTGGCCACCTGCGATTCCGGAACCAAATTTCCCACCCACAACTCAGTCCTGAACAGTGAAGTTGGAGCCCCGACAGCTTCGGAAGTAAGGCAATGTCTCCGGTCTCTCAAGCGTCACCGAGCCACTGTTCCTGACAACCCCCCTGTCGCTCTGTTTAAATATAAAGGTGCAATCTTGAGTCAGTGGTTGTCTAGGCGAAAGAGACCGTCACAACCAACTAGGGTTGGGATGTTCGCAATGAGTGACAATCAGATGAGTTAGGTTGATTTCCGTTGCAACTGTGTTCTGTATCGCTTATTGTACATTATCTTAGAAAGGCGCGTAAGGACGGGACCGGAGAACAGCAAGCAGGATTCCGACCGAGAAGAAGCTGTGTGGGCCACATCTTCACACTCCGTCAAGTGTTAGAGCAATGGTGTGTATACAGACACCCTACACTCTTGGTGTTCCTTGCCTTACAGTGCGTTGGATCCTGTATACTCGGGCATGTCCCAATAGTTCGTGAACATGATACGTTGTTTGCCTTCACATAGTGAAGTAGACAACACTTTCCTCAAGGAATGCATCCAGCACTGCGAACTAAGGTGGCTGAGTTAGGTCCTACACATGCCAAGCAACCGCCTGTCAAGACGAGTGCTCTTTTCTATGCTTGACTTGAAGTGGCGGAAGCCTAGATGTTGACCGAATTTAGCATAGTAGAAGGGAATAAAGGGTGTTGCGGAAATTTTGAGTGATGTTGGTAATGTTCACACTCCAGGCTGGATTTCGTGTGCTTTTCGCTGTGCTTGGCTGGAGACGCTAAATAATACAGATGCTAACCGATGGCAGTGTTGTTCATGCTGTGAGTCCCTATCCAGATTGCCTTTGTTGGCGTTGGACTAGCCCTAGGTCCGCTGATGTTCCCATCTTCCCTCCTTTCCACTGTGAGGCCTCATTCATGTAAATTGATATAGTTGTACCACAGTGAAGTATCGGTATTCTCGGCTGGTGTTGCTGTCAGTGATGATCCTAATGTTTTCGAGGTTCGTTCGTTAGTCGCGAATTCCCATATTTTGTTCTTGGTCCAATCACCATTTTTCACTCGGTCACATTTTGTGGCAGGAAACAACGTATTGCCGTTGATAGGGTGGTCTAGCATAAGTTTACATAGATTCGCCCTCCCATATTGTGTGCCAACACCACGTGCTTTTTTCCGTCTTCTCATTACAGCGTGGATAACATCACCAAGCAAGGGTATTTGGCATTTCTGATCTGTCCTCGTTCTTATCGATAAACTGTTTGTCACGTTACCTCGCTGTACTTTACTCCCAAAAATGCCCCTTCAAAAAATGACATTGTATCATATATCTTTCTTTTGACTAGGTTCATGATAAGCTAACAATGGTTACATAAAACCTCAAGATGGTGTACATAGGGAAAAACGATTTCACGGCGAACAGATATCGTCTATTTCTATAGCAAGTCACTTCATCCTAGGTTTACAAGTGTTTCTCACGACGCACTTGCAGTAAACCATCTCGTGTGGTGATGAGGATCGTCGATGTTTTTGTTTCTCCGTTAGTGCTTGCGTATCTTGAGTAGCCTTGACCTGTGTTCTGGTCGCTGCTCACACTTGGACTGTCGGACATCGGGAGTTCAGAGTAAATACAACCAAGCATTTCTTGTTCTAAAAAAAGAAACCAGAACGGAGTTTTCGTTATCGTGATTTAGTCGACAACTAACAACAAATAGAGGATAGGGAGAGTTTGTGCAGGACGGTACCCTTTCGAACGGTGTCGTCAACTGCAGTACGTGTCTTAAATGAAGAACAAGCGAATATACATGTCCCGTTAGATACCAAATTCGAATTCTGCCAGGTAAGGTGGAACTGTTTATACTTTGAATGTAGTTACATAGCCAACCGGATGTCTCATCACTCAAGCAGCTCTAAACCCACGGGCGGTGGTGTGATCTATCTGGAAGAAGAACGGTAATGCGTTTGAATATCTGTACACATCAATCGGACGCCAGTTATCGAACTTTTCCACAACTGAAAAACTTTTAGGAATCCGTATGGGCTGGTGTCGGCCACGTGGCTTCCGTCACAGCCCTCGGCAACTTATGGAAGTTCCCATCTCAGCTGTTTTCACTAGCTAATCCTGTTCCTGGGTCAATTCATATCCACTGTCGCGTGCCTATAAGTACACCAAGCTCCCATTTTTCAATAAGATTGGCATTGTCAGGTTGCCTCAGATATAACACCGACTGTTTTGAAAACCTAATAGATGTAGTCTCCTAGTGCGAATTTCCTTTGCCCGGGATCCCACACATTCTGTCCGGTTTAAATAATAACCAGGACAATTCGGCAATATCCGGGAGACACGTCCAACAAGAGTCATATTTTCGCAGTCGTTCATCTTAGCCTTTTCGGGGACAAAATCTGTTTGTGAAGAACTTCTTTTCTTCGAGAAATACACTCATCTGCAAATCAATTTGGTTTTTGCGAGAGACTTACCTGAAACCCAGCTGAATCTCTCGTTTGTGATGATTTCAGGCAACTGAATGTGCTGCACCAGGCCGCCTCATGTTCCAGTTGCTACGATATTCGAGATATCGCGATACATGTATATTCGTAATGGACTACTGATAAGGTCGAAGAGTTTTCAGCAACTTCTTTTCTTCTTAAGATTTTTGGGGTCGTGGCCTTTGGTTTTAGAATGGTGTTTGGTTGGCACTCCAGCCGTTGGCCCTGATAGCAGGCATCTTCCTTTGGTTGTGCAGTGACCCACACATTCACCGGATTTCTGGCAGCGGAGTTGACATTTTATGTGTGTTAATTCTCTGTATCTTCCAGTTTTTTCTTAATCAGTGTGAGACTGTCCTTGGGACTTATTCTTTAAGTGGTTTGTCTTATGACTCTGCCGGTTTGCTACAGGCTTCATACGTTTTTGACTCCACCCTTGATCTCACAAGCCTCATCCTTACCACGGTTAATTGCCCGCTCGCAACAAACCCAAAATAAGGTTTCGGGGAACAGTATGTACTGTTCTGTTGGGGTATAGCCGGCGGCATGTATCGAACCGATCTCCTGCTGTCGATAATCCACCAGAATGTTCTCTAAATGAATGAGTTGTTTCCTGGCACTTGAAGCTTTCTTGGAGATACTTGCCATGTTGGGATTGTGACAACAATTATGTCCTGGCTGAGCGTCAGCTGACATGAGAGCAACAGCGTGGGAAAGAAAAGGAACATTATTGGGACTACCCTGTGGCCTGATGATATAATGCTTGTCGGGTTCAAATAAATGTCTGTCTTTGCTGCAGGGAAAAGTTTGCTCTGAAAGTTCCTACGTGCCTCTGTAGGCGAGTGGTTCTTTACTCGTTATCTCACCGTAACAGCGTCTCCTTTTTATACCAGTCGGAATTTAGGCCCCAGCGAAAGTGGAAGTAAGTTCTAGAGCTTCTTTAACTGCGTGCACTTTACAACATGTATGTGCACATCACACTGTGTCGGTGAAAACATTGCATTTTACTGAACATTTTGATAATCAAGATCATGAGAAAGATTTACTTCAAGCCCAGTCCGGTCAAGCCCTTTAATATAACGTTACTGTTTATTCACTTTCGGCTTGATCTGTGCACGGAAGAACACGTCGCCACAGATATAAATGAAATTCGTTTTTTTGCGCGCATCGACCGTCAGGGGATCAGCCACAACGCCTCGGCCACATGGGGTCGCACTTAGGAAAATTCAAACTGCGCGCGCTTTTACGTGAAGACAATACACCGCACACATGTGAAATGTACAAATAAGATGGAGCGTCCATGTCAAACGTGCACCACCGAATACATTAAATACACAGTTCCTTTCCACTTGCTTGTTTGGGTGTGTGTTTGAGTGTATCACGCGGGGATTCGAACTGCGCGGCCTGGCTTCCGCTTTCTGTCGTTATCCGCGGCATCCTGGTAATGGATCTCAGTCTTGACGATATTATCCAACGGAATCGTAAACAACCTCGTGGGCGTGGTCGTGCTCGTGGGGCGAATCCATTGCGTGGCGTACGCCGTGGTGGGATTGCACGGAGGAGTACTGGTGGAGGAGTATGTGTAAATTAATTTGCTAATACTCTTCTAGGCCCGTGTCTTGCCCGAAAAATGGCAGCACGATATGTTTCAGGGTGGTC
This sequence comes from Clonorchis sinensis, assembly GCA_003604175.2. Taxonomy (NCBI): domain Eukaryota; kingdom Metazoa; phylum Platyhelminthes; class Trematoda; order Opisthorchiida; family Opisthorchiidae; genus Clonorchis; species Clonorchis sinensis. The sequence continues at coordinate 102,171,840 of CM030369.1, forward strand.
GAGATGGTAGACAGACGAGCGTATCCAACAAGCTGCACATTTCCAATCTCGATTTTGGAGTCAGTAATGACGATATCAATGTAAGTCGTGGTTTTTACGTAACCCCCATTCTGTAGGAGCTTTTCCGCGAATTCGGCGCTATTCGAAGAGCGGCCGTACATTATGATCGGAGTGGTCGTTCGCTGGGCACAGCTGAAGTGGTCTTCTTAAATCCTCTTAGTGCCACTAAAGCTCGAAGTCATTATAATGGCGTTCCGCTTGATGGTCGCCCAATGGTGATCCAGCTTGTCGGTGCAGGTTAGTCGGCCTTCCAAGTTGTACGGCTGGTAATGGCGATCCTGTGGTGGTGTTGCCACATGCGAAGACGAGCTTGCGCTAACGGGTCGTCCCCTCGCCGCGCGTTTCGTTTTCACTGTTTGAGTCATGCTAATTAAATCTGGGCATGCTGAGTATCTCCCCGCCAGTTAAGCACATGCTTTCAACTTTTTCCCCGGAGTTGTCAACTTTCCATCGTCGGATTTGTTCGTGTTTTGGATCGTGGTCCGGATGTGCACAAACGTTTGTTGGTCTTCCGGAGAGACAGGGAGTTTAAAGTACTGTGCTTATGCATTTATTTAATGTTTTGTTGGTTCGTGTGTGTCAGCCTATTGGTTTGTTTTCAGCCGCGTGGCTAGGTCGTGCGTTTTTCCCCGGTGGTATGTGGACCTATCGAAGAGTTAGCTTCTTCATATTCCTTGCAGAGTGCTTACTCACAAACAGCATAGCTTCCCGGCACGCGATATGTACCGCGAAAATACCAAATTCGATCGTTCTTTTGCAGCTACTCTCCGACATCCCGAAAGCCGTGCGATTTCTTAGTTTTTCGCGGCGATTGACGGAGCATATGTGCATCCGGGACCTCCCATCTGTAAATGAAGGGTATACATATCGAACAGCGTTGGCGGCATAGCCCAAAGTAGCGCAAAACAGGGGCGTTTGCTCACACGGGCTTGCATGGTTCGTGTCTGATGGTTTAGCGTGAAGGGACACTAGGGCTTCACTAACTACACTCTGAGTGTTTTCTCTACTTTATTAGTCGAATCAATCATTGTTGTTGAAATGGATCTACACGAATCAAAACTGGCAGAGAAACTTTCATCATTATACTTCCGAAAAAAGTACCCAAGGGTTCTGCGTTTCAATAGGGTATTGTTGCTGGGCCCATAAGCGAAGTAAGATCACAGCACTGCTGATTGACAGGCTATGTGTAAGAGGCGCAGGCTATCGGAAAGTCAGATGAAACTGAACTGTATATCCAATGGCCTGACCATACGTTTGGTTCTGTAATCTCTACTCCGTGCTTGGGTACACTTAAATGGAACCCCATAGGCATGCAAATGGTCAAATACCGATCTGCATTCTCCGGTATGTGCTTGAAATACGCAGGGCTCAGTGTCCTTGAAAGACCAAGCAAATTAGCAAGACGGCATGTCTATTTTGACGTTGCTGCATTGCGGGTGCTATCGTTATTTTGTCAGTGCCGACCTGTCAATTATTTTTAGGTGGAGACGAAGTCCGTACCACCCTAGCTCTGAATTTCGGGCTTCAGACTATTCAGGTTCCCACCTTTTTGGTTTCATTTGTTGGTGTTTCCACCCGTCTGGTTGCTCTTTAGTTTTCGTGGAAGTGGCTGTTTGTCTATACTTTTTCGCAGGATTCACTTGCCATGGGTCTCACCCTTCAGCTCGTTCCGTGGATAGAAAAGGATCGAAAGATCCGGCAAAGTCCACCGAGAGGAGATTGCACTCGACGGGTTCGATAGAGCGAATCGGTTTGGAGGGCCAATAACTCCATCTTGTGATCAGTTGAAGCGTCGTAAGGGAAGTCAGGTGGTACCTTCTCAGAGGATCAAAGCCTCAACCAGCAGGCTCACTCGCTCTGGCAGGTGCCGTCTGCCTCCTTGCGGTCGGAGATTTTGGAGTGGAATAAATCTGTGGACAGGCTCTGACAGACAACCCAGTCGTGACCCCGTTGAGGTGCACGCATCCGAGCCATTGTCTAAAAAACGTACTTACCCACCTAGGAAGATATTGTTGCAGATATTTTAGGGCGATTGTGGTCTTTTTTCCACCTGTTTGTGCGTAGTGGATATTGACGTTGCCGTCGGCGGTGGGGTATTGATGTAAAGTCGTCACTTTCCAATTCCAAGTCCAGTTTACACTGACAGCCAATGAAGCACGCAGGTAGAATCAGCGTACAGCTTAGATGTGTGGAGCTACTTCTGCACACTGTCCATTGGGCTTCTCGAGGGCGTAGAAAAGCTGGTCGGCCTGGGACGAACTTCGAACAGTAATAAGTGAACAATGGTAGCTGTAGACGGTGCCTTCTGTTGCTACTACACTCGCAACAACTTAGTCGGTAGTGACCTGTGTAGGCATCAACTGATGACAAACAAGCATGGGCGGTCACCACTGAATCATAGGTGCCGTTCTGGATATCATCAGACTTGCCGTCCGTACCCATCTGACTGCTGAAATTGGGTTAAACACAAGAACGACTCCAATCAGTACGATGTTTTGTTATAGACGCGTGTTTAGCCCACTGCAACCTTGTGTAAGGTGGCCCATTGTGCACTCATAAAAAAGCCGGACCTGAGAATGTAGCCCGTTAAATGATATCGTAACACGCTGAACGGTGTTTCATTCACACTGCGTTATTTAACAAAGTACTGTTGTGGTTGCTAGTTGTAACCAAGCCAGCGAACCGACCAGGCCGTGCGGCATTCATTCTTTTTTAGGGACGTGCATTCAAAAACGTGACAGTTGGTCGCCTTAGGGTCTAGAGAAGCTGTTCTTGCGAAGTCCGCTGAGAGGACGAACAGTCGGTATATAGGGAGGTTGCTTTGATGGAGCACCCCTATAATCCACTAGTGCCATATGACAAGTTTGAAGAAGCCGTCCGAACCTTGGCAGCGTGCTTGAGTTTCGCGCACGAGCCAGGAATGAGTGAACTTTTCGAGCATGTGTACTCCCCAGTGCCCGCCCCCCCCCTAAAATGGAGTGTTTGGTTAGCATATCCATCACTAGCGGTTTGCCCGTACCTCATGAGGGTTGATTTAAAAGCATCAAAGCTATGACCTTCAATGCGTAGCTACCCAGTTCCAGAACGAACTGAACATGCCATCATCTCAAAGTCTTGGCTGTATGTCGCACACTCCCACTTTCCGGTGACGGAAACTGTAGCAGTCTATGGTACACGGTTTATAGAAGATGAATTGAACTGACAAAGTTGTCAGCGTATCCAACCCCCTTCATAATTATAGTCCTGTACTGTATCCTCTGCTTATTCTATCCCGTAGCGACTTTCTAAGTTGCAGCGCAGCCCCGCTCTGTTTTGGTGTCAGATCCAACCTTCAGATTGTGTTCAGTAAGAAAATAATGTAATGAAACTGATAATCTCTATAGCTCATGCTTGGTTGCCAGACTGTTGTAACATCAGGTGTCACAAGCTGCTTCAAATATCACAGCCATCAACTTACAGGATTACGACGTTTACCGGTTGACGCATTGTCACCTCGCCCTGATGCCGACCAATCGTTGCAAGCAATGTAGTTCCAATAAGGTAAAAAGTTTTCACAATACCGATGGTTTCAGTTTGACAATGTCAGACGGCACAAGATAAAAGAGGATAATCGTTCAACTGTAACATCCTTTCGGTGCCTAACTGCCATGCCACCCAAAGGAAGCACGAGGACTAGGATACTGCCAGGTTGCCCGAGCTCAAACAGAGGAAGCCGAGAGGCAGAAGTCGAACCACGGACCTTCCGGTCACTGGCTATCTCGTCCACAATAGTGGAGCAGAAACATCGATATTTTAACCGAGTATAGGGCGTCCATATCACTTCTGAGTCCAACTACTTAGTTAAATTTCGTCTCTCGCATATGGGTGAGTTTTAGAGATGATTTTGGGCCAATCCTGATGGAGTTTTCGACACGGTACCCAGATGTACTGATTTCAACCTCACCATCTTCAGCTGTAAAAAAACTGCGTACATATTTTTCCGTTGTTGAAGCTGTTACAATTTCATTCGCCGAAGCTCTGGGCAGATATTGGCGAGGAGGCTGGGTAATGTAATTGATCCATGAATTCGTGGGTGTGGACACAAAGTTCTAGGGACACCCGCCTTCCCATTCCTCTCCGGGGCGAGATAGCTCAGTGGTTAGAGCGCAAATTTACTGACCGGAAAGTCTGTGGTTCGAACCCGACCTCTGCTTCTCGACTTGGACGACCTGGCAGTATCCCAGCCCTCGCACATCTTTCAGGCTGCTTGGCAGCTAGGCACCGAAAGGGCGCTACAGCTGAACAATTCCTCTCCGGGGCGTTCCCAATGGTTGTTTGCCAGTTTGGTACTAATGTTCACTATTGATGTACTCTTGGTGATGTGCCGGTCCGGTAGCCTTTTAGAAGGGCAGTGAGGAGATTTGGTTATTAACTAGAAAGCATTAATCTCCCACCGTCATCCTGAGCAAGAGCAACAGTGCATCACTAGTCACCTTGCAATGGTTTTCGGTCCAAATGTTAATTTCTCGTGCACACGGTTCATAACTGATGAATTGAAATGAAGCCGTGGAGCCACTGTTAGTTTTGTTTTGAAGCTCACGGGAATCGCACCAGTCAATTACGCCTTTACTTGTTTTGCTCACTACCAACCGCGCGTCCCATAGTAGAGAGCTGGGGTTTCAGGCAACCATACACTGCGGTTAGCCTTTCACAGTTCTCATCTTGCAAATTGCTTTTATCATAGTTGCCATCTCAGCTCAGTGGGTGCCTTTCCATCTAAATGTATTTAACAATATACCGATAGTCCTCATTTGTTTCCAGGTTCTACGGCCGAAAGCATCCGGCCTCGAATCACCCCTCCGCGTCGGCGTGTTTCGGTACCTCGTGGACGTGGTAACTTCAGTGGTCGTCTTAGTAGTCGTGGACGCGGACGTGGACGAGCCAGGAGACCTGTGGTCACTAAAGAAGAGTTGGATGCTGAACTGGCCGCATACAATGCGAAGGTAAGTGTACGCCATAATGGAGGGTCCGATTTAGGACATTATAATCTCTGGGATCTTATTTTCAAGTGCCACAACCTGGACATTGTTAGAATACAGCTTTACCGTGCTAGGACAGCTGAGTCATCAGCTTAGTCGTAGTTCGCTACACTGGGCCCAATAAACGACCCGTCGAAGAAGAGACGGGGGGTTACCGCGATGTGACGGTCTGTACACCTCTATAACCCACTGAGCTATACTGGGGAGTGTACTCAAAGCCTCATATCAAGGAAGTCAATGGTTAGGGGTCTGATTAACATGGTCTACTGGTTCGGCTGGGAGTTAGGACATGTTTAACGACTTGTTTCTCACAAATCTAAACTGTTCTGGAGGTCTTATGCCAGCCGTCGCCGTCTTGCGCGTAGGCTTTTGGGCCAAAGGACCCTGATCGTCCTCTTGTATCCTCCACATATTCGTTCTTACCCTCCTTATCTTTTTGTCAGCGAACGAGTTCTTAAGAACTGACATCTGTCCGCTACCCTTTGTCGTTAGCTGCTATATTTACGGCTAACTCAGCCACCATGACCGTAGACACTCCGAAATCATCCTTCAAACCCGGACGGTAGTGTCTCTGAATTCCTTTGACGTCAACAGACTGCTGTTGCATGTGCGCTATCTAAAACGAGGATTCAAGGTTCAAGTACGGTTTTTGAACGACCCCTCATCGATTTCCGCTGGTTTCTGGTTCCACTGTGGTCGATTCTGCTAGAGTTGGCGTTCTAAGCTACTCAGCTGAAGGTTCTCAGCTTGAATGGTTGCTTCACCTGTAATTGCCTCTGCCCGGTTCATTTGGCAACGGCTGAGAGTATCCCGTAGACCCAGTGGTAATCGCTGCTTATTCATCGCATCTCCCTACGCCCCAATAGACTGTAGCTCTGATACTGTCGAAGACAGTTTTAACAACACTTTGACCGGCTTGTTGCGGTGGGTTAAGGGCTTAGATATTGATGTGGTTCCAGAAAATATGAATGCACAAGTAGGTAGACGTAGCGCTGTTGAGGCTCAGTTGGTGGCCGAAACGCAAAGACAACGGCTTACTCCAGCTGACCACAAACCGTTTCTGTATAGTACGAACTTCCGAAACAACTGAAGCAACTTGCCCACATGGTGCCTTCCGCGTGCCAGCCAACCTCCAACACGGACTACATCGCCATTAGGTATACATGGTATGAGGCAGTTACTGGTTGTCTCGTTCTAGGACGCCTATGTGGATTTGGATCACGTGCTTGTTCGTTGCTGCTTCTCTTTGCGCTTTCCAGGGGTGCGCACACCTCGCCTGACCATTGAGAAGCCTTCGGACCCTGATGTGAGGCAACTAGAACTAGAACCATCTACTAGAGTCCCTTTCGGACAATACGTCTTCTGATGTTGACTCTTACGGGAAAGTAGTATCAGCGACTCTGCAAGTTGCCTTGCGCCCTGCTTGTGGAACAGTGCAACCAACCGCATCTTAGCACTGGAGCCCGAGAACTCTAAAATTGCTCGGAGGTCGGACAAGTATTTCTCCTGGTCGGTGGTATATCACAATTAGACGAACTGTCAGATGCCAGGTGAAAAAAGCATTTGAGCGAATTGGGAATTTTGGTTGATTCAGAAAGCTGTGGAGATGGAGGAAGCGAGAAACCCTTGGAATGTGCGTAAACTGTCCCAGGCGCAGCAGGCTCAAAGATGTCAAAGGTGAGCGCAACAAACGCCGATAACGGCTCACTTATCTATAAGAAGAGAACGCTGATAGTTGGTTTGGACACTTCAACTTTGGCCACCTGCGATTCCGGAACCAAATTTCCCACCCACAACTCAGTCCTGAACAGTGAAGTTGGAGCCCCGACAGCTTCGGAAGTAAGGCAATGTCTCCGGTCTCTCAAGCGTCACCGAGCCACTGTTCCTGACAACCCCCCTGTCGCTCTGTTTAAATATAAAGGTGCAATCTTGAGTCAGTGGTTGTCTAGGCGAAAGAGACCGTCACAACCAACTAGGGTTGGGATGTTCGCAATGAGTGACAATCAGATGAGTTAGGTTGATTTCCGTTGCAACTGTGTTCTGTATCGCTTATTGTACATTATCTTAGAAAGGCGCGTAAGGACGGGACCGGAGAACAGCAAGCAGGATTCCGACCGAGAAGAAGCTGTGTGGGCCACATCTTCACACTCCGTCAAGTGTTAGAGCAATGGTGTGTATACAGACACCCTACACTCTTGGTGTTCCTTGCCTTACAGTGCGTTGGATCCTGTATACTCGGGCATGTCCCAATAGTTCGTGAACATGATACGTTGTTTGCCTTCACATAGTGAAGTAGACAACACTTTCCTCAAGGAATGCATCCAGCACTGCGAACTAAGGTGGCTGAGTTAGGTCCTACACATGCCAAGCAACCGCCTGTCAAGACGAGTGCTCTTTTCTATGCTTGACTTGAAGTGGCGGAAGCCTAGATGTTGACCGAATTTAGCATAGTAGAAGGGAATAAAGGGTGTTGCGGAAATTTTGAGTGATGTTGGTAATGTTCACACTCCAGGCTGGATTTCGTGTGCTTTTCGCTGTGCTTGGCTGGAGACGCTAAATAATACAGATGCTAACCGATGGCAGTGTTGTTCATGCTGTGAGTCCCTATCCAGATTGCCTTTGTTGGCGTTGGACTAGCCCTAGGTCCGCTGATGTTCCCATCTTCCCTCCTTTCCACTGTGAGGCCTCATTCATGTAAATTGATATAGTTGTACCACAGTGAAGTATCGGTATTCTCGGCTGGTGTTGCTGTCAGTGATGATCCTAATGTTTTCGAGGTTCGTTCGTTAGTCGCGAATTCCCATATTTTGTTCTTGGTCCAATCACCATTTTTCACTCGGTCACATTTTGTGGCAGGAAACAACGTATTGCCGTTGATAGGGTGGTCTAGCATAAGTTTACATAGATTCGCCCTCCCATATTGTGTGCCAACACCACGTGCTTTTTTCCGTCTTCTCATTACAGCGTGGATAACATCACCAAGCAAGGGTATTTGGCATTTCTGATCTGTCCTCGTTCTTATCGATAAACTGTTTGTCACGTTACCTCGCTGTACTTTACTCCCAAAAATGCCCCTTCAAAAAATGACATTGTATCATATATCTTTCTTTTGACTAGGTTCATGATAAGCTAACAATGGTTACATAAAACCTCAAGATGGTGTACATAGGGAAAAACGATTTCACGGCGAACAGATATCGTCTATTTCTATAGCAAGTCACTTCATCCTAGGTTTACAAGTGTTTCTCACGACGCACTTGCAGTAAACCATCTCGTGTGGTGATGAGGATCGTCGATGTTTTTGTTTCTCCGTTAGTGCTTGCGTATCTTGAGTAGCCTTGACCTGTGTTCTGGTCGCTGCTCACACTTGGACTGTCGGACATCGGGAGTTCAGAGTAAATACAACCAAGCATTTCTTGTTCTAAAAAAAGAAACCAGAACGGAGTTTTCGTTATCGTGATTTAGTCGACAACTAACAACAAATAGAGGATAGGGAGAGTTTGTGCAGGACGGTACCCTTTCGAACGGTGTCGTCAACTGCAGTACGTGTCTTAAATGAAGAACAAGCGAATATACATGTCCCGTTAGATACCAAATTCGAATTCTGCCAGGTAAGGTGGAACTGTTTATACTTTGAATGTAGTCTATAGTTTCTGGATTCCGCCACCACTATATTAATTCGGTCTGACTGCTAATTCTGGGTAATTTAGATTCTTGGTTCACAATGGTCCGTCAGCTTCTTCAGTGTAGAGGTTCTCGTTTCGTGATAGCTTGAGCATGTATGGGTTTTTCACCCCGCTTCCACGATAATATCCTGGTTTACCATCTGAGTAGCGACTTACAGGATTTCAGGAGGTGACAGCCTCAGCAGAAGTTCGCTCACAACACTAGGTCCAGGACGCTCGACAGTTCACTTCATACGCTGGCGCTTGTACTGGTTTAACACGGTTTATCTGAACACCGTTTAGGACGGACACCACCTCATCTAAATGTGTTTAAGTCACCAAACCGGCTGTTGCGTTAATTCCAAATTGGTCAGCTCCAGTTAGAGCATAACTAACATGACCGTGTTGCTAGGATGATGGTTTTCTTGATACCGGTAGTTGGAGCAGGTAATGTCGCAGAGTAACTGTTTCGGCGACAGTGTCGGAAACGGTCACCAGCCAGGGCTCCTCCGCTGACCCCAGTCTTCAGGTTTAAACTACCGAGACTTAACGTCTCCACAGCGTTTGTTTCACACGGAGAACGAATTTCCCAACTCTCGCTCTGTAGAAACTTCGAAGATGTTTGTGAGTTAGATCCTTTTATGACTCAACCAGATCCGTCATCTATCTTCATTATTTAGTACGGGATGAGCTCAGTTCGTGCAATATTCTGTTGTCGCATTCCAAAGACGCAAAGACCTTTGTCAGTCAGGCTCGATGAATTTATTCGCTTCGAACCATTTAATTGAAGCAGGGTGATAGGATTGTCAGGTACGTTCCGAGCGTTTTCATGTGTAGGTGCTTGGCATATGGTTTTGCCATTATTTTCGGTTGGATTCGTAGTTGGGCCGAGGAACGGTAGCCCTACCGGCGTCCAGGAGTTACATCTGAATCGGTTAGCTTCATTGGCAAAAGTGTAATTCGCTTGAAATCACCCAGGACCAGTCATCTCTTCTGAAGTAAAGCCCCATCATATGGGAAGGCGTTCATTACTGATAAATGGAACCGCGGAGTTCAGGATATCTCTGTCAGAGAAGTGTGCGCCCTGAACAAAAACAAGGTGTGCAGGGCAACGAATCCACGGCCGTGCTCGATTAGTTCCCCCGCTCGTGTTTCAGTCCAATTTGTTTGACCCGAAGAGCATACCGACTATCGGGCATTTGTAGTTGTTGTCCATGAATGTTGATAACTGACTCCTCAGTCCTAACCCTATGGGGAACATGGTTAGCCTCGTTGGTTTGAGAAAGCTTACTGAACGAGAATATCATCGCCCAAAGGCGGAAATGTTGAAAGGATTCGAACCCCCATGCAACTTTCCAGGATTGTGCTGAACGTAGGTCGGAGACCAAAGTTTCCATGAACTTAGTTTCCAAGCAGGTCCGGTGCAATCCTTCATCAGTAACCTGGTGGACACGCCCCAGGGTTGCATTTCTTAACCCCGAAGTTAGTATTTCTTCATGCAATAGTTGTTTGAGCTACAATTCGAGTATTCCTGTAACCAACCAAATTGTACAATCCATATCGAATGTGGGTGCTGCGGATTTCCGATCAGGTTTAGCCAATATTACCACTAATGCGACCGGAAGGCCTAGCCAAATGGCTTCACAGAAGGACGCTGAGAACGTCAGGAGCAGTGAGGTGATGTTTCTTCTCGGTAATGTCTGATTTACTTTTGGACCTTCGAGTCCATTTCGGGTACGCTTAGGAAATATCAATAGACTTCGATAATAGGTAGGATAAAGCCTGGTTGAGTATCTTAAAAACCTGGCCACTGTGGCAGCTACAACCACTGTACGATAAGTACACGGTTTCTGACAGCTGATGATGATGATGATGGCCACCTTGTGAATGGGGGGGGGACGAGATGGCTCAGTGGTTAGAAGGCAGATTTACTGACCGGAAGGTCCGCGGTTCGAACCCGACTTCCTTCTCGTTTTCCCCTATCTAGGCCTGAGTAACCTGGCAGTATCCCAGCCCTCGTGCATCCTTCCGGTGGCATGGCAGTTAGGCACCGAAAGGATGCTACAGCTGAACGACTTTTGTGAATGGCTAAGATCTGGGGCCAGTTGCATACGACTTAGCTTACTTCGGTTCTTGGATGGTATTAAACACCAGGGTTTAAAAACGTATGTTCGCTGTGACCTAATCACGCAAACGTCGCCAGTGGGAACGACCCGTTGCGTATGCGATTATATGACCCAACAACCTTGGCGTGTCATTTTGCAGTCGGCGTGAACCTCCACTTCCTGTTCCGAATAATTGAGCAACGTTATCAACAGAATGAGACCAATCAAATGGTAGAGAATAAGCGCATGTTAACCATTCCAGAGACCACAGACATACGCTTCGCTTGTACGTTCAAAACAAGGATGCGCACACTGCGGCTGCAATGGTAGCAATCCGTAGGAATGCCCACAACAACGAGATTAAAAGATGTCTAAAACACAGCGTCTCAACTGCTCACCCCCTCTCATTGCAAATGATCTAACCCTGTCTTTAAAGTTCGCAACATCCGTTCAGCAGGCTTAAGCTTATACTCATCGTTGAGGGATGATGTGTACTATGAGGGGCTTGTGTATCCGGCCAAAGTTCGGGCTGTTTTGTTGTATGGCTGAAGACTTGGCCTGTTCGAACAGCGGAACTTAGACGTCTTGAGGTGTTCGACAGTCGTCGTCTCATGACTATAGCTCTTGTGAGTTGGTGTCGAAGAATCCGCAACGAGGCAGTTAGAAAACGAGTTTCCGGTTGTGCAACTGGAACTTGCTTTGAAGAATGTGTCCAGCACCAGAAGCTGCTTTAGTGGAACATGTGTTGCGTATGCCTAACCATCGTTTTCCGAAGAGAGCGCTGTTTTCCGTGCCTAACTCAGAGCGGCGGAAGCAGCCAGGTTGCCAATCCTTGCCCTGACAGAGAGGTGTAAAAGAGATTATGAAACGTTTGGGTTACGTCAGTGCTGTTCGCCTTCCAGGACGGTGACCGCGCGATCCTCGCTGCTCCTGGTCGGAGACGATTCAAGCTGTGGCCACCAATCGATGTCAGTGGCGTCCTTGTTGTCAGTTTCTATCCAGATTGCCTGATTGAGTGTCTGGAGATGTAGGCACCGCGGGATGATTGCAATAAGCTAGCACTAAATCCTTTCCCTGTTCAAATTTATTCTTTTCTTCACAATAAGGCTTTCAAATAAGTCATGGTTTTACGGCAGCGAAGCATCAGTGTTGAACACATGCCGTACTGTTCATGATGATGATGGTGATGCCTATCTTCAGAGCCTTCGTTGCAGGAGCCCAGCTAAAGTGTTCTTCGAGGTGTTCGGCCCCAGTCGACGTTTGTGCGAGTGAATTACTGAGCATTATTTGCGCATGTTGGTCTGGACTCGAGTGTCCTGTCGTGTGGGTGTTCTCTCCAAGGGTGAAATACTGTCCGTCAGAATCACGGATTTGTCCTAGTTTTGCGTTGGTAGTCTTCCAAGGAAGTTGTCAATCTGGTTCACTGAGCCTGAAAGGTTTCCTTGTACCTGAGAAGTATGTTGTTGTGCCTCCACACGTGAGAAGTGATGTTCATGGATAACGGTTAGTCGTGCACCTTTCAAATAATAAGAAAGCCGCGAGCTTAGAAACCTGCGATAATCAATGCATTGAGAGTACCTAGATTCCGGTCACGAAATTAGGCAATAACCTATATCGCAAACCAGGGACGGCTGAACGGACAGGTGTCTCTTATGCCACTGTAGCATAGTGGTGTTGCTAATACCTAACTAGGAATACTGGAAAGTTTACAAACCCACCCACATCATAGTAGTTTTTTAATGGTATTTCTTGGACAAAAGTCACTAAATCAATAGGTTAAGGTACAGTCGAAAGAGCGTACGTCCAGTTTAAGAATCGATACTGACCAGCCCTCCAGCAGCTGGGTCCAAAATAGAGTACAACGAATAAAAACCGAGCTTTACGGTATATTTATGAAGGTTTCAAATATCCTCATCCAAACACGAACTCCGGTAAGTTCATCCATTTGTATCTAAAAATGTCGGAAATGGATTGCAGTGCTTACGAAAAAACAACAGGAATCACGCACCTTGACTAGTTCTTTCAATGGAAACAAGATGCGGCACTTACTTGCCCAATATTGCAACTCCCTCAGCGTGGTAGTGTGTAAGCATATTTTGCATAAAGTGCAAATGGGCGCGACTGGACAATGCGAAACTCTTCATAAACTCCTATTGGCATAAAAAGACATACAACCCTGTGGAGATTCGAGTGAGAATTCCTCGCTGCTGTTCAAATTGGCAACGTAAAATATATTTTTGCGAAAAGTTCCTCGAAATCTAATTCCACCTTCCTCGGATTTAGTTAGGGACGGTCGACTTTATGCTTTCAACATCGCCATTATTTTAGAGTTGGGTCGATAAACCATTCCGCAGTTTACTGCAATACGTCCAGTGATCCTCCACATGAACTAAGCAATTTTACTATGTTTTGTACGAATCCCGTTCTAATCAAAGCAAGTATATATTTCCACTCCACCGAACCGATTGTCTTGTCAAAGATCCCGCATCAGAAGCTCTCGCTTCAAAGAAGTTTTACGAACTGATTGTGCCCAAGAATTCCTCGGGCGTAATACGTACACTTGAATCGTTCAGTAGCATAGACCTGACGCCATCGCAGCATTTTTGGTGAACAACTTCTGTGTCCAAAGCAAACCGGTCGTACTGAGTGTGTACGGTATTAACTCTAGGACGATTCTGGGTTCCTCCACTAGTCATATTCTGCCACGATTGCTCATGCTCTCTTCAAATTGAACAACGGGGTTAGGTGGGGTGAATTGAGAACATTCTGACCACTATCCCAGTTCCTATGAATTGGCATCATAGCGGCCAACTTTCCTCGCCTGTTTTCTGTCACTGAATTGAAAGATTATGCTCTGATCTTGTTTTCTCTTAAGTTCATGGTAAAATGCAGCAAGCTGTTTGGGTGCTTTCTCGATAACTTCAATTCATATAAAAATCTCTGTGTGAGTGGTTTGCCAAATAGTTTTAACTGGTACGACTTTCCCCTTGGCCAGTTCAAAGCTGCTTCACCCATCCGTTCTCCGTACACTGTTGTTCTGCAGTTGTGAACTCTCACCTTTTTGTACTAAATATCCATTTTCCTTGAAATGAATGATGGCTTAATTTTTTTTAAAATTTCCTATCGTTATTCATTCTTCAGCTTTGCGTTATTGTAGTTGAGCTTATTAATTACTCTAGCTCTGATACGACCGGCAAATCCCCGTGTAAACGCAAATGCCTCGTTCACATTGGGAAAACTCGACCTTAGTGTTTGGAATATATTCTTGACCGGTTCAAACAGCCTCAAGGAAGCACTACTTAAACCATAGCATACCAAGTATCCTTCGATGGCGTTGTAGTGACCTTAGAATGCGAGCTGCACAGGGCAAGGTTTTAGTTCCAAGTGCCGAAAAATTTTCGGGTATGTCTGTTCTTACCTATTCGTAAGCTCGTAAACCTCTAAAACTTAAAGCATGGCTTCCTTTGATGCGTTTCACCTTGAAGGCATGCATTCAAATCTTAGGGTAATCCCCACCCCACCTTGTTTTATGGTGTATATGAATGTTTGCCACTGAAATTTCGGGAATTCCAGTCCCACAAACTCTAAACTTATATTGCCGTCTCTTTGTTTTAACATATTCCGGCAATGGACGCACTATCGCTTACGAAACCGTATGGGTGCAGGAATTTCATATCAAGAGTCTTCCAGCCGCGTTTAAAAAATCTGTGTTATTAGGGTGTCCTTTTCAAACTCACCTTGTCTGTCTTCGCTTCGGCTCTCGGTCTCCGTGTCCTCACTGTTTTGTTGACTACTAGCGGTCTCTGACTCTTCACACTGATTCACTCGAAAGTCATCCAGGGAGGTCTTGCGATCACTCATCCGATGCCGTCTCTCCAGCGTCTTCTGATCTGTCACAGATAGACTTGAAGGAAACGCAAATTTGGTTCCACCAAAGCGGCAGTTGCACGGGAGAACCCGTCCGTGAGTTAGAATTGGGTTATTTGTATCACCTCTCCGGTTGGTTTTATCACACTGAACGCTTATCAAGGCGTTGGGTATGGCTTCTGATGTTGGGCATCTGTGGTGGTGAACACCTCTGTTGATGAGTTTGTTTTCGTCAACAGTATATGAGCCTAATTTTAATCTTGTATTGCTGGAGTCACTGTCCGGTTCGGTTCCTTTCCCCCATTCTTCTGCCGCCAGGTGTTGTGCACGTTGATATGAATAGGCCCAGTTGCCACTCGGCTCCCTTAACCTATACCCACTGGACTTTTGTGGTAGACTGTGGCTTTCCGGTTGCGAGTCGTCCACCAGCTCTCCGCTAGTGGAGAAACTGGAGGTCCACACCGAGGCTTTTGCTGCGTGCGTGGCATTTATTGGTCTTCCACGGTATGCGAAGATCTTACCAACAGTATCCGTTCCACCAGATGTATGAGGCTCATTCTGTGATAAAAACAAAATGAGTTAACATTTGGTGACCAGGGCATTAAATTAGTCGTACATGGATTCAAAACGTGGTGGTTTTCTGAAAACAAACCAGCTATTTAAAATGCCTGCCTGTTGTACAGAGTGGTTAGGTTGAAGGAAAAGCTGGCTTTACCCCTGCTGTATACGAACTAGGTTTTCGAAATCCAAAAGAGTTTTTAGCGTGGGAGTGTCGAAAAATCGTTAGTACATCGTATCTGCCCATATCTTGAGGTTTGACTGAATCAGGGATCGTGCCCGCGCACTGATGATGTCTTCTCGTATGTTGACTAGATGTTTGCAAGCCAATTGCCAAACTAGGCGAAAAGATCAACAGCCACCTGATCAACAACCAAAAATTGTACCCTCAGTCAGACAAGTTAACAGATCCCTGATGCTTTACGATGGACTCGTGTAAACCTATGAATGTCTAAGAATTCCGCCAATCTCTTTTCCCGGGTGTCCATCCGGTGAGACCGACCTGATGAGAGGAAACCAACGAAAACTGAACATCCAAAAATAAAAATAATCTGTTGAAGAACTTTCTCTTTTTAATATTGGCGACTATGAATGTCCAATTCGAATATCCTTTTGCCTATATCAAAGGTACACCGAAATCTAAGATTAACCGATACGTCGACCCATCTTCAAGATTCCCTGGTTAACCTGTCCAAACTAACCTTTTTGAATATTGGGTGGATTCCTGCTGGAGCATTCGGCTGAACAGTTAAATTTGACGTAAATGATTGATCACAGTGCAGGAAAATGCTCAGGACTAGACACCCAGTGGGAAGTTCACCAATTTCTGTACTTTGACGGATAGTCGAGTTGGTCGGTTATTCACGAATAACATCGCGCCGACTCAAACTCACTCGTCTGATCGTGCTTTTTGGAGCACTTACCTTGACTCTAACGCACTGGTGAGGTAAGCGAGGGTAAGTATGCTTTAGTGCGGTTGTACAATTTTGGTGTAGGCTAAGGCGCACACATACACAAGCTGCAATTATTGATCCGTCGATACTAACGTACAGCCGTCTCCCCGTAAAAGTGCTCATTGCATGGACTGGACGAAATTGTGTTCGCCCTGGAAAAATCCTTCGGTGTAGCCTGTTGTCAGGAGAGCAAACTGGAACGATGGCATGGTTGTTTGCAAGCACGTATTATGTGATTGAATTTGCTTTCATTTATACTCATTAAATTCCACTTACATGCGGTTCACATATTTTCCCGTCACAGTCACTCCCAGAGTGTTTCTGTACTCGGAAATCAGGCTGTGATATCCCACCGGGATATAACTGATTTTGCCCGCACTATTGATAGCTGAGACTAACGGCGAACGAAAAATTCTACCAACTTGGTCAAGAAGAATATCCAGAGATATGAGTACCTCTACTCTGGGAAGACTTCGTTTCTCAGAATGTGTGGCAAATTAGAAGCATCTCGTACATCCTTTGTATCCGGGAAACGAAGATTTTACTTCATCTTCAGCGTTATCAGCGGTTAATCCGTATTTTCATATCGCCATGGCACATATGTAACCAAGACCTATCCAGTCACTAAGATAGTTTACTTGCTCCATCTAACTGGGTTTTAAGGAAAACTGTATACGGAAGAGGTATTCTGGCATGATAAAAATGACTAGGATTATCGTGCGTTACTTATTACTAACGTTATACTTTATCACCTTCCATGATAACATTTCACCAAATGCTGACATGTACATACATTAAACCAGGCTGCTAATCAAGCCAAGGAAATAACAAAACAAGGCTGGCGTTGCGGAATGAATGAACAACAGTGTTATGAATGTCGACTACTTAGTGTGACATTCTGATGCTCCCCTGAAGAAGGACTATTCTGAAAAAAAGCTATGATCAGTGGTTAAAAAAGGCTGTTCAGTTTCCAATTAATTGGGAAACGTTTGAAACCGACGGAGATAGTATAGTTCGAGAAAAGTCAAGAAACCATGGGCCTACAGATAGTTCTTGCAAACTCCTTCGAATTAGTCAACCCATTTTGTATTTTGCTAGAAGAATATAGCCAGTGCAGTTTTGTTTATTGGCCAGTTTTGTCAGGATAACCTAATGCACTTTCCACCAACGAATAAAGGCCTTTGATCAGCAGCGGTCACTTGAATCACTTCGAGGGCTGGGTTATGGTAAGTAACTGCACAAAAAAAGAGCTTCGTCATAGCATCACTAACCATTGGGTCGATGGAATAACGGGGCCGTTTTGGTGCACCACCTCTGAAATGCTTCTGCTTCAGTTCACCAGTATTCCACTTGTCAGAATCGTTTCCGGAGATTGTAAAGTACTTCGGTTCCATGGCCGAAGTTACACGTGTGTCAGATGGATTGTGTAAATAGGTCGTGCCAAAATTTCTCTGTAGATTTGTGTGTGGATGTGAGGGGATCTCTACTTGCTGCATCTCACTAGTCTCGCCTCGTTGTTCTGAATGTGAAAATCCGCTGAGACACTTTGCTGCAGTGTGAGAAAAAGGGAAAAGGTGAGGGAAAGGGAAAGAATATTGACCAATGCTCTTCATCAAGCAAACAAAGTGCGCAATCATGCACCACTTGGTAACCAAGTTCATGATGGAAGATGGACTGACGCAATCGCTGTGTCTGTAAGGGGGCCATATTTGGGTCAAATTTCAGTGTCGTTGGAGCTGTTTGCCAGTGAACATAGTTAACTTTACAGGGGTTCGAACTACCGACATCCGGAATGTGGAACGGCCTTTTTTACTGCTGCCGCACCAAGGCATCAGCATATGTAACCATGCCCGCTCGAGTGACTTTATCCGAAAACTGAAATGTGTGGTATGCATCCAGATACACAGCATACGCGTGATGGTCAATGAGTAAACTTTCGAAAGCCAGAAACAAAGCTGTATACCAACCTCCTCCAACGGGCGAACTCACGTGTAACCAATGGCTTAGAGGAATTGGTTTTATATGCCCACCTTAAGCTATCCACGATGAGCAAAACCAAAGGGTATCTCACAACAGGCGATGCTTTTCCGTAGTTATCTCAACTTTAAAGAGCGTAGTCATCAAGTTGATGGTGAATTTTTGTTCAGAGGACGGGGTCCTACACTGAAATTTGTGGCTGTGTAGTGAGTTTTCTCTCCTCTTCTAAACAGCCGCCAAACTAGATACTTTTGAGAATTGCAGTTCCACAAAGGTTCAAATGAAGGCAGAATCATTAAATTGATGAATGTGTATCGTCAAGTGACCCAATAGCATTGTACTTCCAAAGATGCAGGACGAAAATGGTGACCTCAAGAATATCCCTGTTTTGTCGAAATGGGAGCAAAAAGAAGTTCTATTTGGAGTGCCTGATGATAGAAATTCTCGAGGACATCAACTTAACCTTTCACTGCTTTGTGATTTCGGAATCAACCAATACGAAGTTTTATTGTGCTTATGCTGATTTTTTGTGCTTTTACTTCTTTTTTGGTGGTGATTTTGCAAGGCAACATAAGATTATTTGCCTGTTGAACATGCGCGGGGGTCGATTAGAGTGGGAGTCTGTCATATGCGACTACGCCTCTGCGTCTCTGTAACCAAAATAGTGGTCCTTGAAGCGAACGTGGTGTGTGATGGTGTAGGCAGTTCGACGGAATCAACACTCGTGCGTACGACAGATGAAATAACAGCTACCTGTCACGGACAAATGATCGGGCATGGAACGATTTAAACGCTGCGAAAACACTAACTTCGTGAATAGCAATTTTTCCGGACTACACTACGTTGCATGACGTCAAAACATAACGTGAGAAGCCCTTGACACCTTAAGAAACCACATTCGGTTTCTTCATGGGACACTTACCAGAATGTGTTTCCTGTATACGCTCGGATTGATATTGGCCTTGAATGATTCGTGCTCCGGATTCCGCCACCAAGGGCAACGGGACTGATCGGTTCCACCAAGCTCGATTCAAGCCGAGACCTTTTGGGTCCGTACAGTGGTAGACCACGTCGGATAGTTTTTCCACTGGAAACACGACGGTATTAGGTAAGTTACCAAAGGAGGCTGCTGTAGACCTTCTTGAACCCTGGCTCATCAGGCACGATTCGGATTCTTCAAGCTCCCTCGGTAGTCGTAAGAAATTACTCACGCTGGATTGGCTGGATTTGATTCTATCCAAATTCGGACTGGACGGTGACCTTTTTCCGTTAACGGAAATCCTGGAATTGCGGTCTGTCCTATCGGGTATTTCGTCAGACTTGAGCTCGCCTGATTCTTTCTTGCAATTCTGATGGTGCTCTTCATTTTTCGAATTTGGGAGTGATCTACTTCGAAGTGCTCTTCGTCCTGAGTTTCTGTGGCTTCGATCCTGCTTGGCGAGACATGATGACGAACACCATCCAGCATCTTTTTTAACAGCGTCATCTGAGCATGTGGCAGTTTCAACTAATGGCACTGTGCAAGGTCCCATGGGACCATTCCCATCAACCTCTGAATTCTGAAGCTTCATGGGTGGTTCATCATTTCCAATTTGCAGTCGAAGAGCTGTGCCACCTTCCAACGTGGTCATAATTGAGGATTCTGATTCGAAAAATACCTTATTGCACATTCCGGACATACTGCCCTGCTTGGTTTTCTTCGCGCGCTTCACCAGCGTGACTCCAGCCGAGAGCATTCCGCACATAGCACAGAAACCAAGCAGTCCGACGATAATCCAAGTATGGTGTGGGAATTCGTCGTCGGCGCTTGACTTCTCGTTCACACTTGCAACGACGGTTGTCGTCAGCGCACTTCCGTCTTCGTTACTGGTGTCTGATTTAAAGAATGGGTGAACCGAACACGAATGCAGGTTTGGATCACTACACTGTACACAGTCCTGAAAAAATCTCTCAAGTTCGTATGCACAGGATAACAGGAGCTACTTCATCTAAGGAGCGTATGACAAGGTAACAAGCGTTCGACAAGTCGGAATGCTCCACTGAACTGAACTGTACAGTGAGCCTCAGTGACATACTGTTAGCAATCGCAGCCTAGAAACACGGCCTCCGAGTCCTCACTAACCTGGATTAGACTGATTAGACTGAGATTAGCACGGTAAAGACTAATTCCGATATGTCCAAATGACTGTAATTTGGAGGTGTCCGTTGCAGCAGCCTTTCAGTGGGAGATTAGTGCGGGTTCTGACATGATTCTGCTTCAAATCACTGTGATATCAAATATGAGTACAAGTATTCAGTAGCCTATGCGGAATCTCTGGCAAATAGAGAACTTTTATGCCAAAAAGATGCAAAGAGATCGTTCACTGATATGCACGGGGGATTGAGTAGCACGGTCCTAGGTATATCTGCCGGTCCCAATATATGTATTTGGTTCGACTTCAAGCTGAACAATTTGCAATCAAACATTTTGAGCCTCGAAGTACACAAAAACATAAAAGAACATATAAAACACTCCATCCTAGCTTTCGTTTCGCTGTTTCGTCTACGATCATCCTGCCACCTGACTGAGCTATTCCACATGCGGCCAAACCGTAGCAAGTTACCTAACGGATTTCGATTCCCATCACATTTCAGGTGTGAACTATGTGAAAGGATTTTTACATTCAGCACGGCTGATTGAAACACACCCGTTTAAAGCCAGTGTTTGAGGGACTTCAGTCTGCGACGATTGGTGCCATTAGTATCGTTTCACTAGCACGCGTGAGTTCAGTTTGGGCGTTCAGGTGACTTGAACAGGGGTAATGTACTTATGTTTAATCCAGGGAGTCACTGTATCAACGGATCAGGCCGGTCGTCTGACTGTGTTCTCTTGTTTAGCAGATAGATCCTCTCCTGTCTTGGGGCCAGTCATCCAGGTCACTGTGACCTGTACGTTTAGGTTGAACTCTATAGTGAAATGACCTCAGTTAGGGATGAAAGCTTGGCGACCAAAATGCCTAGCAGGGCACGTTCAGCTTGACCCTGGTTTACTTTGAAACTGGAGCTTTTTTTATTCTTACTAAGCTAAGTACAAAATCAATCCCCAGTGTCCGTATGGATGAAACTCAAAACCTGGTCTACTGGAGGTCTGTTACAACTCAGTTATCTGTTCTGAAAAACAAATGCCTTGAAAACAACACGGCTTGTCTTAACTAGCCTATGTGTTTAACTACAGTGGCAAAAAGTCGTCTTGATTCACAGCGAGAGACAGTGTTCTGGCGGCTTAAGGTTACTTTCTTAGGGCGAGTTCTCTTTTATTCCACAGAATCCATACCAAGTTTAGTCAGTGTGCAATCGTGTGACTCTGTTTTTTTCACTTACTGACAGAAGTTTAGCTAAAAAAACGCATTTATCCAACACGTACCTGCATCTTGCATCTTGAGTAGTGCGTCGTAAAACGTGTATGCTATTCCTTTGTTCATGCAAAAATGGTGCATGGGGCAGCAAAATGGGCTACCAATTTTGTGAAACTCATGAAGAACTCAACCTTAATCATGCGGAGTCACGGTCCTACAGAAGGTACTTCCCGAATTGGCTGTATGAAGTGAGATTTTGTACAAACTCCCTTCTGATAACCTAATGAGCCATGTATGTACCCAGCAATACAGTTCAACAAACTGATCGATGATAAGACCAAATTCAAGGACAGTGTGCTGAGTCCGGATCTGGTATAGCTATCAAGTGGAGAAATACACTCATTGCGAAGTAAGGTGGAGTTAATGAAAGACTCGTCTGAATCCCAGATGAAACTCTCGCTTACAATATTGTTTGCCTAAATGTACTGTACAAAGGACGACTTATTTTCCAGTTGTCACTATATCCGAGATATCGAATTACATTTTCTTGAGTATTCAACAGCCCGCTACCGGTGGCTGCTTCAAATATTGCCAGTTGACGGAAATCCACGCAAAACTATATCCTAAATCTACCGATTGCTATCAGGCTTTTCCGAAAACAACACATCCTAACCAACTTACGGGCGTTGCTTTTTGTATGTTAGCGTGCGAGCCGAAGACGGACCAGTCAACAGATATCCGTCCTACTACAAAAGCTATCGAACGTGAATTTAAAAAAAAATTAGTTTATCCGTTAATTTCAGAATGAAGTGGAGATCTAGGATGTTGCCACCACTGGTTCGTTGGTCACATAAAGAGTTATAAGTGAATGCTTAAGCTGAACAAACTGTCACCCGCAAGTGGATGAGACTCAATTATTTGATAACAGCTTGTTCCATCTTAATTCGATCTGTCTGAGCTCGTCAAGTATGGCCTGAAAAGCCTGCTTCTCAACAAAATACTTTGTTCTAGTTTGTCTCCAGGAATATCTTTTTTATTTTTTATTTGTGAGCGGTTCAAATCCTCTGTATCCTTACAAGTTACTGTGCCGATATTCTGGTTGTCGACTTAGACCTTTTTAGATATGAAAGATGTCAATTCTTTGAAAGAACGAAAGGATGTGGGTGAGCACATACATGACTTTGCCTGAGGTGTTAGGACCTTGTTCAGGTCTCCAAGTGCACGTGGGCATTCATCTTCATCCTCGCCGTTTGGGCAGTTGGTATGATTATCACATAACAGTTTTTCGGCAACACAATAGATACCATCCAAATTCAAACCACTCAGTTGATCCGTAGTGTATTTGGTTGACTTTCCCGGTTTGGGCGTCAACACTTCGCCAACCGACAGTCCACTTGCATTTAGTTTGTCCTGATACATGCGGAGATCCTCCATCTTCATACAAGGCTTCCACCCAGGTCGGCAAGGAGCTATTTTACCGCAAAGTAAAGAAACAAGAATGTTGTAAGGTTAGGAGGTAGGACACACCAAATTGAATTAAAAAGGCGTGGTCTTACAAGCGGATATTTTTGTGGAACAAGTGATTAACTGTGAAATGAAGAATGCCTTTTGTATCATTTATATTGCATGCTAAATGATAAAAATGAATTTTTCTGCAGTGGTGCATCAATATAAGCGAGGATAGAAACGGTAATGATCGGTGATGTAAATTTGCATTCGGTGAGGAGGGAGCCCCCCCGTTCCTCACGGGGTTGTCGTTGAACCATCCGGTATAAGGTGCAGCTAGTGGTTACCGTGTCTACTGAGACAAGAATTAGCTCTCCTCAGGTTGAGTTCATCCTATCCATTCGTTTAATGGAAGTTTGTTACTTTATTTGAATGAACAACGTGGTAAGTGGACTGATTATGAAGATTTTTCAGGCACAGCAGTACAGTCATGCGCGGCGACATTTCCGCGAGACATTCCACCATCGGCACAAGCAGTAAAAACGCAGCTCGTAAGGCTGACACACGATCAAGGCCGATGATTTCAAATCTGCTCTAGTCCTGTTAGTAAAGCTTTCCTAATGAGCTAACAAAGTGATTAAGTCTACTGCTGTTTTTTAAATGCGAATGATAAGACGCCTGGTAAAACCGTTGGCCCGAAACGGCGGACAATAGCTTCAACACGAACTCGATCTAAAGAGTACCCGTAGTTTGAACTTTGACAATAGAAGAAATGGATTTTGTTATTCAACGTTTTCTAAACGCTAGGAACAGCCACAACCTGGGTCAGATGTACTTATTACCCCGTCAACTCGGCATGTCTACGACCATGCAGAAGAGGATTCGAGGTACGGCACAGAGCAGTCAAATTTCACGTCAAGTGGACATATTAAATGTTTAAGAAACATCCGACCTCTACTCCCAGCGCCACACAGTCCGATGACCGTTAGGTTGCAAGCCCGTGGCTTGTGTGGTCCATCCCAATTTACGCTCGTCGGCAAACCGTTAACTCGTTGCACAGGAGAAGAAAATGTTAGATTTTGTGAAGTTTAATTCATGTCAGTAAAATTTAGAACTGTTTTCTTTCGACTTAGGGGTCATTTAAACCCGCTGCTTTCAGTCGAGAAGACAGGATTTTTACTTCTTAGCTCATAATTATGAAGAAACGTGTTTGAAAAAAGATGCTCACTTTAATGACTAATCTTCAATAGATAGTAATTGGTTCAATTGGTGATTGCTTTGGTGCTGTTCAGACAGTGCTGTGGCATCCACTTTTCCGTATGTGCCATGTTTACTTAAGCTCCCACCTTAGGAACAAAGCGGATAGGACGAAAGAGAAAAGCCTGGTCAAGTGGGAAAGAAGGGTGACTTTGCTACCACGCCACTCTGATTCACATCCTCCTATTTCTACCCTGGTGCAACTATTCTTGTGAGTCCACACCGAAGATGGGTAGCAATAAACTTGTGTTTCGTTCGTATTATAGCTCATCAGCAAAGCATATCCTTGGCGGTGTCCGACTTTGAACTCCTGGTATATGACCAGAGCAGTTGGGCCTGGACAGGAGGGAAACTGCTCAAATAGAGACGTGGATGTTAATTTTATAGATTTCGAAACCGTCTACAACTAAAGGAGGAGAGAGTTTCTGCAGGGCACTGCTACTTTGGAGACTTTAGCAAGCCGAAGTACGCATCATACACATTACCAGTAAATGAATAACCCAGCTGATATCGGGATTCGGCCAGGATCTTTTTGAGAACGTTGTTTATGGGGATGCTGAAACGTTACTCGATCTCTGATGGTAGACCAAATCAGTTTAACATAAATAAGCTTGCGCTCTACTTCTTTACTTTACTTCAAAATGACTGCCTCCATGGACGGGGTAGGTCGCCTGTAGAAATGTCTTATACGGACACAACTCGAAAGTAAAAACCAGAGGCAGGCTTCCTGGAAGCTGCCCCATAAAACATGTAGAAGCCAAGCTTTTTAATTTTTGCCTTCATGGTACCAGCAGACATATTTGATTTCTCCAAAACGCAATATGATGGCCGTCGATACTGTGTCACTCTTCTATTCTGGGATGTTCTTAATCATTGCTCACCATTTCTCAGTAAGCTCCTGGTGCTGCTGACATGGTCGCGATTTCAGCTTCGGCGACACTGGTACGAAAAACCGGTTTACGCTGGGCGTTGTAGGTTCTTCGTAGGATGGGAACTAAGAGTTTAGTTACTTCCGGGGCTTGTTTCTGGTTGAGTCTGAAAAATCATATATTAAATACTTACAACACTGTTTTTAACTTCAACACACCGTCAGTTGTTCCTATTTCAGCAGTAATTTTCGACTGTGATCATGAAGCATCAAATTTTGGAGATGCTTTTGTCGCTGATAAAGTGGATATTTTGCAACTCGGAATACCGGGCACCCTATTCATTCTGCTCAAACCGGTGAGACCTCACATTTATACTGTTTAAACTTGTACTGACCAGTTTCAAGTATCACTTTATGTGATTACTGGTAGGAAAATCCGGATCCTGTTCCCTGGATTCATGCTATGGGCTTGATCACGGTGCAAATACCTGGAACCCAGTCCCAATTCGGAAGCAAAAGCTAATGCCACCATAGTGCCTGGTTCATAGGCACAAATCTTCATCATTCTTTGTAGTAGCATTACCATCCAAACTTTCAGATCACCAGTGTAACCCACACACCTTGTCATTTGGAACGGCCAGCGCCTTCTTAACCACCTACCTCTTCCTTCCACTTTCCAGCCTACTCATGTTGTCA
Organism: Clonorchis sinensis; assembly: GCA_003604175.2. Classification (NCBI taxonomy): domain Eukaryota; kingdom Metazoa; phylum Platyhelminthes; class Trematoda; order Opisthorchiida; family Opisthorchiidae; genus Clonorchis; species Clonorchis sinensis. Next base: position 102,197,645 of record CM030369.1, read on the forward strand.
AAGTAGTATAAGATAAATGTTATGAAAACATATGAGGTCAAAAGAGCGCAGAAATCCATGGAAAAGGTTGCCCACGACAAATGAAATGTCAGATTATAACATTTCAATCCACTGTTCCATGCCTTCACTTTGAAAGTTTCCATATTCTAGACCACATGGAGGTCAATCTGTTCAACAATATCCGAGCCGAGTTCGATGCGCAACTCCAAAGGATGAATGTGTTTGTAGGAACCAGATCGGCAGTTAACTAACCTTCCTCCTAAAAGCCCCCTTAGCTTTTTGTTCATATATCGGTTTCTGGCGTTGGATATATGTTTTTCTGGGAAGCTATTCTCCTTGGCAGTACACAGCAGTTCTTCTCGTCCCACACGTTTGGTGTGCGATCTTTCCGAGCAGAGAACGCTACCTCCAATAAGTCTCGTATTCCAGCCCAGTACTTCTTTGTCCTTGCGGACACCGTTCACGTCTCCTTCGGAACATGGGCTTCAGCATAGATCCGTCTGTAATTTATGTCATCGTTCCCAACAGCCTCATGAGCGATCAGCTTAGTCTGGCTGGCTTTAGTGCGATGCAGTGTGGTTGTATCTAGGCCTAAACCTGTCCAACCTTCGTGCCCAAGCGTAACCCACCAAGGCATAGCTGCGCGCGCAGGGTAAATGGCATGATATTGCAATAATACATACCTGAACGACAACCCAAAGTGGTTTATACAGAAGAAGAACAACCTACCGTCCAACCGAATCTCTCTTGCCTCTTACCACCAAGTCTTGACGAGCTTAATTCTATCCCCTTTCCCGTCCCACACGAGAAACGCCGATCTTAATCTGTCGGGTTTGGGCATCTTTCGCCCGCTGTGATAGCTGTTTCTGACTTCCGCATTAGAAGGAAAAGTTAAGTTAAAATATTCTCCCAACCATCCATGTCAGTGAACAACTTCATGCGTTTCACCCATCTAACATCTGGAGTGAGTGCGTGTCACCATTTTCTACGAGTACACACAAGGGTTGACCGTTAATCACGTATAAAGCGGTGAATGTACTGCCAAATACTTGAGAGGATAAGGGTTGTTTTGTACCTTGGAGGATCATCCAATGTCTCTAAAGTTTTTTCATTCAAGATTACCCTCCTCGGAGGCCCTACAAATGCGCCAAACCGGTGCAACAGTTTTAAACATTTACAACGTTTCAAAGAACCTTGGTGATGTAAATACTAGTCAGCCACAAACTAATATTCGGTAAAAACCTTAGTCTGGCGGGTTCTATATTTCATTAGCGTCTATTATATATGTGAAGCTTTGATGGTGCATCAATGCAGTGTAAATTACGTGGCTGATTCAATCACTGTTACGCCAGTGACTGGCTATGGAATCCTTAGATAAATCACATGTGAGCAGAGAACCACATAATTCAGACCATTCAGGAATTGCTCATTCGGTTTCGGCAGAGCTCCACACCAGAAAGACACAATAAAACGCCCTACTGATTCGACAGACAGGATGCGTTAGTCCACTATTTATGCTCAAGTTTTCAAACTTGCCCAACTAGTTTGGACTTGAACATGGTGGCATCACAAAACAGCGGTTTTAGGTTCGAACTCCAGCAACAGTTGAAACATATACAGCAGATTGATGCGACTAGGGAACTCCTCACTATTGCACTTTTCAGAAGATTATAAAATCAACCAAAATTTAAAGAAGTAAGGTATCCAAAGGAGAACCAGCATCATTTCATGGACAAGCGAACAGAACCATTGCGTGACGAGAAATTTTTAGCTCACCTTTACTTAGTTCCGTGTAGACCAGTGTCAGTTCAGGAAGACTGAGCGTCACATCAGCCTCGCCTGCCGGCCCTTCATCTCGAAGAGTCTGAAGCAGCACCATTTCATCAGTCTCCTGGAGCATTTGGTAAGTGGAGCTAAGTAGACGCACAACTCCACGGCCCAAAGGATGTGTGATTGGATTGAGGTATGGTTTATTACATGCCCGAATCACTTTAGGAACATGTAAACTGGATACACCAAACCGACCACGAGCCGAAGCCTTGGTACCTGGGTGCACTTCCAGTCGATCAGTGAGGAAAAATTGCTCGTATACTTCAATAAAATTGTATTTACATTGGGCGTCGATGAATGGGAACTTGATGTAGGACAGGTGAAGCAAGAGGCGCTGTTGGATGGAGGACAACGTGAAAGTGGCTAAAAGATGATTTTAAAAATCGCGGCGTATTCATGCATCGTGGGGGCCACCCTTGCTCATTCCTCCATGACGTAGTCAATTCGTTTAGCAATTCACATCAGAATCAAACGACTTTTGAGTTCATAAGGATAGTTATACCTAAATGGAAGAGAATCTTCGTTTACAACTCTTCTGTGTCTCTGAACCTTCAATGGTTGGAGTCTTGTTGTAAATTTAATGTTCTTTTTTAATAGGGAGTTCGTATTGCCGAAAATTCGATTAGTGGAAAGACGCTTCTGAACTGTCATGTTGGCAAACTGTAGTGTGTCCTTTACGTATAATACAAAATAATTTATTTTCTGATGGCACGACCAGGTGCGACTGAGTTGGCGATGGCTAACCAATAGTTACGGTGACGTAGTCAGTACGTAATCGGTGACGTGAGGACGAAAGCTGATAGTTTGGATTAAAGTAAACGAAAACACGGCTTAAATCTTTCAGTAGATGGTTCGACATACCAATTTAATGATATCCAGAGCAGAATCTCTCCTAAGGCGTTTTTCCCGTTCCTACCCGAATTGATTCACAATTAGGTTGTGAACAATCCTTTAGCTTTCCGGACATTCGGACCCACGATTATTCCGACCGACGCGATTCCTACTCCAAATATAACCACCCATCGACAATCCAGATGTTAATATGCTAATCGTGAACTGACTGCCAGAGTCATAACAAAGGTTTTTTAATCACACAAAGCACATCAATAGTTCGAAATTTAGGTTAATAGATTAGTACACAGAGGTTTGGAGGGAGTATCTTCAAGTCCTCAAAGCATTGGTGGCACACAAGTCTGTTCAGTCTGTTCATCCGTCCGATGCAACATTTCAGGTGTGAAACCAAGTGAACAGCAATTTTTTCACTGAGAATTGCAGATAGGACCATGCATGATGAGGCAAAAAAGGGATAGGGAAAATGATACAATTGAATTATTTGTCGTTCCAACTCTCACACGTCCCACAAACGTTCGTCAAAGCAAATGACGCATTCAGATAAAAAGAAGTTGGCTACATCACCTTCCACAGCAAATGAACTGGAAAATGTTTTTAGTGGTCTTGTAGATAGCCACCACAAACTCTTGGCGATTCGAATGATCTCTCACTTGGCCACTTCAGTCTAATTTACAAGCCCATTTGAAATTTTGATTATTATTCCTATATTTAGGTGACAGCATTTAATTAAACAAAAGATTCCAAAGTCTGTTCATAATATCAACAAAAGGCAATATCGTCTATTTACACTAGATTCTTCGAAGGACAGTTTTAAATTATTGTCTAATTGTTTCACCAAGCCCCAAATTTTGGACTTTCTTTTATTACATGCGTGATCCCGTTATTTTTTTGAGTGTTTTCAGCCACCTTTACGGGTTTGTTGATGTAAGAAGACGGAAAGACCGGTCGTGAACATTGTCCGCAAGCCGAAGCGTCCTAAATGAGTATTTTGCGAGCCTTTACTTAGCACCGACAATTCAACCTTGAGTGTTCTTATTAAAAAATCGTTGTTCCCACATATAGCCGCCGCACATCTGCAAATAAGAGTATCACAGTATTCGATCAAACCACACAAGCGGTCATCCACTCTGCCCCCAGAATGAATTCAATAAATGGGATGAGAAATTTGTTACTGATATTAGAATATGGATATGGGAAAATACAAAATAAGGGACACTTTTAAATTCCAAACTCAGTCTTGGATAATCAGAGGTTAAGTGGTAATGTCTTGTCATATACTGTTTAACGCTGTGTTAGGCAAACTTTGCGTTTTTGTTTGAACCATATGGCACTGCCTTGTGTTGCGTTGACTAGAAAAGCCAAAGAAGGCATTTTTTACGACAGTATAGTCACAAAAGACAACAATGCTGGCTCGCAGAGTCAAAGGAGCTACGTTTTAGGGAACGCAATGTTAACTACGTTGTAATTATTGGCACTTGATGAGGAGTGTGCCCACCGTATAACCAACAAGGTGGGAATGCGCTAGAAAATGCATGATCTGAGCTCATGATTTGTTTGACAACTGAGATACTAAGGAAATAGCGAAATTCTTCTAACCGAAAAACTGACTGAAGCTCATGACCTGGCAGGCGATGGGGGATAACACAAAGTTTACTCGTCATTGGAAGGGTGATTTTTATTCTAACCTACTTTAGTGGGCCAAACTAAAGTTTGTGCGCTTTTTAATTGAAAATAACATCACCGGGATGTTAAGTAGACCTCAGATTGTGTTTATAGGAGGTACGCTGGAGATGAATTTCAGATGTGTATCCAAGATTGCACTATATCAATACTTTGTGGGCGACTCATCGCAACTGAAATTAGTGTAGGCATTCTATCGTGAGCATTTTGTCAGTTTACGTGGGGTCGACTCATCAACGGTACATTTAGACGAAGAATAATCCGTCGTCCTACACAGAAAACTGAGCTGGTCGGAATGTCCACTTATGAGACACTTTAAATTCTGTCGAACGGGAACATTTGGTCGGAACCGACAATAAAACGCGCAAACCCTTTAGACAGGTGAAGACTGGTGGATGACTGGGGGTTCTGTATATTTTTCAAACATGGCTGATTCAGCTGTATTCGAAAGTCCCACTCTACGAAACAAAGCAGTGGAAGGTGGTTTTAGCTGGATTTCGGACAATGACATCCTCCAAGGACTCATAAGGTACTTCACAATCTCGCCACAATAATTCTGTTTCATCTGTGAACCGTCTACCAACAGTTGCAAAAGTTGTGAAATAGGAAGCTACCAGTCACTTAGTGGCATAAAAATTTTGTCTGGAGATAAACAAGTCCAGTGATTAACTGGGCGACGATGAACAACTCCACGACAAAAGTTCCACGATAAACTGACAGACAGCTATCCGGAATGCTTTTGCGCTCACGCTCACTATCACTGCTTGACTAATTATACTACAGGCATTTATTACTTTTAATGATCAAACACGTTGCAAATAGTAGACAACCGCAAGGGAAATTTCCATCCTCTGTATACTAACCACCGCGGGCAAACTTTATGCAGGTGTCACACGCAATGGGACAGACCGTACCACATAATCTGTCTAAGAGACGGAGTAATTTATTCAAACCGTCTCAGACATGTTGCACCCTCCCTTACCCATTTAGGAGTCTAAAGCAGAAAGGGGAAATGTTTGCAGCATTATCAGATCAATAAAAAAGAAAGGTTGCTCTCCAGACAGGCAGGTGTTTCTCCAAACTTTTACCACATGTGTCCGAACAAAACTACGATTCGTTCACACGTTTTCGTCAAACCACCACGCACTTACCGAAGTTGGATCTCTTGTACGGAAATCAATTATAACCTCTCGCAACCGTGCGGCCATCCATGACTTTGACTTGCTGGTAGACCGCAAGGTGGATTGTAGCAGAAGAGATAAATTACGCTGATCAAACACACCACCAATGTCGAAATTGACCACCGTTTTCGCAATAACTGGAAGGAGAAACAACAGTATGAAATAAGTCCACTACTTGTCATGGGCATACAAAAATACAGCGTAAATCCGCTGCTGCTTAACCCCCGGAATTTTCTATTTACTTTAACATTAATCCTTCTTATTTCTGACTCATCCACTCAATCTCAAGTCCAAACAACTTTATCATTCATTATTTTTTCAGTCTAAAAGCTCCTACAGCTCCGTGTGACTGCTGAATTCTTTGTTGAATTTAGCTTGAACGACAGACCAACTCAACAATTCTGATAAAATGACTTATTGGATAAAATGAATTCACAGTCATATTTGATACTTAATTTGCAAAGTAGTTTTCCCCACACTTTTTTCTTGGTGAATAAATATGGCAATACACTCAACTAGCAACCCCCCTCGCAAAACAGACTGCCTCACAAGTAAGGAAAACTCAACCGATCTCTTGAGGTTTGGCTTCGGAAGCATTTTTTGAGACGATTCTCGAACTCTGTACAAAACCAAGCTGTATGTTTTCTTGGTACAAAATCTACATCAAGGATTCCATGCGTTTGACTTCCGTATATTCTAAAATGGACTAACTATCTGACCAATTACATAAAGATAATACTGCTCTATCCAGTGGTTTGGAGTTCAATGGCATGAGTCTGATCTATCTGGCACATGGCCACTAAAATATGCCCTGTTTGTAGCGACAGTTTTTCGTGTACGCTAGCTTCGTCCCCATATTATGCCTTTCTAGATGGCGTTTGTAAAGTGATCGCCTCGTAACGGGTCCTTATAACTCTTACCACTGTGATGATATTTGTAGGCACTAAAAGTGGTCCTCATTGGAGGCATTTAATATGCTGCGAGAAATGTAGGAGAGGATCACCGTATTACTTCAATAACCTCAGTGCTTAAGTGTACCAACGTCAAAATTTTAGATAAGTAGTCAATTATCTGCCGGTGGATAACCTCAGTAGGGACCGCCTGCCCAAATGAAGCCGTCGGAAGGGAGTGTTGGGTTAATTTTGATTAGACTGTATCATCCTTGCTGAAACTCAGCAGTATGCATCACTCAAATTTATAGGAAGACTCAGGATGAGAACTCCAGAAGTCCACCACTTGAATGACTTCTCATCAACAACGTGAATGACTCGCGCTCATTCATGGTCACGCACCGTCCATCCATATAGCTCACTAAACGCGCCATGACACTGACGTGCTTCTCGATTGATCACTCGTCAGATTCAGTGTCGTATTATTTGTGAATTGCTTTCAGTATTGTGTAGATCACTTGTATTTTGCAGGAAATAAGAAGGTTCTCAAGTTCTTAGCGCAGATTATAGCATGGGTCACATGTAGGATGCCCCATCTGCCTAGCTTTCACTTGTTGTCAGTGCCAAGAATGTTCATTTCTATGAAATTTACGAAATAGCCTTGAATTCGGAGCTGGCGACCAGAGCCCTATCCGGAAAGTTGCGGAGTCGAATCTTTTTAAAGAGGACCGTGTGTGCGACAGTCGACTTTCTGCAGCCGCAAAACCGTTTAAGTGTTTCACGATTTTCCAACACTAGATGACTTCCAGCAAAGTTGAGACGAACTCCATTGTCTTTTTCAATATAGGTTGATCCGCATCTGTGCGTAAAACCAGAACGCCAGGATTTCCTTGCTTCATACACCAGTAATATATCAACACAGAGCAGTTGGATACATCCCACAAAAACGGTAGAACGCACATTTCAATTAATACAGCAGTCGCACATAAGTATTGGATTGACGCCATGGCCTAACACCAGAATGACTTACACGGTCGGATTGAATTTGGCGGCCCATCTGAAAAAATCAAGAACATAAAGGATCCATGAGGTTTCTGGAATAGATGACCAACTTCTTGTTGAAAACATGGCTGCTTTTATTCATACAAAAATGGATTGTAGGTCATTTACATTCAAACTCTAGTTAATATCCTATTTCAAGCGCTGTAGAACCAGCAGGGAAGCCTTTAGTTTTGCACGTCAAAAAGGCTGGAACTGAGAGCGGTTGTGCGTTTCTCGCTGGATATCTAGTCAAGATATGCCAAATGGGATTTTAACACCACAACAACGAGAAAAACTTCGACGCTATCCTGCTGCGACCCGTGCGGTCGAAGTTGATCGCGTGCCTAGGTGAAAAATCCCCAAGAAAGAAATACCACTTATTGTTAGTATCCTTGTCATCATTCTTGGGTAACACCGTCTTGGACGGATCAAGCCACAACGAAACCACCTAAGAATTTTTCCGCATTTTTGTAAGCAATTACAGGTAATATGTTGTTTCTCGGAAGAATGATTCAGAATCACTGCAAATAAAACAGAGAAACGTGAAAATGCTCACGAATGTGCCACAAATTTATGGTTTCAGTTAACGTGTCCAAATTTCCATGTTTACTTCAACTGACTATGGACAGAAGCTGTAGAGTTTGTGATCAACTAGCTCTGCGTATGAAAAGACGATTGTTTTGGCAAAATAACAGCCGTAGTTCAGATGTGAACTTGGCCTAATGCGACTAATACGATGGGTGTCCCCGACACCTAAAACTAGAGGATCATTGAGACAGCCTTTATGTTTATAAACGAGAGGTTGCACCCCACTACATGACACCCGTTTTCCAAACTAGTAAGAAGCTTGTAGCCAACATTTAAAACATCGTTATCTTCAGAAATGTCCTCCTGGAAGTGAAAATCTTCCAACTTATCTTATGCTATGCCAACGTATGCGAGACAGATAAAGGAGGAGAGGAGTAGGCCAGTTTCCTGATACAAAACAAATACTTTATTTCTCTAGATATATAATATAATATATATATATATATATAGATAAAAATGACCACCAGGTGGTTTCATTTCGTTTGAAGATCGTCAAGAAGCATGAAAGAAACATAAGTGAGTTGCTTTACTCATATTAGCGTGTTTACACGCGAGTAGTTATTTATTATTTCCAGCTTGGTTAGAGCTGCTATCGTGGAGGTCGAAAAAAGTTCCCGGGAAAGTAGGTAAAATGAGACCACACTCAACCACTAGCGGTTTTTTCTTGCTAAACACACTAGCTATACAACCACCACAGCAAAGTCCCTCTGGTCCCACATATTCTTGTCGAAGTCTATAATTCTGGCAACGTAGTCCTTGATAAGTGTCAGCTTAGGGGAGAAAAAAGCGGCAAACCATCCACATTTCCATTATTGTTAGGAGCGTGCGATACTCCCGCATAAGGCCTCTCTTCTACTAATTATGCTAGTATGCTTGACCAATCTTGTTGCGTAACTGCATAACAAAGTGACGACATAACATACCTTCAACCATCATGCTGCTAGAGTGCCTTAAAGCCGTTGTTCAGATTGTGAAGATAGAATTGCAGTCGAGGAACAGTCGTGGAATTCTGTTTCGTATACGGTGCTTACAAAATATCACTATGTGAGAAGTGCCTTTTCCAGCTGCATTCAGTTGTAGTGTCCGCCTATGGGAATACAGTCAATTTTCGCATTTCGTAGTGTAGTGAAGTTTTTTTGAAAACCAATAAAGAGTCTAAGTGTGGGTTTTGTGCAAATGCGTGTCTGTCGAAAGCACTGGGGCAAAGAAAGAGAAAAACCATGAAATGGTGCTGAAAACGGTTTCACTCAAACTTTGACTTCTACAAAACTTGACACGGCAGTCGTTTCGCTGTCAGCATGTCTTTCCGATACAAAACTAGAAGTGTTCCCAGGTGTCAAGACCTGGTAGGTGAAACCTCAATTGTCGTGAACCCTTGTGTGACGGAACTTGTAAAGTTTCGCGCCCCAACGGGTTATTGTCCTGCAAATTATCGCGAGAGGTTATTCTTACTTAGAGATGACTTAATATGAAAAGGTGCAGTTTGTATCCAAATTTAGCTCATTGTTGCATTCGTTTCTCCATAAAGCAGCAGATGGGGTTTGCCGAACAAACAGAATAGATTTGGGTAGGAAATGGATATACTTTGAAAGTCTTTGGGAACGGTGAGACTGTATGAACCCTACTTCCCTGTCGGAAGCAGGCACATCGAGGAATTAAGTGTAACTGAAAGATACCTAAAGAACGTTTAACTGTGTTCAATTATGAAGACCAAAGAGTGCGCTGTTTTCTTGGGAACAAAAAAACATAGACCCGGATTCATGCCAACTATTATTAGTTAATTGCTGTATCTTCAATGATTTTCCGTAGTAAACTTATTCGTTCCTTTCAGTGCTTCTGCATACGTGTATAAATGTCTCACAACACGTTTTAGCAGCTCGAACTACGTAACACAATATAGTGAATCTGACCACTCATGACATCCTCAGAAGGACGAAATCGTATTATTCAGTGACTGTCAGTTCCATTGCATCCAACAGCCGGGCAAAACCCACCTCGTCTAGGCTTGTGAATCCTCGGCTGAGTATGAGCTCGACTAATTGTGTTTATATTAGTTGAATACTATTCCCGCGTGGTATCAACGTTGTGAGCAGCCTCGCTACTCAGTGGCATGAGACAAGCAAATATGAAGCGATGTACATAAAAGAGTATGTTGAGCTGAAAATGGAGTTTTTGGTGGGAAATCTTGTAACGCACCACACCGTAGAGCAGAAGCATGGGAATGGAAAGAAGGTACTCCAACCACGAATTCGTGCGCAGGTAAAACAGCTGGGATACCTTTTCCATAGACATCTTGCGGTTGTTCGATCTCGTTTGGACGCTGCTGCTCCTGTCCTGGAATGATTATGTTGGTTAGTCCAAGAAACACTAGACACCAGTTTTACTTCCAGTGGGACGGCCTAGCCTCCCTAAAAGTTGGATCGCGGACGTTTTACGTGCAAGATGAGCATGCCAGCACTAATCCATCGACAAGCTCTAAAACCATGAGAGTAATCGCATCTGAACAGGGAATGGTCATGCTAGAGGGATAAAGCTGATTTTCCCACACCGCCAACTCTGACGCTTTTTCAGAGTCTAAAAACGAGCCAGTTATAGTTCTTACTATAGCACCACTTATGGTGAGGCTTTCACATAATTAGGTGCAAGTTTGTATAAATTAGGGACCAACATACTATTACTTGGGTCAACTGCAGCATGCAGAACCTAAGTATTAAGATTTTTAACAGTAGACTGAATATCAGATTTGCTGGTTGATTGGGTTTACAAAGATCTAGCAGCTTTCGAATAGGTGTCAGCAAAATTCTTCAGATTTCGTCCACTTTGCTTGACGTGGTTTTGTGACAGCATTTGCTGTTTTCCCAAAATTAGTCAATCTGGTGGAAGAAAAACGTGCTTTGTCCACTTGACACTTGTCACTTGACAAGCCGGATCGATCGAAATTTCTATTTTCTCCAAGCAACTTTGCGAATCACATGTGTTAGTCAGATTTTAGGCCAAGGGTTCGGACGCCACACGCTCTTCTTCCCAAACGCTCACAACAGCAATCTACAGTGCCTGAACAAAAGTAAAAAGTTCTGAGTTGCGTTTTTTAAGGTCAATTTCATTTCATTGTTTTTGTGTCATACACCTCACCTCATCAAAAGGAAGAATGTACAATGGAATCACTCCCAGTGAGAGGCCGAGGAACCAAAATTAGTTTAAAAATAGAGGTGAAACAGCGAAATACAATCATCTGCAAACAAATTTAGTTTTGCAGATGAGTGTATTTCGCTAATTTCGTGCAATTTGGTTTCAAGTAGAACATAAGGTTGACGGAAACTCGGGGACTGCGCCTACCTGATGAGCCCCAAGAAGGGCGAAACCGGTCGTGGGCTGTCGACGAATTTTCAGCAACCTTATGAGTAGTGCATTACGAATATAGAGGTGAAACAGTTTTCAAAATGGATTGTGATCCCTTACTTTAGTCCTTGGAAAAAGGGCTCTTTAAAAACCTGGATCCCGCCTGCAAGGATTCATTAAATAAAAACACCATTACGCACCACCTATTATTATACTATTGCATTCGCTCAACAGATTCTAATCGCGATCCGATAACCGGCAACACCTTCCAGCCATACGTAAAAATGTCCGATAAAAAATTCCAAAAGGTATCGAGAATCCCTGCAATCCTACTCATGTTTTTTTCATGTGCACACCTAAGGCATACTTTACGCAATATGCCAGAGTCTATCAAGCAAACTGGCACCAAACGGCCCAAGGCCGCTCTCTAGTTTACCGACCTGGTTAATTATGACCCATTGTTAGACAAGCGACTGTTTGATATAAGGCAGGTTCTGGACTGAGAAGAGTACTTTCTTCAGTTTAGAAGCAGTAAATACATTGAAGAATGTCTTCGGAAGCCACATAAATATGAAATCCTCCTAAAACTAAGGATCGGAAACATTTGCAATGTGCAAACAGGAAACAAACGATGGGGTTTGAGTTACCGGATATAAAGTGTACTATACTTTAAAGGTTCCGGTCAATAGCACGCTTCCTCAAGACCTCATATCTCGTTAGTTGATATCGCGGTAAAATACGCTAACTTTGATTTCATCCTTGACAGTTACGGTAGTCTGAAAACTAAAATCACCGCTGCTATAGTATTTCATGTTCCTGAGTTGCTATCTCTGTAGCGCAATCACTAGGGAGTCATGTACCTTACATTTACTCTGTATCAGTCACCAAGATTAAAACTTACGTCACAAAAGGATACACTTCATAAGCAAACCATGTCGAATGGGACAATGAGATTACTCTTTATGGAATCTGTGATCAGTAAACCAAAAAGGGTATTCAGCTTTACTTGAGAAAAATCTAAATTGCTTGTAGAAAATGTTAAAGCATCTGGGAGTCTATTAAAAATAGGGCTGCCGATTCTCACCCAGCTCACCGTCATCAGTTGTTTCGCCGTAGTAGAAAACAGCTTGAAAGCCACGTTTTTCAATACTGAAGTCTGAGTGAAAACGGAGCCAAACCCAGGGACCGGTAGAAACAATGGAATGAAGAAACCAACTGTCAATGCAAAATCGACCAATTAGAGGAGAAAATCCAAATTCGCCGTCTCGGACTTCAAGATAGTCATTCACGCAACCTGTAGATGGTTCAAGTTGAAACTCTCCGCGAAAATCAAGCAGGATTCGCTGGTTTTTGTCAGGTGCTGTAGTTGTAAAACAAGTAGAATAAAAAATAACCGACTAAAATGAATCGACAGCCTTTGGATTGTATTATTCAACGTTTGTCGCACAGACTTCCGGCATGTTGACATCAATACTTGAACACAAGCAATTAAGCTGAGTAGTTCGAATGGCTTTCCATTAATACAAAACAAAAAATGGGAGTTTTGGAAAGCTAATTTACTCCCATAGCGCTCACTTTCTCTTAGTAAGGCTAAGCAGGTCAAGTGTTCACAGATTATCTACTGAAAGATGCAATCTGGTGATCACTTCACCTTGAAGAAATTTCGAGGAAAAATGCGAGTGGCATTTTCCTCCATAGAGAAGGACTATCACGACAAACACAACAGTCTAGACTAAGTAGTGCGAAGCAAGGCTGAGCCCTGGAGAAGCCACCAATTCCTCTGCTCTTAACGACATTAAACGGGATTCTCTTTGGCCACAGACAGAAAGATCCTCATAGTTGTTAAATATCAGTCCATAAAAAAGCTGGATCTTCATCTAAAACCGTCCGGACACAGGAGTCACTCTTGAAGAGCCTAGTTAGGTTAGTTCTCTGTATCAATCACGCTACAACAAAGCACATGCATCTAATCCCAACCAAATGTTCATACTTTGCTGGACTGCTTAGATCAGATGCTACGAGCATTCCGTTGTAGGCAGCCGGAACTGCTCCATTTAGTAATTCATTAGGCAGATATTCTTGAATAAACCATCTGGAGAGAGTCCTGCAGGAATTCCGCGTTACAAATTCACAGTGAAGATAAACAACGAGTGTTCCATGGGCAAGTTTTTCGCTGATCAAGATCCACTAAATTATTTTCCACTTGAGCGTCACGCTGCATAGAAGATTGTTGTCCTGCATTCTCAAAACCTTCACCGTGCAAGCCTGTACATCTCAGACATCTTCCCCAGGTACTCTATGCGTTACATACTTTGAACGGGGAAAACGACGTTCAATATTCAACACAGAGTGGATAACCGAATCGCACCCAGAATAGAAACAATTGGCCTGACTGTGCACAACCCTTAAGCGTCACAGTTTCACTGAGGAATTTAAGTGCGGTTCGCCCCTGTAGGTTAATGTGACTTCTTGTCTTCGATAGCTGGCTACCTATCTACATCGCGGTCGTGTGCCGCTGGTCTGAGAGGCAGTTAAAACTACATGGTTTAAGGAGAGGGGACATTTGGAAGGTTTACTCAATGATTGCCTGGTGCATTGTTGAAGTGGGCTGCTAAATACTTTGCGAACCTGTGTTTGGTTTTATTAGATCACACTGCAATGCAAGAATAGATGTAATCCTAAATTGGAAGTTTATTTAAAATTTAAACTGAGCTGACTTTGATGGCCGACAAGTTTCATTCTGAAGGGAAATATGCGCCCTATTGATATTTCAAGTGTTCCACAGCGTTTCCACAGTTTTGCCCATAAATGAAATTAGCGCGATATAGAAATATGGAATTGGCGGTCGTCCGTAATAGAGACCATTATTCATTGTCAAGGTTAAATTGAGTTCGACGTGCAAATAACTACGTCCCGGTAAGATGATGAACATCTTTCTGTTTTCTTTCGGTGTTTATGAGTCAAGCCTATCTGAGGAACTTTAGTCGGAGTGAACATCTTCTCATCTCTATGGAGTTCGTTAAACTATTGTACACTAAACATATCCTTGATAAATCATGAAGAAGTTGCACACTGTGTAAACAGAAAGCCACGTGTCTGGAATGGAGTGGCCTCGCCGATCTCTAACTGGGCGGCGCCACAGATCACACTTGCATTTGAAACTTACATGCCAACAACTCTCAAAAACATCAGCGGGTCTCCTTCCAAATTTAACTAGGAGTCATAGATTGGTATGGTAGAAACATGCGCATTAAATCTGTCTAGAGTTACCGTTGGTAAATATTGGATCAGAGGCCTAAGTACAGATAACATGAAGAAATAGCAGGCCCAGGATGAGAAATCTTTCCTTGCCATTTCCTTGAAGGAAGATTTTACGTACACGACTGAGTAATTTGTTCAATGAGAAATGGTCATAATATCCTTGAAATTACAGGTAACCTTGGACAAATAACCGGATAGCTAGCAATTAGTAGAACCGACCAACGAATTCCCAAGTTGAAAATTACAGAGATACCTGACCAAATCCGATTTATTTCCACACTACCAAAATCAAATAGCTATTGACCCACTTAACCTGGTTGGGTATGAAATGGGAAATTAATATCCGCAGAAGAGGGGCTGAAAGCCGTGATGTAGAGCAAACAATAATATACGGCTGATTAAGTCCAAAGTTTTACAGGTAAGTTTCATTAGCAACAGGCTCTCAAGAAAAGCGAGCAACACGACTTGTTGCAACGCAATGCGAACTAAGGGTTTCATATGAAGCTATCAGAGCTATGCAGCTTTAACAGTTTAGGAAACCAAGAAGCCAGCTACAGCTAGTCACCAACGCGCCACAATTTTACTCGATAGAAGTAAAAGCAGCTGGAATACGAGCTGGACCAATTTTCACGCGATACTCCTCACAATGTATTTTATCTGCTCCATTTTATTTCTGTTTTTCCTATCTTTCGTCATTTGTTTGATTAATTAATCAGTCGATTGTGATATACCGTCGAAAACATGAGGTGAAAGTGTAATCCTTACTCAAGGTTAACTTTCCTCCAATCGTTTAACATGAACAAGGCTGGTCTTTTTTTGGTTCAAGGCGAAATATCATATGAAAAATACTTTTGAATGACTATGTACTCCGTTCAACAACAGCATGAATGGATACTTGGTGAAAATGACCATATGGAAACAACGGTTAGACTTACCCCTGATTACTTTGATGCAGTCGGTTTGGGGGGGATAGTTATTTGGATAGGCAGGACTGGTGAATGTGTACAACAATGGTTTCAAGTCCTTCATACCCTTGTCAAAATACGAATCAAACTTAAGTGGAGATGATGGGAAACGTTCGGGGACTTTAGATCCTGAGCTGGGTAACGCAGGTGCGTTGGACGGTGCCAGAGGCTTGTTTGGACGACGTTCGGACCAACTTCGCCAGACCACAATATACAACCTTGTTTATTCTTTTCCCGAACATGTCAATGAAACACATGGCGAACAACTTTGTGTCTCCCAAAAGCAGACAATATATGGCGCACATCTGTATGCTCCACATATTCCTGATCATACATACCATGGGTATAGAGCAATAAGGCATGTATGCATTTGAAGACAGCCGCCATCTTGCTAGTTTGTTTGCTTAGGAAAATTCTGGGTGAGCAATATCAGGTGAAGATCTGTCTAGATAGAAAGTCTGAATAAAGTCGTTGCAGATCGCTGATTGATTTGGGAGACGGAACATTGCCTGTTCATCCAATGGGACCTGAGCACCCAAAAGGGCTTGAGGTGTCGGCGGTTGCGCATGAATAAGGGTGTCAGGTCTTGGATAGACTAAAAATAAGGAGATTTTCAGGTAACTTTTTCGTGGCTGAAGATAAAATTAATATAGGTGCTTTTGCACAGAAGATTATACTATTAGTTCGGCGAGAGTGGTCCCAAAGAGTGTTGCATTTCCAGGTTACAAAAACCTTGCATTAGGAACACTCACATCACTGCAAAAAACATTGTTGTAAAAGAACATAAAAGGAAAGGCTACAAAGCTAACTACATCGGGTCCTTGTGTCAGCGACCGCTTGGCATGCATCAAAAAACTTTATTTCTCATGCCAACCTAAAATGAAATTAGTAACTAACTCTTCGGCTCTGAGTTTGGCTGCTGGTTACCTTAAACTATAGACATTAATTATTCGTCAATGTGCACACCGATTAAACAACCAGTAGTTTTAATTTTGAGAATACGTTTATTTACAACATCTGGTCGTGAACCTCACTTAGTCTTTTCAATAATTGACTGCTACCGCAGCAATCAGCGTGTTTTGGGGTTAAAATAAAGTGAAAAGGTTAATGATGAAAGGGCTGAGTCCACACATACATGAGGCTTGAACAACGAGCACACCTGATGGACTCAAACCACCGAACTCCGCACGCGTGTTCTACTACATGAGCTCATGATTCTTGCTGCAATCACGCATCCAAATCGCGGTTATTTTAGAAAATTCGGCCTAACCTGCTTCAGCTGGTCATTATTGTACGCTTTCTTGTCATGCCACTTGACTACAATTTTAATTCTAATTTCCTATGGTGACAAGATGAAACCACATGTAGTCACCTAAACTATCGAGCGTTAAGGCCATATTCACTGAGTTCAGACACAATGGGACAAACTGGGCTTGAATATATGGGCACCTGTTTCAACATCGCCGAATAAACTGAGTTGCCAAGCTCTAATCAAATAGCTGTTATCCTCAACTTTGACTTTCTTTGATTAGCCTAACTACAGGTTGTCTTTCGTAACTCAGCCATTGGAAAGTGTATGGCCCTAGATCTTCCATCTAGCTTGACTCTCACAGCTATGCCGATAGTGATTCCACTGTTTTTAGCTTGTGCATATCGCTTAAAACATGTAATACATCGACGTAAATACCACACCAAGTGGTAACACTGACTGCTTCTGTTGAAACGCATAGCTCAAAAGCGTATGAGTGCAGCTGACAGCACCATGCGTCCCACCTGGATGACTCGAATTTTAGAAGTGAGTAGCAGCTGTCCTTGGATGAAAATCACTCTCTGGTGTCGTAAAATTATGTATGAAATTGAAAGACCAGTCTGCCTAAATTGGGTGATAAGTCGTCCCGCTCCTTCCGTTTTTCTTATAACAAAATGATGGTACGATAACTGTACACAAGAATCAAGTTGAATCTCTGAAAACTGATTATAGTAGCTTCCTGGCTTACTGTACGCGTGAATGAGCAAACTGAACGATTAATAAGACCTAGACGAGTAAGTTCAGACAATGAACAACTAAGTATAACTAATTCATACCACCAGTAGACTGGCAAGAGAGACCGCGCAATAGTTCGTAGCTGTAACATCACCAAAAGCAGGCTTCTGTTTCACCGTGATTACGATCTCGTGGATAATGCTGGTACAGCGAATGTGGATTGTTGCAAATACTCGTGACCCCAAAACACAGCTTGTAATTGCTCTGAAAGAGTGGCGGCGGAGTACCAGTGAAAACCTTATAAACACAACCAGTGAAAGTAAACCAGCTGTTTTTAAGATTCTTGAGGTGAAGCGTCCGAAAGTATAATCAGTCTGTTTATTAGTGAGCCGGCGCCGTGGCGTGGTTGTGTAGCCTTGTTGCGCTTATTTTTCAATACTTGGCATTTTCACGCCAGCTGATCCGTATAACATCCTTGTAAGTTTCAACCATGGTCTTTGACGGGATGTTTCACTGGGTGACCAAGTATTGATGAATTAGATCTACAAAGAATAAATTAGTTATGACAGAATATGTGACCGTCTAATTTTACCGCGGGCTGTAATTAGATATTATGCTTCAAACCATATGAAGAGCAATTCTCAACACACAAAAAAACATTCAGTATATTCTGCTAAATCGAGTTTGCGAGCATCTCTCGCAGCCGAAGGCGTGTGCACTCGAGTCTGTCAGTTCATACGCATATTACAGAGACGGACTCAGCTCATTCCTCGGCCTTGCCATTTTGGCCAATCAACGCACGTAACCTCAATCAATCAATAACGGATCCAGACGCCGAGCGCCTCGCTTGGACTCTAGCGCGTTTGTCCACATCGAACGCGTGTCTGAATTTTCGACCGCGCCAAGTAGAAAAAGTGAGCTGCAATTTATTCATTTTTGACAACCGGTTAAGCGTGATTATCATTGATAAGGTTTTCAAATCTTTTGAACAATTGGTCTCCTTCCATTTCGAATAAACATCTACCCACAAAATGAATGAAAACTTTGAACGGCCGGCTAATCTAGCTCTGGTTTTCCAACGCTGACCAGTGTTTTGATCCAGATAAACGGAAAATAACTTATTGAATTTCTAAAGCGGATGAGAACTTAGAAAAATACTTATTGTGACAGAGTGCAACTGAAGCAAATTAATTCAGACAACATCCAATGTGGAAAACGTGGCCTTGAAAACATCAGTTTCTCTTTTCCGTAGTTGCACAAATATCTTTACGAGACGCTGCATCTTGCAGCCGAAGTAAGGGATCATTTCTCCGATGGATGGACGATTCGAACTCAAATGCACAATTGGCAAAAATATTACTCTACTCAAACGGTGTAAAAAAACGCCAAAACTTGAAACCGAGCTTGACAAAATCACCTGACCACCTAGTGATAGTACCATCTCGTCGAGGAAGATTTCCACGTCATTTTTGCGAAAAAATCATCATAAAATATTTTTATATCCCTAAATGTGTTCTTATATGTTTGAGCAACCTTTTTTCCAGGGGCCTGTGAATTCCTGCTTCAGAGTAGTCACTATTCTTGATATATTCACTGTCAATAACCCACGGGACCTGGACGTGGTGGAGATTAAGATTACAATTTGACCAGTTCATCATCTTCATGGAACGGAACAGAAAACAATAAAAAGACCCTAACTGTCATGGTGGAAGGTGAGGGCGCACCCGAGAAGTTGGAAATCTCTGTGAATTATCTGAACTGCAACTGCCTAATCTTATGAACCGTCATCTAGACCACAACATTAATGGGTTGGGTGCAGAACACAAGTCTCTAACACAGTGACTCGTATCTACTAAATCATTATCATATATTTTTGAAGGCGCTTTCTAAAACTATTACAGTAAGTTATGCAAAACAGAGTACAATATTAATTCAGTCCATTTTCATTTTTACCTTTATATAACGCTCATGAGTGTTCGTAGAACTAAGCTACCGGCCGAAACTCTTCTCTCTACACCAGCCAAAAAAATGATCGGCCTTCCCATAGTCCGCTCGTCGTTTGCAACCACAAGAGTTCCACGGTCCTACTACTCAGTGGAGGTTTATTTGGTGCTCACAGTAAAAATGCAAGAGATGGGTTTTCGGCAGAGGGAAATAAGGTAATGGACGCAACTTACGTGGAGATGCGGCAGCATTGGGCCATTTTGTAAGCGAAATAGTTAACCGAAAGTTTTTGTATCAGCTACGGCTTTAGACTGAAAAATCCGTTAAGACCCCCACAAGCATCAGATGCCATCCCAATAAGATTTACTCTTTGGAAACATAACAATCGGCTGATGTGGCCAGTCGACCACTCCAAACAACAGCAGTGCTTACTATAAACCCATTCTGATCTTTAAGAATGCCGTTGTCTCACTATTACCAAATTTACAGGTGAGACTGATGCATTCTTGATATTTAAGATATAGGATGTCATAATACGTGCTGGAGGGATTCTTGACTGTTAAGGTAGATTAGACACTGTTAATTAGCCTTAACTTGACTCGGATTGATTTCACTATAAATCAGTAAGCATCGGGCCCCTAAATGATTACCTAGTCTGAACCGTATTCATCGTTCCAGGCCAAAAAGCAAAAAGCAGCTGGTCTTTTTTTAAGCCTGCGCACTGCACTGAAAACTATTTAAGGTTTTCTCTGACACTGTTTAATTTTCCTCGATTGATCACTTTGCTTAATACCCAGGGAGTCGATGTAATTAGTTGTAGTTCAATTGCGGGCGTGCGAAGTAAATTTATCCAAAAATATTATTACCCTAACTACGAAGTTACTAGGTTTTTCTAGCCTTAAAGTCCAAACAACTCTCATCAAGAAAGCCTGCTTGTCATAAATTGAAATATTTTAGCCACCAGGCAAAACGGTAAATCAGTTCAAAACTACTGCGCTGACATAACTGCATTTGAAATGAATAATATCGGAAGCAAATGCATGGATGAGTCTCTTGGCGGAGGCATATTTATTTCTACAATGTTTCTATTCACCTCTTTTCCAACTAACAGACTATTCTTAGTTTACTCTGGTTCGGTCGTTTGCATGCTTTTTCGTGCCAAAATATGTAACGATCCGGTGGTTTAATCTTTCCTCCCATTGACTATACGATGCGGTGAGTTAATTGTCTAATCTAGCTTTGGAAGATTTCGGTTTTGCACCCGTCCTCTTGGTTGCTACAGTCCAATCCTTCAGACCAGTACCAGAAACCAGTAGAATTAAACTATCTCCTAGTCAGACAGAAAACAAATGAACTTTAAGCTTTCAATGGGAAATTACTATTCAAATACGTACACGTGTATCGGATTGCACAGGTGTGGAGTAAGTGTTTTCACTTTTCTTAGGCTTGTCTTTACACATCATAACCCTGTACCGTCGTTAATATCACGGACAAGGAGGACTTACCTGAAATCGGTCTGCAAACTGTTCTTTTTTATACTAACCCTCATGAGGGTCACAAACACGAAAGTGGATGCAGCGGTATACTCGGCCCTTTAAGTCTTGTTCCAAACTGCGAATGATGCACAGGCTATTAATTGGAAAACTGTATGAACACAAACACAGCTCTACTGTTCCAGAGGTATCCATTTCAACCGGTAACTTGTCATTCTTTTTACATTTGGGAATCAGTCGGTATTGGGTTACTTATCCATCAGCACGAAAACAAACAAACGGCTCACAAAATAAAGGAGCTCACTAATGAAATTTGAACGCTTTGAATGAGTTTTGAATTTCAAAGGGAACAGCCGTGATATTTTTCATCAGAATTTGATGAAATTTCTGCTCAATAACTACTGGCAGAGTGATTCCGAGGGTAGCTGACAAAGTCTGCTTCGCTGGACTGTTCAGTTCAGATAAGATATGCACCACGGATGGGTTATGCTAATAAGTGTGGCAACTGTGACGGGCTGACATATGACTTCACCGTCACGCGAGTCAGAACATTTTGCAAATTAGCTGCGCCCAAATTGTGATATAGCACACGAACCGCCATGATCCAAGCTGCCTATTCTTGTAGTCTTATTGGACGAGTAAAGTTTTGTGACTTTTTGATAGGTCAGCGTCACTAGATTTCACCCGTTTTTTAGTGAATTATGGAGCTGTTGGCTGAAACCATCGAATTTCGCACACTTTTGCACAAATAGCGGTGTCTTTGAACCACAACATTTTCAGGTCTTCTGTTAAGTTGAAAAAACTGGGCTGGTATCTCAAAGCCTCTTACAAGCCTCCTTTATTGGCTTTAACACCAAGAGTCCCTTTTAACCTATTTTGTTAGCTTTAAAATTTCCATGTTACTCTGTGTCTTTAGGATAACGTATTGGCCAGTTTGGTCATACACATTCCTTCTGCAATTATCTATCTCCCCCCCTCAAATTCCATCTACCTCCAATATTCAGGGCAAATGGGACTTGCATTTTCCTAGGTCACACCACCGAACAGTTTAACCTCAAGAGTTTTTTATCAGAGCTGCATAATGCCACGTGGTTTCACTACGGGTTAAGAGCTCACCTCGTCAAATTTACCCGTTCGTCAGATTTTCGTTGCCAATACATCTATGAAAACCGTAGTTGTTTTGATTCACAAATCGTACTTTATCAAACAACTACCAATAACGTTTGATTTATGGAGATGCAGCAGTCTAAGCAATTTCGATGAGTGTTGTTCGAGATATGTATGCCATTAAATATGGGCAGTATTTTGAACACTAAAGTGGAAGAACAAGGTGATCACACCCACAAAATCAATCGACTTTCCACAAGTTGTGAGCGAGCTGTGAAATGTACTTTAGTGACATCATTTGTTTCACCTCACAGCGCAATAGCGAAGTCATGGGCAAACAAAAACTGTCGACTGATTAACTTGAATTAAACCGCAGCAAATGAAACAACTACATAAATCCTTCGTTCATTTTCAAATGTCTGACATTCAGTCAATACAGAGGCGTAAAGGCATTACGATTTCTCAGTTTTCAAAAAAATGCAGCTAATTTCAGTCGAATGTATGCGGTATGCGATTAAAAAAAGAAACGCAAACGTAGACGCAAACGAAAAGCTGCTAACTATTAATGCTAATGCATGTTGGAAAACCAACTGCCAACCTCATTAGATTTTGCTCTCATCCAGGACTCGCTGCATAGATGATCAAATTATCCTATGCACTAGTACCTGTGTAGTCACTCTTCTTGCAACACTAGACAGTTGATATTTGTTGCCCCTATACCTACTGTCTACTAATGGTGTGACTTGTCCAAGTGAAATTCCGTGATTCCGAACAAGAGGAGCACTTAACAGCAAAAAAGTCTGACCGGTAGCAAAAGTTTTTTTAGTCCTAAGCGCTCTCGGTTCGGTAAACGTCGCTGTGAGCGACTCTATAGCTCCACCAACCTAAAGCCTAGTGTACAATTAGAGGATAAAATAGGTGAAAACTCAGAATCACGTTTACATAATGAACGGCAAAATCGGTAATGTGCTGTCAAAGTATTTTCATCAGCTTTGTGAATACCGTCTTCTCACATTTAGCTCTTTGTTTCTTGCCATATTGCTATCAGGAGTGCAAAAACAACCAAACTGATATCATCACCTCGTAATGGGCTTTAATACGTTGTAGTGTTTCGGTGTGTAAGCCCACACGCCGACGTAGTATGAGGTATCACAAACTCACTACGAACTGACGGCGTCAGCTCGGTTGGCGACAGAATGTTTGCAACCAAGCTGTCCAGTGCAATGAGACTTTGAAACTAGTTGGTTCACTTTCAGCCGCTCCGAAGCGATAAGCTTGATCAAGTTAAATGTCCATTTGAAATAGGACCCCACTGAATCCCTAGCAGAGTCTTATTAGAAACCAAGGGGATTGTTTCCACATCACAAGTAGAGTGATCGTAGTGCCACCAGATGGCAGGCCTACAATGTTTTTCTCAGTATTCCAGGTTGGTACACTCGAAAAACGCTATTTTATGTTCAGTTAGCTGGGTCCAACCTTGGTGTTTATTCAGTTGTTTGAGAAAACCGAAATGTACACATAATGCGTTTAAACACTCCACATCATTCAGAATAGATTTTGTTTGCCTGGAAATTGTACTACGTTCATGAGCGATGCTCGTTCTAGTCAAATTGAACCCAGAAAATATGATTTACTTTTTCCCGCAATTCTGGATTTACTGTGCTGCCCAGATTTTTTATTCAGAGGTACACTTTCCTTTTTATTTGCATGCTTTAGGGAAAGACTTCAGAAAGAAGATCTGTGGGTGACATGTTCATTAGTGATGTCTACTAGAAATGTGCGACGATTCATATACATTTAGACCGTTTTCGTCTCTATCATTCCATCATTTGTGGTGATGTGAATCTACATCGCTACTGTGTTTTGTTTCTGTGACTATATTGGACGACAGAGTGGGTGAAGGGCTCACCTCGTCGACGCTACAATCCTTGCAACGCTGAAATAAATGGCTAACACAGTCTACCCATTCTGATCATCCGGAACAGGGGCTTATAGCTCCAGTTGCGTAATCAGCTACCATTCCCACAACACGGGTCACCACTTTTCAGTCAAGCCGATGCGGTCTAGTTGTCTTACTGATCTCGCAATCCATGGGACCGATATGGCAAGCTGTTTCCAGCTCCGTGCTGAGCTCACGTCAAATTATTTCCTGACCAATAGTTCCCATATGAAATGGTCTGGTCCTCTCCTAAAAGATTAGGATCCTGCGATACTAATCAATGCCGATTGCCAAGCAAACCGATGCAGGTGACCAAAGAAAGGGGTCGTTGCCAATAAAGCTATAAGAACTATAGGAAAAACCTGTCAATGGTTCGTTTAATTTCCTTAACACATTTCAGCCACTGGATAATTACTACAAGAACAGCCTAGTGAGGAAGCCTAACGCCTGAAAGTACATATGGAATACGCCGACTGTAAATATTACAAACAAGGGGAATATTTAAGTTCGTACGGTCGGAAGAAAGAACAGCATATGTTAGCACTGGAATGGCGAGTTAAGTAGGTTTGTGAGAATCTATCTTCGGATCTGTGTGAAATCCAACTAATGACTTTATCATATTAATGGTGATTTCCTATACTATGCTGTTAGGTGTAACGCTCAGAGGAGTAACCTGGGCTGATGGATATGGTAGTGAACATGCTTGGTTTAGCTTCAGTTCCGGAAATTTCAAAATACTAGATGTCTGGCATGACCAGGTTTAGGATAAAGCAGTCGGAGGTTTTGGCTAACCAGGTACATTTGCAATTTTCCGTAAAACGATCTAAGCTATCTTCATGTGCAAACCATTGGTGAACAGCCCTTGGGCATTTTTGTGTGCGTCATCCAGGTGAAGGATCGTTAGTGAATGGGTCTAGTATCCGTGTAACAAAATCTGAGTATGAGGTTCATAAACGGATGCCAACTCGCAATGTAAAAATACCACACGATGTTTCTCAATAGGCCAAGTCGTGTTGCGTCGTAAAAACAAGTCAGACACAAAATGATAAGAGATAACACTCCATAATAGATAAAAGATGTCCATATTAGGGGATAGCTTCTGGCTGCATTGAAATCCTAGGCGAGCTTAAGTTTATCTTTAGGCATACTAACTCCACATCCCTTTAACAGATTCAAACCCCATCCTTAGCTATTTCGGCCCTCGCTATCAGAAGGCTATATAAGGTGGCGAGGAACTATCATCAAAAGTTATATCGTTACGTACGTTTCAGTATATAGAGTAAAAACAGGTGCGCCACAAAAGTGGTAAAGGTCCATTACGTGGGGGAGGGGAAGAGAGTTAACTTTACTCTGGCTAGATATACTAGAGAGTCTCACTCTCTCCAGCCGAAAATATCACTGACCATTCGACGCTATCCCAACTGAATTCTCCTTCTGTTTGCCCGCGCTATCCCAACTGAATTCTCCTTCTGTTTTCCCCCCTTGTTAAAACCATATATAAGATGCAAGATGGAGAGCAGTCGTTTTGTCCTTTCGCAGTCTGTAAGTGGTAACTGTGCCGATTGTCAGGATAGTATATGGTGATTATACTTCACCAGCTGGGGGGTCCGAGATCAAAACGTCAATAGGTTAGGGTGTTCCTGGCCAAAACGGCCTTTATTGGAACATCCGTCCATTATCCTCTACTAGGTTTACTAGCCTCGTTCGAGATTCTTCAACCAAATTTTTGTAAGTTTATTCCTCATCTGTCTTAGCTTTCATTTTAATCAGTACCTATCTGTAACCCAAAGTGGTCAAAAAACATTCTCATAGCGCGTTTTTTTGCGCATAAAGAAAAATCTCTTCAAAAGACATTTGTGGAATCAATACCACAATAAGCGCCACAAGGAAAGTGATACATTTACTTAGCAGTTTATCCTGTCTAACCTCATACATTGTGAAAACTGTCCCTTAGCAAAAGCCGATCATGACGGTCGTGGTCTTTACTAATCACTTGATACTGTTCTGTTATGTTGTCCGGCGCTGATATACCATGCTTTACCAAGATTACATTTACCTACATCTACCCAGGTCCACAATGGTTTTGCGTTGTTCTTACATAAGGCTGTCGGGCTGGATTCAACAGTAAACCAGCAGTTGCACCAACAGCAACCGGAAACTTGCATTTCAGATTATTCGCTTTTGTTTCAACCAACTCGCTGTCCATCATTAAGTGGTAAAATTGACAGACAGTTTTGAGCTTATCAAATCAAAAACGGCTCTTTGTGAGCAGGAACTGAATCGAGTTTCGCCATCGCCCCGGTGATTTGTTTTTGGAAGTTAGTGTGCTGTCACGTCGCTTATTGTCTTTTGCGAATGAAGCCATAAAAAGCCGTCAGATGAAACCTTTATTTATGAGTGACTTAATATTCACCAAAAAATTGCACAAGCAATCTGCCAATGTTGCCACCGGCATAAGAGGTCTAATAGCCCAATTACGAGTGTCTGAGAGACAGGAAAATGATTCGCAAATGTTCTTTATGTCCGAAAGATAGCAAGGTGTTCGGAAGACGGATGACTGAGAATGATTTTTCCGGAGAGCGGAAGGGGGCTATGGTAGCTGAGAGTCCACAAGTTGGCAACTCAGTAAACGACTCAACCACAAGCTGAGCGCGCTGATTGGTTGATTTTTTTTCCGCCTCACTTTTTGGACTGGGAACCATATGGTTACCGAAATACCTGAGATTAGCCCTGCGTACACACAATCTTCCGTCCACATCTGTTCACCTGGCAAGTGTGTAAGAACTCTTACACTTCTCGATGAAAGTTTGAAGAGTAACTGACAAGTTATCCGGTGGTTTATTTTAGTGGTTATTTAGTAGGTTTAGTAATGTTAACAACGTCTGTGTTAATAATTTCATTTTTCCTTTAAAGTTCTCATATCCCACAAAAGATGCTAAAGTGAAAAATCATCGGTTGGGAATTGCACAGTGTATGAACGTTGGAGGAAAACTGAATTAAGGACCACACTTACAGTATATGGTACCACATCCATAATACACAATACTACCTTCATTTTAGTCCCCATATGGGCCACAACTCTTAGTTGAATGTCCATCATTTCCGGTTGAGTCTAAGCAGAGGTTATATTAAGGATCTTTGCGCTGACATATTTTATTAGGGTACGATTGTCGGTTTGGTGACGGCTGATGGTTGGCTGTTGACCAGTGTGTATCTTCTCACTAATAATGCAGGCGTACAAGCTTGCAATGTACAGTCAATTGAAGGTTTTGTGAATGTTTTCCCTGTGATTGGACCTCAAGACAATGCGTCATTTAATAGTCAGGAATAAGGTGCACTGGCATGGACATCTACGGGTTCTTATGTAAAACGGTTAAAGAAGAAAAAACATTCGTTTTGTCAGATTTTTGGTCCTCCTGTAAACCTATGGATTGGGATGACAGGCTGATTAGTTCGAGTTCAACAGTGATGGACAGGCAAGTTCATCAGAGATGCCAGGGTGGAACACTGAGGAAAACGTGTTTTAATGAAAACCGCACGAGCATTTCAGTTTAACACGGATTGAAAAACTTGATTCCAGTGACTTACCTAATACACAACAGATTAAAAGCTTGACAGCTCTGATATTTCCGTCCGCCAGTAAACTCATTGTATATCCAAACTTAAATAGCTGAAACGAAAAATTGGGAAAGGTTTCAAATTGGTTTTGACATAAGCAAAGCCTAAATGGATGAAATGAATAACCAAGGGAATATCAGCGAGACAGTGGATCTCTGAAAAAAACAGTTGTTGCACTTCATGGTCTTGTTGCACCGCGCTGTTTGGATAAATTCAAAACAGCACTATACAGCACTATAACTCGGTCTCTTCATCGGATAACATGCAACTCAAAAAAATGCACGGGCCACAAATACACAAATTATGTCGAAATTATAGGGGCAAATGAGACTCTAAAATTTATGTATTTAGTACATCGCGTTTCATACTTTGAAAGATAGGCAAGCGAGGAACTTTGACGAGAAATCAGCTATTAGGCTCTAGAACAGTTTTTGGAGTAATAGTTGTTGCTATAGAGGAAAATGTTGGTAGCTCAGGTAGTATAGATGGTGGTTGTGCCAAACACCAACCCATCTCTACGCTCCACTACGCTCCCTACCAACGCACTGATGATGTCACCTCGATTGATGATGAAGCGTTTGCAACCAAATTACCCAGCTCAGCGAACGAACCAACGACCACCAGTAATAGTCGTGTTGAAACAACAATCCGTATACAAGGACAACGAGTACTGGACCGTATGATAAGTGATAATAGAGGTTTCCAATGTGGAAGATGATATCGGTTATTTCTAAGCCTCAGTCCTGTTTGTTTTGTCACCTATTTTACCCTCCTCTGTCGTCGTCATCCTCATGCTGAACGTTATCAGTGAGTGATAGACCTAAGTATTGACATTCAACAACCACATCTCATTTTGGCTGTTCCTCTAGGGCAACTTAACTTAGATGGTTGAAGCCGATTTTTACCTCAGTGTCTGAAAGAAGCATTGCTTTTTGAAACAGTCGACTGGCTATAGGAACACACTTGCAGTTGCCACCGTCTTACAGATAGCTAAAATCTGCATGGGGAACTTGAGTAACTTAGTTCTAAACAATGGCCCAATCCCCCCCCCAACCAAGCTGATGATCCGGATAATTTGGCCGTGATAATTTAATCTCAGAAGTATCGGAAGACTAGAGGAAAACTTAATGAGTTTGGTGCGTGCAAGTTTCCGAGATGGTCCCAGACATTGTTTCAATTTTGCTAGCCAGGTATAGCAGGTATAGCAGGTATAGCCAGGTATAGCATATCATATCATTTCGCAAGATTTATGCTCAATCAATTTCCTAGTGTCTATAAACGCAGAAGCACCATTCTACTAAAAGCCTATTTTTGTGGGTTACCCTATCTTGGTTGCCAAATCTCTCACACTACCATCAGTACAAAAGTGACATAGAGGAAGAATAAGTTGACAGAAAGAGTGGAACTTTCATCTGGGAAGTCGTTACTCGAGAAGCCAGTCTTTACGTGACCATGTGACGTGGTTTTTGTGGCTGAAGGAAGAGCAGCGCTATAGCTTGTCTGAGTGGGATCTAATCACATTGCTGTTCAGCCGCTTATGGCCGAACCTTTGGGTTTTCAACCACTACCAGTAGGTAGCGGATTCGAAAGTCTCTGGGTTTCGTGAGATGCACGCTGCTGCTGATTCCTAAAAAGGGTGAAGCACTTATACAGTGCTTCTTGGGCTTGCTGTATAAAATGAAGCAACCTTAATGGAAAGGTAATAGTTTGGAAGTCAAAATGAGATATAATCATGTGATGAACCTGGTGCCTGCGCACCCGGTAGATCCGTACTAAACGAAAATCCTGACGGACAGAAGCCCAAAAGCAGCAGTTACTTGAAGTTGGACAGCCAAAATTTAGTGGATAATTTGAGATGAATCATACGGACTCTGGAAAAACGCCAAACTCGTTCATGAACACGTAATGAATCGTTTGAGCATGTATTTGTTTTCGAGGCACAGGAAGCACATGGCTGCGGCCCTAGCTGCAGTGCACATTGAACAATTTTTGAACCCCGAACTCGTTTTCGAAAGGGCAAGTCAGACTCTACGAGCGTATCAGCATATCAGGTACATAGAATTCCATAAATAAACATTGATATTCGCGTTGCAGACCAGCCGGCTCCACACGGATGCCTGTTTTGAGTGAGTGCTATGCAGCGGACTGTTGGTGGATTTTGACGAATACTGTAATTAATATCAGACACCACGGGAAAGTATTTTGACAGCTTAAACACTGGCTTAAATGAACCTCGAGGAAGCTGTTGCTTAACACATTATGCCAAAATTAGCAAAAAGGAGAATTTCCTCGGGCTCTTGATTCAAATTCACTTTTGTTTTCAGGTAAGCCCAAGATCCCACAATTCGCACCACAGTTTAAAAATAAAGGAAAAATTTGAAACAGGTCATCGTGTATTTGACGTTTTGAAGCAGATAGGAGATATTTGTTCATAACCTACTAATGACGACCCTCAAAGCAAAAGTGTGTAACCCGTGAAAAGCAAGATTTCCACAAAGTTTACGCTTTTGAAGCCGACCGGAAAGGATGGAATCTTCCTCTTATTAACACATGTTTTAAACTTTTGGACAATCCACTCCAGAGCACGGTAAGAAGAGAGGACTCACCCTGCAGAGGGAGATCAGAGGCTGTAGCGATGCCGTCTGGGGAATATGTTGACCAAAATTACGGTATTTCGAACGCGATGTAATAGATTTCAATAGTGAACTAAAATAATTTTGGTTTTTAGTCCCAAGTTATTTTTTATTGAGATAACTACTGATTTAACATCATACTTAAATTTTTGGTGGGGTAAGTGTACTCAGTTCAAACAGTTAGTACTGACCATATTAACTTGTGTACTTGATTTTTAGAGCGCACTCTCACTATGAGCGAGAAAACGTCCCCGTGGATTATCTATTACGAGCGCTTCAATACAATTAGGGCCAGTTTAAAGCTTGATTACACAGATTAATATATCTGCGTCAATAGAAAGTTTGACGAACTCTTTGTAAGCACTGCATATATTTGACAAAAGTTCAGCGACTTTTACTGAAAAATTCTCAAATGAGGGTAGTAAAGAATATCAGAAGGAAGAATACTCCGAAAAATCCATATAAATCACCGTGACAATTTCCGCTGACAATTATTCTGTTACTTCATCAAAGGGTGCCGACTGCCAACTTTGCCTTCACTCCAAAACAGACAGATCGATATTTTTAACGGTGGCATTACTAAAAATGCAAGGAGTGTTATTTTATCTGTATAGATTTTGTGAAGCACCTTTGAGAAACAAAAAGCAGTGACCAAGTTGAGGCTTATCATGAGAATTTATTCCACGTACTGTCATTTTAGAGGTTGGCGTCTATACACTAATTTGCATGAACAGAAAACACAATGGGGAAATTGGATTTTTAGTCTCGCTCAGGTATGGCCGATCTTTGGAGAAATGCAAGTTGAACTGTGGCCGTAATTGTAGTAATCGCAAGTAATCTCCACAAAGAAATACCTCCTCCTCCAAATGCATTCCTTTTGAATGAATATTTAACACAGGTGCATCGTAAGCCAGTTTAAAACGACAGCCGACTAGACCCACTTATGAAGTGAAGTTTATCAACTTCGATGCGACCATGTGACCATCCTTTGATGAAGGCAGATTTAAATCTAAAACTGATTTTTATCATTGTATTGTAATAATTGTGGAGACAAAGCTTTTGCTCCTAGAAACAAGATACTATTTCTTCAGTTCCAGGAGAGATGGCAATTAGCTGTTTGTATAGGAATGTCGAAAGCCGATTCTATGGATGTCAGAACAACAGGGTACTGACCATAACCGGTCAGTATAGAAAGACAAGTCAGAACAACAGGGTACTGACCATAACCGATCAGTATAGAAGGACATCCACAGTGAAAAGGGGGTTTGTAGGAGGGGTCGCAAATTGTAATCAACCCAACATATACATCAAGCCTAGTAGGTACGCCGGCTCAGGTAATCAACAACTCGCATGATTTGTGTAGAGCAAAAGTGCATTTCCCCTTAAATGACCTTCACAAATTTAATTCCCTGCACGTGTGATTGTTCAGGAAGATAAGACCACACGTGACCTAAAGCACAGAATTTTCTTTTGACTGTTTCATCGATCATGATCAAGAAAGAAGAAAAATTAGTTTCTTTTGTCCAACGTTCCTCGCATTTCAATCACCAACGCTCTGAAACTTTTCTCCCAAAGTGGACATCATCTTGAGTTTTAGGTGAACTCCAATAAGCTTTCGACAAACTGTGCGTCTATCAGACATTGACAAGATTTCTATTCCCATTGTTTCTATCGGCACTCATCAACTTATGGATTAAATCGTTAAAATGAAAAAAATTCCGTTAAAATATCATTCAGGTCCAATTTAGGCTCTTTGTTTAGTATACCGTTGCTCGGACGTATCCAGTGTTCAGTTTAAAGTTCGGTCACTGGTTCCCTGCAACCCTCTAGCTAGAACTGACTGGCCACACTCAAGACGTAGGGCAATTTGATTAAGCAGTTCATCTGCCATGGATTGTAAGCGGTCTAACCTATCGGTTTGTCGCTATAACGGCCCACTATCAGCTGGTTTTGGACATGCATATAAGTGATTTCTACCTTTGAAGCGGTGCTCTGAGGCTAACGAAACTTGGAAGAAGGTAGAATTAAGTTTCTGAGGTGCAGTCAGGCGTGTCACGGTACACTGATCAGCATCCTTACAGAGATGAGCCAGTATTGTAAATCCGTCTCACACACATCTTGCGCGTAGATATTGTACTTAAAGCTGCTTGGTTCGGTGCAAAGTTCGTATGCTAACTTGATCGACTTGCATCTACCGCAGAACCTCTCTGCATTGCCTATATTGAGCCACCAATTTCATTCTTTCCTTAACCATAGAGACCGAAAGTGAATTATTTGAAACTAATAATACCTACAGGTGTATTTCAGAGCGTCTTAACTCATCCTTTTAATCGGACTTTTACAGTGTCTGTCACTAAATAGTCTTGAATAAATCTAAATTTAATAAAACATTCTATAATGTGCCTCTCAAGGCGTACTGTCTCCGTATTATAACTGCTTTTGCCCACTCCAACCGTAATTCTTTCTAAGCGAATTCACACT
Organism: Clonorchis sinensis; assembly: GCA_003604175.2. NCBI lineage: Eukaryota > Metazoa > Platyhelminthes > Trematoda > Opisthorchiida > Opisthorchiidae > Clonorchis > Clonorchis sinensis. Next base: position 102,230,471 of record CM030369.1, read on the forward strand.
TTTCTGGTGATAACGGATATGTCCAAGTAGTTTCTTACCTAAACTAAGAAAATCTAATTTCAATCCCTGTAATAATATATTCTCATGCAGCCATAACACTCTGTACGATACCGTCAACTGAACCTACCCTTCATAGTGAATACTATAATAAGCCTTTACTGCAGGCAAAACGTGGACGAATTAAAATTTTGATAGGCTAAATGAATGGTTCTCAGTCAACTGATTTTCCTAAGCAGAACAAGCTCCATGAAAAAAGTTAAGTCTTTCTACCATTACTGAGAAGCCTGACTTATTCAAACTTTTCACCAACTGATCTGAAAACGTCCTAAGATTTGCCTTAATCGCTTTGAAAGGTAAGGGGAGTGGTAAATGTCAAAAACCAAGGTTTTTTGTCTTTCACTTGGGCTGTCGATTTGCTATGCCCCTCCTGTCTCCCAAAAATACCTCTACCGCTTAGTGAACCACAGTGCGGTGTAGCACACACTCATCAATTTAATAACAGGAGACTTTAAACGCCTGTTTTCTTGAACCAATCTTGGTTGCTTGATCTACTCATGAGCGCCTTACTACTAACGGACGTCAGTTAGCTCCTTCGAGGAAAACTAATTGAATAAAATTACGCCCAAAAAATAACTGCACCCTCCGGATAGAGGTAATAAACTAGAACCAACATGGTTTTTAAATTATTCAACAGAAACCACATACATACACAGCTAAGGAGTCTTGCAGTATCTGATATCATGGGAAGTTAGCTCTGAGTAAACAGCATATTTTCTTTAACTTGTCAAGTTCTTCAGTAAACAACCTCAAGTAAACAGTTACTTTGACGTCATCGTATGCTTACCAACTAATGGGAACATCTAAAATAAAACAGCCTGAATTTTCAAATCAGCCAACCAAAGAGCAGGACTGGACCATGAAGAATGACTATCCGTGTTTGATCTCGTCATTTCACAAAAATATACACGGACATTCAACGAATGTCTTCGGAGAATTGCAGGACTCAACCGGATGCCAACAAAGTGGTACGTAAGCGAGTATTTCATATCGGAACCCAATCACTAGGACAGCAGATAAAGCTCATCTGATCAGAGTGAGACATGAATTACTATCGCGGCTTACCAAAAGAGCTTTTGCTGGTAACAGCATTGCAGAGGACAGACACCAGCATGATAACAAACCGATGAAAACTGCTATGGCCAAACAGGGTGCTGTAGGACCTTTGTACCTTGTTGTTTCCCATTTCCTTGCATGTGATTGTAAATTTAACAAGAAAGACACAGTAACTAATGGATTCCACACACAACAGTGAAGGGCAGTAAAACCGCTTCAAGTAGTGTACCTTTTTATATTTACTTTATTTCAGTTTGCCCGTAAGCCTTACTTAGCCATTCGTGAGCTTCTCAGGCCAAGTGTCGTGGACTCTTAAATTGCGGTCCAAATGACACGATAATTTTCGAGAATACATCAGTCGCAGGTTGAAACTGCAATCAAAAGCAAACGTCCACGTGAGAGAAAGTCTTGTGGACTCCTACTGCCTCCGAATCGTGGATATCATTTCAAACATTGTTATCAGGTTGCAGCCACAGATTTGAATTTTTTTCAAAAAAAGGTACTTGCCCTGTCTAATAATGTGCTGGGTCAAGGGCGCACCGGCGATTGACGCAAGCACGTTTAAGCGATTGATATGACAATCAGGTTGTGAAACGTTTCTTATTTCTCCCGACTTTATTCAACCGGAAACTTCCCGGCCATATCATCCGTCACGTAACTCGGTTACTTATTCAGATTTCAAACGGTTTTAATTACCTGCGCGCTTAAAACTTTAGGAAGCACTAGTGAAGCCGTTTGTAAAAATGAACGAGACTCGTGTGTGCAGAGTTAACCGATTCAACGAAATTGTACAAGCTTTACTTTGAGCAAACAAAAACGGCCAAACGTTGTTCCAGAAAAGTCCTGCCGAACAGCAACTCTTAGATAGGCTTCTATTCACATACTTTTTACGACACCACTTGTATTGGTGAACATCACCATGTTGTTGTAGAATGAGCTGTTGTTAGTCAGGTCAGTTGCTCAAAATATGATACCTCTCCTACGTACGAATGAGCGACCGGGAAGTAGAACCGCTGTTGTTTGACCTTGCACTTTCATGTATTTTAACCGGTGTGCTTGTATTTGGTTGATCAGTGCTGAAAAAGTTTTTAGTCCACTTTCTGATATACATAAACTCCAAAAACGGCTTTATATGTCAAACGGAGAGTTTGATGGCTTTTTCCTACTTTCCATTCCCGCTCGTGGATTTAATGATATGACTTTGCCCACCAAGTCAGTTGGATGCACTTTATGATAAAATCCAAGAAAAAAATATTCCAATATACAAGAATAAACCGGAAAAGGTATTTTCAAGTTTATATGCAGCCTCGTTGTCCAGTAGGGCAAATGAGTATCAAAGCCTTGTTGTACTGTAGGTGTGGTTAATCTTCAGTTAATCTTAGAAGAAGTTGGTCAACTTTGGAAAACGGTTCAACTCATGTTTTTCCATGACCAATGGGGTACTCGGTCGATAAAATATAGTCTAACTTCGAACACCCTGATATCGAGTAAAAGCTGATGGTATATTTTGTACTTCAAGCTGAGACAACAACCTCAAAAAAGAACAGTCAGCTACCACGATTCAGTGAGAGGCCTCAATGCGCAAACTCTGAAAAGTAGTATAATTAGCGAAATACGTTCACTCCCGGAGTAAGTTTGTGTAAACGTGGAACTCAATTGCATCATAGCTGAATCCTAGTTTTACGAACTTTTTTATTTTCAAATGAGTGTAGCCGCCGACTGCATACAAATAGATGTTGGGATATAACATAATATTGATGGGTACTATGTCTACCTAATGAGTCCCAAGAAAAGCGAAGCCGGTAGTAGGCTGTCGGAGAGTGTTCAGCAACCTCGTGAGTAGCGTGTTCCGTCAAGAAGTTGAATTCACTTTCAGTTCCGAGATAAACTATTCCATTGGTTGTCATACCCTTCTACAAAGTTATGACAGCTGTAACAGCTGATTGTGCAAACTAAGAATATAACTCCAATCGATTGTCGCAATCTCTGAAGCATCCAAGACAAATAGGAATTGGGATGCAAATATCACCTTTACGACCCAAGTGAGTAAATGTCCTTATTCCTTGTTGGCACATTACTTGGGTGAGAATACTGAGAAAAATGAAAGATCGTCTCTTTTCCAGACACTTATAGATCTGGTCACATCTACCTATCCTATGTTTCATTTACACTTAAGATCATCTACAACTACAATTTCAACTACAATCCTTGAACACAAAACTTAATCAAAGCAAAAAACGTATCAAACGGACATCCAGGGAATTAGGAAGAGTTAGAAATCTGATTAGTTAATCTAAAAGTTAGCCATTTTCAGGTAGCGTGACACCAAACTGGGTTTAAATTATAAGTGGGAGATTCTTACGACGCTGTGCAGCACAAAAATGTAGCCCGAAAATCAAGACAATTTTATGGCTATTGTTGAATCTCGCATATGTTGAGAATTTCACTATAAAATTTACTACGATGACTGATGCCCACATGAATTATGTATTCATAATCAACACTAGTATATCTGCTGCATTCAGACCGGTCTTATTTGGTTTCGCTGACCACCATGTTTGAGACGTCATTTGGACGATACGTTCCGACTTTATTCAGAGACCGATTTCTGGGAAAGCCTCGAACTTAGTGAAAAAAGAAATTGCTCACCAGATACCAACAGATAAAATTTTCAGTAGCTGTTACCCTATTTTTCTTTGTCCAAAAAACTAGTTTATGGTAAATAAGCGGGCTGCCTGAAATTTAGCTCCAACACTATTCCGATTAGAACGGTTTGCATTTGCGTGTACAGATTTCCCTCTCAGCTGCTGGGGCAGTTTCGAAGGAATCAGAATCTATCCACAAGAACACAAACCGAAGTGAAATGAAAAGACTTGCTCAACCGATCAAACTTAGAATTAATCAATTGCGCAAAAATCTGTGTGAAACCCTTGGAACCTTTCAACGTAACTTTCTGGTATCAAGCCGCGATATGGTTTCAGCAGTCTTCACCTCGGTAAACTGAAGTGTGTTTGTTGGACCTCCAAACGCACAAAGCAATCTTGATATCACTAGTACTTAGGTAAGTATCGTGTGAAGCGTGCTGGATGCTTCTTCATCCAGAGACCAAAAAGCATGTGATCAAGAACCTTTGTCACCTGTATTGCTCAGGTTCTGTACAGATATCATCAACAAGCCATCAGAGACTGGTTCAATCAGTGTCCCTCCTTGAGAATGTCCGATAGCTAACGAATAGAAAAAGATGAGGGTATCGATGTTCAAACCGACTGTTTGTACATTCATGCTCCTTGAGCGGCTTCAAATAGCTCTGTCCCTGGTGACGCGAATCTATGTAAATGGGAGGAACATCAGGCGCACTCCACCCTAATAGATGTCTGCTGTACCTTGGATACATCAGGGATTTTGGCATCGTTGATAGGAAGCTTCCGCTCCAGAAGACCGGAGAAGGAATTGATGGGCATTATCGGACAAACAAAATTCTGTGGATTATTTTATCAACACACTTAATTCACTTGCTTTAGTAGCAAAATTTCCTCTGCCCTCTCAACTTATACCAGTCTCCTTCATGGTATAGCTTTTCCCTCCTTCACATAAGCCACCAGGAACTTCAGTGTTAATAGTTTGAAAACACTGTGACCGGCTGCGGCCATTTTAATTCTAAAACGCATGCATATTATCAGGATAGACCTGATAAGCTAATGCGATGATCGTATTTTCTCTCCGCGTTCGCAAACAAAAACAAGCTTTGTTTTCATGTGCCTTAGGCAAGCGATATCAAGACCTTTTTGACACTCTCACATTATCAGTGGTTTCTAGTGCATCATACTCAGCACCCCTCAGTGTAAACTATATGGGCATTACTGTATCCTACATTCTCACCTGGTCTCTCTTAATTCTATCTATGCGCATAAAGGTGATGTGTTTATCTTTATGCTCAAAGTATCCATTGACCAAGTTTGAACCCACCATTTGAAATGTTACAACACATAATTTGCTTTATTAGTCCCAGTATTTACCCTATTCTCGGACGCATTAAGCTTTCCCTAACTAACAGCTGGTCCCCTGAAATGGAGAGAAACTTTGTCATCCATTCTCCAATTACTTTTATGATACGTTAACTATGGATGCTTTCTAGGCTTCTGTATGGATGTTTTATTCTTAGGCACGTCTCCAGATAAGGTAGAATTCTGGAAGGAATGTTGTTTAATTATGTAAGTGGTAGAAAATTTGACGGGTGTTACGACTTCACACTGAGATTTCTAATTGATGTCAATAATCCATTGAATTCGGCTCCTACTCACCTTCTGGTCTTATGCTCCAGGGTTTATACCGGGGATAGAGTTTCACAGAGCATTACAGGTGGCTCAGTGCGGGCGATGTGTGATACTACCAGTTGAACGCGGGGATATATTTGCGTAGTTTGATGTAACAGCTAAATGCGAAAAAGTATGCCATCCTATTGTATTGGCACCATCAACACTTTGTGCATGTTGCTTTTTTAAAACTTTACCTACAAGAACTGCCATTCGTGGTGGTTTTGTAGCTCTTCGACTTATTGAGCATCTAGCGAATGGCATTTTGATGCGCCATAGTCTCAGACAGGGTTTTCTTCTCTGAACTGCCCCTGTAAATCCCTACTTATTGAATGCAGAATCCTCCTTATGTTTAGAAAATTTATTCGCGCAGTCCACCGTAAACATACAAACCGGGTGCTCAAAAGTCACCCTTATCATGGGGATATAAAGCTTCTCTCGACTTTGATCGAATTGTTAAGTAGGCCATCTGCTGGGAACCATTCAAGCCCCCTTCGATCGTCGCACACTGTGACGACATTTTCGAGATCAAAGTCGTCTTACCGAAAGTCGTACGTCTCCTAGTGGTTAGGACGGAAACTCCATCAAGCTCGCACAGTCATGGTAGTTCTGGCGCTGTATAGTTAGGGGATCTAGTTTTTATGTACGAAAGATTACATCTAAGGGATTATCGAATGTCCGAAGCGCCATGTCGCATGTCCTGTCATTAGCCAGGAATGTTTTGACAAACATCTGTTGTTGTATCCTTGTCAAGTTTGTTGTTTATTTTCTGTCATGTATTCCAAATTCAAAACAATAGTATTGATCGAACAGATTAACTGAGCCCCGCTGCAAGTTTTTTCACTCGGTCAGTTTAAGTCAAGGAACAGGAAGGCCAAATTCCATCATTCAGAAAATTTGTGAATGCACAAGCTCATAAGCTTGCATTTGCTACGTTAAGTTTTCATGCTCAGAAACTTCCTCTCAGGTCCACAGCCAGTCCCTTCGCTTTATCAACCCGAGCTTTTTAAAGTTGAGATCTGATACAAGGTAACGTTCAAAACAGTCGTAAATCACCTTATTTAGAAAAAGCCGCTAATGACACTATGATCGCTTTGATCCAATTCAGATGATTAGTTCAGTTTAATTGGCAGAGCAAATTAAGCGAATTGCAGAAAAAACATTCTGTGCAATCGTTTGAGCAACATGTGACCCCAAGGGCCAGCATACGTGTGAGAAGGCAGCTACCAGTTCACAAAAAAAACGGTTGATATGAGATGTTAACATAACTGATAAATGATTCCAATTTTTCTCATAAGCAATGGGATGCTTTGATTGCAGGGTTCCCTTTCTAACTGCTTTGCCAAGGACTCTCAGCGCTCTCTACAAGCGTCAGCATGAACCGCAGTTAATGTTTTTGCTGCTTACTGCAACGTTATTTGAGTAAAACAACACGCAAAGTAGTAAGGACGCACAGCAGTCTATTGTTGAACGAAAAGTTGTAACAACGAACTATCCTTTTTCTCTATAGAGGCTAATAACCGGCGGGGCAATTTTTACTCAAAGACAATTCATGATTTTACTGGAAAGCTTGTTCCTGTCAGAACGGAATATACTACATTAAGGCGATGCTACTTTCGTGGTTGATTAAGAAAACCTGCTGCATTGTTTTGAATAGCTACGCCACTGAGATATGAGGCCGAACCTGCGCAACACACTTAGGCGAAGAACAGATAAACGAGGGGATTATTCGGGCCTTCACTTGTCCGTGACGTTTTAATTCTCAAACGAATGCGCAACTCTGCAGGGAAAATGTCTTGTTTTCAGAGTCTCCTCAGATGTTTTTTGGGCGCGTGCTCGGATAGGTAGGTAGTTAGTAAGTCTCGGAATGGCCCATGCAATGAATTACGCATATCAACTCATCCCGAATGGTTTGTCTTTTACAAAATGAAGACCTATTCTGAAGTTTTATTGCCGAAAGGAAAAAAGGCGTAAGACAATGCCTAATATTTTTTTCTAATTTAAAATAAGTTACTTTGTACTTCCGCGCCAAATTCGGCTGGGGTAGTATTAAAAACTTCGGATTGTAACATTTTATTCTATTACACTGTTTCAACTTTGTAATTTCCACAGAAGTTTCTTCGCTCGCACCTATGAGTTGAGTTCAGATTATTCAAAGTTGAAGGAGAACATATTCGTTGCATTTGCGACGGAAATATCAATAATCACTAAGAGTCGTGCAACTCACAGAATGCAGCCTATCAACGCTTTATACGATGTAGGAAGATAGCACAAATGCAAACAACTCGCTATAGCTACATTGATGTTGGTCACTCAGTGCTTACCAGTTAGAAGGTATCTTTCGCAAAGTCCTAATATTCTGAACATGTCTCACTGCCAGTGGTGACGATGACTCCGTTGCCGATCAGCATTATAATTCTTCTTACTATTACTATTGATATTACAGTATCTTAGATAATAAGCCCGCTTCACGCAAATGTTTGGAGATTTTTATTGTTTTTTTTTACTTACGACGGGACTTGAGCAACCCTAAGACATCTCGATGGATGTCCGAAGTTGACCCAACGATTTTCCAATCTCTGGCGTATCTTGGCATGCATTTATGTCTGCAATGTTTTCGAGACACTTTCAGAATTCTGTCAAGGTATTCTGAGGATTCTATCTAGAGGCCTTTAAAAAAAACTCATGGATGGCTCAAAAATAAGAAAAGGATGATGGCTACTTTCCTTATTGTTTTGTTTTCTTGCACAAAAGAGCAGGGTAGTTTGACGGCCAGAGTTTTTGTTCGCTGGATAAAACGGGGTCACGGGGGCAAGCAGATTGCAGAAGAACAGTCAATAGAATAAAAATCCTCAGAATACAAGGATTTGATTGGTTGTATGAGAGTGGGTCCCACAATTGCCTACCCTTTGGTCACCTACGGCCCTTTACATTAACCAGCAGCCTATATATGCATCTCAACTGTTCACATTATTACTGAAATGTAGTAATTTGCTTCACACCGTATATCACATACGATATTTTGGGAAAACATTAGCGTTAAGCGTCAAGGTATTGTCCAACGTTCGAATGACACAAAAAGGGATATAAACAAGACCATTTCTAGGAAACTGGATAACTCTGGAAGATACAGCCATCCTGATAGCTACTTGCATTTGAAAAAAACATTGTTCGTTTGCTGAAGTCACTTGTTACCTGTGCTCCGCAAAAAAAACTCGTTGCATCATATTAGAACGTCCCTTTGGACCGTCGGATCTTTGAACAGCGATTGGCTGGTCCACCCGCACGACTGAGTCGATTTTTCCTGTTTTGCTGCTCTACTGCCCTAAGTGCTGACTTGAGTTTCCGTTACTACTTTCCAATCTAATTATATTCCCAGCGTGGCATGCGGAAACTGTTGAGGAAATTGCACACTCAAAACTAACTTGTTTTTCTCTTCGTTTCATATCTTGCCGCATGGTCTATGTAAATGTCCCAGTGCCATCCCCCACCCACCCATTAAGATCCAGAGGCTATACCGCCTTTGAATGTTGATTCTGCAATTCTGTTGTGGTTGTGTATACTGGTGCGCTGCGTATGAACGCATTTCATGCTCACCGCGAGTATGGACAATGAGCACGGTAGAACGCGTGTGGTCCTTTTATATCCCTAGAGGGAACAATATCATTCTACCGTTTTATTTGTTCGGTTTTATGACCAGAATCGGGATGCAAGATTCAATACATGTTTGCTGGTAAGCGAGTGAATTTGACGTGATGGATTGAATCAACAGTGGTAGTTGGCAAACTGAACAAGCCTTGCACGCAATGTAACAAAAATGAAGTAACATTTATAGTGTCATATAACCTATTCGTCTAATGTTAGATCGAAGTGATTAGTGGAGATTTCTCGTGACAAGCGGTGATTGATTAACTGCCTGGTGGATTTGCTTTCTTGCGCGCAACATGGATTTTTCCTACAAATCAGAAAATCCCTATTTGTGAATTAAATGCTAGCAATCTTACTCTTACTGAGGTTTTAACTTGCCGCCAACACAGCTGACAGAATCTTTGGAATGGACTGACCATTCTGGAAAAAGGCGAAGAGTAGTTTTATCTAGGGATGGTCTCGACGGATAGATTTCTAGGGACCTCAAGGTACAAGTTTCTAGTACGGTCTTTAACAGGAAACACTGTGGAAGGATGGTCGTATACGAGGAATACGCTGTCTATATTTGGTCTTAAGAATTGTGTGTAAAACATTTTCCACAAATATCGCTGTTGGATGTTCTTTTTTAAGTTGTGCAACGACGGACTGGTGGAATCAAAGACATGGGGCAACTTGTTCGGTTGAGGGTATGATACATACATATCTTTAAATTCAGTCTATGAATGTGTGTGCTTATAGATGACCCGATGTTCAGGTGGCAAAACAATTACTCATCGTCCAAACAGCAAAAAGGTTCTTTCTCCTGACGTACTGCTTTGAATAAAATTTGCTAAGGCCCAAGTGCTATTTCATGATTCTTGCCATCTAGAACATGTAGCTTAACCTTATAAATCAACTGCCATCAGTGAGCAACTGTACGTATAAAGAGCTTCAAATGCTGCATATATCTTCTCGGACTTGTTCTAGCCATTTGGGCCAGAAAGATTAACTGTGCGGTCAATGAATCGGCACTAAAAACATCCAGCAAATAGGCATAACATCTGAAAGCAAATTGTTTTTTGTATCTTACAAGGTGTATCCAAAGTGGAGTCTGGGAAGTATATGATGTTTTTAGTGGCAGGAGTCCACGAAGAATATCTGTGAAACTGTGCCACCGATCGGCTAACCTTACGTTGGCGTTTGTTTCATGCAAATTTACTTAAAATCAACTGTGTATTGCCGGAACATAGAACATGACAGTTAAATGTTTTGGATCCCTATCCTGGTGACACATATCACAGTGAGAGTATTGCAGAAATTCCTTGTAATTCAGTGACAAAAAGTCGCATATGCAGAAAGTCAGAAGAACAGTTGCAGCAATTTATAACTCGTGGCAAACATTCGTGTGTAGATAACTGGAGTAATGATGTCCAGGGGCCCATGTAGGCAGGACGATTCCTCATGAAATGTGCTGCTTCCGCTCTTCGATTGAAATAAGGAAACGTAATAAGCATGAAGCAGAGTTCTGTTCGGCGCTTGTCTGTGTAGAATGACATTGCGTTGAAACATGTTACTGGCCCATACTATCAATAAACTTCAAGGCAAATGTAGAAAAGTCACACTCGATTGGTTAACCTATTACTCACGCGTTGTGATTCCTAAATCTGAAGTTTGCCCCATAAGGTTATACAGTTTTCTAGTTTGAGTTTCGAGACAACAATACAGGTGTTACTGTGACATAATTTAGTTCAGGTGGCTTCGTACTGGTAGGCATCAAGGAAAGAACAATCAATCAAAAAGCTGGCTTTGTGTAAAATGAGGTGGGGAAAACTTGAAAGTATGCGAAAACAACTTACGTCTCTGAAGGTTGCAGTTAAAATATAAGACTATCAGGTCGTTTGGACTACTCATTAGATCTCCACATTAACATTGAGGCAATTTAAAAACTGCTGAAAGCAGCTCAAGAAGCGTAGAAGACACTAAGTAAGTCTGAGAGTATATCCAGATGAAACTTCAATACTACCGCTTCGTGGAATGTGTACAAGAAAAATGCCGCTCCATGATGCTACAACACCATCTGCACACACGGATAACTACTGCGTCAACCAGATCGTGACATCTTCAGACATCTTGACTACTGTGAGAGGTGTGAAGTCCACTTCCAGTGAAACTAGCAGCCGCTCAGACACCAAATCGAAGTGAGTTGACATGCTTCACTTTTTGGTCGAAAGCTTTCACAGGTTGCCACTGGAACTCCTATGGCTTATCTGACCAGCAACTAGGACGATTTGTGCATGATACGCATGACCAAGTGTCCTTTCATCGGGGAAACTGGCTTCTACGCCTGCTAACTCTCCGTTCTTTGTTATTTGCTGACTGAACCGAAACTTTTATCCGCTTGGATGGCTTCGACTCGTCAAGGCAAGGTGTCCTGTCGTCTGAAATAGGTTTTTTGAAAGGAATCGGTGGGAAGCTGGTACTCTAGTGAAGCATCCGGTATTCGAATGGTTGAGTTATTAGACAATGAGGGTTTTTAGGTCAATAACCTTGTAAATTTTTGTAAACGTTTTAAATTGCCGTCGGAAACAAATTTTCATGCCTTATTTGGATGTATTCGGTGACAAAAGTTTGGCAATATTTGTCCTCCATTGGGGGAATTGGACTTCACACTGACTTGTTTCAATTGGTATTGTTACTTGTTTGTACATTCTTTTCAAAATTTCAATGTAAAAATGTGAATTTCTAGTTGCTCACAACCTGTGAGTCACTACATAAGCAGTCACTTAACAAGAACGCATTATAACACTCTTTCAACTCTATCAGCAGTAACTGAAGAGAATATTGATAGCTCAGGTTGTAAAGATAGAAGTTGGTTTGGGTAATTTGGTTGCAAATGTTTCACCACAAGTCGATGTATCACCGGCTTACTGAACGAACAAATGGCCATCTTACCATTATCTGTCATTATAAGCCAGACAACCTGTCCTACTAATGTAAACTTTTAGCAGGATGAGTCCGGCAAACCGATCTGCCTTGCGATTGGTGAAAGCTCTGAAAGTTTGTTTAGCTAATGAGTCCCAACAAGGGTGAAATATTCTTTCCGCTTTTTGGGACAGGTTAACTTTGTCTTCCAGGTTATAATCCAGTAGCTTTTGGAAATGTTGATAGCCAGAATGCATTAGTGGTTGTTACTCCTTTCCGACCCCGGCACTTATTCTAAAAAAACCTTGAAGCTCGTTAAGCAGACTAATACTTACCAGATCCAGCAGGGTACTAAAAATTCTACGTACAGTCCTGATCTCCACAGCTTGCTAATAACCAGGGGCTTGTATTGAAATTAAGCGCAAACTGATAACAGGCGGAACTCGCAGCTGAAAAAAGTAGTTTGGGGAAGAAAATTACACATATTCAGTTCTGGTAGAAAACTGCCTTCCGGTGAAAATCTTCTGTCCAGCCGCACCTTTAAGGACGGCATACAAAAAAGACCTGATTCGCACTGACTCACTGACCATTCCTGCACAGTCACGAAATCAAAGTCAGGATTGAATACCTACCGTCCAGGGGTGCACACCCAAGTCCTCGGGTCTGGCTAGTACTTACCGGCTGTAACTAGGTTAGGACGGCGAAAACAAAACAAACCATCATAAAAGCTGACACAATCCGGCAGCAATAATGGAAGTGTTTTGATCAAGTTTTTCGACTGTATTTGTGCTAAGCCACCTTGAATTGGAATGAATGAGGCAAACACCGGAAAAGAAAACATATTGACTAATAGAAACGCATGGCAATTACTCAGTTATACTCACTCTCAGTAAGTCTTACGCCAACACATTTCCGTTGATTTTGTGAATTCTTACTTACTGTAGACAGTAAACATTCATAGCTGATTTCGCTATTCGCGCTAACGTTGCAGATACAAAATTCACGATTCTCTTGCCTACTAGTATCAGTGCTAGTGGCCAAGTGAAATGTGAAAAGAGTTTTTTTTCCGTTTGTTGTGCAATCAGGTGATTGATCATATTAGTCTGCATGCTACACTGAAATTAAAAAACATCAAGATTAAGCTAGAATGCAGGAAGTGCTGGAAGAATGGTTGCCTTCAGTCACCAAACACGAGGACATAATGTGCTCGGTATTTGGATGCTATCCAGCAGCCATACATACACGCGCCAGCATTATCTGTGATCTCATGATTGTGTACCAGAGCAAGCGTTTGATCTGAGGACATCCTGTTGTTCACAAGTTGCTTATGATCCTCATCCAGAAGTACCGCAACTTTAAGATATGACTAAATTCATAGACCTTAATTCCCAGTCTCCCTCTATACAGGATAAGCGGATGAATGAGATAGGGGATGGATCAGAGCTACACAGTGTCGTTAACAAGGATATCTCTGACCCTGTACTCGCCAGGGAAACTTGTGATGTTCAAGGTCGTCTACTGCAAAACATTTTCTTTAAACTTGTTGCACTGTTGACCGGCTTTACGAGCAATGAGAAAGGTTAGTTTTCCCCTTTCTGATGAAACTCATCCACCTCTATGAAACAAAACAATCTCGAGTTTCAAGAGCTAATATCTAATTTTAGGTGGATCAGTTGGTTGATTTCCTAAGGATATAATGTATTCCCTATTCTGTAGAACCTGGTCGCAATTATTAGCTTTGAAGGTTACACTGTTTGATGCATGGACAAACTGTGTTTGCTCGAACTCTCAAACCCATATCGCAACCCTGGAGGTAATTTTTTCCCGATGTCTACTGTTTTTCTTGCCTCTTGAAGACGCGTGCTCAATTCATTCACTCTCTATGCAATTGGAATTCAAGTGTCGCTCCCCTAACAACATTTCCGCAGTCACTTGTCGTCTGTTGAAACAACTGGCTTAGTACAAAAAGGGGCTATGCGCAGCACACAACGTTACATTCAATCTGCTGAGGTTGAGCGTCAACAGTAGTGTGACACTGTTTCATTCTAAGCACTGCCAGAAAGGCTCCAATCCCTTAGACCGGTTGCTGAATTTTCTCTATTAATTTCCTTTGACAGTCCAGAAAGATCCGGGTTCATTTGATGAACTGAACTTGTAAGGTCTAATTAGCGCATAAGTGCATATTTGGAAAGTGAAAACCAATAAACAAATGACCGCAGGACCAAGATTTGCATCTAATAAGCCCAAATAATGGATAGATGGAGCAATTAGCAATTCACTTTCTTTAAAACTGTTTGGTTTTTGTGCAAAATTTGGAAACACATCTGAAGGTATCTGAAGCAAGTGATTCAGAATGGCCATGCACGGTCCGTTCACAGCTCAAGCAACGAGTAATCAGCGCGAAAACGTGTTAGTTCTCACAGATGTTATTAGCGGCAGAACTTCTGAACTAGCTATGAGGGACTGTTACGCCTTCAAACGTCCTTGAATTGTTCCGGGTTTTTAAGTTGTGCTAAACCAGATGTTTTCAGCTGAACAGAAGAATAGGGAAAACGAGAATCTACGGTCATTGGTTCGTTCGCTAAGCTGCGCAAGTTGGCTGCAAACATTACTAATCGCGGTAAAATCACCAGTACGTCTCCGGGAAGCGGAACGTAGTGTAGTAGTGCGCCAGGGGTTCCGCGCTGAGCGGTAGTGAGTCTGTTCTTATGCATATGATCCTACACTAACCTTCAATTTGTATCGGTTGTTTGACCGGCGGCTCCATTAGTTGGTCTGTTGGCTGGCGCTCTGACCGGTCGACGCCCACGTGAGCATGGTCTCACCTGCTCCCATTCATTGGTCCTTGATGGAGCGAGCTCTGAACATGACCCATCTGGGTCCAACGCCGTGACATGTACCAACGTACTTACAGGAGGGTTCCTGTCTTTCAGTTGTTTTGTCCGAGAGTTGACTCTATTTGAGCTCAGAGATGACGTATGCATTAACCAGTCAGAATTACTGGGTTACTGGGTTTTTATTCGGCGTGCTTAATCACCTCTACGTGGTTCCGACTTGACAGTCCGGACGTCGGTCTGGGTGAACTAAGTTTTCAGCAGCTCCAGATAGGGCCAACCACCCTGTTTGATTTCAACGTACTGGTTAATTTCGATAATGACTAACACGATCCAGCGAGAGCTTCTTCACTAATTCCAACCAGTTCGCGGGGGATTTTCGTGGTACTCACGTGTGAGGACTGTGGTAAGTGCTGTAACTTGGGAGCTGGCTTGGGAGCCCACCGTCTAGTTCACTTTCATGAAATTGTTGGTACAAACGTCGTCACCCAATAGGCTTGCTTTGGTTGTTTCCGCCTTTCAACGACAAAGGTTGGTCTGAGTCAACATCTCCCACACGCACATCCCACTCAGCATAGCGCAGATAAGTTTGGCTGAGTGGAGAACTCCGATGCCCGCTGGGCCCAACGGGAGTCACAGTCACTCTTGCGCTTGGCTAACAATCTACATCCGTCTTTTGACACGCGAACCGCGCTGTTCGTGAGATTGGAGCAATATTTTCCCAGTCGATTGGTTAACAGTATCAAAACTGGCAAGCACAATTGGACGAATCATCATTTGGTGACCTTGACCAAACTATCGGTCAAATAGCGGCCTATTCATCCTACTCTGAAGACTATAACTCCTGGTTCAAACAAACCACGGATTGCACCGTGTCAGTCTTGAAATCTAATTCAAACAGTTTGCTCGCTAGTTATGAGCTTCTGACATTTACCCGAGGATGGCAATCTGGCATCGCGATACCGGCGCAAGTTCTGTCGCTCCGGCATCCCCACGCAACAAACCCAATCAGTACGCATGGAATCCTGTCTCCTAATGCCGTCATCAGCAAGCCCATCGTGTGCCGGCCAACCAAAAAAGATCCGCCGAGCCATCTATGCCGCCATCAAGACCCTATACCACCAAAGACGGAAAGATGGAGCGTCTGCCGTACTCGAGGGGTCGTGGATGGACCTATACAAGGGTAACTGCCGCCTACCTTTGGATGCCGAACAACATTTGAAACAGGTGTTCTCTGTTCCAACGCACGTGGATAGCCGGCTAAGTCACATAGTTCTGCGATCCAACTGGAGTTTGATCAAGCTAATTACAAGTGAGGAAATCGGCCGTAAGATCTGTTTAGTGAGCGATTCGTTCCCATGTGCTCTTCAAGAACAAATGATAATATAAGTCAGTATCTCTAAAGTTGCGAAGGTGGGGCAAGCTCAAGTGTCGATGATGACAAAACTTAAATTCACTCACCTATATCATAATATCCTAGGTTTTCGTTGATCCAGTCCGCTTCACTTGAATGGGTTTCACGTTTGCAATAAAGATCGAGGTTCAAAAAAGATATCTTTTTCAACTCCAGGAACATGTAACATAGCCAAGGTGGTATCATTTGGTGTTGTACCATGGTGTGTAGGTACTTTGTTCTTAGTGTATGTGAAACAAAGCAGTGTGCTTTGTTGGCAGACGGACGTAATTTAAATTCCAGTTCAATGTGCGCATAAAAGAAATAACTATCTCTGAGTAATCTAGAGAGAAAAGTGTGTGGACGATGGGTAGTTTGTTACGTTAGGGCGAAAAAGATTGATTCATGGCGGCTTGTACTTGTGTTCCACCTAGAGTACGTGACGGCGTGCTTCGAACTATACACTAATGAACGATGCCTGAGGGGTTCACAATAAAGGAAACGAATTTTTTGACTGGTTCGGAATGATCAAGCTGCTGTGATCTTTAAACCCGTCAATCATCATTTTCACTCAGACGGAGATCATACAACGACCAGTTAACGACAAATCAGTAGGCAGTCCGTTATCAGCACGGAGGGTTTTTGAACTGTGTTCTGAGTGACTCAGGCAACAAACTTAGTTTTGTCCTCTGGATATAACACCCTCAAAAGAGTCCACTCCCAAGCAGAAACTACTCTTGGTTTGGCTCTTTAAGCCATTGCTGAGCATGAGATTCGCAAAGAAACTACCATTTAGCTTCGACTGGGACCATTGTTAAGATTTTTAGTCAAACATTCGAAATACATTACCTTGAAAATGCCTAAAACTCTGTTACGCTCTTCGAGTTGATTGATTTGTGGACGGAAAGGTCAACAGAGTCCATACGATGACTTTTCTGTAGTTGCTGTATACCACATTTGTAGTGGCAGTCTTTTTAGAAGTTCGGAACCAAACACTGGCACTCATGACACACATTAGCTCTGCGAAACTAACCACTTCTTCGAGGTAAGATATTCTTCTTGGGTTTTGAGACTGTGTGAAATTTCCTTGAACCGATAAATCCTGTAGACGCTCCGACTTTCATAACCAGTCGTCATCTATCGAGGTTGGTCTTCTTCAGGTGTTCTTCGTGAAGATCCCTGTGAGGTACTATTTTGGATAGAACAAAAAGCTGATCGAAGCTTTTCATAATTTTCATAGTTCCCGGTTCACTACCAACCTGGTAGATCCAGCTGACCTCCGTGCAAGTGGCCCATCACTAAATCAATAACTTCATATCACAGTAGAAGTGGATACCAATTTGATGACTACACAAAGGTGAGATAAACAAGGCAACAAGTGCCGTCTAACTGACTACTGACACTGACTTTATAGGCTCATCCCTCACAAGAGACCATTGCTTGGTAGATATGAAGAGGGGCACCAAAAATTCAAGCAAATTAGCGAAAACTTCCTTAATGCCCAATGCTAAGTGCAAGAAAAGTAGGCGAACGGCATGAAATATGCCGTGTCCCGTACATGGAGCTAGGCATCATAATAACCGTTTGTCTGATATTGATGTTTCTGATGTTATAAGACCACTAGTCTTAGCTCAACGGTGACGACGTTTAAAGCGCGGTACTTCCGCTCATTAGATTTTACTTTTGTTTCAGCCACGAACACATCTAAACCGATGAGGCTGATGAACATACGGGGATAAGAATAGCTAAAAAGCTAATAACAAAAGCTAAAAACCACCAAGTATTGGTTAGGCAGCTGTTGGTCAGTCCTAGTCTGAACTCCGTATGCATGAACTCTTTCTCCGAAGTACCGGACCTAGCATCGGTCCACCGGGTGAAATATATGCCAATGTTTAACCATCGGCTTACTCCACGGACTGATGTACATGAAGGTGACAGATTCACCCGTTGTAATCAGGATTAACTCGGTACAAAAATGGATATCTGGTTATGTTCGACTCATGAATGACTGATTTCGTTTGCTATCAGGTCACTTCAGTCAGGTCAGAAAGGTCCGCAAAACGGTTTCTCAGAAAAGTGGTGTTGTGCGGAGAAAGATTCAGAAGGACTGTTTAGCTTATTGTCGAAATTCTACATACATACCTCAAACAGAATGAACTGAAGCGAGCCCGCGTTACTGAGAAATGCTGGTGAATACAACAGATATATCAAGTGGAACGACGTTTAAACCATTTTGGGTTGTCTCCGGCAAAACATTTTCACTGTTGCTAGCCCAAGGCTGCTCAGTATACGGTCAGGAAAATCACGTGTCCGGCCACTTGAGTGTGTTACGTCGTGTGTATGTTGAATAGCTGGCCTTAAGACTGAGTGATCATGTCACCGTCTAGCCTGTCGTACTTCATTTTCCAGGCCAGACTACATGGCAAACAACTCAGCACTATCAAACCTGTTAACGCACGAAGACGCTTAAATTATTTCAACTCCTTCTGACTCAGTTCGGCAACGGTCTACCAGACGCCAATGAAATGACGTTCAGAATAATTTCACACCGATTCAACACGTTTGCGTTTGCGAGTGATCACGTGTTTTGGTGTTTTATCATTACATCCAACACAAATACATCAGTAGCATCTCCGGCAATTAAAGAACACGATGGGCTGCTTTAAATCTTATATTATCTTGTTTTATCTGAAGAGAAGTACATCAATGATATGACCAGTCACTCAACGGGTTATCAACACCTGCCGCTGAATGTCCCCACAACTGACTAGCTTTCGGTAGCATTCACAACACTCGAATTCCTGTCATGTCATCAAGACAGCTGAAAAGCCAGTGGTACACCTGATATCAGGTGCTGTTTTAGGGATAATGCACAGAGACCATCCATACAAAGGTGAAATATGGGTAGGTAACACCCTCAGACGTTGACTAAGCTCTCTAGAGAAAACGATTTTGGTACTCCTCAGAAATGGTTGCTTTTGTAAGAAGCATTGCGCCTGAAACTTGGTGGCAGGTGTTCAGAAAGTAATAAGTGGCACAGCATAACAAGATACAGCCTGTTTCAAATGAAGTCACTAGCCCTGAGTTATATAAAGCTTGTGTTGTTCGTCACCGATAACATCGTTAGCCTTGTAGCTGGTACAAATCGCAGGCAACTAAGCACTTGAGCAACGCTAAACAAAATATATTAACTCATACATAATCTGTGAAAATTTTCATTAAGGTTTGGTTTGTACCTGACCGGTTGACCCCAGAGAGTAAATCAAAATGCATTAGAAATGGGTGATGTGCCATACAGACCAGCAACTAATTTCAGTTCCTAAAATGTTCCACAAAGCCATTTTTGGTATTCAATTGTCACTCCTCTAGATAAGTCTGTCGGAAAAGAAAAGTTTTGCATTCTTCATTCTACCCCAGCAGAAATGGTAGTTCGCTAACATCCCGGCTACTTACAGGCTTTTATCAGTACTGGAACTTATATGGTGGGATTAGTTGATTGGTCATATGACACACTGGCCAGCAGGTTCAAGTTGTCGGTACAAGGACCACATGACCCCAGACCGGTTTGCGCAGGTATTTAAGCTTGAATGAACTGTGCTGTGTGTCACTGTGGGATCTCTATCCAGGGTGACTCAAGGAACCAGTCGAAACCCAGTCACAGGATGAGTCATCCGGAGTGGTGTAAAGTGGTGTAAAGTCGTGTAAAGTCTTTATCCACGGTTTTGGGGGTTTAAAATACTATAGAGATTTGAGAGATAGGCATTGCTGATGACTTCCAGTAACCATAAAAAGCCACGTGAAGTTGTTCAGCTTTTCAAAATAGGGTGGCCTTGATGTATAGCACAAAATGTACTGTGGAAACTACAGTGCCTCTACCGTTTTCAAGATCTGACAATGTGCAACTAGTCAAGCTGTTTACCTCCCCAGCCAGTGACCCTGAGAACCGCAAGCCGTTAGCCTAAAATATGGCTGTCTCTAAAAAGATGTGGCTGGGTTTCCAACGATACAGCCTATCTGATTAGGATTCACAAGTGTCTGAGCTCTCCATCGTCCATACTTAGATGCTATGCCTACAGTTTGGCAACTCATTTCTTGTGACTTATGGCAACCAGGCAAAAAGAATTGACGGTCCTTCAGTAGTCGGATTGTCTGAGTAAGTCAACAGCAAGTCCAAAGAAGAATCGGACCTTCCATACTTCTGGCTCACTGCTGTAACATTTCAAGACAGCCAAAGAAATGATCAGCAAGATCTGACGAAATCTGATCGTGACCAGGCGTTTCTAAACCACTGATAGCCTTTCACGATCGTTTTAACCCTACGGTTGCCTGCAGATGGAGTGCCTGAGAATAAAAAGCTATGTAGGACTTCCAGATATGTTTTTTGGATCTCCCAGAGGACAAAAAATAAGTGGATAACTATGTTCAGAGGAACTTGCTGCATAGGCTTGTTCATCTAGCCTGTTTTTATTGACAGCAAGGGTAGTCGGTGGCCGGAAGAAGGATTACATTGTCAATTCTCATTGTGATCTTTCCAGGGACACATTGAAATTTAGAAATGAAAGCATAGAGAATCTGCTGACCAAGTGAGTAGATCGGACTCTGCTGAAAGAAAAATAACTTCTCACTTGCATGACAGTGCATTGGTTGGCCAGCTGCTGGCTGATAGGTAAAGAAGTACCATCGCTCAATCAATGAGACATGTGGTCTAATATGTCCTCTTCACCCGACGACACTTATTCAGCGTACAGAAGATCATAGATTTTGTTTCTGAGAACGCTTTTGCCTCTGACTTTCCACGTGGATTAAGAGGTAAACTTATCCGACAAGGCGACACTTTCTCTGTTGATTTATTCTACAGGGATGTCAGTTTGTCAAGAATCCCTTGTATTGTCTGTTTTTTTATAAGGACTGTATAAACCTGAACTTTCCTGAAAAATGGATGAATGTCAGCTTTGAATCCGTTTGCATTGAGGCATTGAAGCTTCTCTTTACTGAAATATAATTTCTAGTACAATTAAGATGTGATTCACATGCCACAACCCGTCAATAAATCCATGCACGCTAGCTAACAGGGTAGGCAAATCCTTTTGTTTAATATAACCGATAAATAAAGTTTATAAAAGCTTACTCTGAATTGTTATCTCTTTGTCTTCCAGCAAAGTGGAAACGCTGGTTTTCAGTTTGTTGGTGACGAAGTCTCGCTTTCTGTGCTCCTCATCAGCGAACCATAGACCACAGGATTCCTAAAAGTGGCAACAAGAATCAAGGTGTTTGTATACAAGAAAAAAGGTAGGATAATTTGACTTTAGTTTAATTATGGGAATAAGGAACCTTGGTGGTAACTTAGTTAAGTTTTCAAACCCTGAATATTTGCTGTTCGGGGGGGGGGCACTTAATTGAGCGTCTTTTCAAACAGATTTATTCAACATAGGGAAGTGTCGGCTGGAGCGTGACTGATTGTGGAATAGTGGTGTGTACGTACCAGCAATTCTATCAGCACCATGAACACGAATTAAACTTTGCGTTTGTTACTAACTGAAAACAAATTTACTGATTAGAATTTCCTCAAGGCTATATCCTGCTAGCCGACCCAAAACCGAAAAACGTGCGTCATTTGTTATGTAGGTCGCAAGTATGAAAAACACCTAGAAGATAGATTCTATTCTCCCTGTCATTGTTCCACCAATCGGGCAATCGGTTTAGGCAAGAGAAAGACACTTGCCTAGACTGTGTGATAATTGTAGATGGTGAAAGTCACTCGTTTTGTACTGTGCCAACCGCAGTGAGGTTAAACTGAACTCATTCCATCAGTCACTGAGTGGTATCTTACGAAATATCGCGAAAAAATGTGCAACTTACGGTAATGGTTAATCGTTGAAAGCAGCCAAACCAACTCTCTGAAGGTTTCAGTGCTCTAGTTGAATGAATGGTGAGCAAACCAAGGGCCCAACTTAGCAATCGACGGAGGAAATGGTGTCACAATCAAAGGAACACATTACTACCCAGCTCTTCACACTAGGTAAGTCTCCGATTGTTTTATATTTGAGTAAGACTGGTGTCTATGGTAGGGTCAAAGCCACCTAGAAAAGCGTGGTGAGAACTCATCTATAAAGCGACGGATACGGTTGACCATGGACAAATCCTGCGCAGTTTTTTATTCGGATCTATGTTGACGGATTTCTTCAAGGATTGATAAAGGTGTTACGTAATCATGTAGTTTCACTTCAAGCGCCCCATATTTGAAATGCCGCTACAGTTTGCTTTACACATTAAGACTACTATACCAAGAGATCTTTTTATTCTTTTTTATGTTACGGTTTAGGGAAATATAAATATGGTAGTATGAAATAAATGAGAATTCGGGACTATACCTGTCTGACAGCTCTTATATAGCAACAAATGAGTCCTGATCACGCTTACGACTGATGGTATGCCAATAAAACACGGTAACTTGTTTATAACTGTTCCTGGGATAGATACAATGTCAGTTGAACCGAAACTGGATTCAGAAAATACCTTTAGGGACATTAGGAGACGGAGTTAAGAAATGTAACGCAAATATAACAACCGGGATTCTACCCATATTATTTCTTGGTTTTATCAGGATGCTACCTGGACCTTTGATACACACTGCGACTCGTGGCCATGATTCTGGAATATCGAACCCCCTGTTTTTCCGAATCACATATTCAACACAGCATTTTTCTCACTCCCTTTCCAGGCGCACACCGTTTTGTACAAGACATTTATCAAAATTTACACCGGCGTTTTTCGTATTTTTTACAGCTTTCAACATTCAGCTGGCTAACAGGGATGACCGTGTGAAATAATCGAGTTATCCAGTCTTGGAGCACTGGCGGATATTGGTGTCGATAAGAATCGTGCAAAGATCCAGAAAGGCTCAACTCAAAGTTTTTGGTTCCAGGCAGTACATGACCGATTTCTCATAACCGAAGTTCCTCTGGTATGTGTAGGTTTACAGTAGTAGAGGAATTACTCAAAAGGACAACAACAACAACAACAAAGAACAACAAGAAATCGTTTCGTCTTTAGTCAACTCACATTGTCACATGGAAAGTCAATATGACTTCCGTGTTTTGAAGGTTTTTAAGCCCTTATTTATACATCACGGGCTGCCTGAAGTCCCGCCTGGGGAACCTTAAACCTGCATGGACGAGTGACCCATGTAGCTTTCAGTTGAGATGATATATTTTTAGTGCATATAAGACTAATTCTAACCCGAGCACCCGTAGTATAACGTGGATGCTGCGGCTAGTTTACTGCTTGATCAGTTTAAGCCCCCAGGCAGAGAAAAAGTGGTCTTGAGGGGAGTGTGGCGTATGTTGCCCCTAAGAAGTTAAACTTTGGCACGGCTGAGCGGCGTAGACTGGGAAAGTAAACTACCAGTAACTACAGGTTTCAGCGGGATGAATTTTCCCAATCCCCTCTTAGTGGTTGTTATTGTCCTCATCATTTTCATTCCTTCTGTTGCTACTCTCAAGGCAGAAAACGTCTTGCCCGTACGATTTTATCTATACTTGACCGGAAATTAGTATGCGTTAGACAAGTTGGTCCACTATATGACGAATCAAAAAAGATCCAGATCTTGGCAACATGAAATAACAGATGACAAAAAGACGTCGAAAGCAAATTAAGTCATTATATGAACAAAAGCCGCCTTTCCTATGAGCTAATTTCCTATTTCCTTCTCGGTCCTATTCGCTGAATTACAATGAGAACCCTATACAGGAGTGAAGGCCACCTGGGTTTTCTGCGGACATCATCTCATCTTCTAACACCACTAGCAGCAGCATACTTTGTTTCATCGAATAATGCTGTGCACATAGCTAAGACTAACCAATTAATGAAACTCACGGACATTAACCGACGTCGGTAGAAACAGCACAAGTAACATCGGTCATGGAATTTAACAGTAAAGGTGGACCGATGGCGAAATTCCTTGTTGGTAAGGGAGCAGCCGGTCTTGAGGCATAAAGGGCTTCAGTGCAAACGAACGGCAAACCTTGTTCTAATCAGCCACCATCTGATGGTCTAAATGCATGCCAACCAGCCTGTTGATTGGCAGCTGATTTTCAGAAAAGTTACCAGCCAGTTTTCACCCTGAATATTTGTTAAGTGGGCCTCATTGGTGTTTCTCCATGAATGTTTTAAATATACCAACTTAAACTAAAAGGATGAATCCATTAGGCGAAAATTTAGAGCCCTTCTGATCTAAGCTATTATTCTGATCATAGCATTCCATTTTCAAAAAAGACCACAGACTTGAATTCGGACCGAGTGTTTCAACGAAGATGTGGACTGCTGTCGACTAGTTCAGTTCATCAGGAAGGAAACAAGGAAGGCGAATAGGCCCAGAAGGCTGAGATTTTTAGAGACCTTTGTTTTCTGTTTTTCTGGACAAGCTGTTCAGTTGGAAGGCAAATAATTTGCCCAGGCACTCACGCCCCAGATACTTCCTCTTTAACAACTGATTGATTCTTCTTTATGAATAATCTTTCAAGTAACGAGTACATGCAATGAAGGCTTCTCGACTGATACCATCACATGAAACGACGTACCTAACCTCCTTATGAACTGGCTTCCCTTTCAGCAGGACATGCCAATCATCTTTCTAAAGTCAATCAGAATTAACTTTTAAGGATAAAATTCAACGTCTCTTATGGTTCCTATCGGTCCGATCACCCATGGAGGAACAAAGTTGAGTCTGGTTTACCACTAACTTCTACACTGCTGCGCAAAGTTCCCCTCAGCGCGAAATGTCAAGACAAATAAAAACCGAGAGAATTGTTTTTACCCCTCGACTTGTGCCTAATGTCTTATGACGTGATGTATTCCCATGGGTGCTTGAGATTGTCTTACTTTGTAAACTGTAGGGGAATAGTGACGGCACATATACACATAATGCGAAGATAAGGCTGTGTGTTTAGTAAAATTTTCAGAATGGTCATCATAGTAGTGCGGACAACACTAACCCCCACGAGGAAGCTTCCCAAACGGCAACTTTAGCATTAGCTGCATAAGAGTTTTCACTTCGCTCTCAATAACTGGAAGGAAGACGCTTCGCCTGAACTGGTTCAAAGGATCATCCCTTTTTAATACCATCACAATATCTATTGGTCTTCCACCCTGCAAACCGAATGCTTTGTATCAGCAGCTCTTCTGTTTTTGTTGCTTCAGGAGACAAATGACCATTCCCAGCCTCTACAAACAGCCATACAATTGACAGTTGTGGCAGAGTTCTGTTTGGTGACAGCTCAAGCAGAATTATCGACGGGTTATTGGGATGAAACTAAGCTTCGCTGTAACTGTAAACATTTGCACACAACTTAGCAGTTTACAATTCAGGACGCCCGTGTTCATTTTCAAAATGCTTACTGCTCCTCCCGATTTGCAAAAGCATATCAGTTAAATTTGCCGCAATGTTTAATTTGAATTTTTTTGCTTGTTGACGCATTTGCGGTGCGCAAGTTAGGAGTGTGAAAAATGCCGTATATTTCCCCTATCTGCCACGGTTTTAAAATACCGTAGAAAATTCATCCGCGAGAGCAGGTAGTGACCATTTATGGAGCGTTTTGTGAAGTACACAGTTACATAGTCATATTGCGGAAGCAAATCAAGAACCGTACGTTAGTGGTATTTCAGAAGTTTAAAAAAAGAAATAAGCCCTCCCGTGGTGTGTGAAGATGGATTTGATGCCAACTAACTTTACCGGCATCTCATAGTCGAAGTGCCATGTGATGGCTCCCCCTGGCTAACTGCTTATTCATAAAGAGCATTTTTATCTGTGAGGTCAGGTAGCAAAAGAGTTCATGGATCTCTGTAGTAAGAAGTTGACAGTGCGTGAGTTCACTCAATCAGAGGAGTTTGTTTTTAGAAACAAAACTGTTTTATTTTACGTTTTACCCCGTTACCATCTGACTGGAACCTGATGTTCCGATTAGAGTCAAACACACTGACAGCTTAATCCAATCAGTGGATTTTGTAATGAGTAAAAAATTCAAAACTGGTGCTTTAAGTGCTCCCGCAAAGTATCACATAATTTTTCAGTAACTTCCAACGTTGGTTTATTTTTTACAAGTGACCTGGTAAACAGTGTGAGTATGCCATCACATTTGCTTGACTAAGACCAATAACTGGTAAGAATTTTCTACTTGTATCCATTACATGACCGAATATTTCGAAAGTCGAATAGATAAAACAGTGGATGATCATTTTGACAACCGGGTTTGATGCGCCGTGGTGCTCACAAGCAGGCAGCTGGTAGCTGGCTACCGTCACGACGATCTGCGCACTTACCACCCTGGGAATGTAAGCGTAAAAGATAGATGAAGGAGTCTTTCTTGCTTTTTTCTTAAGTTCACTGTCTTTTAAAACTGGTGTGATCACCTTGACAGTACAAGCGGTTACTTTTATAGTCGGACGTTAACTCACGTCATTCTCGAGCAGAAGATTATTTGCAAGCTAGAGGAACACGTTTTTTCACTCTGAAACCCGGAGGAATCCTGGAAATGAAGCAATCCTTTCGAAGAAAGGCTGAAGTAACTTGGTGCACATGTGGACGCTAGGGTAAAGTGTACTTGATTTCCTCACAGTATTGATCAATCCACTGGATTATTTCCTTAATGTTCCATACTAAAATATTGGCCACTTTGTTATACCAGGCAAACAACTAGACATTTTGCTAAGAGTGACAAACTTATGAGTTCAGAAGAGGCGACAAGAAAAGATGAACGTATCAACAAATTATTCGCCGGATGTCTCTTTCCAACGGGGTAACTTTTTGGATGCAAGCCGAAAAATGAGACCAAAATGCCTCTCAAGAAATGGAGTGAAAAAGACATTTTAATACCAAATTCAGTAACGGTGGATATATATATATATACTCAGTGAAAGGAAGCAAAATGCGCAAATATTCCCAGCAGTTTATACAGCTCACCTTTAAACCCAAGTACGTTGTAGTTTTACATGTTGCTTAATTAGCATTTTAGCCGATAACAAAGAGGTTTTTGCCGACTGCAAAAATGTACCAACATCAACGAACAATCCAACCATTAACTGAGCGACCTCGACCACAAGCATTCTCTTCTAGGTTCGCACCATGATTTCTGACCGATCGGTTTGAGAGTATGATTTGTCATTATCACGCACAACAAAGCTACTCATGAAGACATTTAAAAATTATTTCGGTTGAATTTTTCCACTTGGACTGCGCATTCTTAAAAAAATAGCAAGCATTCGATGGAAAAATTGGTGGTTCTGGACGCTGGTTTGACCCTTAATCTGGATGAGTTTGCTGCGAATAGTTGGCCACCAGCAGAAATGACGTTGTCAATGTTTTCTGGGCAAGTGATTTTCTGTGTGATCTAAAACCTACGATTGGCTCGTTTATCATTTGTGGTTCGGGGGACATTCACGTTGGTATAGAAATTTTGTCGTTCCCTAGCAAACCAATTTGTTAAGACTGGTGCCGGTCATAAAGTTAACTTGCACAGTTTGCACGACCCATAATGACCAAATGAGTTATTTTATTCCTAACTTCCCGTTTTCTGAAGTTTCCCGGATACATATAGTGCGGCCAAATCCGCATACCGTCTCAGACTAAATCAACACATCTTATGAATGTTTTGCCTTAGCACTCACGTGTCACCTGATGCAACTATAAACTCAAAAATCAGAAATTGGACCTTTGTGTCAACCGTTCCTTTGATTGGCAGCGTGTTGCAATATTGGTAAGTGGAGTGAGTTTATTGGTGTGTGCTCAGATGACCGATGTACCGTTTTCAGAATTTGACAGTTGGTCTGAAAACTTTTCGTCACCACTCGAAGACACCTCATCAGACGCGCACTGATGATGTCCCCTCGAATGGTGAGGGAACTTTGCAGACAAAATGCTAAGCATGGAGAACAGAGAAGCAGCCACTTGATCGATATCCACGGTTCTACCATTCTCTGATGCCAGTGTAGTTGCACGTTAAAGTTATGTTCACTGTGGAGATGAAGCAACAGACGGTCCCTCCATTCGGAAGACAGTGTGTTGTAGCAACTGTCCCGTTCAAACTCTGTAAACAGAATAGTCCTAATCGCTTTGACATACACTTCACTGCGTCCACTTTTTCCAAGCTCCTGATGCAGGAAAGGTAGTGGTTATACATTCATGGTCCTTCCAATATAGTTATCCAGGCTAGGTTTTCGTTACTGATTGGAGGGCGCCTTTCAGGCCACGCTGTGCTACTCGGCTGGACTATTTTGGCGTTAAAAATCTAAATGGTAAACTGCTGTTCGGTGGGTCGATGAAAAAGAGAACACTAGACTGAGTTGTACAGGACGGAGCTTTGATATGCCTCAAGGACTAATGGTCAGTCTGGTGTGGCAAAGTCTTCTCAGGTTCTCAATGAATAGATCAAATTGTGCCCCAACTACTCGACGATAGTTCGAATGCTCAGGCATACGTGCAGTGCACCTTTCCTTCACCTCATTGTTTCCATAAATTTACATGTGCTCACTGGCTGTTCAGCTAAAGAAGTTACCCTGTAAACCCACCCTTCAGCGCCTGGGTTGAAAATCAGTAAAGCTGTTACGACGAAGAAAGTAATCGGTCACTCTGGTTGATGGATTTCAATAAGGAAAGTGCAGTCGTATGGATTTTCATGGAGTTGGTATAGGTTGATCCATCTTAGCATGACGAGCCACAGAAATTGATGGCCGCGCACTGCAGATGAAAGTCTCTTAAAATAAATGGTTCCATAAACATAAGCAAATACTGACTTGCTACATGGTCAAACATCCAAAAGATACATTATTATAGTACCATATGCGTGCATATAAATATATATATATATGGCAGATGCAGTTGGCTCAAAATCTAACATTCCATCCAATCGATCCCCCCAGAATTACCTGCTCTGGTGACTATCTTGACTTTCCATCTGAACTGATTGGCTAAATACCAAACATTCAAGAAGTACCCGAGCAATTCTTCTTGATATGATTGACCACTTATAGAAATGACAGTTCGTTCCTGTTCGGTTGTGATGAGTAATTTTACTTGAACAACAAGTGTAGCTCTACGGTTATCCTCTGGTGCGTATTTCGAGTGCTAACTAATAAACTGATGAACTAATCATGACAGCAATTGACCTCGTGGCTTTTTTACTGCAGTGAATTGCGAAATTTACCCTAAAGCTTCCCCTCAGCAGTGGATGCTGTGGTCCTTCTGCTAAGTGCCAACAAAAGTTCAAATTCCTGTTCAGCTGAACACTTTGGCCAGAGGTCGGTTGTAGGGTTGTTAATTCTGCTGCAATGGTCCAGATTCTTAGAGTATCACGTCCAGGTATTCGCATCCCTCACAAGCTAAATGCATTTCATTTAGACCAATCGAAAATGTCGGTCGGTATACTACCCAACTAGTGTAAGCTATTAAATGATATTTATGAATGGGTCTCAGTATCAGCAGAAAATAGAGCTTGTTGTTTCGCGAATGCATGTGCGCAGATCTCGCGCATCGCAGATCGCAGATCAGTGTTGCAAGCAACCTGTGAATCGAATTCGGCCTCTGCGTCAGAATTGGATGATTGTTCCGACTACGGAAAACTAAGTTAAGATCCATTCTTTGGTAAATAAGACACAAAAGGTCATGCAACAGCGGTTTCTACAAGTGTTGTCTTTAAGAACATCAAGTAGAACAAGCAGAAAGAACAACCGAAGTACATATTCAGAAGTGACCTTATTTCTCGATAAATACACTAATTTTCAAATCAATTTGGTTTTTGCGAGAGACTCACCTGGAACCCAACTGAATCTCCCGTTTGTGATGTTTTCAGGCAACTGAATGTGCTGGGTTCAGCTGGGTTCCAGGTGAGTCTCTCGCAAAAACCAAATTGATATGCAAATGAGTGTATTTCTCGAAAACAGTCCAATTTGGGTTCAAGTAGAACATAAGGTTGACGGAAACTCGGGGACTGCGCCTACCTGATGAGCCCCAAGAAGGGCGAAACCGGTCGTGGGCTGTCGAAGAGTTTTCAGCAACCTTATGAGTAGTCCATTACGAATATACATGTATCGCGATATCTCGAATATCGTAGCAACTGGAACATGAGGCGGCCTGGTGCAGCACATTCAGTTGCCTGAAAACATCGCAAACGGGAGATTCAGCTGGGTTCCATGTGAGTCTCTCGCAAAAACCAAATTGACTTGCAAATGAGTGTATTCCTCGAAAACAGTCCAATTTGGGTTCAAGTAGAACATAAGGTTGACGGAAACTCGGGGACTGCGCCTACCTGATGAGCCCCAAGGTGGGCGAAACCGGTCGTGGGCTGTCGAAGAATTTTCGGCAACCTTATGAGTAGTGACCTTATTTCTGTTATTCTGCTTGCTGGAGAGCAAATTCCACGTGTTACTTCGGAGACGCCAGTAGCGCCGGTTGTGGAAATCATCCAACCGCCAACATTCCTTCACAAAGAACACAAATGGCTAGAGACGCCTTGACATAACCTTGTGCTCCGCAACTGTAAACGGTGTGCGTATTTTGAGTTGCATTTGCACTTTCTATTGCCTCTGAGAAAATTACTGTGGATAATTCTGCTCCAAATGCCACTTAGAGCTTCATGCTTGATATCACGAAGATATAGTCTGTTCTGTGAAAGTTAACTATTAGGAATTGATGCTGCGGCATAAGTTAATAACTCCAGTTTCACACCGGTTATCAAGCAACCTTCATCTGTATGACGACTCGACTATCAAACACAGAAACCTGTCAAGATGCCCTCAACTCAGATCATTTTTATTCCGTTTTGGATCTCGATTGCGCATTTCGTCAAAATTCATGACTCGGAGGTGAGATCTGAACCTCACACTGTCGGGCTATTTCTCACTACAGCGAGGATGATAGCTGACCAGTAACCCAAATCCGTTTTAGAAGAGAACTGGAGTTTGATTCTCTACCATGGATGATGCTTCTTACTTGACAGAGCAATCCGTTGGTGCTCAACCAATTTCATCCTCGAAATATCCAGCGCATTTTTCCCGTCTTGTAAAGAGCATACTCTAACCGAACTCAGGTGAGTAGAGGACAGACTGAGGTGTGAAGAGCCAGTTTATGAAAAAAATACTCAGTTACCCAAAGATTATCAACAAAAACTAGAGTTTTTATGGATCCTTTCAGACAGAGACCCCTGCGTAGAAAAAAATCACACGCGGGTGGTCCGTAGGAATATATATGTACAAATATGTATACATTTATATACTCATGTAGGGACGTAGGCAAACCAACCGCATGTAAGGACCGCGTTCTGTTGTTCCCAAAGCCCTCTAACTAAAACGGATACCTCTCCGAAAAGACAATCTTCAGACGTAGTCTGTCTGGCCCTGAAGTTAAAGTGTGCATGTGAATTACCGTCATACTTTTTCTCGTTGGCACTACCCAGTTTTCCCTTTGTACCCATCGTATGTAAATTTTATTGGTCTGCATATTTCATATGGAAATTGAATGATCTTGCTGTATCTACATAGTAACTGACGACCGCAAGCACAGGTACATGACTGGGACTCCGGGCCAGAGTGCAACAGGTTTACAGGACAGTGTGGTGCAAAAACATCACAAACTGGCTTAAGTGAATTATAGTGGTCAGTAATCGGAAGTCCAGATCTATCCTGACAATATGTCAGTTCACATCTCCCCTTATGGCAAGTATACACATTCTGTATAATCTTTGTCACAGATTTTGTTAACAACTGGAAGACGATGACCAGGGTAAGATAGGTTAGCTGACGCAGAATAAATCCACGGTGTGCTTCCAATCTGAACCTATTTGTGACGCTTCGAACGACATATGGGAAGCCCTTCTGACAGTGTACTATGGGTATTGTGACCTTTCTAAACTGAACATTGAGGTACAGGGCCTACTGTTTTATTACCCTCGATAACAGAGAAAAACCTATTTGTTTTTCGTTGCACGTCTTCTGAGTTGAAAAATGAAAGTTGGAATGCATGACCTAGTTTGTACCAGAAAGGCACTCGTCTCTGCTAAACAAAATCGTGCAGCGTAAGCTATAACACCGGGTTACATCCCGACTCTGGTTTGTTTACTTGTGGGCGTTTTACGGATATGTATGCACATCAATCTCTTTTGAACAGACTTCTTCCTTTCCCGGCGCACTTATTCTGATGAGGCTAAGGGGGACACTTGACGCAAATTTCCCCATCTGACGTGGACTCATGGACTCACCCAAATAACTGCGCCAGGAGTACTGTTCAAAAGAGAATGACATGGATGTGAATTATAAAAATCCCTCAGTTACCTATAAGCAGTCTACAAGTATCGAGTATGTTCCAAGCTTCCGTGGAGGTACCTCACTGTGAAATCCTAACAGACGCAACACTCGATCGACAAAACTAGGACATTTACTGGGAAATCGTTCGAGGAGTCGGGCATACCAGTCACACCTTCAAAGCGTGAAAATTTTCGGCCGTCCAGACTTGTTAATTCAGGTGCGTCAGTGGAATACTGGTAACACACTTCCCTCGCATGTCATTTAGACTTCAAATCCCGATACAGCCAAGCTTGTATAGGAGCAAAACTCGATTCCAGTATTTTCTCTTAGGTGTAGACTCACAAATATAATTGCCTCATGACAGAACAACTGTTCAGGGGAAAGTTTTGTGAATTCTGATTTCTTAGCCCACTCACTTCTTGCTTCTACCGCTAGTGCCAGGTATTTCTTCGGTAAAATCTCAAAGAAGACTTTTCAGTTTTTGTCATCTTTGTAGCTATGCGTGCGTGTATATATGTACACGCAACCATACTGTTGAGAAACATACCCTATGTAATATTCACTGCTTGGCTCATGAAGTAACATCCTAGACGCAAGCCAAATGATTAATGAAAACACGCACTGGAATGTAACCTTCTCGCATACACTTGATCAAAATTTCAGTACCAGTATTGTCTAGATTTTACCTTAGACGTCTCAAGACGGATATTGCTCACTGGTAAGTTACATAGCCTCTTATATATATATAATGGTAAAGATGGCAACGTAATCAACCATATGGTTGATGGAATATTATCAGGCTTTCCAATGCGACTTTGGCGGCATGCGACCGGGCGGTTCTCCGAAACATTGGAAGAGTGCTCTAGTGGAAGACATGTGGTATTATTCCGGAAGTGAAAGGAACTGAGGGTTGATACCAGTAAATTGCTGGTGACACTTGTGCTCATTGTTAAGTAGTAATGCTTGGATCTTTGTATGCTCTCTCACGGATCCCATTCCCTCGGGTCTATTTAAGGACTCAAAGGGTCTACATATACGATACCACACTCGGCTTTGCCCAACCTGTTTGTGGCCAGCCAGTTATACACAATCATCTCGTAGTTTGACGACCGCTGGCGGTTAATTTGGACCAAATTTGGTAAGTTTGATAAAACTGAACGGTTACCATACATCATTCACAAGTTAAGAGCGAATATAGTGAATGGTTCCTAACCATTATTCTCTGCGACTGATTTGCCCCACCAAGCGAATCTAAGTCAAGCGTAATTTATACTCTTGAGCGTTGGTTATATCTCAACAGCCTGATTCAGCAGTCGAAAAGATTGTTGGACGTTCAATCTGCAAATCGCCGATATTCCCTACGTACACTGCTGGTAGTCCATCCTTGAATAGTACTATCCTTTTTTCTTGCTTGGGGTTAGAGTTCGTACCACATCCGAAAGGCATAAGCTCTAGACAATGAGCTGTGATGAGGCCCGTGGTTTTGCGGACGGAGTTCAGAATAACATAAGGTTATGGGAGCGATAACCAGTGAATGTTAATATTTCACAAAAATATCTAACGACGCTAGGTTGCTTTCATTCTCATCCAAGTCACTGATAGACATCTCTCTTTATTCTCCAGAAGGGTTATTTCTTTTTACTGATGATCTTTGTCTTGGTTACTTAGTTATTAGTCTGTTTGCTTACAACGCATGTGTGCATAATCTCCCAACTCCTATACAGCACAAACGTCAGCAATCAGGGGAATAATCAGCCTGTTGTCATGGTGCAGATTCATCAAATGATGTGCGTTTCGTCCGGCCACATACTGATAATCACTCATCTGGCCTTGTCTTGTTTTAAATGGACGGAATCCAGTCCCTTTCAACTCATCAAGCGAGTACAATGAGGTAAAGGTCGCAAACCGCACCAACCAATGCTTGAAGCACGGTTTTTCTGCTTGAGTCACTATTTAAAGTCATATTATGTCATGTTAGATTACTAAAAGTTCTCGCTAACACAGTGAGATTCATATTGCCTATGAAACCCGATACGCAGATGTGGTTGCCTTTGAAGGATTTCTTAGGCGGACGTTTCATATGAAGAGGAAGAAGTGTGTTCGGAATACAGAAAACTAACTGAGACCGATCTTTTCATGGAAGTGAATTATAAGGCAAGTACCTCTATGTCGATGGAGTATATTGTCGCCCAAATCATAAAACTCCAGTAGTGATTGTTGTTTCAGCTTTCTAGGTTGTTTTGCCTATCCATTTGTTTTAGTCTATCCAGACTGTTCCTGCCGGACACCTTCTCTTGAAGTATGAGCCATGTGTGTTATCTGGTTCAAAACCAAGCACAGAAAACGCCTAGTTCATACATTTTTTTACTCCCTGATAAGCTCAAGACACTCTAATATATTAGAAGGCCTGAGAATGTGGTATCAGATTTCTATCCACCTTCCATGAAATAGGCCACCCACATTTGCAGGCCAGGTGCGTTCGTGTCTCTATTTGGACCCCTGGATGCATCACTGCCGATTTCTAGGCTTTTACGTAAATATTCGCTCCGTCCCACCATTATTCAGGCCTTAAGTAAACAACTGATAATCTGTTTCGCTGTTCTGAAAATCGTTCCATTAAATGCACTGGCTGAAGCTCTACGTACGTTGACCTGCTGAGGTATATTCTGGAACAGTAGTCTTTCTGTTAAGGAATTACAAGGTCTCAGGCAGGACTCCTTCAGCTGAATCAAAAATGCGCACCACCCAGTTAGGAGTAGTAGGCTTGACGATGCTTTTCGTCCACCATTTGGCGCACCGATTAGGTTGCCATCGTTTCTTTAACTGAGCATCAAATAGCACAACTATCGAATAAATCACTCATTATTTCTAGGCTTCCGCTGAATCTCTGAAGTATCAAGTTACTTGGCCGAATATGCAGCGTAAGCACGTGTACTTTTAGGCTCTGTCCACTGCTTATAAAAGACGCGCAGTTGTCCTCCAGTTCAGGAAGCGTATACTAAAAGTAGCCTTATTTTTTGGTGCCAGAGTGATCCCTGACAGCCCGTGTCCTAAGCCGGCTTAACCTTCCACCATCAAATAGACATTGGTAGAATACTACTACTACTACTAATAATAATAATAATAATAACGCCAATACTGTTGTGCGAATCATTCATTGCACACCCACTCCAGCTCTTACACGCCACCGTTTCTGAACAGTCAAGAGTTTAGACCGTGGTGAAATCAATTATCACACTTCCGCTAGGCGTACTTTCTTGACAAAGCGATGCTTTCGGCGGATAAGTGGGATGGTGTCTTGTACATAGTCCTGTTTGTTGCAGGCCGATTTCTATCGCTTATGGCTTGGCGGAATGCTCTCAGTTTCGACCAGTCGCTGCACACCATTGCTGAACCTTCTGAGGTGGCTGTGAACTACCTGGCAGTTCGCTGTTATTGTGCGCCTCAAAGTTGATCTTGCTTTGCTTTCTGAAGGCTTGTTGCCTCGTGGCAATTTTGCACTTTTGTATTGAAGCTGTTCATTTAGGCTTTGGCCTAAGATTTGGTCGCACTGCTCTATTTCTCGCAATAGTACAGGTATTAATGACCGAAGACGCTATGTTGTCAGTCTTGAGCATGGATACCTGGCTAGAAGCAGTCTCCTTGCAGGTGTCAACTGAGCTTGGGTGTGAACACCCAAATCACTCTCTCCTACAGTCACACCAAGATCAGCTGTGGTTGCTGGAAGAATGTAAATTATTAGCTGGTGAATCAGAAAAGTCTTTCTAAACTCTGTTTGCACTAGATTAACCATCATAAAATAGCTGACAACATTCGGTGTCCAAAAGAATGCAGTGAAGGCAATGTTTTGTACTTTTCTTGATGCTCTTTTTTGGTCAGTGCCAACAAATTTTGGCCATGTATGGAGGTATCAGCGGCCAAACCAAAGGGCAGTATTCCTCAAAGAGAAGCATGCTCAATACCATTCTAGAAGAACTGCTAATGTCAGTGTTGACCACCTTCCAGTGCAAAATTTCATCCAAAAGAATGACAAGTCACCATATGGATGCACATGCATAATGTCTACTTTAGTCTACTTCGTTAAATAGTATACCGTTCGGCCAAGTGAGCACCAGCAAACCGCAATATTGAAAGTAATGAAGTGAAAGACATAAAAGTAAAAATAATAAATGCCTAAAAGATCTGAAAATCTGAGCAGTGTGTTACTTAACTGTCCTCTCAACTATCTGACCAATGAAGCCTCCCGAAGCGACAAAAAGTGGCGATATTACCGGTGGGTCAGCGATACCTCAGGTATCTAAACATAAAGGTATATGCTACGGCGCCATCTATAACTCTTGGAAAATGTTCACCATTTGCATGAAACCGGAATTTCAAGATGGCCTCTGTATGGAGGATTGAGTGCAAGCAAGTAAATTCCCTTGCATTTCACACTGGTGCCGTCTGTACATCTTGGTCAGAGGTCTGCACAGTACAGGAACAGATGTCGTGAAAAGGGAGACTGGAGCACACGACCTGATCGCATGCAGAGAGACACCACAGTATGGTGTCTATCAATCCAGTGGGAAGCAATTTTGAGCCAGACAGCTCAGGCAATAACGGTATACCTGGACTTGGTGGACCGGATGAAATAACTTGTTGAGCCCATGGACACGATGGCGCTGATTGGGCTAGTCGGTCTGAACCGATTCTTAATCAACATATATATATATATATATCATTCAGCTGTAACACCCTTTCGGTGCCTAGCTGTCATGCCACCCAAAGGAAGCTCGAGGACTGGGATACTGCCAGGTTGCCCAAGCCTAGACAGGGGAAGTCGAGAGGCAGAGGTCGGATTCGAACCACCGACCTTCCGGTCAGTAAATTCGCACTCTAACCACTTCAGCCATCTCGCCCCAACGAATATATATATATATATATATATATATAACCCTTCAGTGACAACAGTTCCCATCCATGGCTGGTGTGAATTCAATTTACAAGACGTAGCTTCATATTAACTTCTTTGTACTGACCTCCTTCGTACGATCATAACCGCCATGCAGGCCCGACCTCGGATTGGTTTACTGATAACAGTCCACCACCCTTCGAAACAGGTATCACTGTCCACGACTGGCTGATCTTAAAACCTGTCCTTCCAGTATGCTGAACCTGCAGTGATTACCTTCCTACAGACTAATACCAAGCCCAGTTAGCCATATATGTATGTCTTACAGGTGGCTGACAGGTAGTGATATTTGCTGTCTACGATTGTGGTTAGCTGGCATCCGATTCGCATTCACCCATCATTGGAATTCCACCAATGGTTGCGATTATACGAGCGGCTTGTGTGGGGCAGGATATGCCACTGCGCACGAGCTTTTGAATTCGACGTAGGCCGCAAGAGGAAATATCGGCAAAAAACACCCATATTATCCCTTTTCTGCTGACACAGAACATTCACTGAATCCGCGCCTGCACTTTGTTCGGCAGGAAGGTTCTCATGGGTCAGGTGGCTTTAAGAAACCACAGACAACAATCCACTAAATCGTGCGAGTCGCTGGGTCAGCGAGCAATGGGGATAGAGTTTTCTCCTCGAGACGGGATCACAGTTGAAACACTTCAATGCAACAAACCATGGTCCTATAACTTGACGCATAAACTTGCAATCCGTTCTGACAGAACTTCGGTTTTAACCCTATCAAACTCCCAGTCCTGTGACCTAGCTAGCTGAATGATTTTTTTAGGCTCGGTCTTGGGTGCAAGGTTGTGGGATATAAAAGGTAGGCAACTACTTATTTTCAAGTTGGTCGACCGACATTTTCGCAGGTTCAATGCTTTTATGAACAATGCTAGAAGACTCAATCAGCCTAAAATGTCGCTCCGTCGCTCTGATGGCTCAAGAAAACGGAATTTCTTCTCCTGTCAAAAGTGTACAAATTCATCGTGCTGTGGCTTGAATGTGTCATTTCTCGTTTATTGCCTTAATCTCAGTTGCCTGTATTGACTTCATGAGGGAGAAATGAAATGTTTATAGTCACTGTATAACACTGAATCATACTGGATGACCCAGTCATTTTGAGCTGGAAAAACGTCACTCTTCTTCATACGAGGTATGCTGTCAGCTATCCCGAACAGCCTTATGTTCATCAGTGGCTGGACGAGGAAATTTAGCCCCTTCTTATGTTTGTTGTTGTTCTTAGTGCCGTGGGTACAAACTAATGCTTTTTGAGGATATTTACATTCAATGCATAGAGAACCACAACTGCTTATTTCGTGTGAACTTACTCACAATTAAGCGCAGTCCGTCCGTTTCAATTACGTCCCATTCGCCGACCTTTCTCACGATGTCTAGCTGACTGGCTAAGGTTGAATTTATGCGGGCTTATTCCACCTTTACACGTTGAGTCGATCCAGGAGAATTAGCTGGTAATCCCGAACATATGCGACTGCTCATGCTGCTTTTACGACCAGTGCTCGTGCTGCGAGCAGTCTGGTTTGATCGCACCCACGCACTGCTCCCTGCCGCTCTTGACCGAACCAGTATCAGCCCGCGCATAGCAGCTTACTTGGCTGGGATTGGCCTACAACCCACAGCACCACAACATATTAGCTCGTCGTGTTCGGTTGTCCGCTTTCCAACGAGCTTCACCTATCTATGGGCGCATGCACACACCTAACCATCCACCCATCCCACAAACACAAGCACACATGATTACAAACGGAAAACAAATGCTTTCAGATCTCACAAGCCCTCGATATTCGCTCTCTCTCTCTCTCTCTCCACCTCGGTTGCTGTTCGCTCCATTTGCTCATTCATTCATTCATTCATTCAGTCATGCATTCACTTACTAACTCATTCACTCAACCTAATTTATTGCCAAAAACAAACAACCAAACAACATTACGCGCAAAGGTGACGATGAACTATGCACGCGATTGTCAACCACATTGCCATGTTGGGGTTAATGAAACCAAAAACGTTGGTAGGGAAAATACATGCAGATTCGTGATCGGAAGGGCTCGTACATTCTCACATAAATCACCAGCTGCTGAATAAACAATTTTCTTTGGACAGGAACAGGCTGCAATGACGACGATGACGGCAACTAAGTGTTCATGCACGCACAAATGATGTTTGCAGTTTGACTTACATACCAGTCTGAAAGTGTTAAAAATCTCAACATGGTAATTACGCAGTCTACTATCTGGGTTAAGTTAACATGGATAGTTGTCGTTTCTTCCCAGTCCTTCTCCGAGAAAAGGGGGTATATTTTTAACAATGACGTGGTCGTTACGAGGCAGCTATGGTGCCTGGAGAAAACAATCCACCACGAATTTTATCTTAAGCTAGATTCGTGGGTTGATGTTGGTGCGTTAGTCTTCAGACTCGTGAGTTCAGGGTTCACATTTTTCATCTCACCATCAAGCAGGAGCTTGACCTACCTCTGCGTATATCGCTTATGGATTCAGAGTCTGTCACCTTTGTACCTCCCAGCCCTCGATTGGCAACGTCACCATTCCATTTTGTTGAATACGCAGCTGGCAAACGGTCTGGACAAGGCGGACAGCAAGATAAGTTGTCAGTGGTGTATTACGGAATTTTAAACACTGATACGATCAGTGAGGTGTCAGCTAATCGACCGCAGGCTGACAGATATTCAAGATTTTCCATGATTCTCGAGTTTCCAAAGTTGTAATCGTTTTTTGGCATTAGCAATGACTGTGTCGAAACACCCTACTTTTTGAGCGTGTTGAAATATCACTAAACAGAGCAATAAATGTATTCAATAACTAGAAATTGCGCCTCTAAAATTACTCCAGAAACCAAAACTTTGTGGTGGCGTTTATTGCACTAATCTAGGTTTACTGTCATTTCTAGACGAAGATGGTTGCTCTCAACCCTTCCCGGATTCACTTTGGGTGAACTGCGTTCGAATTCTCTCTTGAGTGCCTTGCAGTTTGCAGCCTCCTTCCTTTACTATCTGGTGCTTCTGTTGTCTCACCATTTGGCTTGTAAACGAGTGCTGTACAACCGCGTATCTATTTTATGATAGTAGCTTTATTGATTCTAAAATAATAACCCCCAGACCAGTGCCTTCAGAAACTTGCTTCCCCTGTAAACCGCCCATGGAAAATCTCCGTTAGTGCTGCTTTTAGCATGCAGAATTGGAAGAGATTGCAAATGCTTTGTGCTGAACTCTCATGTTCTCTGTAGGTCAGGAACTCGAATTGATGCCATATAACCTTTCGAAACAGACCATTATGTACTCTAGAACGAGTCGATAGTAATGGTACATAGTCAAGGTCAAATACCGACCGCTTGTTAGTCAGGTGTAGGCAGTTGCGAGATTTGTACAACTTTCCTTTGAACAGTCCTTATCCTGTCCTGAGGTAAATAGTCTTGTTTGACCACTCCAAAGCCAGTTGTTCATCCTGTCGGTGGCGAATGGGCTAAGTTGACGTTAATCACAGCTCACAAACTGCGTGATAAAACAGCTTTAGACTTTACAATCCGTACGTTTGATTCGCAGCCTAACAGTATTGTTTCAGCAACTGAACGATAGTATCTTTCGGAGCCTTCAGTCCTTGAACACATACTGCCCACTTGTGGCTCATCTGATGGGATCGACTGAATACGACTGTTTCGGCTTCTTGTATGCTGCAAAGGTTGTTTTAAGCTGTGGATTTCACTCAAGCAAAGAGATATCCTGGTACACTAGTTGGTTTTATGCTCTTAGTTCAGACAAGTGTCAACGTAACTGACGTTAGGATAGACACACTGCTTTTATGGTAACCCGATGTAACCGAAAACACCGAAAAACGGCAGAAAAGGAAATTATCTTTTGTGTGTGACTGTTGGTCTGTTCGCCGAGCTTGGCAATTAATTTGCAAATGTTTCGCCACTAGAACAGTGACCACCTGATCAACAACCAACAAACCGACTCGAGCTACCAATACTTCAACACACTCTCAAGCGGGAAATTTACTGGATCGACAAGTAGCAGCCGCTAGTTTTAGAGACGTACGGTGTAGAGGGATTTTTTATCACTGCTCATACTTTGAAGGGGAGCTTTTCTCAGGCACCTCACTTCGATAGGAACAAAATTACGTGATTTGGTTTGTTGCCCTGACCTTTACCCAGCGATTGGCCAGCGAACTTTATACAAACGGGCTAAATTGAACTGGAGATTTTGTCCTAACCTGCAGTGAGTAACACTGAAAAGTGGTATTTTTTTGATGTCATATACTGAAAAAAAACGTCTAAGTTCAACAACTGCTTCTAACTAAGTAATAATAATCATTTAACTGCAACACTTTTTCGGTGCCTAGCTATCCTTCCTCCCGTAGGAAGCACGACGGCTGAGATACCTCCAGGTTGACCAAGCCTGTACAGGAGCAATCCAGACCCTGAAATTGGGTTCGAACCACTAACCTTCTGGTCAGCAAGTTCGCACCTTAATCATTGAGCTTTGCTGACCATTTATAAGTCGACGCATGACAAAGTTTCACCATTAGAACAGCTGAGGATAGAAGCTGTGACAGAGAGATTTTATCTTGGAATTTAAGTAGGCCTTTGTTGAAAAAACCGGGACACAGCTTATGATGCCTCTCGTTAGAAGGCATAAACATTTCTCGTTCCAAGACCCTGTAGCGGGATCTGAACCCTTGTCTTTCTGACTAGGGGTTTGAATATGACGGCTTAGCAACGGGTGACTAAGCAGCACAATGTAGTAAGGCGAATTCTTTATCCAAGCAGTCCAGGTCATGCGGTTGTTGCTTCACGCTAATCGAGTAAAGGCCACTCACAGAAAAGTATGTATAATTCGTGGAATATTATCCGGTTTGGGCAGATATGCGTAAAATCTTCGTTATCCTTGAAGCATTATATCCGTGCGTTTTAACTCGGTTTCCTCACTCATATCCTTGACTAAATAATCAGTCACATCTACATACGCATCTAATTATGCACAAAAATGTAGCAACTTCAGAGTTCGATGTGAATATGTACATTATTTGAGTGATGTCTAATATTCCACCGCGATAATTTGGTGCGGGTATCTCGAAGGACAATCCGAATGCATTTAACCCCTAGAGCGCAGCTTGCTACGCTGAAGTCAGGGCATTTCTAGACTTGTCATTAACAATGATGGTTTTCAGATTTCATTGTACGTTGGTTCTCGGCGCTTTATCTTACACTGACGTGATGTATTCATTGGAGGAAGTATACTATAGTGATTGTATAACATAAAAAAATCAGCAAAAACTATCAGCATTTCAATGGGGACATCTCCCACAGGTACGAAATTACGGTTTTTGGATAAGCACGCGCCATGCGATTCTGTCATCAATCATTGGATTCTCAAGAAAAACTTGCGTCTGTATGACAAGGGAAATCATACGCTTGAGGAAATTGGTCGACGTATCTCAGCGACAGTGGTACAGCCCTGAATTTATGCGTGATGCGACATTATAGTGTAGGAGGCAAATTTAGCCACCAGTTTACCAGTCAGCTTGTGAGCAGAAATATTTCGTTGATTAACTCCAATAGAGGTGACTAGCAGTCAACGGAAGGGGCGAAAAAACGCTGGTGCTGTCTGTAATCAAGGTCAAAAAGTCGAAAAAAAAATGGTCCCACACCTCGAATTTGTTTCGTTCATTGGACCATGTCAGGAATCCGCAGAAAACTGGACCCCACGTAAGCCGCCAAAGGTTACAAGGTCAGGAGTATTCACTTTCGCAGTTTTTCAGATTAACGGAAGGGCAGAACGGAACAAAAGGGCACCCGTTTGACAACTAAGTTTTTGCACGAAGGAATGGCACAAGTATTCATCTGTGAAGCTAGGCTGAAGGTGACTCAAAAAGTCCTCCCTTGACCACTATAGATAAGTAGGACTTTGTCCTCCTGCGCTGTGGCGGAAAATGAGCATAAGCTTGTCTCAAGTCCAACCTTCTGAAGTCTTCAGCCTTAGATGAAATAAGAACCACACAAATGCCTGTTTATTGCAAAATAGCAAACACCATGCCAACGATTTTCGTGCAGGCTCTTCCTACCTTCCCAACAACATCTCGGAGAGATGTGTCCTCAAGATAGATGTCTGTAACTTTCAAACCAACATGCTCATACACTACACCAGAAAGTTTTCGTTGGGAATGAAACTAGTGTCTGTCAGCTC
The DNA here is from genome assembly GCA_003604175.2 of Clonorchis sinensis. Lineage (NCBI taxonomy): Eukaryota > Metazoa > Platyhelminthes > Trematoda > Opisthorchiida > Opisthorchiidae > Clonorchis > Clonorchis sinensis. The sequence goes on from CM030369.1 coordinate 102,274,122, forward strand.
CAAGTGTGCTCCAGTTCTTCACCGCTAGTTTGAAGACTGGCGGAGTAGAAAAATGATAGGAAATGACTAGTTTCAATTGAAGCAACTCTTTAGAACGGAATATCAGGCAGTACAATTGCAGTGGCTCAATGATTCAAAGCAAACTTCATAGATGGGTTTTGTTAAGAGTTTTTGAAAACTCGGATACAAACAATGAGGACAGACTCTGAACTTCCAGGTTTCCGAATTGTTTACGGACCAAAGAAAGTGAACAAAGATTGGATAAAATACTCTTGGATTTCACCACTAAAAGTGCTCAGGATTGGGTGTGATGCTAGAAATAATCCAGAAGAAGCCACCCAACTCCAGGAGATAGTCACCATGAATTACTGTAAAATAGGTTCTTTTTCTGCAGGAGTAGGATTCAACTAAGTCAACAGAACTGGTCGTGGAGGAAGTTGCCAAATGTTTCGTCTCAAGCTCTCTTCAAAATAAGAGCGCCATCCCCCTTGCCTTTCTTCTCTCTCGTTTCTTTTCCCAGTGCACTACATTTAACTCTTCCTCTCATGAGCGGTTTTGCCACCGACTGTGATGCCACCTCTGTTCAGTCATCTTCACTGAGGCGACAAAAATGCTTCAGTGTATTCTGGGAAAGTGAGTGGAACACAGAAACACTGCACGAAAAGCCGAAAACTAACCCCATTTTTCAAACAAGATCTCTTGACAAATCAGAACAGTTTCCGATCGTTCACTATTTGTCATTTTTTCCAGGATTACACGGCATCCCTCGGTGGATTCAATATTATCTGGATAAAACTTATTATGCTTCAAACGGGCTGAACATTAATGCACCAAACATCCTGTACGTAGTTAGTTTGGAAGAACACATTCTCTGTTTCGCTAGTTTAGGGATATCGCTGAAATGTGATCCCCATCTGTTGGCGCACCGTATCCCTGTTGTTTTCCATGCAGTATTGTGGTTTATTAATTTATCTCGCATTCGGCTGTCCTGATTGGATTCCGACCACCGACCTTGTGTTTTAGCACCCTTAGGACTCTGCTTACATGAGCAGAGTCATGTAAACACGTCCCTTTTGCTGGTGAACCTTCAAACAGGAACATTTGGGGTCCTGCGTGCTGACCATACGAATAATACGTGGGATTAAACCGTCAAAACTGTTTTCTCATGTAAAGGTTTGCTGCGTAAGCGTTGTTGTCGAGTGCAGTAAGTATTGTCGTCCTGGATGAGTTTGTTTTAGTTTTATTTTAATTTCGCCTGATCAAATAAACAGTTGATTCAGTCTAGTGAAGAAGGAAAGTTAGTGACACGTCGGTTCCTATTGAGAATTTTCATGCATAACAGAACGCGCGTAAATAGCATGTTGAGCTGACTTTCGCCTTCAGAAGAAAATGCGGTTTGCCCAGTCACAGTACAACAACAGCCATGAAACTAACCAAAATATCAATAGTTTATACAGATCACGGGCCAATTTTGACCTAAACCTTACTTGGAGTTCACGGAGAACTAAACGTTTCGCCTAGTTTCTTCCGAATGACTCTGGTAAATATCCCAAAGTGCTCAAAGGTGAGAACGTGCCATTACCTCTTGCTATCTTCAAGACTGTTTTCAATGTGACAGCAGTTCACAATAAACTTGGGAAAAATAACCCATCTACCTTCCTTCATAGACCTTCTTGGATCTGCCTCAACCCGAAAGCTTAAATATTCGAAGACCTGGAAGAGATTTTTTTTCAAGGACCAAAGTTCATTGGGTTTCTAACCTTATACATGATACCCCTTCAGATTATTATTGAAATTAACCGAGAGTGTTTATAGCATTCTGAAAAAGCATAGCATACTTAACATGTCAAAACACGGAGGTTCTACACTCACTTACCTATCAAATTTTGTTTAAATGGGAGACTCAGTAGTTTATGTTATTCTCCGAGTGAAAGTGCTACACGAAGATGGCCTCCAGTTGTTCCGAAATTTGAGATGACGCAGTTTAGTCCCCTATTACAATCATATCGGTGTGCAAGCGAGTATACTCTTCGCGAATTTCCTGAAACTTGGGTTCAAGTGGAAAAGCATAATGTTGATGGAAACTTGGAGACATTGTCTACCCGATGAGTCCTTAGATGGGGGACTAGTCATGGGTTGTCAAAGAGTTTCTTCACTAAGTTCCTACGTTTCGCACTGATTTTTATCACACAAAAAGCATCGGAGGACCATTAAATTCAGATTAACAAAGTACATTAGACACCGGTAGACTAACAGTATAGACTAGTTCACAGCAGGTATCACCCTAGTGTTAGGTGACAGTTGGTCAACGTTGTAATATGAACTGAATGGCCCCCAAGAGAACACGGGTAAACATCTTGTCCACCGAAAGGTCCTCTTATTTCTACACACAGTGCTTGTCAGGAAACAAACGCCTGTAAAAACCATTTGAGCAACCCTTCAGTGAAAATGCTCAAACGACAGTGAAAGTTATGGGTGATTGCAAGATGCCTCCGTAGTTCCAAATAGAAACGTCTCATTGCATAAGGCCTTACTGAATAAACTGACATGGCTGTATGGCAATCATGCCCTGGTGTGGCCTTTTGTGACAATATGATGGAAAATCCTACGGCAACCATGAGTTTAATTACCCAAAACAACAGAGAGTTTTTTACCAACGCTCGGGTTTAACCACTGAACATCAAGTTCCAGGCTGCCACAACATCTACACATCCAATTCCCTGATAAATACCACCGTCGCAATATATCCGTTCATATGCATCTGAAATTCGTGAGGACATTTCACGTAACAACCACACTGGCCTGCACTTTTCATGCTGGCATGGCCGTATATTATGGCTCAGTCATCAGGACTGGGTCAGAAACTGCTGCTCTATTGTAATCAACAGTATTTCCATGGCAGAACTGACAGCAGAAATATAAGGACAATCAGCTACCTTATAAGATTGTGGTATGGGCTTATTTCACCTTTACCTATGAACTCCAAACCCAGGTATCGCACGGTTTGGATGTCTAGTGAGGATCGAGGAAAGCCAAGGTAGATTTCCGTATTGTGAAGTTCGCGTAGACTTTGTGAGGCAGTTCAAAGAAACCCTTCTCTTCAGGCTGAAGGGAATTTCTTCACCTGACTTGCATACATCTCATCATTTTCTATCTGGGGCCATTTGTAACAGAAAATAGGTGAAGTTCTGGAGCAAGTTTTCTTTGAACCTCAGAGTGTGTAACAGTCTCCTTGGTAAGCTCCGCTTACTACATTGTTCTCCAACTCAGACCATTTCACTCCAATCCCGTAAATGTTTCTTGAAATGATAACTCCTGATAGACCATACCCTCCAAACATCCCAGATTGATCACTTTTGATGTTCCATGGTGGGATATTCCCCGTCGGCGGAGACCAAGATGCAAACTTCGTGCGCTAGCCCTTCCATTTCCTAATTAATTCCATTAGGGTGAAGTCACCCCCAGATAATCATTAACAGCTTTCCCCACTTGTACAAATATCGTTTCAAGAAAGATCACCTTTGGCGAGTGCTCTTAAAGGTTTTTTTAATGGCTAAGCTCCTCTCAGAATGCAGCTCCCGTAAGTAATTTATCCATGAAAGGCAAGTGTAGTTCAATTTCTCAATCTTTCATAGACCACTTGATCACTACTCGTCTTTTTTGAAAGTGTTTTTTTTTCAATGATAATCTGTTTAGAAACGCAGCAATATCTAGAACTAAGCTGCTGGACCACGCCTTATTAGAGCGGAATATCCTCTACGGGTGCACAAGTGTTTGTAACGTACTTCAGAAGACAGAGTTGCTTGTTGTCTAAATGAAAAGTTCCTTGAACTCTACGATTCCGAGGAGAATTCCTCACGGGATCCCATATCAAACCGTCTCTTTACGACACAATGACAGATTTTTTCAAGAGAAATAGTATGTTGACTGAACGAACCATAAAGTGGAAGAAGCTAAGCAGTCGGACAGAATAACCTTCCACAAAAAATCCCTCCGAAGGGTAGCTGCTCTCATGAATTGTTCACAAGTTTTCTTCGTCAGCTATCATCTATGTTGCGATCGTTCTTTCAACAGTTCACACGTGACAAATCAAATAACCGTTTCCATCTGGTGATCTTTTGGTGGATATTCCTGTGAAAAAAAGAAATCGGTCCCAGGTAATATTGTACAGTATCATCAACAACTACTGTGGGCTGATCGTACGACGTCGTATTGGGAAACCAGGGATTCCGTTTGGTGAGCCGTTAGTGGCACAGATCCTCAAATTAGGGATTCCGGACAAAGCCACAAGCCCAGTCGAGGATAGCTTTTGTGTATACTCTCTTGCCAAAACACATCTTTTCGAGCGCCGTCGACACCACAGCTGTCCTCCATTAGTGAGATCACTTTCAGAACAGGCTAGCTTTTCTGACTGCTTTCCACCGCTGAGGACCACCCCAGAAAAGACCGTCTCCCACAAATTTTATCCACCTTTCAGGGGTCTTTTTAAAGTGGTGCAACTGCATTAGAAGAAGAGATGTCAGTTAACGGAGAACCTATAGAAGACGTGCGGATCCGCTGCGCACCACATGGACTTCAAATGGCTGTCGCAATGCAATGAAGGGCCGGCATCCGGATCGGATTTATCGGTTAACAGTGTTCAAACCACTAAGTGCCTGCGCAAAACAAGATGACAAAAACGGTTTGCGTGTCTATCTTAAACCGAAACAATACGGTCGGTTCAGTGGCCTGTCCCAAGTCATCAGTCCAGTCTTACTATGATGGCATAACATTGAGAATGACCACCAGTTACCTATTAATCATTGAGGCGTCGGAGTTACCCATAATCATGATACCACATGTCTCCAAGTATAAAACCATGTGAGAGTTACCGTCAGCCACCCACCAATACATCATAAAGGTAGGTCGCCAGGCAATGCCCCATTAACCGCAGAGTTGTTATTCTCGGGATAACGATGTCGGACCGGTAGTCATTAGAAAATAAAACAAACTTACCCGGGTCCCAGAGGGTTAAGTTTATCATATGGATCGGTGAGTGCGCTGTTGACTACTAAAAAACTACTAAAAACTAAGACACGTGACTCCATATATTGCGCATTCTACACAAGGAGGACTGCTTCAGGGGATTCACCCCCTTCAAAACAGCCTTCTTGTTTTCCAGTATTTCAGCACGTCGCTTCTCAAAACCTCTCACGCCTGACTGGATACCCATTCTCTATGCTATTCGGTCAAGTGCCCTCCCATGACCTAAAATAGAAGTTAAAGTTTTTTAAACTCACCTGAAGACTGTACCAGCAGCAGAATCTTGGGCGTCCCGAACTCGAATTATGTTCTCGAATTGACTATAGACAAACTTTTTTTAGAGGTGAGACCTGGTCAATAAATGTAACTGGCCTAACCAACAGAACATATTTCGTATCTGACTACATTCAATTCCAATAGCGTTTAATCACCGAAAGAACTCGGTGTTTGGGATTCTGTCACTCCATTTTTCCCGAAGGATATCGCCCAGATAATGCCATTACAATCGGCCGACAATCCGAAAATATAGAATCCATGCTTCGTTGCCGTACAGTATTGAAGACAGCATAACAGTCCGATACATTAAAATCTTGGTCTCTACACACAAGTGTTGATTGTTCCGGAAACATTTTTCAAAGCGACCAACTGCCATGCCGGCCTTCCTAATTCGTGCGCTCATTTCATTGTCAGTTGTCAGGTCTGTGGATAGTGTGCTGCCCAAATAGCAGAAATCCATACCGTGTGCTATCTCACAACAATTCAGCATAACAGTATGTTGTGTTTCATAGTTAGTCCCCACTACAGCTAATAAGAGCGTTAGAAATATTTATTTTTAATCAAAAGCGGGACGCCGCTGAACCGAAAGTTGTGGTCAGCAGCTAGGCCCGCTTCAGAATGCGAAAATAAGGCGCAATCGTCTCCGTGCAGCAGTATGAGGATGCTGGAGGTGGGCGGCAGTGTTTTTTGCAAGAACACAACCGTGCTTCTGTAAAGGAATATTTGGGGGTAATTCCTCGGTTCTGCATTCGGGCTTACATCCCAATGCGAAAGGCTCTGGTGAGCTCGGCATATTCGTTTGAATAGACAAGCTTCCTTAGGGCTATTTACAGAGTTTCTCTGCTGACTGTGTGGAAGACTTTGGTAGAGTCTACAAGCAACCTATAGAGCTATATCCGGTCTAAGTGTGAACTAATCACGGTGCTGATCAACCGCTTGTGGCCGAATAAATAAATGTTCAAATTAATAGCCGGGAGGTCCCGGGTTCGAAACTCCCTGGAGTTTTGTAAGATTCTGATTGTCCTGATCCTGATTGTCAATAGGAATCAAACAAATGTACAATGTTTCTCGGCTTTTCAGCGTAGGCTACCTTCACTTATAAGATGAAATCTCAGATAAAAAATTTGCCAAATCTCCTCAGACTACCGCAATTTTTTTCCGGTCAAAAAAGGATCTCCCCTCCTCACTTTCCACTGACCCTTTCCCATAACCAAGACCAGATGGATCACGTTCAGTGAGTGAGTGAGGGGGGGACACTTTACTTGACCACAGATTAGTGCCTAGAAAGACACGGTGATCTCTTCTTTTCCACTTTCTTGCCTACAGCCCAAAACAAGTAATCTGACAACCCGGATAGAGACTGGTAGCAAAACATTATGCGTATTTGTTGGTTGGTGGATGACTGGTGCATGAAGTTTGAGTGGCTAGTGAATTTACTTCAGCTTGACCAATATAGAAGTTGCAAAAGCGCCTGTTTTCTACCATTGCCGTATAGATAACATCTCCCTGATACCTGTCCAATACTGAACAGTGGAGAAAAATACCCCGAGTCGTATTGAACGCCTCAAACACCGACTTATCGCTAAACAACGACACAGGGCCAAGCTGCTACGCTTTGTTAATGGCGCCTCGTTTATCGACGAAATGCTTAGATCTCAAAAGCCCGGCTCAGTAAACAGAGCAAAAACTGAGCTACCAGTGTTCTTCTCACTAACAGAAAAATACCCCTCTAATGCGAATTTCAGTATTTCCGCAACTCTTTTTATAACTTCAAATAACAAAACGTGGCAGAGTGAAATAAATGCATTCGTAAATTTATGTCAACTTCTACGCAAAGAACTCATTTTCTGTCTCCAACCCGGAAATTAATTCGTCAGGAACGGTAGAAAATCACGGGATTCATGGTAGAACGTGTTTTACCAGAAAGTGGAACTATCAGGCCACATCCACAATTCCGTGTAAACACGTGTTTTGCTGTCAAAACCTTTGCAAAGTTACTCCAGTATAACACTCTTATTAGAACTGGTAGGCGGGGGGAATGGCTTTTCTTGAAAGCCGGTAGTCATCAACTTGCAACATGGAATATTACTGCTGATGCACTCCTTGAGTATAAACTGACAAACAAGAATCGGACTGATTAGGCAGCTTGGAGATGATATGACCCTTAAAATTCTTCAGTGTTGCTTGGATTTTGGAGACGAGTGGCGCCAAGTTTACCTATGTCGTCGGTTGTTTATTAGTGATGCAAGGACATAATATCCACATGGTCCGAACAGTTTGTTTTCCGTGCATTTTTAGAAATATGCAGCGACAGCCGTATTTTAACTCTATCGATCTCCCGGTTCATTTTGATGTACAACACCATTTCTAGTAGTCAAGCTTACTTCGGAGCCGTTGACTCCCTGAGGTTCAATAGAATCCACATTAATGGGTGAATGTTTTCCGTTGACTTACTGCGACCAGGCACGGGTTGTGTGATTACTTGGTAGCTTACCCTGTCGACATTGTCGTGTTGAAGGCACTAAACATCTATTCTAGTGCTTCTAATCGACCAGAGCGGGGGCTTATGTTGTGTTAGTCGCGCTTTCCTCTCGGGTGTTATGCGCACAAGTGACTGTCACCAATTACCTACAGTTCCCCTCAGTGTATTTTCTATGCTGACCTACGAAGCCCTGCGCCACCAAAGAATGCAAACCTAGACTCAACTTAACGATGGACTTTGCAAGGCGTGTCATCTGGTAAGGTTGTTTTTGACTGACGACCCGACAATTGCCACAAAGAAGAGGTAGCGACCGGTAGAAAGTGGCAGTTACTCCAATACTGAACGAACTGACCGCGGTTTGTCCTATTTTGGTCATTTCGCAACAGGACATAGGGTTGACGCTTTACAGTCGGAAAAGGACTGAGAAGTGTTACAAAGCCCAATCATTTTGTTGAGTTTAAATCACACCAGTTTTGGTGTTTAGCTTTTGTACACACTTCTAAGATAGCCGTGTTGCTGCACGTCAAAGCACCAAAGGATTCGGATGAAATTTAGATGATCTATGAAAGAATATTCCCAGGAAAATCAACGAATTTAGGGAGGAGGACACAGATTCAAAAACTCGAATTTAAAAGATTTCGGCAAATATTGGATTGTTCTGTCGTATTAAGCAATATTCTGTCTTACTCTTCAATAATTCAGTAGCCAATAAACACCGGCTAAAATTTTGTATGCGCCACTGGTAGCTTACAGCTTCAACTGTCCCATCATTTGTTCTGCTGGAAGATAAGCACCGAAACTTTCATTCGTTGAACTCAAAACGAGCTATCCTGTCTTTCTAATCGTTTTTTTAATTCAGGACTCACCGCAACCTTCAAGGAGATAATGAAAATTTGTAAGAGACTTCTAATTTCCTAACCGATTCTATCACGAGCTAAATAAAGAAGGTGCTTCTAAGATAATCTCTCGACATTTGACTTATCGTGACATGATGCGTCCTCCGTAAAAGTGGTTTCTTACCCCTCTTGTTGAGTTTCTGCCTTGAAAAGGCACTAAATTTCTACTCACCTCCAGAGGTCAATGTCGAACAAATCATATATGAGTGACGTACTTAAAGCACCCTGATTTATCACACCGCTGTGATTGCTAGGTTTTTTCTGAGTCACTACGTTTCTTTATTCTTGTTGTCTACCCTGGGAGATGAGTAGAGTGAAACTATTAAAACGCAACTGTTTTGAAGCATACCGCACGTTTGAATCGTAGAAAATCAAGCCATTAGGAAATATTAATGTTTCGGTTGCTTTTTGCCTGGATGAAAACCACTCATGCGCAAAGGAGATGATCCATAATTTATAACTTACCTTGTCACTCTGTTTTTATCCGCAGGAAAGCTAAACGGCAACTTCACTTGGATATGCAAAAAAGAGGGTAAAATATGGAGAATTTTTTTAAGAGTAAGTATCACAATTGAAAGACCAGAATGCGAAATCACTCCCTTTTCAAAGGTTCCTTCCAGATTCCTGCTGAACTCTTCTACAGTTTCGTGTTCAATATTTCAATAGTGTGCGTCAGAATAAGTGATGGAAATCAGTGCAAAACGGAACACCAGGTGAGTACTGTTGTTCACGAATCACTTTGTGTGGTGATCGCAGGTCGTATACCGTTTGATTTTCACCGTATTCTGTGGGGTATCATGCCAGAGATCCCGCGTAAAATTGTTGCATCGAGCTGGGTGCCCAAATACTTACTTATTTGTTTACTTGTATATACAGCATAAAGTTGCATATATTGACGCCTAACAGCCTACTTCCACCTATACTGACTTGACACAAATCTTTGTCAACTCTTCAGCGTTGAGATATGCGGGAAGCATTGAGGGCGTTGTCACGTCATGCTGAGGGTCTTGCGAAATTTCGTGAGAACCGGCGACAAAAAGATCAATAAAACTGAAGTGGTCAGTGTAGTGGATCCAATAAAGTAACCCTCAAAAATTCGTTCATTTACTACTCCACTTGCAATAGAAATTTGCAAGTTGAATCTTTGGCAGTGAGTGAGTAACTGAAACTTATATAGTGTTGTCACCACAACCAGAGTTAGTCATTCGTGAACAGCCGGCCGTACCGTACCTCCGGGTCCGGAAACGGCTGTCAACTATACCGTTTTTCGAGTCGCGTCCATTAAACCCAAACACATGTCAGTCAAGACAAGATAAGTTGCTACATTACGTCGAGTTATAATTGAATCAGTTAAACATTGTATGGTGTCAAAGACAATAAATTATCCTTCGTAACCGACTACAGGTATCATGCGTGTGACCCTGACGGATCGTTTAAATTAGCCACAGGAACTTTTTCCAGGACGGTGTTTAATGATGGACTTTGCAAAACATCACTTGTTTTGGACGACTGATTCCACATTTGAACCTGGGATTGAGGATGGATGATGGTCCATCTTCTAACACTCCCTCCAGTGTTTGTCACGGCTAATTCTGTGAGCCCGCCCACATGCACATCCACCTCATTGATTGGTTACTGTCACGTGCTCGATGCTTCACCACTATTCATCTTGATACATCATTTTCGAATAAATAGCCAATTTTCACTGATGATAGCATCTGGAATTTCGTTGCGCGCTGAAATATTTGGTTGTGCGCTCTGAGTTGGCGTGCAAAACCATTATTTTTATATCCTGAAACCCCTTACCTTAAAACTCATGATATTTTCCTGGTAAATAGGTACTTCACGTGAGCGCACACATTCGCACCAGCGTACTGCCCTCTTCAGACCTTGATTTTCGACAGGCAAGTCGAAATCTGGAATGAATTCGTCTGTCAATCGGGTGTAGCCCCAAATTTTGATACACTAAAGGTCACTCAAATTCGTAGGGTTAATGCAAGTGATGCTGATTGGAAAGACGCTGCCTGTCGGCAAAAGTAATCAGCTGGACCGTGCCTATCGATCGCTTCAAGCATCGATTCGCACAGACTAGCTACACGATATTGAAAAGCATGGGAGTTTCTGGTCCTTTTAGTGCATTCTGAAATGAACTGAAACTAATCGTACGTCAGACGTCTCAGCAACTGGCTTTTCCGCTCCGTAATGCACGCTGCTCATTGGCAAAAATGTTCGTAAGTGGACCATAGTAACACTAGTACCGAAGAACTCGTAAAGTAGCAAAATACACTTATTTGCAAACAAATTTGGTTTTTCGAGAGACTCACCTGGAACTCAGCTGAATCTCTCATACATGGTGCTTAAAAACACCATAAAAGTGAGATTCATCTGGGTTCCAGGTGAGTCTCTCGAAAAAACAAATTTATTTGCAAATGTCTCAAGTTTGACGGAAACTCGGGGACAGCGCCTACTTGATGAGCCCCAAGAAGGGCGGAACCGGTCGTGAGCTGCCGAGGAATTTTCAGCAACCTTATGAGTAGTGTAACTCGTAAATCAATTACATGCAACTCTCAAACTACACTCATTTGAAGAGTTAAGTTAATGTTTACGGAGAACTCAAATGAATGCCAGCTGAATCTTTCTTTTAGGATATCCTTCGAATGAATATGTTGCACAAAGGCTGGCTCGTTTTTAGTTGGTGCGATATTCGGGACATTGCAGGATATTTTCTCGGGGCAACAGACTACTCACAAGGTTGCTGAAGACTCCTCGACAGCTCACCACTGGTTTTCGATGTGTTAAATAATAATTAACTGAAACCGATCAGTACCTTTGGTTGTTTCTTGGTCCAAATATGTGGAAAAGTCAGAACCGATTCCCCTTATATCCACTCTGAATTCTTTATTCGGGTCTGAATTATTGAGTGGACAGAGCGGCTGATTTCACTCATGTGTGATAAGGAACATAATGTTGTTGGCTTAGGTTATCCGGTTAGCGGCAGTTTTTTTTGCAAGTGTCTCGTCAGTCAACTTGGTATCAACAGTATGCAGTTTTGTGGTAGATCAGAGTCAGTGGATATACCAACTAACTCTCAAATAATCAACAACGAAGATCCCTTGTCCAAAATGAGTAGATTCCGGGATTAGTGTCCTATAGCGCCGGAGGGTTTTGTTATTCAAAGCCATCTTGGGGTAAGCGACATTACATAGACACTCAGAGGAACAGGCAATGGCCTTATTGAGTGTTGATCACCTGTTGATCGCCTTTATTGATGCAACATGTCTGATTTTGTTAACAGAAAAAACTTTAGTGCTACCAACTTTTGAAACCCTGCTATTGAAGCACATTCACAAAGTTAGCAAAAATCCAGCAGGTCAATGAGGACTTTCCATCAGTTGGACTAATTTTTATTCACATTGTCCATTCGTAAAAATTTGTTTCGAACAACATGGTGCTAGTAACCATCAAGTAGCTCGATCGTGTTAGACTGTTTATCGGTCAGTGGTGTCGAGATAAGTTAATCTGCAATAACTAAATTCTGTTAGCCTGAAACAGTGCTCTATTTTCTGTGGACGCAGTGACTGCAACTAAACTGCTCCAATGGGACAATCAGAATGAATAACAATCAATACAACACTATGTATTGTTTTGTGCATCAATATGCTCACATTGCTCACAATTCTGTTGAAAGATTTTAAGGAATAATATCTGGATGCCATGTTCGCTTTCAAAAATCCAGATAACCAACTAAGCAGTACAGATGTAGGTAGCTCAGTTAGCAAGCTTTCACTTCGGCCGGACCAGTGGTTTTAGACAAACCTCCCATCATTAAGCGAATTTGTTCGAGCAAACTTTACCGCAATATCCAGCTACCTAACATTTTGAAAATGGTGGATATGCGGAAAACTGTTATTTTACCTGAAGCACGAAGTTATCGGAGACTTTTGGTTTACCACAAGAGATTCCTGTAACATTGTGTTTTCAACTGCAATCAGAACGTGATCAGTAACAAGCAGAAGTAAAAATGGATGGAGTGATTTACGCTAGAGTGAACCCCAAATCACTGCACGCTCAATACTACGAGGTAAGTAGCGAGATGCGTGTCAGTTTCATTCTAATAGATGGAGACAATATTGCTGCAGCATATTTCCTAATCGGGTTTTTACATTCTACCCCTAAATCGAAGAACGACCACCTGCAACTTCGCACAGACTGTATCCCAGAGACCAGTCGACTGACCAACCGAAATCGCTATGGTTTATCTCGTTGAACCAGACGGTACGCCAGTGCAGACATAAAGATACCAGCAACTTAGTCACCCGGAAGAGTCTTACTGCCATGAAAGCCAGTGAACAATCGCAGTGAATGGAGTGTGAACATCCGGAGCGATGAAGAGTTGGGCGTCGGAACGATTTGTGCGCACAATGTGCCATTCCTATTTCACCGGGCTTTTACGAATGCTTTGCCGTCACAGCTATTGTCGTACAGATCAACACCAACACCAACAGAGTTACTTTTCTGACGTACCGCCACAGAAAAGTTATTTAGATGGTAGTGAACTGGGAGGAGGACAAAAGCCGACAGGGACTGAACTGGCGCAGTCAGGTGCCAAATGCTAGGATAGCAATTGGATATTAGACCACAGCGACGCAGAGGGATGTTCGACGCAACCGATCATTCATTACGAGAAAATGGTATTACAGTCAGACAGGAAGACAAAAACCGTGCAACATAGTTTGACGACGGGAATTCTCATGAGTTGAATGTGGAGTTACTTAGTAGTGTAGTTAAAGTGATTTAACTTCATCAAAGGCTAAACACTGGTTTAGTCCTTTTTGGGCTCATCAGGTGGGTGTCGTCTCTGGATTCTAGCCACCAGTCTACCTTAGTTAAACAGTGTGATATCGAAATAAGGCGTAGGCTCAAAGTCACTTGATAGAAAAATTGGTTATAACCACTAAGAAAACGTTAGTTTTGATACTGCTCCCAAGTACAATGATATCCCGGACAGCCCGTTACCGGTTTCACTCATTTTGAATTTATTAGATGGGCCTGTCCCCCAAATCTCCACATTCTTGTCCCTGCCTGGACACTAAAGTTTACGTGTTCTGCAATAAACTCTAATTAGCGGATTAGCTCAGCGCCAGCCTAGGCTGAATTTCTCCTGAATCTTTTGTTTACAGTATCCTTCAGCTGAATAGACTTCAAAAAGACCGTTTCAGAGTTTAGTTGGGAGAAGGCATCTTCTTACAATACTCTATGTTGCATGTTCTGTGTTCTATGCCTATTCCTCAGAATAAGCAACCAGTTTTCTGAGTGATTGCCATAGGAGCTCGGCAATTCCTAGGACAAATTCCTCTCCAAATGTAAGTCGCTCTTACGGAGACTCCAGACGACCTTCCTCGATCAATCAAACCCAGTAATGTAATGCTACTGGCCGCAGTGTTAGAGAGAAAAGGGGAATGCCGGTCTTTCTGGTATGATTGCTGTAACCCGAACTGTTCCCAACTGTGTCCAAACTGTATCACGTTCTTTGTGCCGGGCTGAAATGATGACCGATTGGCATATATTATTTTCTACGAAGAACCTACGAAGTACTGACATCACTCATCAGTAAGGACTACCTGTCTCTACTGCATCTCACTCAGACAACGGGCGAAAGGGAGTAATATAACGGTAGGAAAATCGTGATCCATTTTTAGCCTATGGACTTTCACGTCGCATTTTCTCATGATCGGCGATAATCAAGCTTGCAGTTGTGTTGAAAGGCTGACTACCAGAGTTGGAAGACAAGGAAGACCAAAAATAAGTTGGCCGATGACCTCAAAACCATATCGGAAAAAAAGAAGTAATCGTCCAGTCTAGATTACATGTATGGCGGGAATAACCCTGCTTCGTTTTCAATGCTACAGGTACCTTTTCTTGCATGGCAACTAACTCAATTGCTTCTCTTGCAGACAGATCTGTTGATTCAATTTATTTCCATTTTTCCACGTCAGTTCACAAAAATTCCACATCCTGAACAATCCTAGGTCAGCTTTGAATTATAGTATGGATGGGCATAACCAAAACCGAACACAAATTTGATTAGTGGGTTTGGTTTTTTGGAAATTCCGACGAACAGTCAGCCTTGGTTGACTGAAAACCACGGATCAGAAGTTAAAACTGAATCAATATCCTTACCTACTTCACAAATCAAAGTTTGGAAACAACTTCAAGCAGCCAGAACCCAGGGCTGAACGAACAGGCGATTGCTTTGATGAATTTGTCGGCGTCAGGTAACCTAATCACACAGAACGGTCGGATGCAATTTCATCCCATTATCAGAACACACGAAACAGGTGATTATGGAGAATTTTTTGGTGGTCAAGCTTAGAGGTTCATCTCTTGAAGCTCGTTATCCGTTCTTCTAAATACTCCTCGAACCTTCTGGATGTGAAACTTCCTCAGGATTCAGGTCCCCTAATATCTTGACTCTCCTTATACCAGACTATGTGCTCGTAACTGTTGAGAAGTTCGCTTAGTTTGGAAGTGTTATATACTCCTGTTTGCCTGTTGAAGATGAGATCGCCTACTGGATAAGCATCGAATGATGTCACCTTTTCGACCAAAAACGCGGTTTTTAGTGTTTGGTCTGAAAAACGCTCTTGGTTTTGACTATAGTTGCCTTCGCCACCCGCTCCCTATCAAACTAACCCACCAGACGAATAGCGTGAAAGTATGAAAGGTTAACAGATATAGTGTGCACCCGACGAAAGACCTGCTGAAAATTGCCCATTTCAATGGCTAGAGAGCTACTGCCGCACCTAACGTTGTCTGCGAAGGTTCCATCAGGCTGAAGTCGAACAAGCTGAGACAAGATCTCAAACTACGGATATTCTGATTGCACAACTTAGCAAGGCTGGTGGTGTCATCTACCGAGTTGGGGCTAGATGAGGGCTCTCATCGAGGATTTGAGACAGCTCTTGATACAGAGACGTGCTACAGATATTGCGGAGGTTCCACTTCTAAACTAGCCAACCTGTCTCAAGTAGCCCTGCCCCCATCTTCAGTCTCTATATTCCAGTCAGTAGCACTCTCAGGAAGCAGCTATCCAAACAAACGGATTCATGACAATGAAGAGTAAGTTTAAATGTAAGATCACCTAACTTGTGTGACTTTCTCCGGAGGGGTAGCCAATAATTATTACTGTGGGACTTTGGGGTAACTACTTCGATGGGGTCCGTCTGATTTTGCCTACCTTCCAGGCAGAAACAGGAATTTAGGAAGACACAGACGGCGAACATATATACTTTTTCCGTTTCGCCAAAGCCGTGTATAAGCACAGAACCTACTTGGGGGAAGGGGGTTACAAATAAAGTGGTCTGTATTGCAGGTCCGACAAGCTTTCAGTGCAACGTCGATTTTGTTGTGCACGTTAATTCTTCGTGTGCCACGTTTTGTCCACTTCTAGGTGGCTACCAAGTGAAGTCAATTTTGGCTTAAAACCAATGCGCAATTCATTCCAAAATGTCGATATGAATCAAAGTCAGGTGATTAATACAGCGTGGGGCATAATAGAGACCGGCTTTGTACCGAATTCTCCTATAGTGGTTTGGAAAAATAAGACTTCGGAACACATAATCAGGTCTGGTGGCTAACTGTGGTGGACAGTAATCAGGAACAGTGGCGTCATAATGTGGAGGGTTGAAAATAGCAAAGAAAATTACATGAAGTCGCTGGTGTTTATGTGGGTCCCCTTCCTTATTGTGTAATGCCACTGGAGCGGTGGCTGGGTAAGAAACCTCATAATGCGAGAAGTGTTTCGTTGGATCTTGAAACCCTTGAACCCTTTTCTCTAGGCATAAGAGAACAATCCTCAGAAGGTAACAAATTTGGGTATCGATCTAAGACACTTTTTTTAATTGTTATAACACTCTCATAGGAGATCAACTTCAGGAAAAACCACTTGTTCGCGATTTTCCCAGATCTTTTCAAAGAGGAAAACCATATCGAATAACCCTTATTCACCACAATACATAAGGCAGACGTTGACGCAAATGATGAGGTCAGGCTAAAGCATGTACAAATTAATACAATTTATGACACCACAGCAAGCTAGTGGAATTTTGTGAGCAGTAAGGATAGATACGTCTGTCCCAATCCTGACCCCGTCTACCACGCCTAATTTGCATAACCCATTGTGATAATTTCACAGGCCATTGATAAGGATCAGACTGTCTCTTTCTGACGAAGTCTGCCAAACTGATCGGCCAGAAGTGACCAGTCAGGAATTTGCTGCGTCTATAGGAAGTCAAATGTATTTCACTCCTGACAAGCATCTTTTGTAATTGCAGGGGAGTTCAGTCTGTAAGGTGTTCTGCCACTCGCGGAAACAAGTTTAAGTAATGTCGGAAACAGGTGGTTAATGACCGTAGTTGGAAAATTTATTGTTGGTTCCTATGTTTCGGACCCTCAGAGGATTTGCTGAACACCCATTGTAAGGGCTCTGGCAGAGTTTCGTTTCCGAGATAATGAACAACCAATCTGTCGCGGGTATATGTCATTTTGGTTCGCGATACCCATCTTATTGGGTCTATTCCCAATACTGAAACCACTAGCTGGAAATGGACCCATGCACGATAGCAATATGCTGCGGCTATTGTGCAATCTGTAGGGAATAACCTTTTGGGGACAAGGCATTTACGATTGCATAAATGCGCACTTACGTACGTAAGTACACTTAGCTACAACTCTAGTTTAGAAGCTGCGAATTTTTTCTATTCATGCGTTGACTGGGTCGCCTAAATTGGTCATTCTCCTTGACCATTATCACAAGTGATCGTTTATATTGACGAATAAAATCGCTGATCAGCATACCGTAGCATGCCGTTTCATACACCTTTCCCCTCTTTGTGTGCTACGGACTTGTATCCAGTGTACTTAGTGACTTGGTCTCAGTTATCAAGTACACAAACTTAGGTTATATGACAGTATGAGTAAATGACGAGTGACCAGAAGCTGCATTTATTGTTTTTTTTTCATATAACAGTTCATTACACTGTTATTGGACTTCAAATGGAAACTAGAGCGGTCGATATCCACTTCAGTTTGCGTCAGTTTTGTTTCCGCTGAGAAGCGAACTGCGCAAGTGACCACCAAGGTCACGTTGGTTCATCTCCTTCAGGCCAGCAAGTTAAAAGAGAACTACGTATTTTACACGTGCGCACCAAGTAGCTCAGCGCCAGCCTGGCCGCACGCCGCGAATGTTTTATCAGGAAACTAGCTTCCAAAGATTTCAGAAGCTTCTTCTGGTAAAGTGTATCCAAATAGAAGGGAGATCTTGGCCAATGACGCAGAACGTAGTATACAAACAAGGGCCAGTCACGTGAAAACAGATTGTTTGGATCGTTATCTACGACGGGTAACCATAGCAAAAAGCAGTCCAGCGTTGACAAACAAGGAAGTGAATGCAACATGTATCCCAAGAGACCATGATAGAACGCATAGCTTTCTGGATATTTTCCTATAGCGGAAAGAACACTAAGTGTGATGTTGGCCACCAGGAGATTCTTGCTTGTAGCATGCAGCTTGGACATCAGTCGGTAGGCACAAACTAGGTAGGCAAGTACGCCACAGGTTTCCTCCCTGACTGACGAGAAAGTACTTTCGAGGCCATTTAACAGGTACGGTATCCACGTATCTAACTCTTTAACCAACAATATGCCTAGTTTGTTGTAGTACAGCGACATATGCAGACAAATGAGCAGATCGTGTAATACACCATCCCCCGGTTTTGGGACCCGACAGACGTTTGAGTAAACCGGGATCCGTTTGAACAGTTGCACACAAAGTTCATAAGTCTCTGGCCATTCAAGAAGATCCTGTCTTGAGGGTATCAACCCATTTGCTTCGAGCAACTCCCGAGTCACAACAATTTTCTCATCCTCTTCACGAGAAACAGCTGAAGATGTTTCTTCAAGTTCTTGTTGGATAATCATCTGTTTGTCAATTAATCTTTCGAACAATTCGTCTTCCAAAGTGGTCCACAAATGTTCAAATAAGGGTCTTATGTGCCACGCAAATTCGGGTAGGTGAAGCGCCACTTCTTCCAGAATATTGGCACATGGATTACGTAAAGTGGTGTAGAATCCTTTATCAAAATCTATTTCTTTTCCGTACTGGGCACAGTAACCTGCATCCTTCTTTGACATCTTTGGGGCTGCCTTTTCTTCTCTTGACTGGCTAGCAATAGTGTCTTTCTCGTCATTCAAACTGCCCTGTTCACGTCTGATTTCTTGCTTTTGCGATTTACGTGATGTAGCTTGGCTAGATGATGATACTCGTTCTCTTGCCGCAGATTTACTCACTCTTGGTCCACCTGTCATGTAACCAGAAGCATCCATTTCCTTCGCTGCAGTGGTTACTGCAGACAGTTTTGTGGTTGAGTTGGTGATGGTAGCCATCATACGGTCAGAGGTTTCCGTCATTTCCATAATCCGGTTTATAAAGTGCTGCAATTCCTGTGGGAGGATTTCTCGGCGCCGCATTATTAGCTTATACAAGACTGGATGTCTGACTATTGAGTTCATATAAATCTTCTCAACTAATTCTGCGTTTTGAACTGTAATCGGCATCTTGAGCACGTGGTGCTTGACCACGCACTTCATCAACAGCTCTGGTTTTGGACGAATATCCCATCCCTTCTCTAGTTCCCTCTGCAGTCCAAGCATGCCACTGGGAAAACGCATAAAGAGTTTCGAAAGTCCTTTTAGGCGAAACTGAGCGATCAGCTTCTCACGAATTGTGGCACGAAGTGTACTTCTGTGGAGCTTATCGTCCAACACGTCAAACCATGCCATCGGATTGGGGTCCGCTGATGCAATCATGAATTCCAAACAGCCAGCCGAACTGGGAAAGCCGATTCGGTTAACCTGTGCGTGGTCAGGTGATGATTCAAAGGCAACGCTGTCCGATTCATCATCATGCAAGGGAGTGATTGGTTTCAATAAGCTTAGCGTACGCGTTACGGTGGGGGTAACTGCCTGTTCTGTCCCATCCTGGCCGGTGTTTTTTTCAACGATAGTTTCCTGCACCGCTCCCACTGAGCTCTCCAAAGAGAATGGATCACCTGGTTGCATATGAATAGTCAGGTCACTGACCGAGAGAGCGCGCCGCTGCATGCAATTACGCTGACCAACTTGACTACCCGTGTTTGAGGATTGCGAACTGTATACATCGCTGCTGGGAGAGGACATGGATGAACGGTTCCGAAGAATCGACTTCACTGCACTTCGAAGCTCCATTCGCTTGTCCACTGAGTATTTGCGTTTTAGCAACGGATCAGCTGAAACTGACCGTCTGATAACTCCAGCTGCATCAATTGTATCCGCAGCAACACTTGTTTCACTTGCTGTTTCATCAACTTTCTTTGAATGGTCGTGCCATGGACTTTGGTTTGGGCAGATTTGTACAACTGGATTGAAATGCAACAGGTAGCGATTTTTGTCAATCCAAAGTTCTTCATCTGACCCGATGGGAGTGAGATCACGTGAACTGACAGACTCCATCTCTGATTCACCTTCAGGAACCGCACTAACGCGGGCGAGCCGTTGTTGTTGCTATGGCGAAGGTAAACGGAAAAAGCTATGCAACTAACTCAGCGAACATTGCGGAATATAGAAACAGAAACAGCTGAGTGCTGCGGCTTAGAAACGTGGGCTTTTCTTAGAGTGGGCTGAACATAGAAAACCTGGAAGCAGGATGTACTGACCAAATGTATTCCGGGGGACAAACTGATTACTGCAGATTAAAGCTAGACATTTTACCGATACTCACTTGAATGTCCTGTCATAACCACAGCTTAAAACATTGACCCGACTGAACAACCACACAGTACTTAGCAAAAAAGGTGAGCCGCGTGGATAAGATTTATTCCCACATGTACGTTGACGGTTCCAGAGTATTTTTTGGCTCGAAACGCTGTGTGATATAATAGCTTGTATTCGGTAAATATTTCCGCTATATTCTGTCAATCTGCCTGACCACAGTGTGCATCCAACCGCTTCTGTAGGCCATTGAAAGATTTGTTAAAACAGAGTAGTGGTCGTAGTTCGGAAACAAAGGATATGGGAAATCTTGTCTGGTAGGCTGGTTCTAACTTGATTAGTTGTAAATATTGGTCCTTCACACAATCAGTTTATCTTATCGTGAGTAGATAATTAGTTCCCTCCCAACTTCGGGTCATCAAATTTTTGAAGATATGTACGTCAAGCAGGCGGTTTTTTTAATTCAAGTTTTTTTCCACACTTAAGTCAAGGTATTATGTACAGCGTGTCCTGATGATGCAGGGCGCTACCTCTAGTTGAGCACCAACTTAGCACCCCAAAGCGGCGGCTGATTAACTCTGGAGGAGTGAAAGCTGTAGTCTGACGTCTACTCATTCAACACAGTGTACCTCAGTGAAACATTCACGTTGATTCTGTAGTTTTAGAGGCCCAATAGAGAAACCAGCGATTCAGGAACACCTTTACGTGGACTGTTCCTATTAGAAACGTTGGAACACATTCTCTAATCATCATGACAAGAAAATGACAAATCGACCAAAAGAGACCCCTCTGCAGGACGGTTGTGCAAAAAGCACATTTGTCTCTCTGGAACGTCAGAGTTACAAACCAATCTATCTGTTTTTCACGACTGTCAGTTCTCTAGAGGGTTTGAGTGACAATTGAGCCATTTCCTTGTGAACTGTTCAGACGCAGTGAAACTAGATAAAAATGAAAGCAAATTTGCGCTACCTCTCTCAGGTCGCTGAGTTACAAGCAGAACCGGGGATTTTAAACAATTACAAGTGCATTCATACTAAGAAACCCATTACCGGTGTTCGTTCTAAATAAGTACGAATATTGACGCGGTCATATTTAGCTGATTAATGTCCATTTACAGAATTTCGTCTTCGGCTTGCCAATTATCATTCAGATCGAAAAAACTAGTAGTTCGTCCATTTCTGAGCCGTAGTTTATCAGTAATCAGAGCCAATTTTCCTGTAAGCTTAAAGAGTCGATAATTGGGCTTGCTTGTTTTTGCTTAACAACTGCAAGCGGAAACAGATGCCCCATTGTTAGCTAACTTATGTTGGAAGTTTGATAAATGTACGCCCAAATGGATCTGAGGTATTCAGGAAAATGAATTGATTTGGGTAAGTAATTAATTTGCGTTGAATTGATTCACTGTGCACTAACTGCACGCAATCACCCCCGTTGAGTTGACTGGTCACCTGATGCGCTAGTGTTATGTGATAGAAGGGAATCTATAGGCGAAAGTCCTTTGGATCTGGAGATATTTTCGATACCTACATGGGTTTCGGAAGACGAACAAACAGAAGAACTATCTGATATGCATAAATCTAAGGTTACAAAGCCCAGCGTGAAATTAGCACTAGAAGTCCCGGAAAAAACACACTAGCTATCCTCATCTGGTCGATTTGAGCAGGCTGAGCTTAGATCCCAAACGTTGAAAGACAGTCAGACAAGCCCTAACTGATTCTGAAAGCGCATAAAAAGCCCAAATGAGCCATGTGCACATGTTTTTCAAATTCCTCAAAGTAGTGAATAAAACCAGTACGCGAACCCAGTCACTCAGACATAAAGTGAGGTTTTTCAACAGTAAGGTTTGGAGTGTATCGCCATTACTCCTCTGCGTACACTGTGGAAACCAATCTCCCGGCTATCAATAATAAAATGTTAAGAATGAAAACACCCGTAAATTCTAACGTCCTGGATCAGCTATATTCCATGTGAACAGTTTAGCACAAAATCGAAAAACGTTACCGGACATTCAAACGATCGTTCTGTTTGGATATCCTTCACGTGAACACACTCATCCATCCTTGATATATCCTAGACAGTTGTACTGTAGTTCAGACCACGCAACTTGCTGAGGATACGTCAGCACACATGTCGACCCGGTGAAGCCTGAGGCGCATTAGCGTTTCTAAATCGCTAGTCCATCTGCTAGAAATCTCACAGTAGGTTATGTGCACTTGCGAGTACGTTCAGATCAAGCACACATCTTGCACCTAATCTAACTAATCCATTGCCACTACTGTGGAGGAAAGCTAGGGGCCATCTCATACGACTAATACACTCGCCTCTGGAGGACGAACTGGGGATGAGGATGGTCATGCCAGAGCCGTGGTGAACAGGCTGTAATCAGATCCTGGCAAGTCATCTAAGCAGCTTATCAGTTTCACAGCGGTTTAGTGGCTCTCATTGCCTATCTCCTAGGGCCCAGCCAGTAATTGTATGACATGACGACATGATGCAACATACGGACCGTGGAGCATGCGCAAAACTGGATTTGATACAGTTATGGCATCCCACTACTGACATCCTTCTGTGAGTAGGAATCAGTAGTCCTTTTCATGGTTATTTTCATATTTTGCGACAAGTGTGCTTCATCAGAGTGAGTCAGTGTTGTCCAGTGCAACGCATGACATCGGTTATTGGCAACCCACACTTTTTAATTTTCCTTTGAGAATTGAGAGGAACCTGCAATTGCAGTTTCACTCATGGTAGGATGATGAGTTTGCAGCAGAGTGCGTGATATTTTCTTTTGAGGCAACGGATACGAATCACGCTGCCAACTGAAGCTTCCAGTACTACTTTCGATTCCCCAAAGCGGAGAGATTTCAGCGTAATCTTAACTTGAACATGAAAGCCCTGCCCATCTGTACACGGAAAAGCATGACGGAGTGCTGACGGAATAGCATCTATTCGTCTTTTTTCCACAGTATTCCACGCGTCCAAGTTGGATAAAACCAGCGAATGAACTTCAGCAAACGTGTATGATCCAATCAACTCGACAGTCATTAGGTTAGTTTGGCAATGGACATCTCTGGTAAGTCGGTCATATTTGCTAGGTTCAACTAGGTAGTGTTCAGTCTACCAGAACTTCGTGGCTACGAATGTATTCTACAGACAGAAAGTTAGCAAGACTTAGCGACTTACGCAAAACTCTAGCGCCGACTGTGTCTTTTCTCTCAGTAGGTGCGTCAGATTTCTGGGCCGTGCCGGCTGTGGACGCGGCATTGACAAATACCCGGGTTGACTATTTTCTTTCAGCTTTTGTTCGCAGCGCTGTAGGCGTTGAACTTGTCCAATTAAATTATGATCCGGTTCGACAATAAGTGAGTCGCTTTTATCGGGACCTCGGAAACCCATCGCGTGATATGCATGCCTCCCAGTGAACTTCATCATTGGATCCTCTGGTATAGTTCCGATCGGTTGAATACGTCGGCCAGGTACGACTGCTGAGTTGACGTTAGAGAAATTTTGAGGGGTGCGATTACTACGAGCACAAAGAGCTTTATGCTTTTTAAACAAGTCTTCCATTACTGAAAGATACCGGTCTCGACTGCTTGCCTCTTCGAGGTCTTCATGAACTCCTCCGCGATTCGAACACCTTCCGTTTTCGGAGCTACCTTTATCACCGGGAGCAGACGTATCCTCCTTTCCGGTCGTCTGTTGCGACAAAGAGCCCAGATCGCCCGATTTTAAAACACGGCTCGGTCTTTGCTTGGTTGTGCCAACACTATGACTTCCACTGTCGTTTGATTGGTTAGCATTAATTCTAGCTTTGTTTCTGCCGCATGAACATGAGTTGGATTTGGCGGTTTTTTTCAAATATATCTGTTTCAGTGATGGTGGGTTTGTTAACACAGTGTCACGTGTAGCGTCGGTTGCATTTGCCTTCGTAGTTCGTGGCGCTTGAAAACGTTTTGATTGTAGCCTTTTAAAGTAATCAGTTGGACATGTCACATTTTCGGCCTCGTATGCATCAGTAACTAAAGTTACTGGTTTGGGTACTCTTAGAGGTGGGAGCCGCGGAGGTTGTGGACGCGCAAGATAGGCGCCGGAGTACATGGATAAATTGTTACCGGATTCATCATGATCATCTACAAGTTGGATGGGGGACACTGTCTTACCAGCCTTGAAGTGTTGTTTGTGATGAGTGTTTTTAGAATATCTTGACGGATTTCGTACATCTTTCACTGGTGAAATCGGGTATGGAGGGCCCTCATCTGGATTTGATAGTGGTATCGGCGTCGGGCTTGGGTCGATTCTAACGGAGAAGTTCATATTGAAATCCGCCAAACGGTCTTCATCTGACGGATTTTAATTTTTAGCGCACCACCAACAGTGGCACGACAAACTGAAATGTTGAGTGTACCTCAATCATGTGACTATTCTTCCGTTCGATACTTGTTTAAAATCAGGTATCGGACGGTAACTGTAGCGTACATGCGCAAGCAGACGTTAAGAACGGGGAGGGCGCTCTTTCGTTCAAACCGACCTTCAAAGAGAGTGCCATTTGAGGTTTTTTATTTTTTTGTTTTTTTTTATTTTCGTTGCCTTGTGACCGAGCTAATTATAGGAATTGTTGCCAGCCCATATAATGAGGTCGTGAGTCCGGCAATGGATGCAGCATCTTATTCTGGTGATGAAACATCCTTTGGTTTTTTGACGCATCAGAAGCAATACAGTAAGATACCTGTCTTAGCTACTCACAGAACTGAAAAACCCAACCAAATGGGCATGCAGGTAGATTATGAGCACTCCATCATAACCCAGATCAGGGACAGGGAGCAACAGCATCGTCCGCATCCTGATAGTGGCACAAAGCGCCGGTAGATGAAGCGAGGAATTCATTTGCAACATGAATAGGTCTGCCCCCAACCTAAACAGATAAACAATCATAGCCATCATCTATCGCTCCGGCCATACAGGAGATTCATTGCGTGGGTTGTAATATAGCCTGAAAAAGCATCTAATACAATGTAACCGACGGCTTTGGTATGATTCATTCATCCATTCATTCGTTCATTCGTTCATACATTCATTCAGTTTGTTCATTCATTGACCCTTTTTTCATCTTTTCTGTCTTTCTTTCTTTTCCGCTTTCGCACTTCCGTTCGTTCAGCACATAGCGCAAATTCGACTGACTTGAGCCGTCTCAGTGCGGTGGCTATCCTGAGTGTTATTCTTTTGGGTTTAGATACACTATGTGACCCTTCTAGTCTTAATACCTTAGGTGTATGAACATTTTCGACCACTGATCACCTTCTAGATTAGCCCTCCTATGGGGCTGAATCTCCTTGCGTTGATTGCACTGAGGCGTGGTAAAATTGCAGTCTTTGACTTGTAGGGTTGTGCTGCTTTGCATTTGGCACGCATGTTGGAAATTGTTAGCAGTGTGCTCCTGCAGAGCACACGTTCTATACATGGCACTGAATTAGCTTTGCATTAGACACGGCATCGCATTAACTCTGCGTGGCTTTGATTGTTCTGTCAACACCGGAATCATCCTCTTTTTCCTAATATTCACCTTCAGCTGCACAGTTTCACGGACCCTGGTTGTAGCCTGGTGACTTTGCTCCATGTTTTCTAGTCTTCTGGTCTCCTAAACCTTATCAGATTTAGTTGAGTTCTCTTGTTCCACTCAATCACTGTTGATAATCCTGCTCGTTAATACCCGGGCACTGATTTGCTTAAATTTCGCTGTATAGAGGTTTAAGTCACATATCTGTCCCAGGATTTCTACAGTAGGCCAACGTTTACATCAAATCGTGCTACTCCATTTCTTTGGAACCCTAAGTGTGCGACTCTTCTCTATTCTCTTGCTGAATTTCGCCTTCGAAGGATAAACTCCGCGCACCAAATGCTCCTACAAATACGGACATTTAGTGGATAAAATGCGTGTCTATTTAGAAGAATTCTTCATGTTAATTTATCGATCAGCCGTCGCAAAAACACCAAAGTGAAGAAGCGGTACGATGAAATTTTAGGACAACTCCGTAGTACTGTCTTGTCCAGACAGATTTTGGCTATATATTCTTGTCATTTAACCCCCAAAACCACCCCAAATCATTTAACTCTAGTTAGAGCCAGTGTATGGAAGGCATTCCAACCATTATTTGCTTTTTGTGTTTCCGAAGAATCATCAGATTCGTCTTAGGGTCATAGACTAGTACATTTAGTAGTAAATTTAGCAGGTTCTCGATCGGGATCACACTGCAAATCAACCGTGGACCCAGTTGGACCACGTGGCCATCAGCTACCGGTGGAGAGCCACAATTCAAGACTGCCGTTCCTTTTGGGGCACTCCACTTGATTCCGATCACGCCATGGTGCGTGCACGCCTGACAGTTCGCTTCCCTTCAGGCCCTCGCAAACTAGAAAGAAGCATGCCAATCCAGTATCTTCGAAGATCGACCATAGCTCAACAGTACCGATCTGAGCTAGCCCAACAACTCTCCACATGCACTGGCAGTGCGAGTGTAGATGAAGCATGGCAAAATGTGAAAGAAGCCATGTTAGCGGCGTTCAGTGCTGTCTGTCCAACCTCCCCGATTCGACCACAAAACCACTGGATATCGGCGAGGTCGCTATCCATGATTGATGCCCGGAAATCCATACCAGCAGGCAACGCGTACGACGGCGCACGCAAATCCCTTAAACGCCAAATAGTGAAGAGCCTAAGGAAAGACCGAGAGCTCTGGTGGAAGTCGAAAGCTCGAGAGATGGAGAAGGCTTTTGCTACGGGAAACAGCCGTGCCCTATATCAACTGATACGATCGACTGGTCCCAGGAAAACAATGGTCAGCGAAACGATAAGTGAAAAAGACGGCTCATTAATTCACTCCCAAAAACGTCGACTGGAAAGATGGGCCGAACACTTCGAAGAGCAGTTCAGCTGGCCTCCTGCAACACAGCCTGTGGAGATAATGCATACGGGCCAGTGGAATGTAAACCTTGATCGTCCTTCGGAAGAAGAAATAAAGTACGAACTATCCGTACTAAAACGTGAGAAGGCACCAGGACCGGACGGTCTCTATCCAGCCCTCTTCAAAGAAGGCGGAGAATCCCTGGTGACCCATCTGACAAAGCTTGCTGGTGCTATATGGAACGAAGAGAAGGTGCCTGCAGAATGGGGCATGTCGACAGTTATCCCTATTTTCAAAAAGGGTACGCGGACGCTGTGCGAAAACCACCGTGGCATCAGCCTGTTAGCTGTGGCATCGAAGGTACTCTCTGGTCTTATCCTTCGAAGGTTAACTGAACACAGGGAGAGACAAATCCGTGAAAACCAAGCTGGGTTCCGTCCTGCAAGAGGATGCATCGATCATATCTTCACCCTCCGACAGATTCTTGAACAGCGACACTGCTTCCAGCAACCAACAATGGTTGTGTTTCTCGATCTGAAGGCTGCCTTTGACTCTGTAGACCGCCAGGCACTATGGCAGTGTCTGTGGAGCAAAGGTGTCCCCCTTAAATTCTTGACCCTTCTTAAGGCGCTGTACGCCAACTCCCGCGGCCGTGTGAAGGTCTACGGGAAGCTCTCTTCTGAGTTCACCACATCAAGTGGTGTCAGACAGGGCTGTCCTCTTTCACCTTTCCTCTTCAATTTCGTCATTGATACGATCATGGAAGACTCATTATCAGCCTCTACTGCCTGTGGGGTCGAAGCGCTCCCGGGGCGTCCGCTTACAGATATCGAGTATGCAGACGACATAGCTCTTCTTGGATCTGACGCCGTGGTAATGCAAAGAATATTAAATAATCTAACTAATTCCGCCTCACGGTTCGGCATGCGCTTCACACCTGCAAAGTGTAAAGTGCTAGTGCAAGACTGGGTGGGCCCGAACCCTAGCCTAGTGCTTGCGGGTGAACCGATTGAGGTAGTAGACAAATTTGTCTACCTGGGCAGCTGTATTAGTCCCGGTGGTCTCGCGAAAGATGATATTTCCATCCGAATTGGGAAGGCCCGAGCAGCTTTTGTGAACCTGCGTCACCTGTGGCGTAGGCGTGACATCAGCTTATCCGTCAAGGGTCGAGTTTATAATGCTGCTGTGCGCTCCGTATTACTATACGGATCAGAAACCTGGCCGCTGCGCGCCGAGGACGTCAAACGACTTTCAGTGTTTGACCACCGATGTCTCCGGAGCATTGCCCGAATCTGGTGGGAACACCGGATCAGCAATGCTGAAGTACGTCGAATGGTATTCGGGAGGAATAACTCACCCTCGATAGATGAACTGATCACACTGCATAGGTTGCGCTGGCTTGGCCACGTGCTACGCATGCCAGTCGACCGACTTCCTCGAAGGGTTCTTTTCGCACAACCACGTGAAGGGTGGAAACGAGCCAGAGGCGGTCAAACAATGACTTGGCAGCGAAGTGTAAAAGCCACTACCAGCAAACTCAGCTGCGCTGGTCACTGCCGTCTTCCTGGATGGGGACCCCGAGACGGGCCACATCAATGGTTAGAGACATTGTCAGACATGGCCCAATCGCGCCCTCAATGGCGCTCATGCATCCAAGCTATTGCCTTCAATGCATAGCCCCCTTCCCAATTCCCCGACGTAACAGCCCATTGACAGTGGTGCATTTACGCAGCTCGCGCCTCCAATGCGCAGCTACCTACCTCACCTCCCCAAATCATCGGCGGACGAAACTGTGGCAGCTACAACCACTGTACGACAAGTACACGGTTTCTTACAGCTGATGATGATGATGATGATGATGAGTGCTAGTTGAGCAACTTTACGAGACAAACTAGTTGTGGGGGCGCGAGCCACCAGTTTGTCGTGTTCTATCATCGCACCTCTTGTCTAGTCATGACAGCAAGTGGCAACATTGAGTATTCATATGTCTGGATGGAGCAGTCATTCAACATTGACGATTTTCTGATTCCCTAAGGTGAGAAGTTCCAGTGCACCAAACCTGACAGCGCACCGCTCGCCATCGGCGTTGCTATCAGATTCATTCAGAATGCACCAACAGTTCCGATATACCAGGAGATAGATAGATGGATTATGCTCAGATGGCTTCATATTCACTGCTGGGGTTACCTGGTCGCAAACGTGCATCTCTATTATGCACACACACACACATGTCACAGGAGGGCAATCTGTGCAAAAGAAATCAGTTTCGTTCGAGAGTACTGGGTTAGAGTAATTTCTCAACTTAAGAAACTAAAATATCAGCAATACTTGGTGGATACTCAGACTACTAGTCGTGAAGCCAGATACTGGTGTACGTCATTTTACCACCCACCTCCAATACTGGACAAGTCGTGGGAAGCTTAAGCAAGGCAAAATGTGGTTTAAGAGCTGACTCTTGTTCCGTCTCGTAAAGGTGTCGGAATGGTCCAACTCTAGCCCTTAGCTTCATCCAGATGAGGTCTCTTGGAGTAAACTAGCACAGAGAGTGAACAAAGGTGCAAACACCTATGATCCCATGGCGGTTTTTGCCTATGCAGTTAAACAAAGCTGCAGAAACTTCCACACAGTTGTCAAGTGTTTCATGAAGGTTTTGCGGTGAAATGGCAAATAAAACCTCTTTAAAATCTCATTAGATGAGAGGGGATTACGGAACGGTCCCTTATTTTTCTTACCCGTTTTTAATCTTTTACCTTTTTTATACCAGTTACCCGGAGTAACGATCCTGCGAGTTCTTGGACTTGACATCTGTTGACCGAAATGCATTCAATTCCATTGATTGCGGGCGAAATTATGGCGGAAGACACGGACGGCACTATAGGTTTGTCACCGGGTTTATTTCGCAGCACCACAATGCGAGAACACGGACCTATGTAATCTAGAGTACTGATTGGTTCTTGCGCAGCTTTGTTCCGAGCCAGGCCTGGTATTTGCTTATTTCCTAAACAGTTGAGCATGTAGTTTATTAGAACCAGTAAATTACTGTCAGCATACACTTGTGGGTTTGTAGTAAATTGCTTGCCTCGTATCTCAGATGGCAAGAGTTCAATACCCAGGGATGTGTCCAGCTGTTAGACCGCGCCTGGTAAGCGCAAATTCATTACTTCCTCATTCAGCACCTGCCAGCCCTCACTTATTGTACCATGAATCATCGGAACACAAAGTTGGGTGTGTTAGCGGACATTCACAGACTTCTTCCATTTGCCGTAAAATCCGTGAGCATACCATGAGCCACGAAACACAAGTCCACCTTGACAAGTTCACCTTGAAACAATCCTTCTCCGTGCATTTGACAAGCTTGAAATAGCCAGATTTTGAATTACCATTAATTGGGTGCAGTTATTTCGAACATTCGCTTACTTGACAATCGCAATTTACGTCATCATTGTTTCGGATCTCTACCAATCAGCTGCCTTCTTCAGCACGATAATGTCCATCATAAAAATCCCAAACTTCAGAACTATCCACAATGGACGACGGGCTGCATTGCAGAACGGAAAGTGCTGAAGGCGAAAGGACTTGAGAACACATGATAGTTTTTTACCTTCCATAATTTTTTGGGATAACTGAACAATCGACATCCGTATCCATAAGAGAAATACAGAATGACGATGATCTGTAAGTGTGGGGATGAGGATATTTGGTCTTCCTACGCTCCCAGAGTTGGAGCGCGTTTTGTTTGACAGTACGGTTTCACATTGTCTGAATTCGCGATGAGGGTTTCATTTGCTCTGAGAGCAACATCAGCTACGGCTTATTCCCAGATGTGTCGTACTGCATGCTGGACCGACTACCATATATTCGTGTTTGGGCATGTTTCCACTTCCTGTCCTAATCCGTGGATGTTCAACTCACATAACTGGGAAGTTTAAACGCCAATAGATACCATCCTTCAGACTCAGTTGATGAAACTAGTATGAACGTCTACTGCTCATCTGTATACTCAGCACTTTCTCAAACTACCATTCCCAGTCATCTGGAAGCGCACCCTCAACTGTGCGCCCTAATCAAACTCTCAACGATGTCAACGCCACATATAGTACCGCTCCAAAATGCGATTTGCTTTTATCGTCCTACAAAGTATTTTCTATGGTTCACTGTAAACGGGTATGTTATTCGTCTCGATCTCATGTTCTGATTACACAGAATAAGTCGGAAATTCGTTGAAGTATATTACATGTACACCGACCAGATTAACCGTGTTATGTAAGACATACACAGTTGACTGTCTTTAAGCACTTAAAACGACTTCGCTTCATTTTCCTTAAACTAGGCGTTCCAAAACCTCTCACGTCATATGCTACGTCACAACGCATGAACATTACTGGTGCACTGCAGTCCAACGAAATACCAAGCTCCTTATTGGAAGTAGGAAATCATTCGTGATCGGAGTGCTCTTAGGTTGCACCCAACGGAAAGTGCGAAAAAAGCATTATCTAAGCGTAGTTTATAAGCACACCTGTAGCCCCAAGCTGCAATTCGTCCGACAGGTAAAGTGGAGCATTAAATCTCAACGTTGTTGGATTGGCTGAGTTGAAAACAGTAGAACTAAAAAAGACCTAATTCCTCTGCTCACTATTTCACATTGACGGATCCTTACTTGTGGCAACAATGTATGCCACCACTTTCAAGAGTCACCGATTCATCATAACTGCAAATCCTCTCTCCAAACGCATTTTACAGAGAAACTGCTTTCATACCATCTCCAGTAAATCAACCCTGAAATTACACTGTTCATTTGTCTTTTGTGCGCAGCACCAAATAGCCAGCGTAGCCTATAAAACTCGCCGCGGAAAATGTAGTTGTTAGTCCCATCAACATCATCACCAGTGCAATATGATCAGCGTGGTAGTCACCATCATTATCGAGGTAAAAAGTTAGTGATCTGTCCGGTGTTGAGCCCTAATAAAAACTGGGGGAGGATAGATAACTGGCTGCAACCATCCTTTTGCCTGACGTGGGTCAACGAAAACATCTTCAGAGGAATGGCTAATGGAGTAACCGGACGAAGCTGTTCTGTGCGTTATGCCAACGCCCGATTGCTAACTTTGACCAAAGCAACATCGGGGCCAGTGTGGCACTGGCAGACGAAATTCGACGTAAAAATCAGTAACGCAAGCAGTGCTGTCACATTCAGTGCGCGAGAACACACTCGAAAAGGAACCCGACTAGCGTGGTATAATATGGATTTAATACACTGACGACTTTGAGGGCATACAGTAGATGCATCAGGGGCGTGAGCCCACAAATAAAAATTGATAGTGCCATGATACCAAGTATATGTGCAAAAGAGGAAGACTCCAGTGCATCGTATTTACTGTGAATAGCCACAGCTCATTATCTAGTAAATGCCCCATTGATTGATTCTCTGAAAGAAAACGTGAGAAATGCCGATGATTACATCTGTGTATCACTAGCTTGCATGGATGAATAAAGGAGTGAACAAATAAATGAGCAACCGAATGAATGAATGAATGAATGAATGAATAAATGAATGAATGAATGTATGAATGAATGAATGCATGAATGAATGAATGAATGAATGAATGTATGAATGAATGTATGAATGAATGAATGCATGAATGAATGAATGAATGAATGAATGAATAAATGAATGAATGAATGTATGAGTGAATGTATGAATGAATGAATGAATGAATGAATGTATGAATGAATGTATGAATGAATGAATGCATGAATGAATGAATGAATGAATGAATGAATAAATGAATGAATGAATGTATGAGTGAATGTATGAATGAATGAATGAATGAATGAATGAATAAATGAATGAATGAATGTATGAGTGAATGTATGAATGAATGAATGAATGAATGAATGAATAAATGAATGAATGAATGTATGAGTGAATGTATGAATGAATGAATGAATGAATGAATGAATGAATGTATGAATGAATGTATGAATGAATGAATGCATGAATGAATGAATGAATGAATGAATGTATGAATGAATGTATGAATGAATGAATGAATGAATGAATGAATGAATGAATAAATGAATGAATGAATGTATGAATGAATGAATGAATGAATGAATGAATAAATGAATGAATGAATGTATGAATGAATGTATGAATGAATGAATGAATGAATGAATGAATGAATAAATGAATGAATGAATGTATGAATGAATGTATGAATGAATGAATGAATGAATGAATGTATGAATGAATGAATGAATGAATGAATGAATAAATGAATGAATGAATGTATGAATGAATGTATGAATGAATGAATGCATGAATGAATGAATGAATGAATGAATGAATGTATGAATGAATGAATGAATGAATGAATGAATAAATGAATGAATGAATGTATGAATGAATGTATGAATGAATGAATGCATGAATGAATGAATGAATGAATGAATGAATGAATGAATGAATGGATGGATGGATGGATGGATGGATGAATAAGTGAGTGGGTGTGTAAGTAAATAGATAATTAAATGGGTGGGTTGGTGGGTGAATGAATGAGTGAGTGAGTGCACTAATTAATTGTTGCTGGCTATTTAGTTAGTTACCTAGTCGATTGGTTAGATGGGTGGTTAGTTAGTTAACTAATTAGCCAGCTAGTTAGTTAGTTAGTTAGCCAGCTGGGTCATTTGTTTCGGATTTCGCTCTTCACAGGCATAAATACACCCAAATTCATCATTTTGATCTGTTTTATTCCCTCTCCTCACTCTCTCCAGCACACTTTCACTGGTTCACCAAATAGTCACCGAATAATCACATAACTCAAGGTCATTGGGTTCAAAACATTGATCGATCGAACGCGCCTCTGGAAAATGGACAATATTTGTAAACGATGTAACGTATACTAGCTACCATCCAGCCACATTATGAGTTGTACCACCAGTTTGGCTAAATGTGATGCCCGTTTGACAAGTATGTCCCGCAACATGACGAATGGTCGCTCAAGATGGACTAACGTTTCCACTATGTCGGTCGCGCAAACGGTTTCAGAACGAAATTCGAGCGAGTCAGGTGAATCAGCCGAGGACAGTTCTGTTGATGACGACGAAACGTCAAAACCCCGGATTTTGTGGAAAGCATTCATTCAGAATCCAGTTAGACTATCAGAGGATGAAGCATGGCCAATAGTACGACCTGAATACTTCGGACAAATGGCCCCTGAACGCAGGGTTAGCCGGGATATGGACAAAACAATCAATGAATATGAAAATATTCTCCCTATACTGGGCAGTCTTTCAGAACGTCGATGTAGAACAGCGTCCGTAATCTCACGAAGCACATTGGGAGGTCGGGCGGCACTTAATTCAATTGTTCGAAACCGCAGACAAATGCGCTTTTTAAAAACGATTCCAACCGGAACATTGCAATTCCCGCCACTTATAAGATCACAGCATTTCGAGCGGTTCTTGACGCTTAGCACAGATACGTCGAATAGAATAAGCTTCGACACGGAGGGAATAGAAAATGCAGACGCACTAATTCTCGACCACAGAGCGACAACTGCCGAGTCTATTCAATTTCCTATGGAAATTTATCCAAAGGATTTCACCTGTTATGGTTCCAATAATTCACTGGAGGATTCTCCAAAAAATAGCATTTACCAACCAACATCTATTTTTGGTCAATCGATCTCAAAGATTCGTCGGGAGTTTCCCATACAGCCTCGAGGCCCAACAGTCCATCGTGCCTTGGCCGCCCTCAAATCGTTACATTTGATGCAAATGCAAAGTGGAGAATCCAGAATGCCTGATAACGTGCTGCTTAACCTGCAGGGTGCACAAAAGGAAGAAGATAATACCCAACAAGATCTTAAACACAGCCATCCAACAACCACCTCACTGAAGCTCTTAAGAGGTCGAAATAAGCGACCCAATTTTCCAGAGGTTCTAGTCCCTTCAGTGATAGATTTGGATGATATGTACCAGGGTCCAGATATTTTGGACGCGAAGATTAAAGATCATGACCTCCAGCTTCCGATACACCCGGAAACTGCTAAGGATCTTAGACAGTTGTACACCATAACAATCCTAAATGATTCGATCCTAAAGGATCTCCTGAAAAGTTCCAGGATCGATGCATTACCAAAATCTCTACGTCATCTAGTTCGAATGGGCACGTTATATAAACACACCGGAACTCCAGAGAAGGGAACAGGAGAACTAGAAGCCATAGCGAGGCAAGCGCAGTATTGCCCAGTCATGGACGCGGAAGCAGACACGGCCATTGGTGACTTAGAGAACCTGTGGATTGAGGTGAAAATTTTTACGACAGCCCTCTTCAACAACTGGATAGTTCAGATGCAACCAAATATGTCCTTTGGCAAATACAGCCAGAGTGCAATGGACACACGTCTTCGAAACGTGACAAAAACAATCCGAGCTCACAATTCTATCGCGACCTCCAAATCCCGCACTGAATTGTGCATTTTGCTAGCCACTTGCGCCTCATTTCCCCAATATATACCTGTGCTTATGAATCGAATCAATGAGTGGCTGGAAGTTTTATTGAATTGTCTCTTCAGTCGTGAACGCACAGTCCGAGAAGAGACTTGCTACATCCTAGCTTATTTGTTCACTGAACGTAACCTGGTTGATGCCATACGATACCATCCAATGATTGACATAGGGTATGACGTTGCAGTAACCGTGCTTCACGCCATCGAAGCGTCTAGTTCAAGCTTTTTGCATTTCTTCTGTTTACTTGCTCTGATGATCGAGGGTTGTCCTATGTACAGTATCCTGCACGCTGTAATGGATGTAGGTCCATCTTCACCCAACACATTACTGAACCACTTATGGCCACGTCTTCTCTACTACGCATTGAAGTACTGGCATAAAAACATGTTCTCTCGTGATCGCCTATTACTGAAATCGATTAACGAGAGTATCGAGCGTGCATACGTCCGTGGAATCTCGCGGAAACAGGCCAAATTAGCTCAGATCCAGTTGAGCCGACGCTTCCGGCTGGTAACCAAGCCCACGACAATTTGGCTGGACGAGTGGAAGAAGTCTAGTGTGAAATAATGCATGTAAGTCGGGGTCATTGCTCAGCCCCCTTGGTCGGTTGTTTTGTATTTGACATTTACACAGACAGCTTCACGTAGTGCGTTATGTTTACGAGCGTAAAGCCTGAGGCACCCGGCTGCGCCTTAACGGATCCTTTTCGGATTGGGCTAAAATCTGGAAAGGAGGTGGCATCAAGACTGATACAAGCATATCCTGTAAATGGGGAGGGGCTGGCAATAAATCCTAGCACTCACTTGTACTTGCACCACGGAAGCGTGGTTCCGCGTAAGCTTCATCTCTCCAGCAGCGACAGCGGTAGCAGAGATATTAAGACACTTATTTTGTCAGTTGTTTTAAGCAGTGGGAATTCCATTTCTGTAGCATTGAAAACTCAGGCAAAGCTGACGGGTTTTACGCACGGATCTCGGTGCCTCATTGCCGTTGTAGGTTTGCATCCAACCCCGTTTCTAGACTTGACCAGCCTGGCACTATCTCAGCCCCTGTGCTTTTGCGTGACATGGCAGCTAGGCACAGATAGGGTGTTAGGGCTGAACGACTTTTAACTCCTGCTCTCCAATCACCACAGCGGGTAGCAAATTCAAGAGAACCACAGCTGTTCCTAACAGTTAACAAGTCGAAGACAGACAGCTATTTACGAAAAAGCAAAGCGTTGTTCGCTTCTCCATTTATCGCTGCATAGTGGCAAATAAGTAATCGACTGGAATACATTGTCATCATGTGCTCTGATATTGAATGGGTAAGGTTAGAGGCTTCGATCATAACCCAGAAACTCGTGTAACCTTCATCCAGATAGGCTACTTGTTGCAACTTCGTCGAAACGCAGCATTGCACTACAGTCGTAATGCGTTCCAGGCGCACGTACACTTGGGACGCACGCACACGGTTCACACCTGTTACATGAGCTATGAAAAGCCCGAGATACCTGTAGATGACCTGTAGATACCGTGTAGGACATGGTTTTTGGAATGCCCGATTCTGTGCTACCCATCGCTGTTTAGAGTGATTACCACAAGGATAGGGACGCTTCAATACGTACTGCACTGCCAGTATGTGTCATGTAAACACCGTTCAGGCAACTGTTAGTAAATTCTGATACTTCACCACTTGCTATAATGGTTTTTAAAGCCAGCTCTTGAGTTCCCGTATGTCGACCGAGCCCACTCATCGCTAATGGACTGGAGTTATTATCATAATACAACCGTTTGACAGCAAGCGTTTATTCCATGCAGCAATGCTTTTAGCGGCCAGTTCTGCTTTTGTACTTGCCTGGCAACTTTCTTCTATGAGTGCATAAGCCGGCTCGTTGAATATTCCGAGCAGTGGCTACCAATGAAACATAATCCGTAGCAAGGTCTGAGCATAGAGTTGTCCAGGTTCTGTTCCACTGCCTGGTGCCATAGATCACATGGAAACTCGGTGGTTTATCACCACTGAGGGTCAGCTTTTGTGAGGGAAAGTTGACTGCGAAACATGTCTACACAGGGTAGATCGTGACAAGACCTATATGACTGCATCATCCAACTGAGTTGAACCGCTGATGCGTTGATAAAGCCACTCACGTGCATTGCCACATTGCCTTATTCCACGGCATCCGCTTATGTATCGTTGGATCCTCACTTGGTAGCCTAATATTCCAGGAATAATATCTTCTTAGACTTGCGCTCGTCGCATTACCTGTTATTTTTTCTGTATGCTAATGAAGCTTTTGCCAGGACTGGTCTCTCTCCGATTAACTTCCCAAAGGGGTTTTTGGAGAGGGGTGTGTAGTGATACAGCTCATTTGGCTTTTCGCTATGCATGCAAAGTAAGGGGGCTATAGCACCCTTCATAGGAGTTAAAAAGTTCAAAAACCACTGTTATGAATCGTTGATTAAATCGTGTTGTTGCTTACAGTACCCTTCTATATTTCGACGTTGTTTGCGTAGACCAGATAGATACTCTTGGAAAGTCACTAAACTAAGGCAAAACTGGCTTTAGTTCGATGGTAGATTTTTTCGGATTCCACTACAAGAATTATTATGAAAACTGCTACCTGAAAAAGGTACAAGGGATATATTAGAACATTGCCTCCACTAGCTGATTAGCCAACTTTGGTGAGGAGATAGCTCCAGGTCACAACCGCATAAAGTACATAAAGTTTCAAAATCCTCTTTACCACTATCATGCCGAAACCAGCGGAAGAATTTGCTTAAGCTAAGGTGTTTGGTAATCCAGAAGTGAGATGGACACTCTCACATCAATGGCGAGATGATGCCCTTTTGTTCTAGTTCCCCCTCATTTTTCGTAAATTACACGATCTGCAAATGGCCGATTCCAAGCGACTTTAGTAAAACTTGTGCTGTTAACCTTCTAGGCCGCCACATCACTCATCAACCAGCCTGGGTCAAAGTTTGAAACTACCACTACTCCCATCCGAAATTCTCCTCTTGATGCTTTGTGTGTTCACCTGTGCATCCAGACGAAAACAAAGATTGCCAGCTTGAGCGTTCTCCCATGTCCCGAGTGGACCCCAGTCTTTGTCTACTGGTTTGACAGTACCGGTAATAAATAGATCTATCTGACTCACGAAATCCGGAAGAATACCTGAAAATCCCAGATAAAAGATACAGCTATCCATTCGAAAATTGTACTCAAAGTCATCCCACAGCCACTCAAAGTGGCTCCATAATTTGGCGACATGCCATGAGAAATGCGAACCAGTTTACTGCTCAAATAGCCAACGTCATATTTGGAATGAAAAACACGATCCATATTATCGTGACCCCAAAAATAGATCAATAAAAAGCCTTGGTTCACTCCTAGATAATCTCATTTTATTAAACGAAATCACTGCCTTTTCATTAATGTAAAAACAGTCTTCCTGTGCGCCCTTCCGAATCCTACAGTGGCTGTTGAAATTCGCCAGATTATAACTAGTCCGACTCCTAATCGGTTCATTAAAATCTTGTGTCGCGTGGCCGCTGTTTGCCTGCAGTGCTCCTATTGCTTATCTGCATTGCTGATTAAAACAAACGGAATTTCCCGACTGGTTGATCTTGGACTGCGTTCATTCTCAATTGTTCACCACGAATTACTAAGATGATTGGTTGGTCGGACAGCCCTCCCTCGGAAAACGCTTCCACTCCTCGTGATAGCTATATTCTTGATAGTTTGCTACAAGCCCATAGCCCTTCATCAGGTGAATTCTATTCCTTCTCTTGATCGCATCCTCAACTCCTACATCACAAAAACGGTATCCGCACATTTTATCTCTCCTCGCCGCCACAATTCGGGATTCTCGGGGATGATTCTTACCCAGACTTTCCCGCCCTCCTCCAGGTTATGTAGCTGGTGCCTGCTTTGATCGTAACACCTTTTATGAGCTCATGTCCTCAGCTGTGATCACTCGTTAAAGTACGCATTAGCTAACCTTATAAGAAGAATTGCTTCCCCACAGTAGGTGGCAATATAAGCTGTTCTGCGACTAAAAATTCTTTGGGCAGGACTGTGTCCGATGTATGCCATTGAGATGTTTTATTGCCCCATTACCGGTCTCGTACCGATTCGCTAGCCAGAGACATTTTAACCGCCGACACTGCTTTGTCATTCGATCGGCTATGGTCCCGGTTGTCATCAAAAGTATTCACACCATCTCCCAGGGATAAGTAACCTTGATATACGGGAAGGTTGCAAGGAATTCCTCCTCGGGTAAGGACAAATCATAACTTTGTAGTCTATATACGTTATGATTAGGTGTTCAGTGTGGCATTTCTCGAAGTAAGATTTGTCCCTAAAAAAATTTGCCTTCTGACAAGCTGTGTGTCGAAATGGTGTTACGTAACTAGTGGTAGTTGACACAACTGAATGAGACTTGCATGCCGAACGTGCGGGTGTGTGACCGATATGGTTAGTAGGATTAATATTCATCACCCTTCTGGTGCAGATCGGCAGAATGATCGAAAGGTGGAAAGTGTTCAAGTGAACCACTGCCTCGAATATCCAGCCCGACAGTCTAATTGTTCACCTTCTACAGAGAGCAGGAAGCTGTCATGGCCCCTGATGATTTCAATGAAAATGTTTCGGAAGCCAGTTGCATCAATCA
The DNA here is from genome assembly GCA_003604175.2 of Clonorchis sinensis. NCBI lineage: Eukaryota > Metazoa > Platyhelminthes > Trematoda > Opisthorchiida > Opisthorchiidae > Clonorchis > Clonorchis sinensis. The sequence continues at coordinate 102,314,663 of CM030369.1, forward strand.
ACTAAAACAATAAGCAGATACTTCCAGATCTTTTCGGTTCTTCCGTATATTTAGACATCTGGAGGGTTCAGGCTTGCCGCTCTGCACGTAACCTCTGTTTTACCTGATGTTTAATGATGCCCCTCTGCAAGCAACAAGGTCCAACGTTGTTGTTGTTGTTGTTGTTGTTGTTGTTGTTGTTGTTGTTGTTGTTGTTGTTGTTGTTGTTGTTGTTGTTGTTGTTGTTGTTGTTGTTGTTGTTGTTGTTGTTGTTGTTGTTGTTGTTGTTGTTGTTGTTGTTGTTGTTGTTGTTGTTGTTGTTGTTGTTGTTGTTGTTGTTGTTGTTGTTGTTGTTGTTGTTGTTGTTGTTGTTGTTGTTGTTGTTGTTGTTGTTGTTGTTGTTGTTGTTGTTGTTGTTGTTGTTGTTGTTGTTGTTGTTGTTGTTGTTGTTGTTGTTGTTGTTGTTGTTGTTGTTGTTGTTGTTGTTGTTGTTGTTGTTGTTGTTGTTGTTGTTGTTGTTGTTGTTTACTCAGTTGTAGCATATAGGCACAGCTGCAGGACCATTATCCATCGCACCTCACAATGTACGTAGCCATCACCAAATATCTGGTAGTGTGAACTTCGCCTTATATAAAATACAGAGAATATACGTCGTTCACACACGGAAACTTGCTGGAGTTCCCAACTATACCGAGAATACTATTAAAAACCATAGCAAGACGTCATTCACGCGGATTACCAGCAGTTAGACGAACATACTAGGTTTATCCGGACAAAGTTTCCAAAAATGACCGCTGGAGAGATCTAGAGGCTGAAATGCAAACCATATTAGACTAAACCTTAAAGAATATGCTCCCCTCGCTGAGAAAGTAATAAAAGAATACCTGATACAAGTTGGCCCGTCCCAGACAACGTCAGGGAATGGGTGCAAATGGGTGTATAGATAAACAAATAAACAAGGAAATGGGTGAATAAGCAACTCGCTTGAACAATGCTTCTCCTGGCCTGGCGCAATTGTTTCGGTGGGTCCACACCAAAGGGAGAAAGTACTGGAGTCGAGTTTCACTCTTTTTAAAGTGCCGTGCCGAGGGTTTGAATTCCGGACATCTGACATGCGAGACAAGCATTACCACTGCTTCACCAACGCAGACTGGGCGCACCTGAATCATCACGTCTGAACAGGCAATTCTGATCACTCTTGTGCGATGTGATTGGTATGCCCGATGGCTCAAACGACGACCCAGTAACCGTCCTGATTATGTCGATCGATTGACCGGCCTGTCGTGTCCCAGTCAAATGGCGTAGTAAAGTAGGTGGAGTGGTGGTACCACGTTCACCTCGCAGACATCCGGAATGCAAACCCCGACTCGGTGAACCATATGCACTGCTGATAGCTTCTAACAAGAGGGAAACTCGACTCGAGTGCATCCCCACTTTGCGCCAGGCCAAGAGGAGAACGGTTCGAACGAATGATGGGAAAGTGAATTCTACAAATCTCGCAAGCATCTACGATCAACTAGATAGCTGTGTCCCTCAGTTTCTCAGTCAGTCACTACTCGGCCAATCAGGCGTTCTATCGATTTGTAAAAGTCAGTACGATGGAAACATTTTCTGTCTTTATCATTTCTGTCCGGTTGCTACTAGGACAGCCTGAGTGTAATGAACCGTTATTTCGTTAAATCCTTTATTTTCTAGGTGCTGTCATTGTTAATCCCTAGCCCACTTGCCCTATTCATTGCAAGCAGATTATATTGTGTGATAATTTATGCACCTTGCTTTCGATAGAGCGCGCTATACGAAACTTAATCTCAGTAGGTCTTGTACTGGAAATCCAGTTTTAGGTAGAAGCTTATATTACAGTTCATCACATTACAGTTCCTTTCTGAGGTGATCACTCTAAGAAAAATTCAACCCCGAGGACAAACCCTTTTTGTCTTGTGTAATTGATTGACGAATTCCCACTTCGCAGATGAGGCTATTTTTGATCGATTCACTGAAGCATTCTCTCTAGAAGGCACAACTCTGCCGTATCGTGTAATTTGGTGTATGGTCGATATACGTAATCTATAACCAGGCATACCAGGTTGAACGTTCCTTGCGACTTGGCCTGGATCGTACCTCTTTGGCACGAGCCAATATGGAAGTACGGATCAGCCAATTATTTGCCAACCAACATGCGTGATCTTCACACACCAGAAATTCTCGATGGTTTCCTGCCGTTCAAGAATTATGTGTGATACCTCCTTGGTCGCCTTTGACCAGTGGATCGCATACCCCCTATTTTGCCCAACTATCCTTCGGATCAAATTCTCCAGCTGAAGGCTTTCGAATGTCCACTAATCAAAACTTTTAACTAGATTTGATGACCGAGACTACGGCTACGACAAAGTGTGATACAATTTCACTACTTATATTCTGTACTGTCAGCTTCTCGTTTCTATCATGTGCTAGCGAATAGAGAAGCAACCATGCGAAAATCCACAGGCTAGAACCACTCGGCGCTTGATCTTACAATAGTTTTAAAGAACCCTCAAGTTCACCTAACTATATCTCCAACCCCGTCTCTTGATCAGAGCACAACATTCTTCTAACAATCCCCTAACCAACGACAAAGCCTATTCCAGCTGACACCGGAACGAGGAGTTTACACCTTTAAAAAAAGGGGCCTCATCTTCCAGTCAAACGACAGTTTAGCTTTCTTAGACATCCGGATAGCACAGCAGCCTATGGCATCCACCGTAAACGAACCTGGATTGGTCAAGTAAATCTAATTCCCAAGTCTTTCACCGGGCGTAAACGCGATTGGTGAAGACACCATTCTTAAGCATGAGGAACATTTGCAACCCCAATGAACCACGCAAAGAAGAGTTCCTGGAATAAACTCGACCGCAGAATGACTAACCTGGACGTTTTGTCCGAACACATCCTGCTTAAAGCTAGAGCAGACCGGGTTCTTACTGTCGAAAACAAAGAACTATTCTGGTGACTACTATTTAACTGGAATCACATATTTGTGAGCAGTAAACAGCAACTAACGACCGATCTTGATTTAGATTTTCCGGGGGTGCAACGAGGACTAATCCAGTCCACCTTATTAATAGTTCACCTTAGACAACAAACTATATAACCTCGAGAGGATGATCTTTCTGTAGCCCGTACCGCCTCAGATCACCTACATTTGTGGTGACACTTAAATCGACAGAACAGACCGCTGTCTATCTCAGAGAATTGCTGAACACAAAATATCCGATACGCTTCGAGGGACAACGGTTACCTAGTGGTCATTGTACAACCCGCAACCCAACATCATCATTACAAGACGTCTGCTGTTCACAGGTCATTCAGTTGACCCAAAACACCCACTCACTGATCTGATGCGCAATCAAGCACCCCAAATGCGGCGAGACAATGATGATCAGACAAAGATAGCCAGTTTTGTGTACAAAAGTCATTGACACTAACCTCGGACTGCCCCTTTTTCCCCTGAATGTCTTCACATGCTTTATTCAAACTAAATTTGACATGTACTTAACCTATAAATGCATATTGCACGTGGACGTTGATGAAAGTAAAGTGAACGTTCACATCTCGTTAGTTGTATTCTCACAGTTTTGATGAAATATCATTTCCGCCAGACAGGCTACTGCGTCTACTCATTGGTGAAGGATTATGTCTATTTTGAGTACTTGTTCCATACTGCTCGCAAATCCATCCACAGACAAAAATACCAGTTTCCTCTGCTGACACAAATGACAAAGGTTTGTAATGATTTTTTGTTACACAACGATGTCCGATTATGTAATAATTCATTGATCCATTTCGTAGCAAGATGTGATAATTCACGTTTGTGTACTCATAACTTGCAAATGCCCATAAGCAGTTCAGGCGGTACATTCAGATTAGAAATACCATAAAAGAGAGATTCATTTGAATATCCTATTAATTCCATCTTAGCTTTCAAATATGTTTTACTCACATTTGTTTGTACTTTTCGCTTTTTAGAATTCGTCCAATTTGGAAAGGAAGCTATTTACTTCCTTCTGCTTGTGTTTCCTGGGTTCCAGAATTCGATCTCTCTCAGTTTCATTGGTTTCATATCATGCCTTGATTTCACTTGGTGTTCATGGCAAGAAGAAAACCATACCATATTGTGGTTTGCCTTTCGCTACACGGGTCAAAAGTGTTAGTAGGTCATGAAAATCTTTGCAAATGACAAGACAAGCTTAAAACGGCGCTGGACAGCAAGTTCATTGCTCAATTGTTAGGTGCACGTTTTTTTAATGTGACATTTTGAAGTGAAATCGGATAGCAAAGGTGGCCTGCTGAGCAGCCAAGTCAAAAATATTTGGGTGCACACTTTCGCGTACTCATGAGTAGGCAAAGCAAAGCACGTTCCCACCATTGGAATAGGAGCAGTACCAGGCGCAGTGAGTGTGTGTGCCGGACAGGGGCTATGATGCAAAGTTTTGATTGCAGGTCAGTGGTCACCGAAGCACCATCCTTTGGACCCAGTAGTTTCAACGGCTGTTGTTCTTGAGTTGAGTTCCCGCTCCATCCTTTGGCAGTGTTCACAGCGCTCTATCAACATATTTTTCACTCTCGGGTTCCGTGTTCCAATGCACTGTTGGAAGTAACGGAACTTGTATATGACTGATTACGATATAATGAATGATGACAGAAGGATGATTAACCGCACGCCATTTATGGGAGCCCTACGTATATGGCCGTAGTACGACGGCGATCCCTTAGGACGAGTGCACCCTCATTTTTGCCTACGGAATGGACTTCAGTACATTGGTTCCCAAATAGGGGAACCAGTGGGACCTAATCAATGCGGCCCTTCTGGGGGAGAGATGCCATTTCAGAGAAAACCCACCAAAACCCTAGTTCCATGTGACGAATAAGTTTATATTGTTGCAACCAAAGCGGTACCTTCAAGTGATGGAAAACTTCCACCTAGGTAAAGCAAACTGGGAGCTGGATTCCTAGTAATGTAAAAACATTAACTCATAAAAATACACAAACCTCGGCGGTAGGTACGGGTCTGAAACAAGTGATTCACTTGGATTGCAAAAGTACTAGCAATGCTGGCGAAGTACCTCTGTGCACACGTGAGACAGTCACGTGTGCACAGAGGTGGATGACCTGGTGGCCTCAAGTCCAACTAAGTAAGACGGGTCGAACAAGCAAACAACGGTTCACGTGCACGTGAAAAACGCAAATGGGGTAGGAGTTACAAATGGGGTAGGAAAAACTGGAGAAATGTCTGACCAAAGGATGATGCATATACATTCAGTCTACATTTCATTTTAGTCTCTCTTTATATATATAGTAGAGTTTGAACTGGGCTTCCCTCACAAGGACCCATAAGTAAGGGAAGTAAAAAAGGACGTAAAAACCCTATTTGTTCGCATTACTTGTTATCATGGCTGCCAACAGATAAAAAGGCATTTCTTCGTGGTTTTAGAATCAGGTCTTTTATTTGCCGTTAACTGTTTTACTCTCATTTGAGTTGCTTGATTTGATTAGCCGCCTCATCAGTTATAGAACAAAACACACATGAAAGTCGTAAACACAGATTCCCTGATAAGTCAGTGTTACCATACTAATCGATTGCCACAGCTCTGGAGTCGAGTGCAATCCAATATTCATGTATGTCAATGAAATACCAGTGATTTGTAACACTGTGTGAAGCTAGCAGAAATCCCGGACATCTTGAAACTTTCTGAAACGTTCATCGTCAGAATTAGAAATCTACACTGGTCTTAAAAAAGTGTTTACTTGAGAACCGGTCTTAAATTTGAGTTATTTGTTTAGAACAGAACATGGTTAGGTAGGATGAGGTAAAGTCTTAACTTGTTTGGTATCATGAGACCTCTAGGGCTACTGGAGAGAAATAATCCACTGGAAGTCCATCAGTGTGAGCCCGGTCACACCTTTAGGAAACAACAAGCAATATGTCCTGTGGCTTCATCAGTTTTCCATAAAACTGTGCCCAGTACACTGGTAACCGCTGGCGGTTTTTCGAAGAGTCATTTCCGTTAAGCCAAAGAATTTTCCCTTCACCTTTAGGGGGTAGGTAGATCGCACTTCTCATGACGCAGTCGGCTGGATTACCGTTTGCACACTGGAGCTTTCGCCAAGTTAGTGACCTCACAGTGCTCTCAAGTGTTCTCACTATTTCATAACTCAACTAATCGCAGTTGAGCCCACGCCATATGTCACTTCTCATGCATTGCCTTATTACACACGAGCAATGGAGTCAGTCTTTTGTAAGAAAATTTCAACTTCCAAGCTCACTAGACAATATCACGAATGTTCGGTAAGACTGAACGTGGCTTTCGAAAACACCGACTCAGCATGACCCAACGGAAATCAACTGACATGGCAAACGGCGGTTGCACTTTTCGATTTTTGAAAACGACATTTCCTGTTGCGGAGTTGTTGGATTAAAATTGACACAGTCTTCCAGTCTTTTTGAGAGGCTTGACATTTTGTTCAACAGTTCCGTGGTAAAGTTAATGGACAGGGACGAAGTTGTCCCTTTGAGGATGGAGGTCCGAAACAAATTGAGTACCACGGTACTGATATACATAGAACCGTGTGGGTGGAATCGAGTACAATCCATGATTTTCCACTCTGAAACGTTCACAACTCGTACATCCCACATCATTTCATCTATACCCACTACACGTCTCAGAAACAAGGGCACACCGAAAAAGCAGTACTACTATGACTGATCGATTCGGGTCGCAAAACGCTAGCACAAGGTTAGGGCTGTCGACAGTTACACTGATGCAGGAAACCTGAAGAAACTGAACGGTCACAGCAGATCTACACGAATGTACTTCATATCAGGCACAGGTCAACTTCGTGGTCAAATTCACGGGTAGTTTTATATTCAGCGTCTTGTTTCGTAGAATCCTAATTACCCACAGAATTCAGCTAGATTTAGCAACGACCTTGGTGGTACTAGGAGTTGTGCGTTTCCTCCCATTAAGCACGTCTTGTTTCTGAAAACCCCGTGAAATCTAGTCCTAAACTCGTGAAATTCTGTTCCAATGTTTCGGGTGCCACAGATTTGCGTATTCCTAAATGTATTTTGGCATGCCCTGAAAAAGCTCAGACTAGCCTATCGAATGATGTAGGAACCTGATATTTACTAAGTAGTAATCACAGTCTATCGTCAAAGGCGTTGTCACCGAATCGCCGTTATCTCTATCAGAGTAGTCAATTTCATTATTGTTCCACTGTGAAGAATCCAAGCTGGACGGTGCGTATTTGTTTTAGTCTTTGAATTATTTATCCTTCACAAGCATCCACATAGGCCATCTCTACAACTCAGTCGTTCTCTAAAATAGGCATGCATATTGGTGAATTACCTACTGTGGGTTATAATAAAAAATAGCTTCTCCTGCACTTTCTTAACTGATGGAGATAGCTTGACCAGGGGACTTCAATGAAGCTTCAAAGCTCACAGGGAGACTGGTCAGTGAGCTCGTCTTTTTAGGTATAGGAAGTCAACTAACCCCCAGACAACTTTCTAAGTCGGCGAGGTGATGGGATGCACTTAAACTGACAGTTTTGCTGCTGAACTGGATTACACAGCCTGAGTACGTTCCTGTTGCCTTCCTTCTCTCTCTCGGTTTGTCCTCCACAACCACTTATTCTCTAAGATATGTGCAGGCATCAACCCGCTGTGACAAAAATACACAGCGACCAATGGTTGTTTGCAGCAGCAACAACAACAGCAGCTGTTCGAATTTATCTACGGATGGTCGATGGACGCAGCTCTCACACTAGATAACGCAGGTGACTCCATTTTATCTTCATTTCATAGACTTAATATCCCGCCGTGATGTAAGCTCGAGTGGTTAGTTTCATTTAGGCGACATTCACCTACGTTGGAACGACCAGAAGAATGAAATTATGAAAATACTTTGGTACACTCCAAGGCCCATTCCTTTAAACTATGAGTTGTTTGCCCTGAAGTGAATGGGAAAACTAGACTAACGACCGGATATATGAGTCCGATGTCAGATTATGACGATATGAGTTTCGTATTGTGATACACAAGGCACTCAATCGCTTTCCTGTCATCCGTAACAATGCCTACCCGTCTATACTAACCATCGTGAGAGCCACAGATCACTTTCGTGTGCATATTATTAGTGAACGATTTGTGAATTTTGTTGAGATAGCGTACTTTGTACACATCCACAGAAGCGTTCTAATTCCGCTTCTGTCGTTTAGGCAGGAAAGGTTCCAATTTGTTCAAAGCAGGGGGAAAAACATTCACTGCACACAAATGATTTCTATGGGCGTGTCAAGAATAAATCATATCGCAGGCAAGCTTGATCGCTAAGGCCCGCCAAATGGCCAACTGAACAGTTAGTATGAATATCTGGTTGTCATCGCCAAACACATACCTCTTCCTCATCACATAAACGGATGAAAGATGACAGTGTCTACTGATGCAAATACAACACTGAATTGATAACCCCATGGGGGGCAAAGTTCATTTGGTGGAAAAAAAGTTGGATCGATTCAACATCCGAACAATCAAGCTGCGTCGAATAACCTTCCACGTGAATCAAAAGACTACAGCAAAACCTTTCTAGCATTCCAACCGTAATAGAAACTCATGGTCTTTCTACATGCTATACACTGTCTTCTCGCTGATACCTTGTTCGCGTGGAATGACGTTCCCTCATTTCAAACATCCAAACATTCACATATCAGTGTTTAAGCCCGGCAAATTTTCACCCACTGGTACCGCCAGTCATCCAGTGTTGTAATAGTACTTTTCAGCTGACTTAGCTATGATCCCCAGCATACTTTTAATTGTACCATATATATCTCCGACAGTACTGCTGTACAAACCCTCGACATATGAATCACACTGAGAGATATCTCTGTGCGCGCGGCTAGTCCGCTAACTGAAGCGGATTAGTCCACGTAGCAAACCTACTCACTATAGGAATCCGTCGCCTAATGAACGGCACAGTCTTTGCCGGTCCTAACTTCCTCTTATTTGATGAACCTGTTTGCATTTGGTGAGGATATGGTGGTCGTGGTCCTGTAAAGCTTTGGTGCTCCCCGGATATTTGTAAAGTTGTAAGATATGGTGCTTACGCTGACTGAAAGCTAGTCGGGAGTATGCAGTAGAATTTTCTGTGAAGCCGTCTGGGTCAAGAGAATTTCGTGTGATGAAGGTGACACCCTGGCCGGGGACGCATACCAGATGGAGGAGTACCCGATCAGTATAACATGGTGTGAAACTGCCTAGGACAAAAAGTTCAGCACAAATGACGACAGCGTGTGCTCGTGAACACAGCTAACACGCCTGTGAAATCAGATTTGCAATCTCTGCCCCACAATGGGACACAAGGAAGTGAAGGTCATCCAGTCTAAAATAGAAGCTTTACCACTTTTTCTGCTTAACAATACACAATTGATTCAGAACTCCAGACCACTCAGGCAAAGTACACCGGATCCAGTACTGTAATATGGATAGTGAGCTACACAGCGAAATTGATTACGCAAAAAATGTGCAAATTGTGCGGATATCGCCGTTGAATGGTCTCCATCCTACGTTGATCCAAGAGGAAGCTGCGTAAAAAGTAGGCCGATGACTAGATACAATCTATCAGTCCATTACAAAAGTCACGAAGAGACTGGACCTTACCGTAGTGTGGCGTGGCGACGTGTTCCGTAAAAATGGTAATGTATTTTCATTACCAGCCCAACAACGCTGCCTTGTGGTTAGGCATCTAAGCCAAAGGCTTTGGTTGAGGACCCTAATCGTCCTCTTGTCTGGGTGTGAGCGCCCTGGCAGTATCCCAGGCCTCGTACATCATGACATTTACAGATAACAATACTCTCATGCCACATCGGCCGTCACGTGGTGCCATTATCCGGGTCGCCTCACTTGCTGCATACAGTAGGGTGGTAAGCGAAAACATGCTACTGCTGACGCCTCCCTTCTTACACTCACCTTTCCCGTCTTCCACCCTTTCCCACCCAAATTTGAATACTTTCTCCACAGGTCCCAGTACTACGACTGGCCGCTTTGCTCGCCCTGCATCACATTTAACTGCAGCTTCTGTACGTCCGAGTTCAGTCACAACGCTAAACACTTCGAATTCTGTTCTCAAACCCCGAAAGCCTGTCTACTTGGCCGCCTTTAATGTTCGTTCACGGAAGCAAGCAGGTCAACAGGTGGCTCTTGCTCGTACGCTGGATTCCCTCTGCATTGATGTATGTTGTCCGTCAGAAACAAGGATACAGGACTCAAGTACTTTGATCGAATTGACCGCCCCCTCGCTCGCTTCCAGGTTCCGGTTGCGCACCTCTGGTGATACAGAGGCCGCTGCAGCTGGATATGCTGGGGTGAGTATTGTGTTGAGCGAAGGAGCGGAAACGTCTCTGTTTGATTGGATGCCAGTTGATAGTCGCCTCTGTGCGATTCGTTTGGCACCATCTATGGGAGAATCTAGAAGAAGTGAGGTCAATCGCACCCTGTTTATTGTGTCCGCTTAAGCCCCAACTGACTGTAGCTCTGAAGCTGACAAGGACACTTTCTATGACGCTCTAGGTGCCCTTCTGCAGTAGGCTAAAACCTCAGATGTCGTTGTGGTTGCTGGTGACATGAACGCCCAGCTAGGAAGACTAAACGCTGCTGAGGCCCGATTGGATGGTCGTCTTGGATTGGACACGAGATGCACGGATAACGGGGATCGCTTACTTCAGATGTGTGCCGATCACAGACGGTTCCTTTGCAGTACAAATTTCCGGAACAGAGGAAATCACTTCACAACGTGGTGCCCACCAACAAACCAGCCCCGAATCCAAATAGGCCACATCGCCGTCACTTACCGGTGGCAAGGATCTATCACAGCCTGCTGCTCCTTCTGGAACATTAGCGTGGACTCCGACGATGCAATTGTACGCTGCTGGTTTTCATTGCTTTTTTCAGGTGTGCGAAGGTGCAAATGTTGCAAAATACATCACCCAGTGTCTTTCGTGCATCGCTGACTAATGGCTGTTGGTTGGAAAACATCCCATATATCCATAAAAGACTGGTTGTCAAAGGAACTGAGGACGAGTTTTGAATGACCACTAGCCTTTAATATAACTACCCAATTTACCATCAGGTAATATATATTTCGTGTTCATCATGAGTCAACCCACTTCGGATAAGATCGACACCGAAGCGTTTTCTCTATTTGAGTTCATCGAAAGATATCCTCTGAAGATAACAATTACACACTATTGAACCAGTAACTTTATCGTGTGCTGTCGACTTTTTCGACTGAATTGAACGATAAAATTCAGCATGCTGTCCACCCGAATCCTGTCACATCTCACTGATCCCAGCAGTTTCGTATCCATTGTGTTCGTACGTCTCCGAAACCTCACCAGTTGTGGACGTACTACACCACTCACAAGGTCGCTTAAAAAATGTAAACGAGAGATTCAGCTAGGTTTCTGGTAAGTCTCCCGCAAAACCAAACTGGTTTGCAAACGAGTGTATTTCGTTCACCCGTTGTGCTTGCTGTCGGGCGAGTCTTCTTTGTCCGTCTGTCGTACGCTCGCTCCACTGCCCACGCACTTTCGCGCCACAAGTACTTTCGCAAGGGCTGAGTCACAGTGGCACGAGGCGTTGTTGCTGACGCGCATGCGATTCGTACAAACCACAGCAATAAAACCGGTTCGGAGAGTGGCGAGGACACATACGCGACATGTCAGATGGGCACGGGCAGTTAAGCGCAGGCATACAAATGGAAGTGAGTGGGCACACCGTGGCCCCTGTGCTGTACACTGCACATGACTGTCCCACTAAATGCCTGTTTTCTTTTAGTCACAACACAAAGTGTACTTGTAAATTACGGACCTTGGTGAATGTCAAAACATGTCCAAAATAGGCTCCAATCGATCATTCCAACGAGGGTCACTGTGTCCTTTGTTATCAGGCCACCTAACTTTACTTTTCCGATGAAAGCCATATGATGGGAAGACAACAAATGAAAAGTATCTGAAGCCAAATGAAGCCACAAGCATGACGCTTCTCTATCGTTATAGTCCTAGGGACGAGATGAAGCAATCCAGAGGATATGGAAACCCTGGTTAACTCCTCTGATGAGGTGATTTAATGGGTTTTAAGTGTCCAGAATATCTATCGTCTGGACCGTTGCCTTTTCTAAATCCGCTTCCTCATAACGGCAGTTCGTCATATAAGTCTGTGTCATCTCTACCACACTGGCTTGTGGGGCCAAATGCCTATGAACCTGTGAAACAGTGCTTCCAAGGACCGTGAATGTAGATGGCTGCGCATGGCCATAAGCTCAGTCCAGCAGGGGAGAATGGATATTACATAACGGGGATTACTTCGCATCATTTCTAAGACTATCACGGAATCCGGGCATCCCTCTTGACTATTCATTCATCCGGCTTGTTGTCTTATCACTAGCTTACATTCAATGAAAAAGCGCAGTTGGTGGCGCGACAAAGAAAACACATAGCAATCGGATTTGGAACTATCGATCCCAGGATAGGTTGGACCTTGCTTTTGGTGCCCCAGGGAATGTAATTTAGGACACGTGTTGTCCAACCTGACGAAACCGTTGCAGGTAGCCTGTGAACTTGTCATCTAGGGTACACCGTTAGGTAACGTCACATATTCCCTCATCTAGCCCTTTTACGTGTACGTAACAATGCTGAATGGTGAATAGTGTACTGAACGTGTTCCGATAACACAAAGCAATGTCAGTGTGAGCTGCTTTTCTCAACAATACCAATAGTCTTATTCTCCCTGATAGAACATTTGTGTTCTTATTCCGATGAAACTGCAGCACTATTTTAAGGTCAATTTTTTTCTTTCTAGGTTCAATGGACACAAACACACCAAGCTAGTAATTTCGCCATGAATGAATGTATCCACCAGCCTTGAACCATGCCACCCAGAACGTATTCCGTCAATAGCCCTGACTTTTTCACTCCCCTCAGCCTGCTTCGTCCTCTTTTCCAGCTAACCAAATACCTGCTCTTTATTACAACCCGTCGAACTACAGCAATTCTCAATCATAAGCATTAAACATAATGCACGTAAAAGGGTAAACATTGCGCTAAAATCATATGGCTGCGCGTTCAGTTATCTCCTATTTGCCTCACTTCTAAAAACACTTATTTAAAAGTAAGGACTAATATAATTGCACGCGAAGGAAAAGCAAGTCAGCCTCCACATGACCGCAGCTAATGGGCGACAGGTGTATGCTGCCAAATGTTCATGACACCTGACTGCCCTTGAGATTTAAACATGGATGAACATGGCATTGCATAGTTTGTTTATGCTCATATAGCTTTGGTATCAAGTTGACGACGAACTGCCTGGGCTGTTTGTAGAAGTAGTTTTTTAGCAACCCCATTATCTAGAGTGGTTTTCGATTTACCAATATACCACTCGGTCATCTAACTTGGACTTTCTTTTTTAGACAAGCTAATCGGTCCATCGCTGTTTTCAAGTAGCCTAAAACCTAAAGCGGTTACTTCAGCACCGAACATGGGATTTGCTTCCCAACTTTTGGGGAGTGGGCTTAAACACATCTTTGACAACGGATGCATTATATTTCACAGGAATTTCACTACTGACTATTCCTTTGAATGTGAAACAGGCAAAGCGTACTTGCTTAGGTGTTTATTCGCTCAGTGCTTGGACTACCCTTCTTCCCTCTTTTCTTTCATCGTGACAAAACGCAGTAGATGTACTGAGTGAATGTTTATCATCTGTCAATGCACTGGGTAACCATACAAATCCTGCTTCCAGTTACTTGGAATTTATAGACATTTCTCGCTTTGTTGCTTCTGCAATTCAAAAATGGACCTTAGTTTACAAACACCGCATTTTTATTGTCATCCACAGATCACTTTTGAATGTGTTCGTCCTGGTAACTAGCGCGACCTCATCCTATCGGGGCACCAATTTATTTCCATACAAACCACTTGAGCATGCTATAAGATCGAGTAAGTTTTACCAAGCCTTATTTTCTTTGCAAATGTTCCAAATGCAGAATGGCAGGTGATACTTTATGGTTTAACTGTCATGTTCCTTTGGACAGAACTTCTACTCCTGAATAAGAGATACTACCTCTATGGTGAAACCACCAACTCACAACCAGCCAGCCGGATCCGTTATCGAAGTACTGAAACAAGAAACGTTAACATTGACATTTCATAAACAAGTGCTCCATTAGGTATATCACGCCTAAGGTCAAGACTTTTTTGGCTGGTAGACAATACTCGTTTTGAATCCTCAAGCGAATGAAGTCAAAATTGCAACGGTATAAACGACCGAATAAAACGAACACAGTCGATAAATAGAGTACATTTCACACTCGTTGAACTGCCTGTTTGCACAAGCTTTTGCAATTTAGAAGCCAACACACACTCCGGAACAATGCCATGACACTAGCTAGCTAAGAATGCCGGTAGTAACATAAATCGCTTGTCCACGATCTGGGTCTTGCCACTCGTCTCATGAGTGGCTGAAAGACCGGTGTACTATTAGCGTTCCAAGTATTTTGGTATCTCAGCCGACTGCACGTGACAGCTTAGGTAAAGTTGGAAGTTGTACTTTTGCATAGCGTAGGGCGTAGTTAGTACACTCGTGATGTGCTCAGCAGAGCGCAGCATGCTCTGTGTGCAACGATACAGTCGTAGAAGGGCGCTTGTCCTCAAAGCTACAAGATGAGGTTGCTGTGATTTCCACGGAAAATGACACGCGTGCATCCGTGATATGCCACGTGATGATTACACAAGTTTCCTGGTGAAACCGCCTCCACTATCTCAAGACATCTCTGAACCGCCCCAAAACCAGTGCAAACTTTTTTCAGCTGACCTCGCCCATCACAAATGGGTATCCTGAGAATGCAACTAACTCCGAACTACTTCTTTTTTCCATGGCAAAAAATGAATGGTATTTTCGAGGTCATTGGTCAGGTCCATGCAAGATTGCTAGTCCGTACTGTTTTTTGATTAGTTAACTCATTTTTACTTGAAATCACTGAGTATCGCTTCGGAATGAGGCAAGTCTGGCTAGTTATATCGAACTAGAAATCTTAGTTTTCACAAGAATATCAGTCTGCTGCGTTCTGGAGAACCGTAAGCGGTTGTAGTGCACTCCCCCCGACTTTAACACGAGTACCAGTACGCACTAGCGAAGTTTGATCAGGACCGAAGAAGTATCGTCTGTCACAGTGAAACCAAAAACTGCCTACCTACTCACCTACCTACTCAAAGGAGCCAGTCGACAACTCAGGTACTAGTTGTAGCTGTCCTTACCAAATTCGTCGGCTACAAACTGCCGCAATTCAGAAGACGGCGTTCCGTATTCTAGTGAAGCATTGCACGTGCCCAACTCCTCTTCAAACAAGAGGGTAAGAGATGTCTGTTAGATGGTCTCGGTGCCTTCTCAAGCAAAACCGAACCCGAGCAACCGGCACTTCGCAGACTGCTTATCATTAAGAAATGCATTCAACTTACGAGCTTCGTCTGATTCCTTGACTCTCGCTCGGTTTCGGGGGCCGTTGGTTATATTTATAGTAGGCCACTGATAACGCAAGAGTATTGGTGCTTTTTTCCCGCTGCACGCACAACAAAGATCTCTTGTTAAGTCGAGCCCACAGTCTTGTGGATCATGCCGCTGCAACTTTAAAATTGAATACGCAACAAAAGGTATGATTAAGGATGAATTCAGACAAATTTCAACAAAATTAAAGTAGATTGTCGTCCTTTTCGTTCTGGGCATTCATGCAAAGAACTGCTACATTTTAAGACAAAATTCTTCCTTCCACACGTAATGGTTTTGGAGAAAATTGTATATGCCGGGAAAGGACCGGTGGCTAAGCCAATTACGAAGTTGAGCAGGTGTTTCTTAGGAACCTAGCGTTTTAGACTTTGGACCACAGTTCATAGTGCTTCCGGTTGATTGCTTTCCGCCACAGTTTCGTCTGAGATCAAGAGACGATTGTTGTTTGGGTTCTGCAGCTCAGCATAGTTGTTTAGTGCTAGCTTGAGTCCTGAAGAAACGCTGTGACTGTCAGTGGTGACCAGATTGCTGACACGTGTACTTCGCCAGTCCAGTTGATGTAATGTGGTTCATGAAGGTCAAGTACCCACTCGAACTGTGGTCGTGACGTGAGATCATTTCACCTTTTTTCACATCCCCACTACAGTTGTGGGGTTGGCCAAAAGGTCAGTTCCTCGTGGTTCTTCGGCTATCAGATAGTCTTTTCAGTAAGAATACTGTTACAATTCCAATAAACAATTTCCCTGCTGGAGCACAAACTGCACACGCTAAGAAAAAGTGGCTCGATAACAGTCCGAGCAGCATTAAATTCCGCAGTATGAACAACACGAGAGTCACTCTCAGAATCTCCCCCTCGCCTTCTAGTGACATGGCATAGAGGGGCAACTATTCCTATGCTGTTGGGCCAGAATTAACATACAGACCGAGCCAGGCCAGGTTGCTGAACAACAAGGTTCGGCGACACTTAAACCAAGGAAACAACCAGCAAGTTCTCTTACTTATAACAGGCTAAGCAATCACCTGTCAAACATAAGCAGCAGTTCACTCCCATTCCCAATGTGATTTCAGTCCATATAGTTGTGATGGTCTGCTTGATTCGTGTGATAACAGTGGATTGTCATGAGGTTGAAGCACAAGAAGGGGCACTTTTCCCCAGTTTCCTATTATCATTGAATGTGACTGCCTTGAACATCCGCTATTTTTAACATGCTGGTGGTGTGGTGTTCGGGTATAGGGCTGACATCATCCCTAAAATTTGCATGTATCTACACAGCAGGCTTAAGTTTAAAAGTGGTAATGGTTAAAACGTTTCCAGAATGTTCCCTGGCACTCAATGTTTTAAGGTTGTAGGCCGCCGGACAATTGCCCACTCAGGAACACCAGTTTCACGGTTGTCTTGGAAACGTTTCATTTTTCATTGTCAATAACACTGATATTCCTGCTTCACGCATGGCAAAGTAACCAAAATAACCATCTCAAAAACCCTGGCTAGCTTCCCAATTCGTTAGTACACTTTCAGTAAAGTCTGGGTAATCTCACTTTCAGACCTGAATTTAGCGTGCATCTCGCACCATCATCTAGAAGTTTTCAATACGTGTGGCTTTGCAAGTGGATTTGCTGTTCGAAAGCTGAGTTGTCCGGGCTGCTGGAAAAGGAGTATTATTATTAGTATTATTATCCCTTATGATTGTCATCCCTTATCCCTTACCTCGGTCAGAAAAGCATATTTTCAGCTGCTACGTGATATTATTAGATATTCTTGCCAACTTGATGCTCAAAATGCACAGTTATCCTTGCTCTAAGTTTTACCTAAGAATGGTCGTTGGTTTGTTCGCTGAGCCAGGCAACTTGATTGCAAACGTTTCATCACCAATCGAGGTGACATCATCAGTGCATTGTTAGAGAGCGTAGTGGAGCGTAGCGATGGGTAGCGATGTTAGATACCCAAGCAGTTATAATTCTCAATACTGTTCGAATTCCAAGCGTACGTTGCACACAACGACAATTTCCCATAAAAATGCGCTCACATACAAGGGACGATGCCTCATTAACATTAATTTTGTTACGAGTCTGCGGTTGTGAGATAGGCAAAATGTATATGTTTTTCTGCATTTCTCCATGTTTCTCCCTACTTTAAGGCTTCAAGTACGTTACTCAAGATCCGCTGTACAATAAAAGCCACTTTTTGCGGGTGAGAGGGGGCATAAAACCTTTTTCTACTTCGCTTGAAGCATTCTTGTGATGGGTCTATTGATGTTAGTACGCCTAAGAACCCCAAACTAGTCAAAGACAGATGAATCACAGTAATCTGATACCTGTGTTATCGAAGTGAGCCTGAAAATCTGACCTGAAACCATACTACTCACAAGCCGAGTGTCTGGTCTAATAAGTGTGCAAACATTCAGAATATCATATCCTCAAAGGTACTGCTATCTTTGCAACCTAGATTTTTTCGGGGCACTTTTGGCAGACTTGAGTACATTAATTTTCCCAATAGACCGGAACGACGAACGTTGATTTTGTGGAAGCCATTTCTGTTGACACAAACACGAACGTTAAATCACGGTATGCACTAACCTCCTCCAAATAAGGAAAGGGCCATTACTGAAGAGTTTTTTGCCTCCTGGACAGTTATCCCGTTGGGTTTGGCTGATTAAAAGAGGTTTTGAAATGTTTTGGTCTTGCGTTCATTTTTCGCATTGGAATGGTGTCAAATAAACTAATCTCACTCCATGACACTTAAGAACACTCAGATGACTGGGTACTTTTTCATTAATGCTCCAAGGAGAAATCCAAGCCCTCATTGATACGTATGCCTGTATGGAATCAATGGATACGACGGCAATGGTTAAGGTCCCCGTGGAAAGTTCGCGATACTTGGTTGACTATTTCTCACACATTTGTCTTTTCTTATTATCTGTATTTGAGGATTGCTTGATCGCACATACATGCTTGTTCACATTGAATCGGGTCACGGAAGTTGACGATCCTGATGTAAGCTTTTCAGTTTATGACACTTGTACCAAGTACGCATATGTAGACGATCGGGAGGACTTATTCTGGCTAAAGTGGAAACATTCGGCACAGAGTGGAAAATTTTGTTGAAAATGTCCGTAGACAACTGTGAAATGTATTGGAGGCTGATATTACTGACCAATTCCCCACGAGGGTATTGGTACTCGATTTAAAACCTAGAGCTTGTGGTTGTATCCTTTCTGTAATATCCTGTTTTTTTCGCACAAGCTGTCTTTAGCGAACACGATTGACTTAAAAAGCTCACTGTGAACAACTTATTCGTTAACCGAGCCGAAGGGCCTGGATCCAGCCGAACCTTGTCTTCAGTTTGGTGCTCTATTTGTGCAGGCTGTTCATGAACTAGGGATTACCAATGGATGTGAACTGCTTTTTAGCCACGACTAACCAGTCAACAACTTTATTCTGAATAATTTAACGCTCATCATGAATTCTCTGAATTAACTGATGTCTAATTGTTTTACTGTTGCTTCGTTTGCTCAAAGCTACGCTAGTGTTCACTTCACTCTGGTACCTTGGCCTGAAAACAGGACGTGGATGAATCCAAACCGCACTGTCCAACAGCTGGAGCACATGGTCACATGACCCACGTGACGGGTTCTAATCAGGTAGCGCTCGCTGCATTAGGGCGTGTGACCGCACGTGACACCTAGGCAGAGAACAAACTTAAAATTCCCCTGATCCTCTACACCGCTGAAAGTGCAATACGCGAAGACGGACGAACCGTGAGGCGAGTGAGCAAGGCGAACATATAGCTACGTGTTGACATTGCTAGGAGTGTTCAGAATACCTAGCGATAACATCATTAGTTCGGATAAGAACTTATCGTTGCGTGAAAAGCAGAGGAGGTACTTTCGTCGTTTTGCGATGAAGCCACTGTGCTCGGATGAAGAAGAGTTTGTGCTGATATACAACAGGAACGGAGAACCCACGCGAGTAACCAAAAAGGGAAAAATGCGAATTCTCGCAGAAATCGAAGGCAAGCCACTGTGGCAAAGCAAGAGTGGATGGCATCCTAACCGGCTTTGCCGGCCACCAGCGACTGAACGGCTGTATGAATACTGTTGGAGAGTTAAAAACGGCTTGCTCGGAGCTGAAAGTCGCAATGCGTCCAAGTCCTCAGCACCAGTGTAGACCAGCCATCAGTCGGCCCAAACACGATGACATGACAATCGACACCGGCAACAGTTACTTGTTTAGAGTTGACGCACCGGAACCATCCGTCGATTATCCTGAGAATTCGGCGTAATACCTCACTGTAGTACCATGCTAATGTTCCCAAGGTTCGCGTTGGCACAGCTTCAAGGTGATGATGGATAAACTGGCGGTATTCCGCTACCATACGGTTAGTAATATCGTCATCCCTAGGATGATGAGTCACGGAGACTGCCATTCGAAGAATTCAAGGAAGCGGCGAAACCTTCATATTGAAAATTTACCATTCAGTGCACTTATCTAACAACTACTAATAATAATGTCACTGCCATAACTATCTATATGATGATCCTCAGCTCCGGTCAACGAAAGTTCCCTCCCCAGGAGGAACCCAAAAGAGGAAACACCCTCTTTGGGAGACGATTTTGTGAAAATCGACCCAACAAAACGGCGGTACAGTCTACAAACTGTACATCCGGCCGAAGAAGAGTCTAAAAATTCGAACACCCTTCAAAGCTTCCGTAAATTCCCACTGAGTGTGCGAGTGAAGGACTTTGTGTGCGTGAATTACATACAATTTAATGCTCAAGTGAAATAAAAGATAGGCTGTAACTTGGAGAATCTGCGTACTTCCAGACAAGGTTAAACCGGTGATAGTCCCTCAGCGAAGCTCCAACAATCATCTTTTATTTCTTGCTTAACCATGCTTAGTAATTTTTCGGTTGATTACATACTAAGGTCATCTTCTTAAGAGGTAACACCATATCTTTTTGCTGTTGGCGAAACTCTGAACGCAGTAAGAGTGTCATCCTACTCGCGAGTATTTTGCAGCATATCTACATGCTTAGGAGGCCGCCCCTATATTTATTTCCCTGATATTTCATTGTTTTATATAGAGTGACGATAAGAACTGTCGGAATTGATAAATTCCAATCGCAAGGCAGAGGTCGTTGGTATTAGACTACCACAGCAGACCGACTTTTAACGACCAAACTGTTACACATGTACCAATCCTTAACTTACAGGGTCAGGGGGCTGGGCTTGTCAAACTTCATCCATCGACCATCATGGCAGAACAGGGTATCCAGTATGGATCCAGTATGGATCAAAGGGCTGTTTAGCTGCGCTCATTGTCACCCAGCTTATTCAAGTCTATTTGGGGGTTGCCCGCAGCAGTCTCGCAACAAAATGAACCCAGAAACCATAGTTATCCACAGCAAACCACCTCAATTAAATTTAAAGACCCCTGAAATTTCCGGATACCCGTTACACACTGAGAAGAATATGAACAAGTATAACTGTGCTTGGACATAACCAAAATCACAGAATATAGATCTCATTCCGCGCTTGTGCATTGCACTGAGATAGGAGCATAGTCAAATGTGCAAGTTGATACTTCAATTTAAGCATCCAGTACACTGTTAGTATATCATTTCCTTAGCTCAACTGGACAACTTCTAAGCAGTGGATACCAGCACTCTGGACAACTTCTAAGCAGTACTCTTGTCTTCGGTTCGCAGTGTTTTCAATCAACTTGTGAGCTTCACGCAAGCACTACTGCAAATAAAATGGAACCATTTTTATAGTCATGTCATTGTTTCTGAAAACATGGGAAACTGTACCTGAAAACAAATCTGAGTGTATATTTCAGCCAATAACTTACCACATGTCAAAGTATTAGTAAGTGATGTAAGGTTCAGCTCGATGACGTATACACTAAACGGTTCTTCTGATAACGATGTTATTCATTTGGGCAGAATACTCTATCCATAATCTTAACAACAGTTGAAACCAGTAAGCTGACCATTTGCCCTCGAAATCCGATAATTTTATCGCAACTGTGGACATTTTACCATCGTTGATAATGGGCAAAGCGTGGAATGCTTCGACCTTCACAGTGTCTGTTCCACAGGCTGCGCAATTTGTCTCCCTTATTTCTGAGGCCAACTATAATGACCTGTTCAGCTGAAAAATAACACTGATGAAAGAAACAGACTTTTCCGCTATTGCTACTGATGTTGTTGATCATTGTGCTGCCCAAGTTCTGCTACGACCAGACTGTGGTCTGCATCCTACTCAGGAACAGTACGACCATGAGGGAAGTTACCTGCAGTAGTACAAGTGTTTACTGCTACAGAAACTTGGAGCTCTGCAATACAGGTCATATGAATGGGTCTAATTTTCTTATTCAACGAGGGCAGTCAACTCGTAGTCTCAAGGTGCGAACGCTGCACAAAGAACCAATATTTGAAGCTTTACAGTAGAAGCACTATATTAAAATCAATGTAAGGTCACAGTAATCATATACAAAACATCTCGTTATACTGAACGACATCTGCGTCCTCCGATATCACGGGTACTTCAGATATGTATAATTCCAGGATGGAATCCCATGTGACTGCAACGTATAATACCCTTGGTGCAAACGTTAGTTTTAGCAACCTTTAAAACACTGTAGGATCTGTCATCAGCTAAAAAACAACTATTCTTTACCAAGCGTACCTGAACTCAATTAGTATGACATCAGCTGAGTGGAGGTCACTCACAGTAGGTCGACTGCTTTGAGTGGAAATATTTACAGTATTGGCTAAGATCTTTTTAATCTCTACTTAGTGCGATTCGATTGGCAATATAGAAAATCAAACAGGCGCTTCAGATCGAAGTTATTTTTTCTTTTCTTACCTACAGAGGATGCTGTATTCTGTGTGTCTATGGTCTTATTTGGTAGCTCGGTGGTATTAATTACGTCAACAGTGTAATATAAGATTTTCGGTGAACGAAATGGACGAGTGCTGACTTCAGTGCTGCATATAAACTATCTAAAAGATGATTATCTATGGACTTCCACTGTCTTTCCATTGATTTACAACGAGAATACTGAAAGTCAGTCCATCCTTATTTAGTTACGATAAACTGAGAAACTGAACTTTGGTAATTAAGTGGTTTCACTGTCAGAATGAAATACAGACAATGCATCAAACAGAAAACATTCACCGCAATTGTTTCACCTTGGCATGTTAAGAAAGTCATGCTCGACTTCATGCTGTAGTAAAGAAACTGAGAACAGCAGAGTAATTATTTCGGACGAAAATTACTTGGCGAGTGGAGTGCATGATAAGTCCATACGAATGAGACTACTGATCATGGCCGTTTGGGGCTTAATAACAGCGAATAATGACGCTTATTATTCGTTCACTGCCCAAGATTCAGTCTAGATCCAGTCCTATCAGCTAGGGTTATTCTGACCGTGAAAGATTAACATGATGGCATGGTTTGCGTTCTTGTGATGGTCGATACTCTGACATATTTTAACCAGGCATCGCACATCACCTCTATGAGCTGGAAACAGGTCCAGGTGTTGTCACCTATTCTGGTATCTATCACTGCGAATTCACCGATTCCAGTGCCCCTGGTGTCCTCCATTACGAAGGCCTGTCTGTCAGACTGTGACAGCAACTTTAAGGGTATAGATCTTCGTCACAGAAGAGGACGCGAATGACTGCAACAACACATCGAGTGAAGAGCACTTTTTGGCTTGCGAGTAGAGTGAAGAGAGTGACGTATGATGAAAACTTCACTCTCTCCAGATTTCATACACTTCGCATTATCTACTAAATGATATTGTAAAGATCTGCTCATTGCTCAGTGAAAGCAACCAACAACTGGCCGAATTTTGACCGAGAAGTTCCCGTTGTGACTATTTTTGTTACGGTGATTGCGGATTATTCGTTGAAGCTGGTGGACCGTATTTGTGTTATTCCAAGAGAGCTTAAAATCTTCCACCGAAAAACAATGTTCTTAACTGACGTTCAACTCTGAGCCTTCACTTGCCGGGGTTGCTTGACTGATGTTGCTGGGACCACCTGCGGTCTGAACGCGGATTCGAACCACCGACCTCCCGTTTACAGGACTGAGCGACGAAGGACGCTCGCTGTCCGTCGTCGCGCCCTGGCTGCGCACCCAGCCCACCGAATGTGCTATCGATCACTCGGTCGACGGGTCCCATCTCGTCAAGTCCGGCTTTCCATCAGCGCTAGTTACCAACTCAGCAGTAGTTACCACCTCAGCACTAGTTGCCAACTCAGCACTTATCTGCTCCAGCTCTGGTCTGTCTGTGTTGCATTCCTAAGACAAGCTTATGTACAGTGTATTTGGGATCGCTTGCATCGCTTGCACAGGCGCGATGTCACACTCGGTAGACATGATTTAGATCGTGTCCTCTGCACAACCACATGCCCGAGAGGACGGTATCGTCGTTTGCTTCCCACACTGCGTGCGCCATGTGCAGGTGGGTACGTAAGCATGAATGTGAGGGTTGGACGACCGGAAAATAGTCAGGCTAGAGACGCGGTAGAGTATGGAGCTCGACGTGGGAGCCTTTGCCAGTATGCGGACATCTAATCCTACAGTGTGGAACATGCAGCACGTAAAAACAGCGGGAAAACTAACGTACCAGAAACAGATTGTAATTACAAGAATAGCGCATCAAGAACGAGCGAAATTACACGACGTGTCAACACACCTGTAGCTTTAAGCCCACGTTGCACCGCCCGGCAACCAGATGAGTAACTATCCAGCTGACCGACTAATACTCGGACAAAAATGTCAGTTTCTCTCTAGCAAAGCTCAGACAGACTTCAGCTGTGGTCACCTTTTGGCCTCTGGGCTACGACGGTGAATTTAGGGCTGGCAATCAGTTACTAATTTTCAAATCATTCTTAAGTTACGGTTCTTTGAAAATCGATTGTTATCTGAAAATGCAGATACAAGCTGGGTCCGTTCAGAATATCTCGAACTAAGCCAGCTGTGCCCACCTATAAAGATGAATAACTTTTTTTAGGAGGCTGGAAGTCTTCGGACGGAAAGTTGCGTCGTACTTTCTGCCAATGTAGCATAATTTAGAGGACTTCCATGTTGGAACACAGCCGGCCTGCACCGCCATTCTGGTCCTATTCTGTGCATCCTATTCAGACATGCTGTACATATCTTTTATGAGTAGTATTGGTAGGCTGGTGGCTCGGGCGTTTACTTTGTTGCCAGACGACAGTTGTTTTGTGCTGGGGTGTCATTGTGACGGTGCATAAAGAACTTAGACTTAAGCGGCGTGTTTCGCATATCTGGTGTGCACATTCGAATAATGTCCAAAAGTTGGGGCGTTGCTCACGTGCCACACGTGATATCCAATATCTATGCCCTCGTATCGTGACTGGGTAACAAATCGCGTGCCGAGAGGAAAAAAGTGCTCTTAGCATGGCTTGGCTCATGGATTGTGGTGTCGTAATAACTGCCATCAGGGTTGATGGGTTGCGCGTAAGGAAGGAAGCCTTCCAGTCTGAAGAAAGTATACCGAAATCCATTGAAGTTACTGTTGTCCACCAGTAAAGCTGAATTGTCCAAGACGGTACTGTAACCGGAACATATTTCACACTATAATCTTTCAAAGCTATGCCTATTTGAATAGAGTTCATAAAGATATCAGGGAAGCTCCTTATTGAGTTGCACCCTACTGAGTCTGAACAAGCTGTTTGTATAGACACGTGGTCTTGTTTAGATTATATCACCGGTCCGAGCTCACATTTCCACAATTACAGAGGAAATTCAAATACAAGGTTGATTCTGTTCACTTAGAAATAATATATCCGTCAGCGTAATGGAAAATGAAACAGTGGCACGATTGCTTTTTGTTACATGTACACGATGAAGATGGAAGGATGGATGGAAGAGGGGACAGAATCGCGAGGCCTCAGGATGTAGTGGAGTTCTGGCAAATTCAGGGAGTGATAAGAACAAGCTTGATAGAAAGAAATGCTAAGTTGCTGAACGAGGGCTCTGCTTGCATGTAATTTGTTTCTCATGGTCTCTTAGTCTGATGTGAACGAGTTAAAGTTGTAAAACTTCGATGTTTTCAAGATGAGGTTTGAGGTACAAAGTTGAAGGCTTATTTAGCAGGGTGTCCATGAACCCTGAACAAATTATGAGTAGGTCATTTGCGGGGTCCATCTAAGATTGTCGTTCCTTTCAGGATGGGGCGCAGTCGATGACAGCAGAGAGAGCTGTTTACTTGACATCTAGCGCAAGGATTTGTATCTCAACTGTTACACAGTGGCCTGAAGTACTTCAGTGTTCGTGGCAATGGTTCGGAAAAGAAATGTCATTTAGCCTTTCCATCTTGGTTTGTTCCTAAGCCTCACCTTTGACTATTCGTGGGATGAAGTTCACCGGTAGCAGTATGCCATTTCTTGCACCATCCCTACGGATGATTTTTAATGACCAACGTAGTGTGTTCGTAAATGAACTCGAAATCTCTCTGGGAATCGTCTTATCTGTATACGGCGTGGGCATTACTTTTCACGGCAAACATTACGGCCTACTCAGTGAGTAGATGCCAAGCAGCCGTTTTGTTTAGTCATATTTGGAAGCATCTGGGCAGAATGAGCCAGATCATGGCTCCCAGAGAATGATACCATAATGTGGGAGGAAAATAAGCTTTATCCGTGAATGCAAACTCCAGAAGTACTTGAACTAATTCATCCCATACCCTCGGCTTTGAGTGAATCGATAATCTTTAGCTTTCAAGCTATTGTTTGACATAAATTTTCTCATAAGACGGTTATTTACATATCAAGATGGACGAGGAAATCATGTTCAGCTTGGCAGTTGAGACGGACCAGACGAGTCAGATGGGTCACATGTGCGTTCAGTGGATACATCACTTTCATTTGAACAACATTCAACTTCCTAATGTCGCGTACTGATTAGTTGATCTGACTCCATTTTCATGTGCATACTGTAGCCAAATATGGGAACTTCTAATCACAGCTCCGAAGTATTTTACTTGATTTTGGGACCCTTGGTTGTACCCAGCATCCTAACTCCCAAGTTATGATGAAGTAACATCCAAATACTCTATGTGACGATTCCAACCAACATCACAGAAAAGAGCTGGATCCATTATAGCACGGGCTGTACAGTCAGTCCTTCGACCTAGGAACATTCTGCCCGTGTAGGACTTCTAGTTTCCTTAGTAAGGTGAATGTTCCTGTAGCCCAGGTGTGCAAAATCGTTCCAGTGACACACGGATGATATTCACCGGTCAGCGGAAATCGACGACACTAAACTACGAAAAATAGTGGACATCTTATGAGTAGTGTGTTAAGTAGAGACAATGTATTGCGATTAATCGAAAATCGAAAACTGCAAGATGAGGCCGCTTGGTGCGGCACATTCAGTTGAAGCAGACGACCATAAACGAGAGATTAAGCTGGACTCAGTTGATTCTCCTGTCAAAACCAAATTTGTGTGCAAATATGAGTACTTGCCGAATTCTGTGCAGTTTGGGTTCAAGTAGAGCACAAGGTCGACGGAAAAACTGGGGGTTACGCTTACCTGATGAGCTCCCGAAAAGGTGAAACCGGTCGTGGTCTGTCGGAGAGTTTTCAGAAATCTTACGACTGGTGCGGTACACCTTTAGAAGTAGTTTATCACTGTTGACTCAAGCATGCATTCGCGATAACAAGTATCGTTAAAATGGTAATCAAATCAGTCTTTTGTTCATGATGTTCAACAGGTTTTGATCAAACTTGTATTCATAACTTTTTATCTTTATATGATATTTTGAAAAGTCAACTACCTGTTCTCTGAGACAACATTTGAGCTAAGCATTAGGTTGGGGAAATATAAAAAGGAATAATTCGAGTCCCACGCCACCATATTTCCACTTTTTCGGTGAGTTTCAGCTCCATGTGTATCTAATCCGGCGTTCAGTTACGAAATAAACCGACAGAAATTCGGGAGCATACCTTTCCGACCGGCCCCAGTCAGGACGGAACAAGAAGCGAGTTTCTGACGGACGAGTTTTCATCAGTCCTATATATATATATATATAACGAAAATGAATATATGGGTCTGTATGCAATATATGTGGTT
The DNA here is from genome assembly GCA_003604175.2 of Clonorchis sinensis. Taxonomy (NCBI): domain Eukaryota; kingdom Metazoa; phylum Platyhelminthes; class Trematoda; order Opisthorchiida; family Opisthorchiidae; genus Clonorchis; species Clonorchis sinensis. The sequence continues at coordinate 102,342,342 of CM030369.1, forward strand.
TATATAACATTTCTTATCAAGCAGGTGTTTATATAAGAGTCAGCTATAGAAGCGCGAGTTTATCACACTGTTAACAAGCCGCTTGTACCTGAATTCTTTGGTCATCTACTGTCAGCGGGGGGTTTGTCAGTAGGAATTGCGCTGGAGACTCGTGGGATGCGCACTGCTGATGACTCCCGAATGGGATGCACTAACTGTACAGTGCTTCTCGGCTTTTCAGAATACATTGTCTTCAATTACAGGATGGAATTTCGATCAGAAAATCCCAGGCTCTCCTCAGAATGCCAAAAAACTAAGAGTTAACCATTCGGGTGGATGGTTTGCCTGTTTACACGAACTTTGCTCATTGGCTTTACCATCCACTCATCTTCATGGTCCTTGTGATAAACTAAACTGCTCACCAGGAAACTGCAAGCAGCCTGTTTAGCAACCTAGATGCACACGAATATAGGTATTATTTCTGTAAGGTGATTCGAACCGATATCTGGTCATGGGCTTTGCCTGGAAGTTCACTAAATATTGTTATAATCTCGTTACTCCATACAAGGCGCACTCGACTTAATGTTCTTGAGGCACACTGAGGTGAGGGTGTCCTATGGATTGTTTCAACTCATGAGAAACAACATGAGAAATAACAGCAGGCAAGCCAGGTATGCAATAAAACTTCCTACCTCTAGAGGGACTACCACTTCCACCTAGAAAGTCGGTGATTTCGTTCCTCCAGGAACTATTTGACCATTGACGAAAGCTCATGTACCTCATGACCTATGCAGAAACCTGCTTTACGCTAAAATGGCCGCAAGATAATTTTGGACGACGTGAGCCAACATACCTATGACATCTGGAATGTCAAAAACCTTGGTGGAGATTTCGTCTTGTAAGTGAGACCAGTCTATGCTGAAAGGCCGAGAAGCACTGTTTTCAGCATAGATTAACTTCACGTACAGGACCAAACCTCCAACCAACTGACAAAAACCTGTTTGAACCGGACCGACAGAGTCAAGCTCAGAATCGTACTGGTACTACCTGAGTTTGAGCTTATCCTTTTATCCAGAATCTTCTATTTAGGCCCCTCGATTACTAACATTGTCATAGATGATGATTGTAGAATATTTGTATTTCATTTACCGGTTATGCCGAACGATGACTTGTATGCCAGCTACCGCAGCAATGCACCAGTATCAGATACCAGTGCGTTGCCTTCTTCTACTAATGGGAAAAACGCCCTTGCAAATAATGGGAAGGGAACAGCCTGATGTTCTTAGAGGACACGATCAAGAAAAGATAAACACCTCTTTGAAATGAGCGACCTATAGAGGTGAAACGCAAGACCTCGCTCTTTTTCGAACCTCGATAAAAACCGGGGCATAGTGGTAAACTATAGCTTGGTAATTCGACTAAAAATTGACAGCATGGTAGCCGCTGATATCTGTTACATGACACGTCCTGTACGGTTTCCAACGAGGTGCAGGAAGATTCATGTGAGCCCTGGCCAAGAAGACAGGGAGATCTCACACAACACCGTTCAGCTGTGGCCGTGGCATTGTCATGCCATCGTCTTTTTATCTTGGAATCTTTACCCGCGAGTGCTTGATGAGGTAAACAGCGTCGTCGTTCGCAGACGAAAGCTGTTTCTCGAGTGAAAATTAACATTTGTGTGACCTCTGAATGATCATGTGCGATAGTGAGGATCTCTGTCACTAGTCGTTTTTTAGTTTAGATAACCCTACATCCCGTTATATGGTATAGTAGGATATGGATGACATTTTTGGTGGGGTATTTAAAGAAGTATGCTAAAAAAGGTGTCGTTAGTGCACTGTATTTAAGCTACCGAGAAGCCCACACAGTTTACCTTGATGCAACAACCGAAATTAACGTTGAAAGTAAGTTGTTCAGAATGGGTTGCATTATAGTTGTATCAGAGAGGAATTCAGTGAATACTGCGATGAGTGTATCATCTAAATGGTAAATGTGTCGCATGAAGGCTTCAGGTAACGAGTGATCACGAAAGAGCCTGGAAGATGGTGGCTTTGTCGAAGGTATGCTCAAGGTGATGGGTATTCAGTTAAGACTTTAGCAGTCAATTAGCAATTTTTTTCAGCGGAACTGGCCAAACCATAGGTTTCTAGGTGCAGCTGCTAGAATTGCTCGGAGGGTCAAGGGAGATGGCTTTCATGCTTGAACAGTGCTCTACACCGCATCGGTTTGACCCACACTACTTGCGGTGTCGCGCGTACGGTTGGGTTGGACACGGCAACCCGGCTGTGATGACCGAGGGTGTATACTTTGAATCTGCTTTGATGTGCAGCAATAGACTTGATTTGAGTACATTCTGTCCAGTGGAACAAATAAGTAGCAGAACGTGAACAAAGCAATCAGGTGCCATGCACGCAAACTGCGCATTTTGGAAATGACCCTCTAGATCCCAAAGCAGTTTTAACGCATTTCAGTAGCAGTTATCATCATGAAAATGAATTTCTAGCTGTTTGACTAGTACCTTGTTTGATAGTAAACTCACAGAGCTTCGACCGTTAAATGCTCAAATACGAGCTGGGGCAAACCTTTCGCTACTGGATACGATTACCATTAAGACCACACACATTACTGAAATGTTCTACCAAAGCGTGGCCGCTTAGATCGTCAACAGTGAACTCCGTACTGTTTTTTTTCTTGTAGTCATGCTGTATACCTAAGTAAGCAAGTCATCGGTAGCATAAACGGAACCTCTGGAACAGTGCCAACTAAGTGTCTCACCGAAACTAATCGGATTAGTGTGACTGGTTCTAAATAACGTCATTTTGTGACAAGTTTGGCTCCAAATAGTATAAATTAGCGAATGCTATTCTGTCGCTTGCTGAGGTCCAGCACGCGCAAACAAGATAGATGTACGGAAATTAGCTGGATTCCCAGTCGGCGTTCGAATGTTTTACGCATACTTCGGAGTAACCTTGATAGTGACTTCAAATAAAAACGCCTATTATCAAAGATGTGGTCGGATCCCGAAAAGTCCCTTCACCCGAGCTCTCTTATCATTGTTGCATCTCATCAGCTGAGAGGTTCACTTGTACCGTGGGTCCCTCTTCGCTCAAGGAATGAATTGAACTGTAAGGAATTTCACTCAGTTGGAATGATAGGACCAAAAATGGTCGGTTTTCTATTGCGGGTGTACCTCACATGAACTTGTCACCCTGTATTCAATAGCAGACTGATGTTACTAGTGTCTCCATTCTCCTATAAGGAGACACCGTATAAGGGTCTCTCAGTGAAGTGGGAAAGTACGAAGAAGTAACGTTTGCAGTTAGGGGTAACATGTCACAAGTTAACGCCTTCAGCCAATAAATTTCTGAAATGGAAGCATTTTGCAGTATATAGTGGAGGGTCTACGGAGGTTTTATGCGTTTTAGTCAACAATGCAGCTAAAGGATCGGAGCAGTGAAATCAAACAACGGCCGGTTGACAAGGTCAACTAAGTGACGGATTAGAAGCTGAACTAATCGCAACGAAGTAAATTTGAACAGCTGGTAGAGAGTTTGGAACGACGTCCAGGACCATTGTTTGTGCACTAAGAAAAACTCAGTGAAATACACTCATTTGCATACCAATTGGGTTTTGACCAAAAACTCGCCTGGAACTCAGATGAATCTCTCGTTTATGATGTTCTTAAGCAACTGAATGTGCTGCACCAGGTCGCCTCATGTTTCAGTTGGTGCGCTATTAGAGATATCGCAATAGACCTAATACACTACTCAAAAGGTCGAAGGGTTTTCGTCTACCTTATGAATAGTGTGTTACCTCTATACAAAAAACTCAGTGATTTTGCTCAGAAGAATGATACAGTCTATAGAGGCCTTGAATGAATTCTGGGCTCATGACGGTGTATGATAGCCCCTGGACATTCTCTGAGCTGAGGCGGTTTATTAGAAAATCGCGTTTTACACAATGAATACCAGGCTAAGAAAAACCTACAGTCCCTATCGAAGTCTGAAGGATGCCCATATCGAGGACTGTCCTGGTATTATCCGAAAAAATTATCCCAAAACCATAGAACCACCGTAATAATAAGGACGTGGAACGTAACGTCCTCGCCTGTATACTGCCTGACATATTGGCAGCACACCAAGTTGCGCAACTGTTCGCGCACGAACGGGTGAATGCAGTTGAGTAAGTTAAGGTTTTCAAAGCTCTGCAACAAATCAACAGATTTCGGCTAACGATCTTCCGTAAATGAGTTTGACGGAACTGACGTCGAAATTAACGCCAAAAATAAAGCTGTCGAAACCCCCTTGACTTTAACTTGTGTTATGACGGCACCTTCAGTTAGACAGTAGCCGTAAGTTAAAAAACTCCCATGTGACATTTCTTATCGGAAAAGCGCTTCAAGATCTTATACCGGTCGGTTAGAAGAGCCAATTACCAACGGGTGGAACACTTATGATGCAAATAGCACGTCTGCTTAGAGGAACTCAAAAGGTCATTAAACAACTGTGCAGATGATTGTTCTGTGATGTAGTCTAAACTTACTGAGGCAATCAACCAAATATTATTCTACAGGGAGATGTACATAGACCGTTCATCGTTGGTGTGCACAAATGAAGTTTTTTGTAGCATTCTTTCACTCCATCTAATCGCTTGTGGAATATAGCTCTTACCCAGCTGAAAATGAGTATGGAATGCCATGAAGGACCTACGTACACAGTGCGTTGACGGAATCTTGTTAGATGGGGCACGTACCTCGTCCGTGATGCCGAAATCTGTCTTCTGTGACATGTTCCTCACTTTTTCATCTTCCAGGTTGACTAGCTCTCCAGATTTATCATTAAGTAGAGAACATAATCTACCATGAATTGATAAACATAACCTCCCTGATAAAATAATGTTCGCGGGTTGATCGATTGCTAAATCCTGTTGTCAAACTCATTCCAACTATTGGAGGATTATTCTTCACCCACTGGTCATGTTTGTCGATGAAATGTAGAGTTGGTCTTCAGAATTGGTTGCCCTACTTTAACCGCTGACATTTTGGTGTATTCCCGTGTTTGATTTATCATGGCAGTTGAGTCGCATTCGTATTTGGAAAACTCGAGGTAAAAGAGGGTTTAAGAACAAGGTGTTATTTATCCGCGAAATGAGTGAGCGTTGACGCGGTGACGCGAGTTGATGCGAACGCGTGAACTGTAAGGCGGTAGCGACGGAAGGTCTTTTGGTACTTAGCGGAAGATGGGGTGGGGCCAGGGGGCGCTTGACCGGCAAGCCGGAGTCAACGTCTTGGTGGAGCTGGTGGAAGGCATGAGTTTTCTGTTTATGCCAGAGAAAAATTGACTTGCCGTTGTCTGCAATAAACTTTCATGGAAAGTTTGAACTTGCGTGATATCATGGGCCCTAGAGAGACGTTCGGGTGGGGAGGGGGCAGAATACTACGCTCTACCTTCACCAGCGAGATCCAGTGGTGTGCACGTGAACCACGAAGGCAACTTCAGAGAACAGCAGTTGAGAAACTCTATGGCTTCATCAGCGTAAACCGTACGTAGATAGTTGCTAATAGTTTTACCTTGTCTAATCTGTATCCCGCGACTTTTTTCGACTGAACTAGACGATCCTCGTTTACCTGTGAGGGACAGGGATATCTTGTTTATTATCGCCCATGAATCTAGGCTATTCAGCTCGATTAACAGTTGCAGAACTGCGCTTCTATCAAGTGAGTGAGCCCACAGTACTTGGAGTTGTTCGTAGCATTGACTAGGAGACTAATTTAGCCACCGTTGAACTTGTATTCTGTGACACATTTCATGATTTGTCTAATCATACACAAACTGCGTGCCTACTCCTTTGTATGGGAAGTCCGCTCATAACTAGCACCATGAGTGCGCGCCAGAGGTTTTAAGCTTGATCTGTTAACATCCTGACTCTCCATAGGTCAACGCGATTTAGCTGTCGTATCGAGCATTGTTTGGACTCCCGATTTCTGAAAAGTTCCCCTGTTGGGAGTTTATAGGGGGTAATAATTGTCAAATATGTTTGGCCCACTTGTATAATCTGGAATTCTGGCCATCGATACATTGGTGGAGTTCATGGGGCAAGTATAAACTAGTTAATTCGATGGAATTTTGAAATGCGTATCTGCCGGCGATATAACCGTAAGCAGAGTGGCGCCTATGGACGTTCGCGTTCTGCACCACACCATTCTTAGTCAGTCTGATGACAGCTACACAGGTATTAACCAAGTGCTTTAACTATTCGGCTAAGTATGTTTTCCGCGCTCTCGTAGGTGCTGCAATCAACTGAATGAAGACACTATTAGAAGTTAGGGTTCATGACATGGTTAGCTGTGATTTCCAAGTCCGTGGCGTAAGTACAAAGGTACAAAGCAGCTTTGACCTAATTATAGTAACAAACATACTCTTCTTACTCTACGCGGTATGTATGCGTAAAGCTTTGGCCTGCATGTTAGCTGGGATAGTCTTCATGTGAACGGGAAAGCAACATCCGCGGTTAAAACCATGGTACGCCTCGGCTAGGTTTGGCAGCGCGGAATGGAAAAAATTAGAGCAGAGAGGGCGAAATCAGGGTGGCTCGGCTAATTGTAGGACAATTTTGGCTAGACGTGCATGACCAGCGTGTTGTCCTATAAGCAGCAGTAAACTCGCTTTGGACAGTGGTGTGACACAGGCCCGATGCCGATTGGTTGAATCGTCTAAGCCCTATGCCCAACTGACCAATCAGTGAACAGCGTTTTACTTGCACTTTTGCAATTGGCTTGCATATCGCATGGATAAATCGCAGAACACTGGTCAGCCGAAGATTGGATTGAAACTCAGAGGTTGTCTGGTCCACCTTAGAATGTAATCAAGTTGTGTACCTATTTATTTTACGAAAAGACGTATGAGGAAGATATCTAAGATGACGTCATATCGTCAGGTGGAACTTTTAATAGCTGTGAGTCTTTCACAATGTCTGCGATTCCTGGCTGTGCAAACTCGCCTGGGCTAAGTTCAGTTGACTCAGTGTCAACTATCTGGTCAACGCATTCCGTCAATCCTTCATTGCCCAGTAACACGGAGTTCCAGTCAATTGATCGACAGTGTTTTTCTCCTTGCCAAAAACCAGAGGCAGCCAGTGTAAACTCCTACCATCCTTCTGTGTTGACTACCCGAAACCCGTGGTCTGCAAAGTTGGCGGGAATTCATGAGGCCGGATTCAACGGTGTGGGCCATGCCAACTCCTCCACGCATGTGGGCTGTCATGGAGAAGTGATTAGTTTTCGCTCATGTGCTGCTCCAGGTGGAATTTGCCATGCTTTCCAGGGTACACGGACATTCGATGAACTGCACTTACCCTTTACGACAGTCCGAGTAACGTGCGCTACAGCTGGATGTAACTACGGTATGTACATTTTCCAGTTCTTTGATCTCCGCATTTTTTGTTTTCATGAGTATTTCTCTCTTCGTCATTTCTTCGTGTATTTTCCGAAACCCAGCCCGATCTCTGTAGAAGGCTATGGGTAACTAGAGGAAGGGGAATTTTATGCCACAAACCCCCTTTACTCGCAAATTAAACCGCGATACGATAGCAGGGCAAGGAGAGCCTGTTACCTTTAGATAAAATGTTGACATATGAATGATTGAGTTTCGCTTACTCTTCTGGTGAAACCGGAAGATACGCAACCAAGAGCTGGCATTGCATCTGAGTATTACTGAACGACATGTTGGATCGTACGAACCGCTTACGGGGGGTTACTCTATGTTTTGGCCGCAGGATGATACGGTTTGAGACACGCCTTGTTATACTGTTTTCATTCAGGCACCTCTGAACCGAAGTTCTCCTAGTGAACCGTCCAACCCTATGTATGGGAGGATAGACGACATAAACTTGGCAGTGGGTTGCAGAACTATGTGGTTTTACAGAGGAACTGAACGGTGGAAGGGATGTGGTAGGAATAGATTCGATTTTCAATGGTTCCCAGTTTATCTAATCTTCAATCGATCGTTAGCCAAAGGTCCAAGACACTATCCTCAGATTTTTTTTCACAACACGAAGCACGATGGTTGTTGGAGCGAAGCTCATGTCCTCCAGATCCTTGACAGGGTGTTTCTTCCGAAGTAAATGTTAAACTCGTATAGGGTCTTGAGCTTAGCAGATTGTTAGCCTGAAACTCATAGTTGTCGCTTTGGGTTTCCCGAAAACGTTATGATCATTCGAGGTAGGAAAATATCCGTCTGGACCGTATTCCCTTATACAGCTTTCAGGACACTGTCCATCAGATCCAACGCACACGTCGTATATGCCACAAAATGAACAGTTTATTAGAACCTGACCATGGCGGAGTTCTATAGACAAGTAGCATGTAGAATGGAAGTGGATCTTAAGCCTGTGGGCCCACACCCATTGACCTTCTACTGGTTAGCACCAAAAGGGTGAACGGCGACTGGTTCCAGTGTTTACTTCCCGAGGATGCCTATACTCATACACAGTCGTATAACTTGTCGTTTCGAAATGACAATAATGTACTTGATTGCCTACTTGATTCAGTCGTAACTTTAACTGAGTTTCACCTGATCCCGATCCCTATAAAAATTTAACCACTTTTCAGCTACTGTTGGGTGAGTTAGAAAAATGGCTTTGTCATTCACATCTTTCAGCCTAGAGGATAAAGTGATGGAGATCTTTTACGACCACAGTGGCTCCCTTAAAGAAAGGACATGACCAAGAAAGGGTAGAATAAACAGCGGTTGATGTGAAATTCAACCATGTACTCCTCAGAGTAGTGTTTTCTCTTTCAGGAGGTTCTGCTGAGGAGCTCCGCACTTAGTGATCATTTCCTTTCCAGGACTGGTTTTGGTTCTGGTAAAGTGAACAGAGTAAGTTTGTCTCACGTGTAACCCTCTCAGGAAGTAGCCAGTTGGGTTTTCCATAGAGTTATTCAGTCTTGGAGCTGACAGTAATACGAGAACGCTGCAACTCGCATTGTTCACCATCACTGAATTCTACCCGCACGACTTTACTGCAAGTGCTTGGATTGGGAGCACTCAGACGGTTATATCAGATGAAATTGGCTCTACTTGAATGCCAAAAATGGAGTTCTCTTACACAACTGTCTGTCCCGAGTCATTAGTAGGAAAATACTGGTGAGCTGTTCATATGTAGTCAGCTCCTCCTTATGACTAATGTGCATACGGTGATAATTACAAGTTTTCGAAGTGTATTTTTAATGCCGTGCTTCATCGTAGCCGTCGCGCGCAGCTGGGCAATCAATAAGTTACTTACTTCTATCCTGTTCACTTCTACACGGATTATCCTCTATTCTACCTGCGGATAACCTGGTTTCAGCCATTGGTCCTCACGTTGATCGTTTATTGGCATTCAATCGTAGTTGGATGAACATGTGACGCAAGCTATCGGGCTTCCATTGCTTGTGTTGCGCTAGTTATATCGTGCTTGCCACCACAGTTCGGTTTTCGTGGAAAACTGTTTGTTTACTCATCCTAGCGATGATAAACTTGAACTCGTAGAGAGTTACGTTCGCAATGTACCCAGTATGCTAATAGACTACTGCAATGAATGGCGTAGTATACCCCGTGGATTAGAACCGTCGAACTGTTGTGAAAAGTGCACTCCGGTGGGTGATGTGCGCACGAAGTAAACTAACATCTAGCCTATTCCCATGTTGGCACGGCCTTTACCTGAAATGTTTATGTGAGGTCAAGGTCACATATAGTGTGCGCACATGGCCTTGTTTGTTTGTGTGTGTGGTTACATCCGTGCATTCATCGTCGTAGGCGCAGACGATGTGGACAGGATTGCGTGCGTGCGCGCGTGTGTGTGTGTGTATATGGGTGCGTAGTGTCCGCGTGTCACATTTGAAACCGGTAGCCGGTGATGCACGGGTGGAGTTCACAACTGGTCTGCTAATCTGTGACTGTCCCACAGTTTGTCAGTGGAGTGTCGTGGCGCCAGTCTGTTCTCGTCATGCTGAGTGGCGTATTCACGAGCAAGATACACATTTCGTGGTCGTAATTTTCCCAGGTCATGTTGCTCATTTTGAAGTTTGGCATGACTGACTCGACGTTTTCCGACGTAGTGGTGTGACTAGAAAATCGAGCAACCTGCAAGTGTCTGTAGAGGAAATCGTACCTTTCGGGCTGACTCGAGGTGGAATAATTCATTATGCCCATCTCCATTCGTGTGTTTTCGTCACAACCTACACTTCCGATTTTTGACTTTTGCATCCTATTGAGCGATTTGTTTAGTGTTTGCGTCCGCCTTCCACGACTAGAACGGTACTGCCTACTTTATCCCCGAACAAGAATGAAATGACATATTCCCCTACGTGGCAAACAAATTTACGATATAGGTTTACAACTAATGCTGATTCACTGGTTTTTCATGAAAATCTGCTCATTGATGAGGAAATAGATTGAAAATACCGAAGATGGTCATGCTGACTGATTGACGGATTGTCTCCTGTGTTCTCTACTAAACAAAACAAAATTTTCGTTTAGATTGGGTGAAACCCAGTGCAGCATCACTTAAAACTCGCGACCCTAACTAGTTTCTTGTAAAACAAGCTTTCCCACCCCTAGTTTCAACATACCAACGGTGTGGGATTTTACACGTGAGTTATAAAAATTGCCTACCTCACTTGCAACTTACTATCTGCCATGTTATCTTTTGTTAAAAGACAATCCTCTCACCTTTCTGGTTTGATCTCTTGTTCTAGTGAGAGAAGACTTTGTATGTTGAAACCAATACATAAAAAGAAAGTCTTTGATTTGGCTAATCAAAGTGAGCTAGGTAATCCCGAGGTTATGATTGACTGATAATCCAAACGTGAAAAACAAACTTACCAGGGCCCCACAGGCATCCACACGCATTGTCGAGCCGTTCGGGTTGATCCGATCACTTTAAGCAAGAGCAGCTATAGTCTCGCCCGGAAATATTGTCAACCCCGGTCTGTAATGCATACTACAATGCAGAACTCTGAATTATGGATACCGATAGTGACTAGATGACATCGGTTCACATTCGAATGACCAAAACTATCATGTGAACCAGTGGGGTGGAGCAAACCAAGGACGCCATCTCGAAAGTCAGAACGGTACAGACAGCACTGTCTAAGATGTGCAATAAAGCAGCGGGTGTAATTATACAGTCAGGGGTGATATGTGGCCCGGTTGGTCTCCAAATGAAGGTCACGGGTATCCTTACGGCATTCTCCTTGCTTCACTCCATGTTCTCCTGTATCCCTGACGGTCAACTGCGTATTTTACCAAACATAAATGAACATTGTCAGAATTAACGCGTGATCATTCTGGTTCCCCGCAGTGAGCTTACGCATTAATTCAGATCATTGCAAAATATGTTTTTCCTATAGGTATGACGTCAGCAGCTCAAATAATAATGATCAAGCGTTGCATCCAACAGAAAGTGGCGTAAACTCACTTTTCTGTTTAAGAATTCCACTGGAATTCTAACAACTCTTTCAATTTCCATTTGGGTTTTGAACCATCATTGTGTTGTGTCCTGGTGGTGGGAATTTCCGTGTTCATGTTTGAGGTCTATATTTTGTGTCCCTTTGGAATAGTCCCAACGGCTTCGCTTTCTTAATCCGCGTGAGTTAAGTTTGCACACAGAAATCCGTTTTCTTGTTGGATAACTGCAATCCACAATTTTACGCTCCACGCGTACCCTACCGCAAAGGTGCAATCGAAGTGTTCAAATCACCCTACTTTCCAATACATACGTATTGCAGTGTAATGCGAAAATCAAAGCGACTCAGCTTCCATATCACCTCAGCTATTCAGCTACAGCTGGTCTTATTTCCAGAGGTATCCAATGTTGAAGTAAACGAGCCAAACGGTAACACCCATTGACCGCTTTCGAGATCTATGCGTGGATGGGCATGCACCACCGACTGTCTGTTGGTACAAAGTACGAACATCAATTTGTTCGAACGCAACCACTTCGGCAGTATGTAGAAACCACACTTTGGGGGACCCAGTTTCCCATGTTGTTTCGTGGTTTTCTAACGTATGACTTCGATGGACGGCTGCTTGCAACTTCCCACATTGTACTCGTGCGTTGCCTCACCGTATCACTTCCTTCCACAAACGCTCTAAAGCCATGCCTCTAACCTCGGTCGACAGGCAGCCAGATACTCATGTCTCCAGCCTGAAAATACAGTCCTACACAACGTACACACAATAAGACCTATCGAGTTGCAGAAGCATGAAGGAAATTATCATACGTACGTTAAAGCTACCTTCAAACTAAACGTTCAGCTGTAACACCCTTTCGGTGCCAAACTGTCATGCCACCAGAAGGAAGCACGAGGGCTGGGATACTGCCAGGTTGCCCTAGCTTAGACAGGGCAAGTCGAGAGGCAGAGGTCGGGTTGGAACCACGGACCTTCCGGTTAGTAAATTCGCGCTCTAACCACTGAGCCATCTCCCCAAACTGGGGTTGCTGCAATCTGTTTATCGTAACTTACGAGCTCTACAGTGCTGGAGGAGCACCCACATCATGGTTGGGCGATCCTTATCTATCTTTGGATTTTATGGGGATTTCGATCTGTTAGGCTGGGAAAATGGGAGATGTGGTAATCGGCCTGTTTGAAGGCGTGGCCTCTATATAAGGATAATCCATAGGGGGTGATGTAGCATTGTCACAAAATCACAGCCTGCTTTCCTTTTGCATATCGGGTAAAAGTTGGTTCTTACGCTGTAACTTCTCTTATGAATTCACCTAGTATATTTCAACTACTATTTCCACGAATTTAACCCTGGTAAATTTGGGGTAACCTTTGGCCGCGAGGTTTCATAATACACATTATTGGTTGCGCCGACCTTTAAGGTGAGTGGATTAGGTTAGGTGGACTATTTTCATATAAAAATTGGGAGAATTAACACTCCTGATAATTTTTCATTTACGTTCCCCTACATCAGCTGATTTTCTTGGTGAGACGTTTAGAATGTGTCCGAGAACGAGTTAGAACAGAGTCCGGGTTTTCGAGGATAAGCAACTTTTTACTTGTCTAAGAACAGGCGTGCAGGAGCTGAAATGTACATACAAAGGTTCAGTACGAGTATATATGGTAAGTATAAAAATAAGCACACAAAAATCATGACGTTCACCCCGACATTGTTTGAATGGACACATATGAGCTGACGTAGACAGTGGATGGTGTACTGAATCAGGCTTCTCTGTTCTGTAAGGATGAATGCGTCGCTGTTGTTCTAGAATTTCAGGATAACTCGGTTGGTATTCGGAGGACGGTACCGAAGAAGATTCAGATGCTTGAGAGCTATCGGGCGGACGTCCGGTCGTTTCAGTCGTATCTGGGTGTTCGGTATCCCCATTGGATTCAGACAGACTGAGAACATTTTCAGTTGTATTCTGAACCGCTGGAGCTAGACGGCGAAGGGACACGGTTTCGACTCTTCCGTCTCGATGAGCAATGTGTGCGTAGTGTGGGTTGCAGTTCAGAAGGTCGACTTCTTCTACTAGTGGTTGATACTTGGATGACCTATCACCTCGTTGCAGCAGAACTGGACCAGGGGTGGTCAACCAAGATGGCAACGATATTCCAAATGTTGAGCGACGTGCGTATTGAAACAGACGTTCGTATGGCGTACAGTTAGTGGCCGTTAATTATAGCATCACGCACTCATCTTGATATTCAGTTGCAGACACAGATTTAACCTCACAGTCTTTGGCTAATGATTTCAGTTTTCGTACGCACTGATCAATATCCTGTCCGTTTTCCTGCTTTTAGGTAGCAGGTAACGTGCATATATGACATTTTTCGGACGGACATATAATTTCCGTAACGTGTCAATTGCAGATTCATAGTCGGTGTGATCAGCAATGTGATCGTATACTAACGGATCCACAAAGTGGATGAGAGTTTCAAGTTTGTCGGGTTTAGAAGACTCGAGAAAACAGAATACCAGCCGAATGGAGCTCCTCGACCGTCATCCCAGTTTTCAAAAACGGAGCAAGGACGTCATGTGAAAACCATCGTCGTATCAGTCTCGTATCCGTCGCATCTAAGGTACTCTCTGGCTGAGACGTTTAGAATGTATCCGAGAACGAGTTGGAACAGAGTCCGGGTTTTCGAGGATAAGCAATGTTTTACTTGTCTAAGAACAAGCGTGCATGAGCTGAAATGTACATACAAAGGTTCAGTACGAGTATATATGGTAAGTATAAAAATAAGCACATAAAAATCATGACACTTGGGTCTCATGAAAGTTTGCGGAGGTTTAATTGAACAATCAGCTAATATCGGATCTTGATATCCTATTCCAATGCTTTACCGTTGAAAGGACAGAGCTGGTAACTTTGTACTTGTTCTGGGTCATTGCTTTTATACAAGTCTCCACTTTAGTTTTTGCTTTGCGGGCAGCACATATTCGGGGTATTCTTGAAGTTGACTCTTTCTTCTCCAGGAGGAAGTCACCGTCAAGTAAAGTGATAGTGTAGTAATAGTAGCTTTCTGCAAGTAAGATGGGAGTGTTTGGGACCATTCTTATGGAGAAATGGATTTTGCGATATATTTTCACCCGGATGTCATGAAAACTGGCGAGTTGTGAGTATCCCTCATAGTGTTGTGGTGATTCACCAGTCCCCTTGACTGGTGAACCCACTTCTCCTCAATTTTGTTCATGATCTCATAGGGTTGCAATGCACAGTGCTCACATGTTCATCTATCAGCAGACCCATAGGTTTCACTGCGAAAGCAGTTTGTTCAGATGTTATGTTATGAAACAGGTTGGTGCTTAACTAAAATGAATAGGGTTATGTATTAATTTCTTTTGAAACACATCATGATGCAGAGTTTCAGCACCATTGAGTAGCTAGTGCGTCTTGAAGTCGTTTCAATGACGAGTCACGAACAGACTCTTGTATGTTAATATCAAAATATCCTCTTTATTGATTAACTGTCGTCTCTCGGTTCTCCCGTAATACACATCTGATCTGTTCCCATGAGCATTCTGTGCGCCATTTGAAAGGTCCACAGCATCCATTTATACCAAACTGCCCTCACAAGACGGAGGAAATGGTTTTTGCAACATGGAGGTTTTTACCACAGTGCACTTTACTAATCCCTCAGAACCGTACAGGAACTATTTATAAAAGCCTCGTGTAACTGTTTCACTTCCCAGCAGGCAGTTTCCAATTTGGTCTCGGCCGTTTATTCACGTTCAGCCGTTGAACAGCCTACACGGTGTGCGAGAGTTTTTTCGTAACCTTCTCCGCTCGCCCATCAACACAGTATTTAGATTTGTCTATTTGTGGATGTAGAATTCGCATTCACTTCACTCTCGTTTTAGCAGTCGTCCTCTTGTCCTGGTACATGTATTCTGATGAGCCAATGTCGAACAGAGGAAGCATTAGACTCAATTATGCTCTCATTATTGCGCATCATCAGTGATTACTTTTGGCAGTTCGTGAACTCACATATCTGACAAACGAGCCGAGAACGTTAGTGCTCCTTCAGCGCACGCTGGATGTCATGTCGGAACAGGAGAAAATGTTCACGCTCGCTTCGCACCTGAAGTTTTCGGGGTTCATTCCCCAGTACGGCCAAGGATAGGTAATGCGGATTAGACCGAAACTCTGTTGCAGTGCTTCTATTCTGTGGTATGGGTTCACCAGAACAGTTTTGCCGGAACATAAATAGGACTGTTCAAACGAGAGTGATGTGAATCCAAATTCAGGTGTTTAACGTGTATAGCTCGAGGCAGCCGCTCAGCATGTTGCGTGCTTTAACAGATGTCCTTTAATTTTAGTCCGAACTGAGCTTTTGCACAATTGTCCCTGACTTTTCACCGTACGTCCGTGATTCCTGTCCCCAACCCATCCAAATAAAAATCGTTCAGCTGTAGCACCCTTTCCGTGCCTAACTACCATGCCACTCGAAGGTTGCACGAGGGCTGGGATACTGCCAGGTTACCCAAGCCTAGACAGGGGAAGTCTAGAGGCAGAGATCGGGTTGGAACCACGGAACTTCCGGTTAGTAAATTCTCGCTCTAACCACTTGGGCCATCTCGCCCCCTTTCACATTCTCTCTGATTCTGTTTAGGCCACGCAGTACATGTTTTTTTGGATCGGTTTGTTTTGATTTCTGTGCACAACAGCGTGACAATCAAATATCCGAGTAAGAGAAAGAGAAATGATGTGTCATTACTTTGGCCGTACGGACAAGTTGTTTGCGCACCGAAATATAGATTCTGATAATTGCTGTTCGGTGTAAAACCGGAAGGGTATCCTGATTTTGAAATTGACCCTCCACCACGACTGGTCAGGCTTGCAAACACTGATGACGGCCCTAGTTTGTTTGGCCTTTGAATAGTGAACGTTATCATCCAAACTTATGCACTGTCTTGGGAATGCCGAGAAGTAACAAAACATGGGCATGAATTTAAGCGGTGTATCAGTCCCCATTGGTGACCAGAATGCCCAGAAGTTTCGGGGTGGTTAATATTTTCAGTTAATCAGCGGTTGTCACCGCAAAATTTTCAAGCTAAGTTGACTTCAAAACGTGTCCAGGCGTCATTTATCAGATGACTTGCTGGTAAACAAAGAGCATCTCGATGTGACCTTTAGAATGAATCGGGATCAAAATAAATTTGTCTCTATGTCAAATGAGGAAACCTAAAGTATGTACAGCCTTAGTTGGGGTAATGTCATGCGTCCTCTGTGCGCATTTCTGGAGTCTGTTCAAGCGGTTGGCTGTCCAAGGTATGTAACGGATTTCACATGCGGAACGCAATGTGGAACTTCGCTGGTTAGTCAGCCAATCAGTAAGCGCTACTCGCCTTCCACCCAAGCACTAGTAACAGGCACGGGCCTGACAACGAGACAATCGACAGCTCTGGTCAGTTGTCTGGACAAGATCCATAGCAGAGAAACTACCAGCACGCGAAAGTAACTGAACGTTGAAAGAATCGGCCCCACGCATTGTCGCGCTCATCAAGCAAACTACACTCGTTCGCTATGAACTTGCCCATTTTGCGTGCGCAGTTTGTGTCGCGGAAGTAGCCAGTTCGCTTAAAAGTATGTGGAAACAAGCTTGTAGACACCTGCCCCCATTCGTGAGCCCATACATTTTATGGCTTAGATATGGTGGTTTCCATACTTCAGCCGATACTGCTCAGTTAATAATACACCCACCTACTTATTCTACCTATGCTATTCACTAACCTATTTTCCAGGAGGTCCCCTGCACCAGGCGTGTTTACAAAGGTGGAACTCTTGCTGCGAACTGAAATGTCTTCTATCGATCAATACCCAACGTCTTTCTGCAGCTAGCACTTCCCTGAATGATGATCAACAGCATATGTTGGCTGCAGTTCGCGATGAGAACATCAGCAGTGCTGCTACCATAGAAGAATTGTTCAGTTTATACCAGTGTCCTCGGTGCGGTCAGTGTTCGCTGTTCCGGACCTCAAGTGATGGTAAGTTTGCGGCGTTTGTGTTCCGTCGAATTATTCGCGATTGCAGCTTCGGTTCACAACAAACACCGGTACCGCTCAGACATGTATAGTTTGGGAAGAAATCTCTTTTCCTGGTGTGTTTCGGATTTTTTTTGCTATAAACATTTCGAACTTGCGAATAAAATAATTTAAACTTCGATATTATTGAGGGGAGAAATGCGGAGTGTATGGGGGATGGTGGTGGTGCGAAATCCATGTTAGGCCCCCTTAGAAAGTACTGAGAACAAATGATGTTTTCCTAAAAATGCGCCAACCTTCATTCATGGGGATATCATCATTGCACTCATCAACAGCCCATTGATGATGTCTTATCGAGTAGTCATTATCAAAAACCTGCCACGAGGAGCACATAGCAGAAAGGGTTCCTGGTCTTGTCATCCTCACGGTTAGTGTTATGTTGTTCTAAAAAGGGGATAACTGAATTTTTATACAGGGACGTGTATATGTTTGAACTAATTCCTGGGCTAATTGCAAGATGTTGATGATGAGAGGTCTGATTAGAACAGATCAGAAGGGTCATTTGGTCTTCTTGAGTATGGTTACGGGAATGCAAAGAAGAACATATTCAAAAGGCAGCACGTGAACGTCGAAATCGAGCTAAGACCTGTCAGTAAAATGTGCTTCAGACCTCGTTTAAGGGCACAAAAATCGTTCTCAGGTAGACCAGGGACTTTGACAAGTACAAAATGAAAGGAAACACACGAGAGTAGACAATGTTTCCCATAAAATGGTTAGTTGGTTTGAATTTAGTTTAGATTTTAGTTTTCATCGGCCTGTGTCAGTTTGAACAGTTCAAAATCAAGCTAGCGTGAGAGGGAAACAGTACAACCGTATCAGAACGGTCGTTGATACATAGAGGGTCTTGGGTGAAGGAAGTACTATATTACTGTAGGAAATCTATCTTTCATCTGGTCTTGGGCCTGCTGTTAATCAGCATACCGGTTCCTTCACCTTTACTCCAACGTTTTAGTGTTTGACTCATCTGAAAACCGAAATAATTTGGAAAATCGGGATGATCTCATAAGGATTGTCTACTACATGCGTAAAAAATTTTTTACCTGTCTTATTGAGCTATAAAAAAGGACAGGTTAACGTAGGAACTAAGGATTTTGGGGATTAAAGGAATAGTCCCATATGATAAGCTTTAAGGCGGACCAAACCTGTAGTGGGCTTTTCAGAGTTTTCGTGAACTCTTTGAGTAGTGAGTGGTATTGAAACGCACTGCGGAACTGGACTGCGTGCAGCGCATTCAGTTACGGACTATCGTAAATATGAGTTTCAGGTGAACTTAAGCTTCACCAACAAACCAATTCACAAGAGTGTTTATCCGAACCGTTGCTCATAGTCAAAGTAAATCGGTAAATTTTGGCTCCAGATGGGCCAATGCTCAGTTTTTCCGTTCCCTTCGAGGGACACTCCCGGTAATATGAAGAGATTCAGGAATTTTCATTTGAGATTTCATATTGTAAATGAAGCCAATCTATGCTGAAAGGCCGGGAAGCACCGCACAGCTGTTTCATGCTTATTGTGAATAAGTAGCAATGCGTATCTCACAAAACTCTATCAATCTATGAGCAGCTCAGGGGAGGGGTAATTTCACAAAACCAGTGAGACTTTAATCTGAGAAGTCGTCGCTCGAGGAGTCAGTCAATAAGTGACCGTGATGTGGTTTCCGTGAGTAAAGAATGAATGGTGCTAAATCTTGTCTACTTGAGAGTTAATCACAATGCTGATCAGACGCTTGTGGCCGAACGGTTGAGTGTTCAGACTGCTAACCAGGGATCGTCTGTTCGGAACTTTATGGAGTTTCCTGAGATGCGCACTGTTGATGATTCCTAATAAAGATTTTTCGACTGTACTGTGCTTCTCGGATTTTCAGCATAGATTGGCTTCACTTACAGGAAGAAGCCTGGTCTTTGGTTTGTTTGCTGAGCTGGGCAATTTGATTGCAAACGTTTCATAACCAATCGGGGTGACATAATTATCGTGTTGCTAGGGTGCGTAATGGGGCGTAGCGATGGGTCGGTGGTTGCGCCAACTGAAACTCAATTGAATCTCTCAATTAAAACTACGGCCCTGTTCCTTGCTCCTTGAATTTCCGAATGCATAGGTTTGCGTGCATCTACCCCTAGCCAGCTGTGTGTGCCATGCGATAGCCTGTGATATTGATTCCGGTCACGCATAAGTGATTAAATGATCGATGGCGCATGTCTGTAAAAGTACATGAGCATGCTTCTGGCGCAGGCAATGTGTGATTGGATTAATTGCATTTGAATTGATTGACGTGACCACCTAATGTCACAAAACTCAGGCAAACTTGTGGATAACGGACGCAATACACCACGCCACACAAGTGTAAGATCCTGTCGTCCGCCGCAAGTCGACCAACGACAAACGGACTGGAATGATTTTGTGGATGCGACATCAGAAACAAAACCTGGAATAATTAGGAATGTGCTTGAAGGATTGACGTCCACTCACCAAAGGTGGAAAATGGGCACAAAAGTATAAGAAAACCTCTGTTGCAGCCACACCGGAAAAATAAGAATGGTTGACCAAACATGGCACCCTTTCAGTTCATATATGCCGTACAACTCGAAGGAAGCATGCGGGTTGATGTACTGCTGTGTGCCGAAGTCCAGACAGGAGCAAGCAAACAGACCACGGCCCTTCCGGTCTGAAGCTTCGCGTCTTAACCATTTAGTTATCTCGAGATCTGGGCTATCTCGGCCTCCAACAATTGTAGCAGTTTTCCAGTTTCACAGTTTGACTTGACTAAACAGAATCCACCTCTTGCTTTAGCGTGCAGAAACATCCCTGTCTCTTCGTATGAACAGGGGACAATGATACCTCTCCTAGCATCATAATCCAGTAACTGATCGCTGTTCGGAGCCAGTTTGCCGTGAAAGCTGATCTGGCCAAACAAAGTAAAGTTGAGTATTCATTTGTAATATATATATATATATATAGTATACTTAGCTGGTATCCGCAACGAATCTGCTAATCAACGGTGATCGATCTATTGAATACCTGTGCTTAGTGGATAAACCACAAGCGATCTACACGGGACCAATTGTAGTGCCACGCACAAGCCGATGGTTCCTATGTAAGCCCGAAAGAGTGAGATCGGCAGGCAAACAGAGGCTTTTTGAGAACTGAAAACCAACCCAAATGTGATGGCACAGCAACCAATGACTGGTTCGTCAGTTCGACAGACTATAGCAATTATCCCAAAAAATTACCGCCACAATGTTCTCTTGGGAATATCGGTTACCGTACCAGTTAAGCGATAAAACGGTAGCATAGGAATAAGAGCAAATCTAACTTGGGCTACTCACTGGTGTTTCCGTGGTGGAACGCTGAGGGCGCACGTTTTCGATGGTGTTCAGATATTTCTGCTTACAAGCTACATTGTACGGTCTTTTCGGATGCCCTGTTTGTGTTCGAGCATTCGGATGTGCGGTGCCTCGAAGCTCTCCGAACCTACATCGATGGGACTTTGTGAGTTCACTCTGCTGCGTGTCACATTGTCCTAAGATATTAAGCCAGGATAGCAGTCTCCTGAAAATTGAAGACAGTCGAAACAACAGATGTCCAGCTTTCTTCAAGTCCTAGTTTCTAGTCTAGAGGAAATCCTACACGCAGTTCACCTCTTATACCGGCGTTTGCATGACGGTGCAACGAGAAATTCTGCACGCTGATGGCTTGTCAAACGTCAAATTGTTATACTCAATTCCAGTCGTCGGTGGCTGAGCATGCACGCAATCAACCGAATGTACGACTGGCCACCACCTCCCGCTGTTGCGGGAACAATGCAGTTGCTTCACGCCTGATTGAGTATTACGTTGAAAGCACATTCGACGGCAAGGCCATGAAGTACCACTGTGATGACCGGAACAGAAGGGAAGTTCTGACGTGTCCGCGATATTTTTAGTTTGCAACCTGGTGTGCACAAGGTGGGCTGTTGAATTTCATGATATGGTTACAAGCATTCAAAAGGATACGCTCTTTCTCAGCCAAAGCGAAGAAGCCTAATCTGCACCTATTGTTACTGGGATATCTGTTTTCACGACTTGGACCGTTAAATCAGTAAGTCAGTCAGTTTATCAGCTATAAACCGAGCACGTTGTTCCAGCTGACATAATTTCGGTCATGGGAAAGTAGGAGAGCATGAAATATGTAGCCAAACATCGGGGGCGATGGTATAATCAGCGAGTTCTGGAAACTGGGCAACCGCGCACTGCGAGTGACAGCTTCGATGCACGAGCGCCAGTGACTGCTTGACTGAGCCATGTCTGCCAATGTCATTAACCACTGATGAGATGAATCCCTAGGTCCCAAACCAGGGGGTGGCAGTTATCGACCGACTGAGTTTACTGGCTAGTGTTTTCATACTTCGTTGTCGAGTCATACATTGTCCACCTGCAGGTCGCTTCCACTCAGCACAGGGCTGGGTGAAAAAAGCTCTGCCAGGCAGACGGTCCTCTGGCATGCGAAGAACATATCCTAACCAGCGTAACCTATGAAGCGTGGGTAAATTACTTATTGTGGGAGGGTTCTTTTTCGTAATACCGTCTGGGCTACTCCAGTATTGCTAATCCGATTTTCCCACCAAACGCGACCAATGCTTCAGAGACACCCGTGATCAAACACTGACAGCTTTCGTAAATCTGCGCGTAGAGGCCACATTTCTGATCTATAGAGCAGCATGGATCGCACTGCCATGGTGTATACTCTGCCCTTGACAGACAAACTGGCGTCACCGACACCATACGTGTCGGAGTTTTGCAAAAGGTTTCCTGGTCTTCCCGATTCGAGAATTGATCTCGTCTTCAAACAGTTCTTTTATTCGTACTTATGCAACTACCCAGCTAAACAAAGTTGTATAGCACGTTGATTGGCTGGTCTGCAAACATGAGGTTTGGGTTTCATCCCACCCAGTCTTGTAGCCGCACTTTACATACCAAACCGTGTGGCAGAATTATTTAGATCATTTAAAATGAGCTGTATCTTTGAACGATCTAAACGCTGTCCGCATACCTAGTTTCGGTGAACGAACGCCCTGGGAGCATTTCAGTTCCCTAGATTCCAGAGACAGATAGAGACGTTTCAAACAGCACATCAATAACAAAGCTGAAGAGGAACGGCGAGAGAGGGCAGCCTTGTCTTACACTAATGGACGTGGTGAACTCAGGCTAAAGCTTGTCATATACTTGTATGTACTCACAGGAGTTTGCATACTGTGCCTTCATAAGGGAGGTAAACTTAGTAGGGACCCGTTCGATCGCCAAACACCACCAAAGTCTCTGACGACTGACAGTGTCAAAAATAGTTTTCAGATGAAGAAAAGCGACCTACCTGGGATGTTCGAAAGAGTGGCTCTGTTCATGAACTTGACTCGAGGTGAAGATGTATTCGCGCTCAGGGCGAAACTCAGCTTGATCAACACTAGTTCATCTTTCCCGATAATCCACTAGCCTGCGCAAAATACTTTCAACTAACCGTTATTCTTCTCTGAAGCCTAATCTAATTGGATTTGTTGCTCGTCCCTTAGCAAACAAGGCGGTACCTAGCAGCTCGTGCATTTGACACCAGATTGATGGTGCGGCATCTTTTATCCACGTGGATTCCAAATAATGCAGTCATTTATTTTCTTGTTCTGTGGAACGAAGAAACATCAGAGGTTGCTAGGTTGGCACTGAAGTTCTGTCGCTGATAAGCAGCTCCTAGCCAAACAGATTTTTACGATTTGTGTGTGTTTAACATCCAGTTAAATGTTACTTAAGACCACTCATATGTACCCTGGATTCTTTTTATGTCAAGCCCAATGCTAATTAGAGGCCGCACCTGGCTAATTATACACACGCTTGTGGGCGTAATGTGAATTTAAAGTTGAGTTCTTTATGCCTTGTTAGCGTTGTTACTGTTATCTAATGCATACATACCACAGACTAACCTAGTTCTGTTACATGGACGTTTTATGGTCCGCTTCTATCATGCATTTAACCACTTTCAGTTTATCGACCCAATCTGTTGTGGGTCATCGTTACGTAAATATTTTTAAGGCCTCCTGCACTCCTATCTCTCTCTACTCCTATCCATCTAAATACATTTGTATAGCATTACGCAAAATAGCTAAATTACGGCCAGCCTATCAGCATCGTACTTATTTTGCTAAGATGGTAAACGTATGGTAAGTGTATGGCGGTTCTATTCATTTTGACCGTTTTGTGTTTGAAGGGAAAACTTATGGGTAGCCATTTTGAACCGCAAGTTTTACTACCTGCAGTGACTACTCCCACAAGATGGGCCTCTTGGAGTCTTGTTGCATTTTAAAACGTTCTTAGGTGGCATATACCGTCAGTTCCTTCAGGTGCCCCCCAGAGGGGGACAGCGCTATCTCGGCCATGCAAGAGGAAAGCATTTGTATACTTGGGTCCCTTACATATTGTTGTTTACATCGACACTTTTTGAACCTTGTACCTTTGTTAGTCTTAGCAGCAGTTATTGGAACTGTCCTTGACGCTTCTTTTCACCACCTACCGTTTCTTTATGTTTAGGTCGTCCATTCTCTATAGATGAAGATCCGCATGCCAGTATGTTGAATGTCATTCAGTATGTGAACCAGCAGTTGAACGCAAGTCCTACAGCAGCCCGTGCCTTATCCACTCACACACTCCCCACACAAGCGTTCACACTGGGTAACCTTGAGGGCAGTTGCATCACCAACGCGGGTGTTTCTGGGTTCCCTAACTTCGCTGCTGATTCTGCATCATTGCAGGCTGCACTGCTAGAAGAAAGACAAGCCGGTTGGCAACAGGCGTGGAAGACATGTCCACCTACGATTGCACGGCACTCCCAAAAGGTTGTGATGATGAGGTGAGTGTTCATCGAGCGCCTATGGCAGTCGTCCGCAATATTCACTTTCGTACCGCCGTCTTCTGGTCAAAAACACTAGATGTGACGGTTAAATTGGGCCAAACCAGCTTAAACAACGATGTGTTTTATTTAACGAGCGTAGACTAGCCTAATAAAGTAGCTCTCTCTCGTTCCAGAATCACTCTTACTTAATTACCCCATTTTCAGTCGATACATGGTTATCCTGGAGCAGGCAGGGCAGAAACGAGAAGTTCTGACCAATATCATTTTGCGTAAGATAACACTGTGTGCACAGTGCACCTAAGAATTTCATTCTCCGCTGATTTGATGCCTTTGTGCATTGGATTCGTAGAATCACCAGGATGCGAAAACCACCAATTATTTGTTATTTCTGTGAACAAATTCTATCAATGAGGTGCACTGCCGAATTCCTAGATGGACAGTTTCGCTATCTTTTCACTTTTGAGGACCAGTCCAATTTTTTTAACTTGCCTTCACATTTTGTCAGGTAGTGGATGTTTCAGCAAAGTCGAATTAACGTCTTCAAACCTGGCAATTTCGTGACAACCGATGTTCTCTCTTAGAATAAAATACCTTTCAGAAACTAGGCATGCCGCTTTGGAAGATGATGTAATTATAACGACTTGATATTAACTTGACGAAGTAAAGTGTTCAGTCGCGATAATTCAGTCGCATCTAGCGTGCACCAGCGGAATACGCTCACTTCACATGTTAGATGTCCGGGGTTCAGATCCCGACACAGCCAAGGATAGGTACTGCTGATGAGGAACCTGGAGTTCAGTGCTTCCCCCCCTTGGTATGGACTCACCAGAACAATTCTACCGGGATGGGAGGAGGGCTCTCCAAACGAGAGTGATGTGAGTGTGAAAATTAAGGAATCTTTTTGACGCGTGGTTGAATGCATCTGATAGTGGTAACATTCAACTGTCGAAGGTGCCCTCGTTTTCCTTCGACATGGTGTCTGTTACAAACGCTCATGTATCTCGCCCCTACTTTACAAGCTAATAAACACTAACACCCTTTCGGTGCCCAGCCGCCATGCCACCCAAAGAAAGCTTCCTTATCAGTTAGTAACTTGTCCGTTGCACCACACGTGCGTGTCAAAGACCAGTCAGCTCTTCGATATAGTGTATGTGAAACACAGTGAATGCAGTCTACCTACCTACCTTGGGGAATTTTACGGCGCATTAAAAAACGTGTGTGACAGAGCCCCTACAGAATACCACCCGTGTTCTCAAGAATGTTGATGTTTGATCTCTCCATTGTTCACAGCGCGGTCACATCGGTGCTGGGATCCGTATGCAGCTTTACACATGACCTTATTTGATCAACAGTTGCACATGTGACCGGAAAACGCCACAGTTGGCAATAGCTTGTCAATAGAGTTGCGGTTATCATGGTGACGAGCTGCCTGCAATGCAAGTATGCAAATAGTTATGATACAGATGAGTGTAACATTTACCTCTGCCAATAACTGGCATTTTTATTGGCATTTGAATGGGTGTTTTATTTTTGCCTCACCTGGCCTGTTTGGGCCTCGTAATCTGAGTCCTACAGATTCACTCCATGAGATTAGAATGAAAGTCAGGAGGGACGAAGAGAACAAATGATCCCGCGGAATTTCAAGCGGTCATCACAACCGTAGAAGGCATTCGGTTTCAAGTGTGGTTGAAGATCTTGCGTGACTACTGCCTGTTCTAGGGTTAAAATAAACTTAGCCTTATACATCAGCGTTCAACCAGTTTTCTCCACAAACATGGAAGAGGAAAGTGATTCAGTCGAGGAACAAACGCCTAATTTGCATTGTTACTCTATGCTAACACATGTGGGGTCTGGTGCGCACCTCGGAAAGTCTATACCAAACGGCATTGGGATAATATTGACCTGAGGGCGGGAACTTTTCACTCCTTTGTTGGTATGTTTACACCGGAAGAAAAATTTTCCGCTCATCTGCAGTTTTTGCACTCCTCTCCGTTTTCAATGTTCATATTCATATCGTCATAATCCCACCATACTCAGCACTGTAGTTTTTAAGGATTTTTTATGTAGCTTTCCAACAAATGTCGTTGTATCGCTTAAACAACTTCATGCCAGCTAACTTGTTTTGCCTGAATGTGGTTCTCACTGACTTCATTTGGTCTATCGCTCAATGACCCTTCGTTTGAATGGATGACCTTAGGCCTGAATTTTTGTCCTGCTTCTGTGTGGATTACTACGCTCAAGGTCGGAAGTTTCGACCTGATCGCTCCGCGCCTCAGGCGCGGACTTTACACTGCGGTGCTGAGAAAATCGAACCCTTGTCGTGATCTGACTGGCCACGTCCTCACCAAATGCGTCTAATATTGTTAAGATTTCCGTATCACAACCGGTTGCATGTCTCTCTTGGGGTCTTATGACCACTAGTGCCATTACATTTTGGTTCAAAACCTTGTTACTACTGTGCCTGTGCAGACTTGAGCGTTGCTCTCCCGTGTCAGATGGATTCCACTGACGGGCTGGCTACCTTGTAGGGCTCCCTTGACTGTGCGTCTACAACCGCTTGTTCTGTGCAGTCACCAACCTTGTGCCTGTCCGTTCTTGTATGTTGTCCTCAAACGTCAGGTCACGTGATGATCTTCATTTATTGGGAAAGGTTCTACATGCCTGCCGAGGACAAAAGTCACGTGGCAAAAAACCTGGATAAACATGGAGATGAGGACAGCATTATCGCAATGATCGTGAAATGTTGGAAATTACCACAAATAGATGGCTGATGGGAGACATTTACTTCATTAAAAAAATATGGCCTACACGTAATTTTACGGTGAGGTTCAGAATTCGATTACCGAATGCCAATTAACCCATGATATGTGTGTAATTTTTGTCTTTTTAAACACCGCTCAGATAAGCAATAATGGTGCAATACTCTCTTCCTCGAGGGACTATCTCGACTGGGATATTCCTTTATGAAAGAGGTTACTAAGAACAAGTGAAACATGTTGCATTTTTGTTGGGTGCCCGTGTGATGCAGTATGTCGTTTGGTATGGAATGGAAACACCCTTGCCTGTCTGTGGCTGAAATGACCTATTTGTGTAACCCAGTACCTATCAACGGCCTACTAATTATTGTGCCATCGTGGTAAAGCCGAATGAGAACTATAGGATGAGGTAATTTTTCAAGAAACTGCACCCTCACTGGTACTTGTCGTGAACTGGATAAGTGTCGAGCTATCATGCATTATTTCATCCCATTTTCTAGTTTGAGTGCTCTCAATCATGATGCAACAACTCTCAGCGAGCGCTGTTGTGAGTTGACTTTAATTATCAGCCAAGCCGCACCAATACTAGTCAACTGAAGCACGGTGATGTTGAGGGCTATTGCGTTGACTGTGTTTATAACTTCGGACAAATGAATGTGGCAGGCAACTAGTAAATGTGGGTGAATAGTGTGCGGCAGTTCAGTCGCAGTTTTTCCTGTCGATGGTACTGATGCTATTTAAGGTGCCAGAATTTGCCCCTGCTTTGATTCTGCAGGATTTTGTCTCGGAGATAAACCGTGCAGGTGCAACTCGTATGTCTCAACTTTGTCCTTTGGAACGGGTTGGTTTTATCTCTCTAGGCTTTCTTCGTGGAGAGCAACTTACTAAGAAATTCGAAGCTCGAGACAGTTTGGAGATTAGGGTGCGAAACTAGTCATCACAGGGCTTCTAGCCTCGGTTTTCCAATTGCTTCTTTCTAGGCTTCGGCAACCTGACAGTATCTCAGCCCTCGCTATTCCTTTGAGTTACATGGCAGGTATGCGCAGAGAGACGATTATTTTTAGACGATTATTATTGGTTTATTATTATTCAAGTACGGTCTACAACAGATCACACCTCATGTGCTTCACACTGGCATTTTCCAAACTATTCAGTCTCACCTCTCGAGGGTTGCCTCCTGTGTTCATTAAATGGGAGACGTGGATCAACATTTTTTGGACGGGAGATGGCATCGAGACGAACCATCTCCTTGGAAAGACCTATGAATAGTAAGGAAACGTTAAGTGTCTCATGGTTCGTTTGGGATATCCAAAAGTACAGCAGCGTCTCTAGGTTATTTTCAAATGAACGGGTAACAAACGTTGAAATAGTCTGAGATTGATCTTCCAGCGAACTGCATACTAACCTGATTTGCTCCCCAAAACGAGACACGCCAATGTAACTACCCCATGCTGTTGAGCCGATGGACCAGCTGAAGGAAAGGATAACACAACAACAAGGATAACACACAACGCACCAGAATAATTAGGCCAAGACAGGACGTCGACTGTTCAAACGAGAGTGATGTGAGTATGAACACTAAATGTCCCGCAAACCCCACAACAGAAATTTAATAGTTCTCGAGTTCCAGAACATACACCTTTTCGTCGTTGCATCAGAGTACGACTGCGTGATAACTTATTGTAGTCGGTGGTTCTTATCTGATGACCTAAATGTTGGAAACTGATGACCGCTAACAGGTTCACCATGTGGCACCGGTTTGTGTGAATTACGAGTAGGAATGAATACTAAATATCTAGAGCAATCGCTTCGGACGGAATGAAACAAATGTTCCTCGACCTCAAATGCTGTTGCGAAGCACCCGGGCATTAGTAAAAGTTCACTGATAGCTAGGGAAGCATGCGATACAGTTCTTATAGGCTATTGTTTCAGGGGTAAACTTTTTCGTTGAGTAAACAGTTCGGAATCGGTGGTACTCGTACTGAGAATTCAAACTTCCTAAGAGGCCAGAGTGATTGTGATGACCAGCTGGCAACATCATTCGGCAAGCCGATAAATCAATACTAAGTTTTTAAATTTTGAGCTGCATGTCAGACAAGAACGAGGTGGTCAGTTCTGGAAAAATTCAACGCTTGTGTAGTCGGCAGCCGTAGAACAGCCAGAAAAAGTCAGTGAGTTAGTATATAACTTCCCCACTCAACCAGTTTTCGAACTTTGGGTCCGTGATTCATTTTACCGATGACTCACTTGTTATTTCGATCGGCTATTACGAGCGTATGACGAAGCCGAAGCAAATGTTGTCTTTGAACTTTCCCTAGTTCACCTTAAATGGTTGTTTGAAGTGTATGCCAAATCCGGCGTTGTAGGTGTGACAGATTTGGACTGTGACTTTCGTTGCAGTACATAGCAGCCCCAGCCGATGCAACATAACTTCATCTAGACGCGATAAACAACGATTGTGTTTCACATCTGGCATGGGAAATGGGATACAGGAATGCGTCTGCCGACCAACCGAGTCGGAAATGTGGTTAAAAGTTGTCACGATCGCGCATCACATGTATGACTTCATTGAGTTCACTATGATTTCGCCTTTCCTCATCAAAATGGTGTACAGGTCGGGATGATGATTCGACTGGGACAGGTTTATGGCCGTTGAGCCATCGAATCCAAAGTTGCACGTTCCAACTCGTACTTAAGTCGCAGTCTGAAAATAAAAGGTCAGAAAGAATCATCTACCTCGCAAGCTTGTGAATCGCAATTCCACTGGTGGCGAGTGTCATTCTGTTCTACTCTGACATGTCTCACTAGGTTCATTATCCCTTTCTGTTTCCAAAAGCTTCTAATCAACCAACCCATCCCCAAACTATCAGGGCAGGGTTGGAAAATGGATAACAAGGTGATTGATGGGCACAGATTTTTCTGTGCTTACAACCGATCGTCACTGACCTCGATGTCGGGGCGGAAAGAATGGCTTGCAATAACCAATAAGGTTAGGATGACTGGAACCGGCTAAGTCTAGGTTACAGTTGTGCTGAGCTTTAATTTTGGATTTTGTTGTGCAAAAGCCTTTACTATGAGTTTGTCTGGATTTGTATAGGGTCTCTTTGTACGGTTCTTGGTCTCGTTCGTCTCCGAACCTCGTGACAAT
The DNA here is from genome assembly GCA_003604175.2 of Clonorchis sinensis. Lineage (NCBI taxonomy): Eukaryota > Metazoa > Platyhelminthes > Trematoda > Opisthorchiida > Opisthorchiidae > Clonorchis > Clonorchis sinensis. The sequence continues at coordinate 102,372,623 of CM030369.1, forward strand.
TGAAGTGTCAGTCATTGCGCTCCTGACATTCCGAGTTTTTCCTGATATTTCAATCTCAAAAACTATGGCATCTTGGTGACAAAACATTTGCGCACCGTACACCACATTATGTTATGGACCGTCTCGTTATGGAAATATCGCCTCGTAAATGCTCGAAACTTTATCCTTGCCTGCAGCCCAAATTCCATGGCATCGGACTGGATATCTTCAACCCGAACAGTAAATCGTGTCAAACAGTTCTGAATAATTTATGTAGGAACGGGATCACGTGGCCACTCGTGACCTTGCAAATTAGATGCAAGTATGGCCTTTAAGCGGAATCACGTGTCTTATTGTTAATGAACGTAATTACAGTATTCGTCTTGTGAGGACAGATGTTCTTTTGGACTAACCAGTGCAAATCCTACCTCAGTTCGTTTGTACTGCTCTGCAATGGTTCCGTTGTTTTTGTTGGAGACAAGGTCCAGTGCCAGAAGGAATATAACTGACAACTGATGCATTTCTATATTTCCGTCAAACTATACTTTCCTGTCAGGACCTGTGATTTGTATCTTTCTCATTCTTTCATTTGACACTCCTTATCCATCAGCCATGGAGCACACGCCAGTTCCTTCTGCGAATCTCAGACAAGTGGACTAGTAAGTGGCATGGTGGACAGCGGGCTATCCTCAGTCGCACATTCCATTGATTCGAGTCGTCGAAGTAGCGAGAATACATGCAACTATGATACTTCCGTCGACATGGGGCACGATGATGGCTGTTGGTCCGCACCACCTGCTGGTCCTCGACCTGTTCGTGGAGCGGGTCATAGTATGTCCTTAAGCGGACTGAAAACGGACAACTATTTCACTTTTGAGCCGTTGTCTCCATTGCAATCAGAGTCCCCAGCGTCTGCCGTTTGTGGATCAAATGAAACAAGTGAGTAACGACTTTCAGTTTCATATGTTTCTGTGTTTTTTAGTGCAACCAAAGTGATAAAGTTTGGTCAGTCCAGTTTATCACTGAAGTTCTTGATAATGATGGATTCCAAGAATAGAGAGATTTGTAGTAGTTTTTATACGATAGATTTCGGTGTGCAAATCGTCACTTAAGGGTCTCATACGATGCTTTTTGTGTGTTTGGGCCCATTTGTCCTAGTGGTCTCCCAAGCAGCGGTGAGTTTCACAACAACATAATATAACTGCAGACAGCCCATGCCTTGACCCTAACGGATTCGGACGGCTATTTGCACCACTCAAGATAAAATGGACAGAAAAGAGTAACCAAACTTTACCGGAAATGATGGTGAATCATGATGCAATAATTGCATGAATTCTTATTCGGCCGCGTTAAGAAAAGAGTAAAGTTCTACGTTCAAAGACAAAGTTCGAACGTATCTCCTACTCTCCGAGATTTTTGCCTCAATGTAGAAATCAATGTAGAAATCATCTTGATCTCTGTTCATATGGTCATGCGAGATGGCTCAAGTGGTTAGAGCGCGAATTTACTGACCGGAAGGTCCGTGGTTCGAACCCCACATCTGCCTCTCGACTTCCCCTGTCTAGGCTTGGGCAACCTGGCAGTATCTCAGCCCTCATGCTTCCTTCGGGCGGCATGGCAGCTAGGCACCGGAATGGTGTTACAGCTGAACGGTTTAAAAAAAATTTATGGTCATGCTAGCTTCTGTTAAGGATTTTGCATTTCTTTCACAAATCAACGTAAATGATGCATTGTTCTCTTCAAATGGCAGACAGACGGAGACTTGCATTGATATTATCTGATGACCTGTTCCATCTTTTGCTACCTGATGGTAAGACAACTAATAATTGAACCTGAAAATCAGCCATGAGAATATTGGGCGTTCAGAAGATGGAATTGCTTCTCAGAGTTGATGAGGTACTCCTTTCGAGCTGCATTAATCTGATCGGCAATGGTCTGCTTACACTCACCATCAGTCATCCATCAACAGCGCACATGCATATCGCGTAAGTAATGTCACAGGAATTACGTCACATGTCCAGTACTCAATTTACGGGAAATAAGGTGACCTGTATCATACAGATTAAGCACCACCGATCCGCAACCGACAGCCGTAAAGTAGTTCCCAATTCCCATTCGGAGGATTGCATTCGTATCTCCCTTTGGATCCATTCCTGTCCAACTCCATGCGATAGACTACACAGTGAAAGTCACAGAATCAGGCGTACAGCGCGTCTTCGAGACAATCTAGGTGCACTGACCATTCGATTTGGGTCCTGTGTTTGCGCCATCCCCAATAAATCCAGTCGGTCTCCTTCTAAACATTGAATCGAGCTCTCCCGACAACAGTATTTATTTGATCGGAGATGTTAGGATTCTATCACGGGATTACCACCATGATCTGAGCTTGTATCTGAGCTTTCTTGCTGTCACTGAGTTGATCAAACTGATTCCTACTCATGTTTTGTGCCTATATGGACTGTGGTGATACATCCTAAAGCATCCTTACAAACCAAACTATGGTGGACATCAGTCGAATAAAATCTCTTGTTGTTTCTCCCCATTGTTTTCCACTTTCCATCAAAAGGTTCATCTGAAAGTAAACCCGTATTCTCGTCGCCGAGGCATCAAAACAAACAGCAGATGGAGATCGAAAAAATTACAAATGAATCCCCTCCAACAAGCGGCACCACTGGAAGTTTATCGGCTGGTCGGAAACACAATCCCGTGTTTGGTGGTGGTCTCCGTGGACTGTCCTTCTGGCCATCAGAGAAGTGCCGCGAAGCTCCAAATGACCCGTCGGATAGAAGAAAAGTCGTCAACCGGAAGGGAAATATTTTTCAACCGAGAATGAGTTTCAACATTTTTGAGGTAGGTGTGGAGATATCAAATTTTCGTAGGGTCGAACAGCCTTCCTAGATTAGGGGTTACCGCTTTACGGTGTGGAATACCACTTTCTTCCGTCTATGCGTACCATAAGATGCGTCAGTTATTTGCAAACAATCGGTTGTCGTTCAACATAGCATCTATACCTTTTTCACAAAAGGATCTACATGATTATTCTACTTCCTCAAACGGAAACTCGTGCTTGATGTTATTCTGCATTCGAACCCAAGAACTAGCAACCGAATAGGCAGTGTTACATATAAACTCATTCCTTATCCAAAATTCCTGAACTAGACGCACTGAAAAGAACGTCATTATAGAACAGAATGGCTACTTAGCGAGAAACACAAAACCTAACGCAGTAACTTTGAAGCAATGAAAGTAAGAAATGTTGGACTTCTTTCATTTCATCCTGCGTGACCCCCGGCTTTTGAGCACTGTCGGTGTGTTTCAGCTGGAGGCTCGTCGATGAAGTGGTTTTCAAGCTTACTTATGTTTCCGTTAATGTGGGCTGTAAATCCCCAGCTGTTCCCTATGGGAATTGTTTGATTGGCCTACTCGAGTCACATGAGTCACACCTTTTTCGGGATGATGCCGAAAGCAAATGTGCTTGTCGGTCGTGTGCCCTTTTTGCATCAGTTATCCGATCACACTGCAATAAGCACTTGTCGTCAGCTCACCTGCGTAACACGCAAGTCCGCCAGCCAATGTGTGACGAATCGAGTCCTTCAAGTACCGAATTTCAGGTGGAAGTTGCGTGTGTGCGTGAATGCCTGTAACTCATCCACCAGGTGTTCCGGTAGCTGATCGAACGGGTCGGTTTCAAAAAAAAGAGTGCAAGGTGTTGGACGCAGGTAAGAAGCTTCATTCCCTTAGAAAGCATTACTTTCACCTCGAGGGCTTCGATACACGTGATTGTCCCCGGAACATCTTCAGATGATTTTAGGACCGCTTAATGTAACCTACAGGGATCTTCATCTGAAAAGTTAGAGTAAGTTTTTGGGAGCCGTGTGCCGATCAATAATCCTGTGCGGCTGGATATCACTTGTGGTAATAAATTTGGGCTCATTCGCATGCCTGAATAGCAGTCTGAACGCCTACCTTGACGTGCCTCTCGTTGGCGGAAGTATATGCACACCTTGAGGTGCAGTTTGGGCATACGCACATCGTCTGCCTTGTTTGATCCGTAAAAGCACAGAACCGTCTGTTGATTGCCTTCAACACACCGTAGCATGATTGTTTCAGAAGTTTGAAAAGCAGCCCGGGGTTGATGGCGGGGCAACGTCTTGTTTTGCTATGTAAAACTGCTTCCCATATGTAAACCTCCCTTCCGATACATCGAATATCACGCCAATTGTAGCATGAGGCGGCCTGTGTGCAACAAATTCAGTTGAAGAATGTTATAAACGAGAGATTCATCCGGGTTAAGTTGAGTCTCTCGTGAAAACCAAATTAATTTGCAAATAAGTCTGTTTCGCAAGGAATTTTGTTAGTTTTTTCGATAATCGAACTGCATCAGGCGAATTTCCGCCCCTCGAAGCCACATCTATTGTGCAACCGCAGAATGTGGGAACCGTCCGGTCCGTGAAAGTTGTCTGTTTGGGAGAGAATTCTGCGGACGCAGCTAATACAGTTGGGCAGGTTTCGTTCTGTACGGAAATGTTTAAAAAGGCTCATCAATATTTGTATGCACGTAACTTGCAGTTATTCTGGTTGGTCCGCACCGACATTATTGTTTTCTTGTCATAATGTACCACATGGGACGCACTTTTCTGGCCTTCCTCCGGCGAACGTGATCTTAGGTACCTGTTTCCAGGATATACCCTAGTAACTTCCTATTCGAGGAGGCGGTTGCATTGACAGCATGGAGAATGAAGATTACCTAATAGAAAATCAGCCAGCACCAGAAGTGTCACTAGACTAAGCTATTGCTTATGCCAAACGTATCAGACAGTTTTAGTCGTTCTTCGTCGGGTGTCCTTTCTGTACTAGACGTCGTTCAAAGAAAAATTTGTCTCAGCTCCGAAGAGCCAGACAGCTGATGTGAAAAACGCTAGGTTCAGATTTTACCTAGTGGTAATAGTTGTTGCGTTTTAGCCTGCTTAAATAAGTAGAACATTCTGTTGTTCCTTCCATCCCTACCAAGTAGTGCAATCTAAGGAGAGTTTTTTTTACCTGCCTGGTTGAAAAAATTTGTGCCCTCCCGAAATAGTATGCCTTCAGGTGGAGCACGAAAAGAACTCTTGCAACGACACGCGTCGGTTGTATCAGCTAGAACACAGAAGCGAAAGGATCAAAAGTTGCCGAAAGTACGCTGCACTGCTCTATCAAAATGTTACAGTTGTCTTCCTCTGAAGTGACCACCGCAAAGGCTCGACCAAGGGGATCTCTTCTGGGACTTGTGTCGGAAATCGCTCACAATCATCTACTCAGATCCGTCTCTTCTGAGGAGAATCGCTTCAACTGCATTTTTATGAGTAGTAGTACTGTAGTAGTACTCAGGAAGGAGTTCACGTCCCACAACCGATTGAGGGCTCTGTCGCGGAGGAGGCTTCATTTTGCCTGGCGAAAGCATTACAACATTGATGGCTCTTGATTTTAAAGCGGGTTTATCGTTGGCTCTCATGTTGAAAAGCGATCACTGACACTTCTGGTAGTACACTTTACTAATGCCCTGACGGAATTGGTCGACCGCGTCACTTGCTGGGGCAAATCACAGTTGTGGAGTGGGTCGAGTGCGATATGTCTTTAAAACGGGACGCATCGTCTTACAGTGATTTTATGTCTTTAGAGGCCTCAGTACGTCAATTTGTTCTCATTCTCATATACTTGGCGAATCCGTTCCGCTAGCATGGATCGATTGCAACGTACAGCTATCACACTTAAAGCATAAACTGTTGGACTCATAACTTGCCCTCACCTTCATTTTTCTGATAGGATTCAATAGACACAATGCGGAGCAACAGCCCTGATTTTGACGTGGGATGAATGTCACATTAGAATACCATATATCTAGTTCGTCACTCATTATGCAGATTGGTAGGAAGTCGGATATATTAACATTACTCGTAAGTGTTTTTCCCTAGCATGGATTGTTGAAAGTCATTACAGATCCACCGCTAGTTTGCAATATGGCGCTTATTGTTTTGACTACCGAACCGGTTACACACCGATCAAAATATTCCTTAGCAGTGAATCTCACGTTCCTCCAGCCTTGGCGTCAGCTTATACTGTGCCACTCATCTCAGACCGTTGTGGATATAACCTGCTTCGGACCACATCATTTTATTTTCGAATATCTCTTACGTGAGAAAAAGAGTTCAGCGGCCGTCGTGGGCGTCTAGACTCGTGTATCGTTCTAATTTATACACACTTATCAATACGATCATGTACGAAGCAATCTGTCTTGTCTCTTCTGGACACCTTTTCAATCAACCACGACTTCTCTCTGAAGCATATTTGGAGGAGTTCGCCAAAAACCGGATACAACCAATCCTGACTCGCTCAGCTTCCGTTTAGTCAGTCGAATTTATCTGCAGGGTGATGTTTGTCTTCGTTCATGCTTTGACAGCGATGAACTGTGGATTGTCCTTGGGCTGAATCAAGCGATTCACCCATTGGACTATTTCCTAACCTATCCGCCTGATGATCATCGCTTGTACGGCCTTTTTGACATTTGGATAATTCACTATCGGTTCAGTGAGTACCACTCACGTCGTTGCATATGCTTGTAGGGTTATTCGTTCTGCAACCGGTTTGATTTTTCTTCTATGTGTTCATCAACTCAAGACACGTTTATTAACATTTCCAACCCCCTGTATTATCGATTGGATTCAATGTCTTTTACCAAGAAACTGACTTCTAGACAGCTATCTCATGAGGTGATTACATTCCAAGTTTACTGCCTGTTAGGGTTGTTGGATTAATCTGCTGACATTTTATCCAGTGTACCAAAAGGCAGTTACCTCGTGGTTTTTATTCTTTATTGTTTGGTACGGAATTTTTCTGTTCGTAGTGATCCACAAGACCACCGTTTTACAATTTCACCATGCCGATGCAATGTTATAGAGACCTTGAAGCAAATTCTTCCCTGTGATGCATCAACTGGATCCCTTTCTTAGCTGGCACTACTGTGTCCTGTATAGAGTTGGTTTGGTTAGTTCGTTACCTTAATGTTCAAGTGAGTTGGTAACTAAGTGTGTCTTCCGCCTGAGTGGCCTTTTCATTTTCTTACTTGGTCAGCTGTTTTATCCTCTTGCTTACTTAGCCTAGTTACTTGTGGGTCATCGTCCAACCCTGAATTGCTTCCCTTCCCCAGAAGTTACCGCCATACAAAAGAAACCCCTATTTCATCCACATGGACGATGACAGTTGCACCGGAAATGAAGATACCAGGGCATTTTTGCTCGCTCAACTAACGAACCACCGTGTCTCGGAAGTGTGCTGCATAATTTGTCACCAGGCTTTGGTAATCTACGACCATTTTCCTGTGATAGATGGCCTGTTTTTTATCAGCCCAATATGCCACCGAGCTGGAAAAGCCAGTGGACTCCGGGTAAGCTGGCACACTAACGGGATCGCTCCCACCTTTTATCAGAACACCGTTGTTGGAGCCAACTGCGACCCGGAACAGTTAGTTAAAAACGAGCAAGCACAAAAACTTTTGAGTTCTTCAAAGTCGGTAATACCCCCTCCTGGTTGTCTAGGCCCCCGTCAACAGCTGAGTGTTAGCCATTTGTCCGATCAGGCAGCAACTGGTACTTCCAGCTACCGCAACCACGCACACCCACCTCGGCAGGAACGATATCTGCATGCGGTTTGCATGGGTTGTATGCACAATTCTATCACGGAACAGGAAGCTGGTGGGACAAGAGCTCATTGTCGTAACTGCAATCGCCCATGGTCAGGTAGGTTTTTCTATTGCACTGTATTGTGGCCGTTGAATCTGCAAGCGATTTGTTCCGTTCATACTCCAATCCCGTGTTCGAGTGATTCAGGAAGTTTTGTATGCCTACATATTGGTATTCGCATTTATATCGCTTGACCTAGCTCGCCTGTTGAGGCCGTCTTATATAATATTAGTGCTTTTGATTCTATAGAGTGTTAGCATTTCAGTTTTTTACATGTCATAGTGGATTGAAGTCAATCAACACCATGTCCTCTCGTGGGAAAATACTCGGCTGTCGCGTAACAGAGGCTGCCTGTTCTTTCAAAGCATCCGTGGCAGAGGTTACTGTACAAAGGCTTTAAGGGTTCCTAAGAGTACAGACACGAAGTGGATTGCTATCTTGAGAGGCTTGGTGCACCAACTGTAAGTGATCCTAGAAAGACGTACAGGGAACAGTATATCGGGGTTGTAGGTAAGAAGCATGCAAAAACCGTTTCGTTGGCTTCCTGATCATCATCGTCATCATCGACAGTACAATATCAGTAAGTGGATTGTAAGTGGTGTGTTCAACATGTCTGCATGTCCACCAGAATGACCTTTGTGGGAGAAAAGTACATACCCTATCATACAAAAACGCCTGCTCCTTCTCCTTTTCAAATCGAGAACGATGTCATCTCTATATTCCAGATGGACAAGTTTTCCATCAGAGGCTATTTTAACACCGGAGTTTTGAAGACCCTCTAGCTTTCGTCTCATTATCCTGTCGATCACGAAATTAAACAGCAATTGAGAGTGTGGACACCCCTGACGGACGCCGCTTTGTGTACGGAAGCTTTTGGTGAGCTCTGCGTGTACTTGAAAGTATGAAAATACGGGGGACGTATTGTGTTCGCAAACTTCCAGGACACCCCTTGATGAACGAAAGTGTTAGGGAAAACAGACTGGTCAACTGAGTCAACTGCGCCTTGGAAATCCAGGAATACTAAAATTGTGGATCGCTTATACGTATGGCGTTGTTCTAGAACTTGGCGAAGTGTATAGTTTTGGTCAACGCAACTTCTACCAGGCCAGAATTCCGCTTACTGCTCCCGAGTCAATGTTTCATGAGTCACAAGAAGGCGACGAAGCACAAGTGACGCCAACAGTTTCGTTACGACCGGGGTCAAGCTTATCCGTCTGTGGTTACCACACTCACTACGAGCCCTTTTTTGAAAATGGGAATTATCACCGACTTCCCCCAGTTGCTGGGACAGGCTCCTTTTCCCAAATGCAAGCAAACGGATCAGACAAGCTCTGACTGAGGAATTCACTCGCATTTGTGAACAATCCGAGTGGGAGGTCATCCGGACCAGGAGCTCGGTGGTGCTTGAGAGGACTATGCAGTCATAAATTTCCTAGGCCGTAGAGGGTTCCAAGTTCACCGTCTAAGGTTATGCGTCAGTTGTGGGCTCCAGAACAGTGGCAGCTGGTGGCCACGATAATCGTTGTTTGAATTATTCGGCCCACCGGTCGAGGCGTTCTTCTTTATTAAAGATAATCGCTCCATTTCAATCCTTGATGGTTTCGCTCTCAGGCGGTTTCGAGGGGTTTATTACACGGGTCGACTGTAGTAATCTTTAGGCGCTCCCGGCTTTCTGGACCTCTTCTACTTCCTTAGCCTTTTGAGTCCACCAGACTTTACGGTCTGTGCGCAAGATCACATTCACTTGACGCCTGATAGTTTGTCGCATCAAGTTATGTTTGGGATCGGCTGGGATATTTGCCCGAGACTTAAGCAGTGTCGCTGTTCGGTCTGATACCCAGTGCTTGAGTAGGCCTGGTAGTGCCGTGCCATGGTCTGATATCCAGTGCTTGCGTGCGCCTGGTGGTGCCGTGCCACAGGCAAAGTTCCCAGCACTATGCAAAGAGGTGGCAATCTCGTCCCAGTATGCGTTCACATCTGATGGTGGAGCATTTGGAAGAGACCCTAGAAGACGATTCTGGTAAATTCACCTGACATCCGGATCTGTCAGTCTCTGAATTGCCAAGCGATTTGTCCGTACCTTACGCGGTCCTGGAAAAAGAAGGAAGAAGTGAATCCGGACGGGCGCGTTGTCGGAATCCACAAATGCATTCCAAAACGACTGGCAGTCAGCCATTGATCCGCGCAATCGGTAACTTATGGCAATGTGGTCGATTTGAGTTTTTAGCCGGCATGCCGTTGGAGGACACCATGTAGCCAGACGACTTCGGCTATTTTGAAAGTTAGTACTACATAGAAACAGCCTGCGATCAGCACGCAGCTGAAGCAATCGTTCCCCATTGTCCGTACAGACCGAGTCTAATCCATGTCGACCTCCTAATTGAGTCTCAGATACACTAAGCCTGCCCACTTGTGCATTCATATCTCCGGTAACCACCACGATATCTGAGTTTTTAGATCTCCGCAACAGGGCATTCAGGGAGTCATAAAACCTGTCTTTGACGGTGTCGGAGCTACAATCAGTTGGGGCGTAGGCAGACACTATAAACAGACATCGATCAACATCCCGCTTATGAGACTCCTTCACAGACGTTGCCAGATGAACCGCGCAGAGGCGACTATCAACAGGCATCCAGTCAAGCAAGGATACTTCCGCCCACTGACTTAGGACGATACCAACCCCTGCACATCCTGCCGCAGCAGCCTCTGGATCACCAGAGGTGTGTAGCCGGAAGCGAGTGGAGAGTCATGTGGCAGTTAGCTCAACCATTGTGCTTGCTTGAATTCTTGTTTCTGATACACAGCACACATCAGTGCCAAGCGAGTCCAGTGTGAGAGCAATAGCAGCTTGTTCTCCTGCTGGCTTCAGAGTGCGGACATTGAAGGCAGCCATATGTACTGGGTGTCGAGGCTTGAAAATTGATTTGGAAATACCTGAGGATGTCGGCGCCATGTGACGAGCGGATGTTGCGCGAAAAACCGACGCATGACGAACGGAGTCATCAATCCTAAGTGCTGGGCCTACAAGGAGAGAGTTGTTAATGGGGTGGGGAGGGGGGAAGAAAAAGTATGTGAAAGAGAAAGAAGGGAGGCGTCAGCAGTAGCCTGTTTTCGCTTACCCGCCCTGCTGTATGGAGCAAGTAAGGCGACCCGGCTGATGGCACCACGCGACGGCCGATGTGGCATGAGTTTATTTGTATTTGTGCAGTTCATGGTTGTACGTGGGCTGGGATACTTTCAGGGCGCCCACACCTAGACAGGAGGACGATTAGGGTCCTCAACCAAAGCCTTTGGCTCAAAAGCCTAACCGCAAGGCAGCGGTGTTTGGCGGGAAATGTAAGTGCATTCCAATTTTTACAGAACAAGTCGCCACACATGTTCCGACCCATAACCTGGAGGGCCAGGGGAATGTGTTCGTCAGACCTCTACCCATGGACCAACCTGGTATGAGAGACTCTGTGAGAGTCGAGCGGAACTCCCCCAGTATAGCCGAGGTACCAGTCTCTTCGTGACTGGCTTTCTAGTTTTCCTTTGTCAAAATGCACTATCATGCTACGTACATTTTGTCCTTCCCCATCCAGTTTCACGGGCATGCGCTTCGTATGAATTAAGATGAATGTTGACTGCGTTATCGCATATCTTAGCTGCGTTCGATGATGTTTATGATAGACGGATGTTTTATGAGTCCTAGATTATCTCGGATTAACTCAAGCTGGCCTGTTTTGAAAGTCCTGCTGCTCGATCAATTTTTAAGTAAGCAACTTCATTGTATTTGTGCACGGCTTCCATCCAGTAGTAATGATGAGTTGGACCGAGCTTCTGGCAACTCCAGTCATGGCAGAACTCAAAATGCTGCTTTTTTGCTGACGGGTCTGTTCTTCGTGTGGGACGCTCTCAGGCTCAATGTACACCACTGTCGGTTCAAGGCATTTATTATCAGGTCAATTTGACACCCGATGGTTCGAGAAAAGTCCAGAACATTTTGAACGTATACTTTCACTTCGGATGAACCATTCCTGTTGCCAGCCATATTTACTAGCAGGAGTGTGATCTTAGTGGTCTTTTAATACAGAATGCTCGTTTTATGATAAGAAAGTGGAAATTTAATTAGTTTTGGACTTTTATTCTCAAGTTCATTCATAAAAGTGTTGAGTAGGTTTACAAAAAGCAGTTTGATTTCACAGGTTCAACGAACAAGCTGTCAACCCTATAGTATATTGACAAATGATGGGGAGCCACATATCCTATAAAGTAATCACTGTAATTGTTCTTAGCCTGACGGTTGAGTCAAATTTCTAGTTTGCGTACAGAAGTCTAACCTTTTACGGACAACTGGACATTAATTTGGATCTGATTTACATTAGGGATGCTGTTTGTTTCCGTAGGGGATTTCATCGCCAAAACGAAACTGACTAACTGTCAACTTTCAATGGTTTCGCGTCTTAATCATTGAGCTATCGAGCTTCCTCATTTGGTCATGCCTGATGGAACACGAACCCCGGTACTAGTCAATGCAATGGTTTGTGGTAGTGGGTCATGATATTTCAGTATGTTTGTCTGGCGTTATTGTAGGGAAGAATAACCGTATGAGCCTCAATCATCGTTGGCCTGCTGCTGGTGCATGAATGGTTATGCCTTATAATGAGGGTGTACTTTCTTAGGTCGTTCGTTCATCAAATTACCGGACTAAATTGTGAACAAGTGGCCAATCTATACATACGTTTGACTACGCTCGTCTTAGCATGTATGTGTAAAGTATAGATTCCGGTTTGGCCGAGGATATGCATCGCCGGCAAAGGATGAGACTCGAGTCCAGCGGTCCCCAGCTTTGTCATGGACGGACCAGAACAGCCGCAACAAGGTGAGGCGAATACTGGTCAAACGACAGCAATGCTAACACCGATTCGGCATCCTTCAACTATTGGGGGAAGGATCATTGCTACCATGGCATAAATAGATCCGTGGTTATAGGGTGTCTTTTCGTAAAACAGTGAGAACTGACTGTGGGACTAGTGGGAGCAACTTGAATAATATACCTCCGCAGTATATGTCACGAGTTACGTAGCATGATTCAGCTACCAGAAATAGCTTCGCTTAAGTACAACACATTTGTTTCATCTGTCAAATAACTTACTTGTACTTTACTTTCAGGCTCCCACCTTCTGGTTGGTGGATTGTACACCTACGATGTCTTTGCAGCATTTCTTTGCTGTTCAAAGCAATTGACATGTAATGCATGTGAAAGCCGACTAGATGTCAGGGAAAATCTCTCTCAGGGCAGCTCTATTGGAGCGAAGCTAACCACAACTGCTACTCAGGCCTCGTCATCCTCTTCGCTCCAAAGGATCGAAGACAGGACACCTCAGGACCCTTCCTTCAACGCACAAACTACCGTGGAAACTATGTCCGCTACTTTTGATAACCCTGATGATCACCTCACCTCTTTTCCACTACCTTTTTTCTCTCAGTACAGTCAACTGATTACCTGCTTATTTTGTGCAAAAGTCGATTATCATTTTGTGAAACCTTTTGAGAAGCGTTTTCGTACACAACGCTGCCCGTCAAACTAAGTGGATTTGCCACCAACTAGTGTGTTCGTGGTGTGGCTCAGTGTGTTTGACATTTTGATGCAAGATCTTATAGAGGGTACGTTGTTCCAGAAAGATGCGGTCCCACTACTCAGGAATAACTAATTAGATCCGTATAATATCCCCTTTTCTTGTGCGTTTTTTCGTCTGTCTCTTTTGTAGGTTACCTGCGAACTTTTTTATTGAGACAGCGTTTCTGCAGGATGGCTGTATTCGCTCTTCTCAAGTTTTGTGTGTGACCAAATGAGACCCCAGTTTCTACTAGCTTTGTGTCATACACTTCACTACTGCCGATACCACTTACTATGGTATCTGAAAGTAGTGGCTTATCACCCTTTTTGTTTATCAGGTGTGTGACATGAGAGCGCCAATCTGTATAGCGTTTACAAAACAAATTATATACCATGCTGTTGTGATACCCATTTCTACTCAGGTGTTTACCCCCTTACTCCTGGCCCAGCGTACCACCGACTATTTTTTTCTCTGGTTGCTGATACAGTCTATCAGTCAGAATTTGTTATCATTGCATACCGAGGCTAAATTGCTTTACTTACCCCTCTGTGTTTACCTGCGCACATTTTAGGTAAATATTTGTCTACTTATCCATCACTTATTTTAAATAAAAATCCTTTGTTGGCGTTTTCCGAGGAACACCTACTTTGGTTCTGCTTTGTTGGACTTTCAATGAAACCGCGTTGGAATCTTCGTGCACCCTGGTTAGTTACTTCGGGTGAGGTACTTGTGCACCAGTTGCAAACATGAATGTCACACATACAAGGGTGAAATAGCGACTCACGATTAGGAACCAGTAGGTGCTCATACGATCAGCTCTTCGGCCTCATTTCAGAAGAAACGCACTGGTGGATAGGATGAACAGAACAGACTTAGTGAGTGGAGGACTTAGGGGATGTAGTGGAATCCCACTTCCGTTTCGCCTACAAACCTATAGCTTAATGCATGAGTGTGTGGCCGTACAGCCCATGGCTCTAGTGTGCTCCGAACATCTCGATTTCTTCTTTAGAGTTCAGTGAATGGTTGATCCAGTCAGCAAATTGTCATTCTTGTTTGCACGATGAATACTTCGAGAGGGATGGCTCATCGGTAGAGAGGTCGATGACGTGACTATATGAACTCCATCCTGAAAATACAGAAAACCAGGAGGTGAGAAGTGCTGATTTCCATAAATTTCATTGTCATTGGTCGGGACATATTTTTCACTAGGAAAGCAACAACAGGTGTTTCCCGACTTTTGAACTTCATAGTAGAAAACCATGGCTTTGTCGGAACGTTTTTGGGCAATGTGACCTGACACACTAACGCAATCATCGACCGGTCTGGTGCCCCAGACTGGTTAACCTATTGTGTCTGGAAAACTGGACAGGTAGTCAACATTCGAATGTGGACAAAGGATGAGGCAACGATACGTGTTTGTTCCATGTGCGTGTGCGAGCCATGACCTCACCGGGTGAATTAAGCATCGTGGGCGGGAAGACAGAGAAACGTCTACGACAAGGAAATCGATCAGAATTGTCTGAGTCGGATGGTAACACAGACTATGGCGATTTACAGAATCATAGGTGCCGCTTTCACTGGCAGCGTCAGCGTAAAAGGGAGCAGTGGATAATGTGTGAATCCTGATACATATTACCTTGTGCATAGTTCGCTGTGATTTAGAACCTATGGTTTATTGCTATTTTTACAGGTCGTATCTCAACAAAGGATGGTACGTGGCAAACGTCACCCGTTTTGTTCAGAAGAGATATCAGTGAACGGATGTACCTAAGTTGCAGGCTTTTACGCTCTGCTGAGGAGATGAAATAGCTTACAATACTCCGTCTCTATTGTGATCTCAAGAAAATTAAGCACATTTGGAGGGATCCACAATTTCCCATGATTGGTATGTCATACGATCGAGTTAGAGAGAAGCCGTTTGGTAAAGTGTATGGTGTAACAACAAGTTCATGGGCCAGACTAATGTAAGCACTGTAGTCCGCGATGATAAAGATGCGGATGATGCCTCTACACTTCATGGAAAAATGCGACCCTGACCCGACGTGCCCCGTGAATATCGTTCCATGGAGGTTCCACTGTGTCAGACAGTAGTGGGATGCCAAGGAGTGTAACAGTTTAGCGAAACAAGCCGAACCGACTGAAACAAATCGGCTCCTGAATGAGATTCAATTCTTCCCATACCTGTTCCTAATACTGTTTGTCTACCCCGGCCGGCGTGAAGTTAAGTTGGTCGTTGAACGTCGTGAATACACTTATCATCCGCTCAGCAAAAGGCTCACGGTTGAATGACATGAATCAAAGGAGGAAGCATGCACCGACGTAACTTTCGCTTGGAATTTTTATCCGACTCCCATCACCAAGGCCAGGTAGCCGGCCGCAGTTCAGGCGGTCCGCCGTTTGTTCCGAGAGTAAATTTTCTTTTCCTCTTAATGCATCGTTTATAAAAACATGTATATAAAACGTTGGTGAATAGATCCCGACTTGTTCATGAACTCTTCATTCGGCAGGTCTGACGATTGCCACGGTACGTGAAAGAATCAGAGTTACAGAGATTACACCCTTCACAAACAAGTCCCGAAAACAAATTTGTATTGGTGCCTGGCAAAATGTTATGCTAATCCATCTACACGAACTACAGTGCTTTTGAACTGTTTTCCATAATGTGATGGAAATCATTTGGTACGTTACTAAGAAGGCAACTCAATTTGAATCATACCTGTCAAGGGTGTGGTAATGTTTCCAGATTACCTCAAACAGTTTTCAGGTTTTTCAAATCGACGTTGAAGGAAATCTTGCTGATCTGGAATGCACAGACGAGATCGCTCGAGTCCTCAATGACAAAAGAGGGCAAGTGTTTTTGGATGAACTGACTACACTTCTTTGTGCCTTGCACCCACAATGCTTAAGGACAACCCACCACTGAAACTGCCACTTGGAACCCACGGAAACACGAGGTTGTAGAGCGTTTTGCACCTTTTGGAAGTTGTGTTGGCTCTGGCTGTAGTGTGACAGATGATATCAGTGGACGAGTCCCGGATGGCGACCTTTAGTTTGAGACACCTATGGCAGCATATCGCTGTATCTGAAGGGTTGTGTATACCGGAATACAGTACGGGCTGTTTTGTTGACTTGCAGTGAGATGTAGCCTTTAGGAGCAGCGGAAATCAGGCGTCTTCAGGCTTTTTAGAGCCATTGTTCTAGCACTCTAGCTGGTATAGTTTGGTGCCAAAGAAACTCCAGTGAGACAATGGTGTTTGGCTGTGACTTCAACCGGAAGACGTATTAACTACCAGAAACTGCGACGGCTTGGTCATTTACCGCGCATACTGAACAATCGTCTTCTAAAAGAGTGTTGTTTTTTGTGCCTAAGTCAGAGTTGCGTAGGCAAAGAGGTGCTCAACATTTGGCTTGGCAAGACAGTATGAGAACTTCTACAACAAGCTATGATATTTTCGGTATTGTCTGTCTTTCAAGATGAGGTCCGCGTGATCTGCTACGAGTACCTGTCGGTTCTAGCGACGTTCTTGTTATCGGCTTCAAATCATATTCCGGGGTACATTTGTGGATGTAAGTGCCTCGGAATGTTTGTAGCACGCAAGCACTAGGCTTCTTCCATTTCAGTTAATGTTCCACAATAAGATATTCAAATAAATTGTGGTTGTATGGTAGTGAAGTATCGGTGTTCAGCATTGACGATCTGATGTCAATGACGATGGTGATCAAGCAGTTCATGAAGATCACTCAATCGAGTTTGCTTTACTTTCACATATTTTTTTCCGAAACAAAGAGCTGTACTTGGGGAAAGGGTGGACCTTTAACCTAAAATTTTAGTTCGGGTGTTCATATGCCTATGCGAATGTCGTCTTTTTGCAGACATGCATTTCAGATCACACAGGAGTGTGTCTGAGATCAATAGTGTTCACTAAGACCCTACATTAATTCAGACACTGCATACTGGAAGATGCCTGCCACGATCGGAGTACTGGTCAGCAAATTATTGAAAATACTAATCTTGATAAAAAAACTACCCGGATAGTTGAATTATTAATACTGCTTGTTCTGGCTACTTATCAGTTCTCACGATGGGCTTTATACGCACTGAACCAAAGATGGGGATTTTGTCGGACTGTATGAGGAAACATCTCCAATCCAAAAAACGTCATCTTTACTAGGACTTGTCACAAAGTCGTGGAGGATTCGGTAATGGGTCTCTTTGGCTTGACGAGCTTGCGACCACGGACCAGGCCTTTGCAAATGATGAGTTTGATTGAGTTTTTTCTCATGTTCACGATCACTCAGTGGAGATTTCGTCCTGTAGGTGGGGCCAGTGCATGTTGAAAAGCCGAGAAGCACTGTACAGCTGTCCCGCCATTATTAGAAATCATCAGCAGTGCGCATCTCACGAAACTCCAGTGTGTTTTGAACCCGCGATCTCCCGACTGGTAGTTTGAATACTTAAGTATTCGGCCACGAGTGGCTGGTCGGTAATGTGACTGACTCGCACTCTAAGGATATAGCGACACCCATCTTTCCATCATGGAATCCACATCTCGGGGTCACTTGTTGACTGGCTTCTCGAGTGAAGACTCCGCACAGTTGGTTGAATCATTTGACTCCGTTAACAGCTAGATACAGCAAAAAATTTGTGAGGGTTGTTCGGACGGGCCAGACCAACCAGGACGACCTTGCGCATAAATTGGGTTATAACAGTCGGCCCATCGCTGAATCTCCGTTGCACAGCTAGGGAAATCCATACTAACCAACCGGTATACCATCTCAACAGCATTAATGGGCTGTAATCGAGTTTCCATCTGTCGTACGTGCATTGTTGGTTGTGGGCGTGAGAGACACTTTAATGTTTTGAGGATAGAGTGGATGACATTGGTTCCAGAATTGATTATGATCAAAATTGGTCACAGGCGAGGTAGAAAACGGGGATAATTTGTGCGATGAGCCCTCAGGCAGCATCCGTTGCTAGCCGGTCTCTTCCACGAACCTTACGGAGTTCTGCCATCTCCTTGCTAGCAATAGCAAAGGTAAACCGGTCGCAGTCTATCCGACTACAGTGCTTTTTTCCAAAATAACAGGAGCTGTGGCGTTGTCGTTGTCATATACACTTAAATCCATGGGTAAGCGTCGGGTCACGAGGTCCTGCGCAGCAGCCACCGTTTTCGACCGATCCATTCGACATTTATGGTTAAGGAGCTTTGTTGAACAAACGTGATAAGTCAAACTTCCAAAATCCAGCCCACATTTGCGTGTGCATATCTTCATAAAAATTGATGTCACTATGGTTGGAGCTAGGAGCAGTACACGCACAGGATCATGGCATAAACAGGCATTTGGATGACAACGGCAATCAAATCTAACTCAAAACTTGACTAGTTATTGAGTAATCTGGTTAACATAGTCAATTGCCGTAGCAAAACTGCGCAAATACGGGTTATGCACTGCGCTCACAGTTGACCGCGTGCTTGTGGTCATTCCACAACGCAATCTCGGCTAGACAATTCCCAACTTTGAAGGACTCATTTCTTGCGATCGGCCGCTACTAACTTGTGCTGATACTTTTGCGCAGCGCGTTGTTGCGGAAGCACAGGAAAAGGACTAACTACTGACCGTCCTAATCCGAACTTTGTTCACTAACTGGTATTTCCTTGTTTTATACAATCCAGTTCATTGTTGATGGGTTTAGTGATAGAGCCCATGACTTCTGTTGTTTGCTGCGGACATGTGTTTGTGTGTACTGGTGCATGGTTTAAAAAGATAACCTACATTTGAGCATGACCAAAATCGAGAAAGATTGTGCCAACCTCGCGCAAAAGATGGAGATTCACGGAAGAAATTCAGAGGATAGACGGCGCCAACTGAACGAAGCTCTCGGTGATAAGTAATAAGGTAAATCCTATTCCCACTGTCAGTGAGCATGACCCGTGTGCTCCGAAAGGGCACCAGAACAAACCTTTGTTTGGCTTAGGTTGCCGATCAAAAGTATGTTTTTAGTTCGTCCCAGGTTGGGAAGATTTGGATATGGGATGCTTTTACGACAAACAAGTAGCGTGCCTTCTCAATGTCAACCCCTTTGGCGGTAGCTTGTGCCTGTGTACCGGTGGATACTACTGATGCGGCACGCGAGTAGTATGTGGTTGCTCGTAACTCCCCAGCGAAGGGCTTCTTTCTTTCACCTGTAGCCCCTATTGAACCGGGCTCCAACTCTACTCTCGAAAAGGTAAATCCAATTGCTTTCTCACATGATGGGCTGATAAGTGATCGACCAATGAAGCAGAGGACGAGGCTGCATCTACAACTATTAGAGAGCGTTTCTTGCGCTGTGGTGCCGAGGAAAAGTGACAACCGGGGTGGTAGAGGAAATAAACCATGATATCGTGTCCCGCAAGTTCAGGATTGACTAAGATTGATTAAGAATGAAAAAAATGGAATCTGAACTGATTTGGTCATTGCAACACATGGACCGGTCACATTAATTCATGGATTTAATGCGATTTCAGAGTAGAAAACCAACAACCCTTGATCTCTACTTTGTACTCATACTTTGAACTCGTGTGAGTTAAAACTGATCACCACAGTGCTCGTTTCTGGCTCAAGCACACAGCGCACTTTCCTCCAATGTTTCGCAGAAAGCAGATGCTACTTCAGCTGGCACAAGTAGTTAGGAAACTAAAGAAAGTTCTAAAGCCGCCTCTCCGAATAAGGTATCTTTAGCTGAATGGTGCAAACTGTGGATCCCCGAGAACTTATCTTGTAAAGGGAAACGTTGACCCATGGATTTCACTCTGGAGCTCGCAGATTACTAACGGGACCTCAATCAAGCTATGTCCATAGGTCTAGGTGGACCGTGTGACAACGATGTCGTGGATCAGTGTTTGGGTTTGTGTTTAATAGCGAAGAAGCATATCTGCCTCACCGTCGCGACCGGTTCAAACTTCTAAAGGTGCACCAATGTTCCCTAGATAAGCCGAAATAAGCTCTTTCCCGATATCAGTGTCCCACGGATAAAGGTGACTGTCCACCCAGAAAGATGACGTTCAGGCGAAGACTACCCAGCCGTATAGTATTCACTTTTGGGCGGGAAACAGCATGTAAGTGTCATCGGTGGCTGCCAATAGTCATAGTTCATTCCATCAACAGCTTTTGTTTCTTCAGATTCATAGCTCATTGCGTGAGGTGTGTGTTGTATTGTATCTTCAGAGTAACATCCATGACCTTGCTGTCGCTATCCACCGTTCATCAAATGCTTTATGCATAAGCTTGTGTGAATAAGATTGTATCCTAGTGCACCTCCCCCTGCCTCCGCAGGACACTGATATCGAGAAACGGATTATATCAGCATACTTGGTGCACAGTGGTTTTTCATCAGACGTTGAAGTCAGTGATAAGCACATCCAGACACCTATCTACGGTATCGTTCCCAACCTTTTCCACCCGTCCTGTGACGTTGGCTCAAGTTGAGGGATTTCACCGAAAACCGACAGTTTTTCATGGCGACTAAAATTGCTCTATGGTAAGTGATTCGTAAGCCCCTTAAATGGAGAACAAGTGAGTTCAAGTGTCAAGTCCGTAGGGACAACATTTTGTTTAAATAACAATGGCCAACTAAGTAACTGAACCATCATGGACACAAAACCACAGAAAACGGAGCAGTGTGAAGCACAAGAAAATCTCTTTTCATGCGTGAAGACCACTCCTAAACGCAGAGCACTTCTTATGTTACTTGATGACAGTTTTTATAGCTGAGTGGCCGCAATAAGATTGGATGTCGGTAAGGTGCCCGCTCACTCTTTTACTGTGTCATCCCTTGGTGCTCTTTTGAGGGTACCACTCCTTGCCATCCACGTGAGCGTTACCGGCGCCGGGTTCCTGAAATACATCTCCAGGAGGTCGTAATCATCCATATGGAAAACCACCGTATTAGAGAAATGGATGAACTTGCTACTGATTCATTGAAGCTCCCTGGTAAGAGTCTGCCAAAATTTTATGTAAAAAAATGGGCAGCATACACCGAAATTCAGGAAATGGGGGGTGGAAATATACTTATCGCGCGTAACGTACGGTGAAAAGTGTAGAATCTTAGTGAGCAAAAACGTGTCAAATATGGGTACAAATGCTTCCTCCCCACAGTGTTGTTAATATAAATGGTAAAGTGTGAATAACACCTCACGAAGATGTTACTATTTTTTGCTCACGGGTGCCCTTTTCAGATATCCGAAGAGGCAACTGCTTAGGGGAGTCCACGAAAAGCACTTATTACCAGATTGCTATAAAATTTCCTATCGGTGAAAAATGACCACTCTTCCACCTCCCGGTGTCCACGACTGTATCGCAAGGAGTGACCTCCTCCTGAAAGCGAATGTTATGTTCCAAGCGATCCGTGATAACTCTGAACCGACACTGTGGATCGATCAGTAATAAACTACTGGCAATCTGGTCAGGACAAGTGAACACTGGACTCGATCCCGAAACGTGGAAAATCTATTGCTCCTAGATGAGTATTGAACTTGGTCTCAGATTTTAATGGACAGCATTTGGCGACAACGTTTCGGCTGCTCAGTGGGGAAATTATTCCTCCTGTATAAGTTGTTTATCACAGAGTAATCATGCATCACCTACTGAACTTGATGAACAATGCCTCAATAATTTTTGGTACAATCCAACTCGAAAAATATCCTCTTAGTTGAGGGTTTTCACCCATTCATCAGCTTGTTGAAGATGATAAGAATGATCCTCTGATAAGTTCGTAGGTATGATATTAATTATTTAGTTTTGGTGAAATAAATGGTTTAATCTTCCTAGACGGAAGACCACGCAAAATAAACCAAAGCATACACTGGAGAAATAATTTATTCACGTATGTAAATAGAGCTGTCGGGCAAAGACCGACAGCTCTCCCGAAGGGTAGGATGATTGTGTTATGCAATAGGATGGAAAAACCACTAACCGAAGTATGGTGAGGTGAATAAGTGAAATAAATCAACAAATCTCTTGAAAGAGTTTAAAACGGGCAGTAGTGGATATGATCACATCAACGACTGACTTCAAAACGGTAGGCAAAGTCACGAGGTCCAGTGTATTTGTTGATGTATGATTCGCTGTATAAATACGAGACTAGTTAGATCTTACTCATTTCTCTAACAAACCCCTGCTTAACATCAACTGTTAAACATCAAACTTGACTCCAATGGATAATGTGGTTCGGTAAGTTTTCCTGAACTACTTTGTGCGTATCTCCTTCAGTCATCGTTCTGTGGACTCTGTGAACGTATCTTCAATGTTTGTACAAACATTCGCTTTACTAGTTACTGTGATTATGTTGAAACCATTTCGAAAGTTTTCTGCCTGGTATTTCGTGTGTCTAGCTTTTCGTTAACCTGAATTAGGTGCACGATACAGGCAAGCCTGTTTTCAGCGGGGCGAATTCTCAGTTCTTTGGTGGACCAAGATCTCCCTGAATCTGCCGTTTATCCGTAGCTGCCTTCGTCTCTTTACCCTCTGTTTTGAGATACCTCACATGTTTATGTGACGCCACGTGAGATGTGTTTACAGGGCAATACTTCAAAATCCACCAGTCAGGTTCGGGTTACTCGTGTTTGTAAGCAGAACCACTTCAAAATCGTCTTTTGTACAGTGAACTTGAAGCTCAACTGAGGCTCAACACTAGTTTGGATGATAGTACAGTTCGAAGCGTTGGAATTTTCAGTACAAACTGAAGGAAACTCAGTTGCGTTAGAGCACTAAGCATAGTGATAGCTGAAGGCGCACCGCTTTCCGGCTGAAGGTGAATCACACTCATGAGTATTCATACCTTCGTAGCAGAATCATGCTTCCATTCCCCTTATTCCGTGTCCATATTTTGGCACAAGGAGAAGCCACTTAGGGTCGAATACCGCTCGATCATCGGGAGCTATATTGTGGGCGGATCACAAAAAGACAGTTTTGGATAACAACTCAATAAACCCTATCGTAATTTGACATGAAAAACAGATTTCACCCGTCTTGAAAGCTATAGATTTCGAAAAATACCCAATCCTCAGCAGTTTAGATCTGGATAAAGGCTTCTGAAGTAGGAATATTTTGCATGACTGACACTCACCATAGGACAATACCAGTTATTCGGTTTCCAGTGTTTCTGGTTTGTTGGTCATGCTAGCAAATAATTTCAACCCGTTTGAATTTCCCGATTCACTTCCACAACAATTCTTCCTAATGAAGCTTCTAAACAAGCAATATCCTTCAGAAAAGCTCTATTTATGGTTTGAATATCTCTGCCATTGGAACCACCTTGGAAGGCAAAACCAAAAATCACATGCTCTTGCTTGTGGCCTATAAAAAAGAACAAAACTGTGCTGACATACGCTTACCGATCTGTCAGCAAAACCACAGTCGGACAAACCTTTGTATGATCCTGTTGAAGCGCAGGATGGTAGTCCCTGAGAAGAAATACACTAATTTGCAAACAACAGTGGACTTTCGCCAAAGAGTCAGTTGAATCTGAATGTGCTACGTAAGTGTCGCCTCATGCTTCAGTTGGTACGATATTCGAGATATCACAGTACATTTCCTCGACTTAACACACTACGAGGAAGGCTACTGAAAATCATCCAACAGCTCATTGTCAGTTTCTTCTTATTCTTGGTACTAATCAATCAGGCGGGGTCTTCGATTTCAATCAACCGTGTTATTTCCAAAAAAATATCATTCCCTTTATTCCGTACATGAACTCAAAATGAAACATCACAAATGAGAGATTCAGCTGGTTTCTAAGTGATTCTCCCGCAAAACCAAATTTCTTTGCAAATGAGTGTAGTTCGCCGAAACCAAGTAAATTTTTTTATCCTTCGAGTTAACATCGATGCTACGAAACAGTGAGAAATGAGGTCCACCAAACGAATCACTATCAGTTCTTGAGTGAATGTGTCGTCCAATACCATGCTGCAAATCTGACGCACGCGATGTGCCGAAGGACTTAAAGAGGGAAACTGCTGTTGTTCACTGACATCAACATCCAACAAAGGTGATAGTTGCCGAAAAATATTCAGTGCATTGTTTTTTCAGCCGGATTTCCAAAACGCAGCACTCGTCATTTAATACTTGTCCCTTTACCGACTCCTCCCTTAAAATGGCAGTATGGCTGCTCGTATTTTCGTAAGATATAGGTCGTTCACCCCTCGGAAACATGCCCGCTTTTTCTGAAATGACAGACTGAATTTCAGGATTTCATAAAATGCTGGCCTGGCCAAGCTAGTGCGAAGGGGCACGCAAAGACTATACACTACAAATGAGCCACATGAGTTAGAAAATAAGAGGTCCTTTACATAAAGTTCTAAACCACAATGTTTCAACCGAAAATGTCGAGGGCGAAGGGATGATGTTATTTTCACCACGTCAGAAACAGAATATAGGGCGCAGAAAAGCATTAGCAATGAAACACTGGTTTTGATTCACGCTCAAACGGATAGATGATGGGATCTACTGGTCAGCTCATAGAGACCAAGAACAAGAGGCCGAGGCACTAAGTGTTTACAGTTCGCCGATTGGTTATGTAATTTTCAACCAATCGAAACAAGAGTACGAATCCAAACAGAACCGCAAGGGACATCCCACGGAATTGCTCGACTGGAAGACCTGTGTTGGGAAGTCGAACTTAAAGGGATTGCATTAAAATTGTCTTATAACGATAGGTATTTGAAGATGAAGAGAGCCAGAGAGTGCACGCAAGCTTCCTTGTCATCAGTCGCTGTAAATTTGACGATGTTTGTATTTTCAAGTCTTATGTTAGACTGAACAAAGAACAAACAAATGAGGAATGCAGAACGCCTACCTAGTATATTCTCAGTTGATTCGTTGCTATGTTCACTCTGCAGAACGGTATTTTACCCCGCAGATTTCTGCGCCGTAACATCTGTCTCTGGCAATATCACAGCTGTTGGGGCGTAAGCAGACGCAGCGAACAGGCAGCGACTATCGATGCGCTTACGGGATACTCGCACACATATTGCAAAACGAACCAAACACAAGCGACTACAAACTGGTGATCATTCAAGTGGAGATCCTTCAGCTTGGTGGTTAAAAACAACATCGGCCCTAGTGGAACCAGCCGCAGCGGTTTCTATGTCACTAAAGGTGTGCAATCGAAGGCGAGGTGAAGCTGATAGGGAGGTCAATTTAACAACTTTCCTTAGGTCCTGAATCCTTGTTTTTGAGAGACAGTCCACATCAGTGGGAGGTGAGTCCAACGAGTGATGACGAGACCTTCCTAAAAGGCTACACAGATCGATCGATAAGTTTAACTGGATGATGAGTTTCCTTGTTGTGTGCCAAGCTAGTTGGAGAACAGCACGACCATGACCAAAGTGGGTAAGATCTGTGGGCGCTCACGAATAAACCGTGGATATGTAGCGAAACACATTACTGCCAACTGCCATCATCGTTGTCCTTGAGTTCACGATGTGATTGCGATCTGCGTGATCGGGATAGTTGGGTGAGACAAAACAGGGTGTGGATGTAATAATGCTGCGTCCTGATTAGTTAGTGAGATTGTCAATGGTAGCTAGATGACTGATATCTGTTAACTATCATCGCGGTCGATGCGGCTAGGTCAGCAGCAAAGAGCTCCGCATCCTGGCGCCCTTTGTGTCAATTCAACCGCAATGTAAACAGCCTCTGCTTCTGAACATCTACAAAATAACCGTACAACAACGATCCAGTATTTCTGAAGTTGCTGGAGTTCTTGTAAATCAGCTCGAGCTTGTCCTTCGTGTCCCTTGGTTGTAACTCTAGGTGTCTACACTGGCCGATATAGATTACGGGACAACTTCAGCAATGAGTCGCGTATACACAGCTCATATGTCCCTTCACAGGAATATAGTCTGTGTGGCACTTCAACTGTCGTTGTATGATGCAATATGTAAAAACTGATTGGATGCTTGTTTTATGGGTTCCGGATGACATCCGATAAAGTGGGGTGATGCAGGAAACGTATCATTAAATTACCTGGGAGTTGTTTTGTAGATCGAATTCTAAATTGTCGCAGTCATGTTCAGCAGAGTGTAAGCTACATCTATTATCACGCACAACGTTCATTAGTTGAGTGATGAATATGAATAAGATGCCCACCACTAGAACAGGTCTGTCTAGCCGTTTCCGAAAGTGTTTCGATAACTGAGAGCACTGTACTAGTTGGATACACTGAACTGCGATTCAAGTACTGATGTTTTCGCAGACGATAGCATCCAGACTGTTAAACACACTGACCGATAACTAACAACAGGAAAAAAATTCAGTGTCAAGGCGCACAAACGATGAATAGCACACCACCCAGCCCTTGTGTTTGCTCTCTAAAATAGGCAGTCACAATCGATTTTTTCGTCACCGTACAAGATCAGAGAACTGTTGAGCCCTAATTAGAAATATGCAAACAAGGCATCTCACAAATTAACTTCGGTTTTAACCTACTGATGATTATCATTTTTGGAAAGTGGGCTGCCATTCACACTGACTGCCGTATAGCGACATCTCGTAAGGAACAGGGTTCTGAGTCCTATTGGGTTCACTTGGTTCAGCACTCTATAAATCACACAAAGTTAGAGGCAACCGAAAGGCGGACCATGGAGTACGAAAGACATGTCTGTTCCGATCCCAAAACTGCGCCGTGATCAAGGAAGTTCGAAAGTGTCTTGGCAGTAGCTCACCGAGTATTAGCTGAGGAGTACTGTGCACGCTTGAAGAACACTCGAGTGGCCAAAGCCGGCCTACCCAAACACGAGTAACCATCATGCGTGGAGGCCCTGGTCATTAGCTGTCACAGTGTCTCAGTCATAAAGATGAACAAGTGTCGTCCGTCTGGACAGGGTTGGCATCAGTGCTTGGTTATCCGATCATGGATGCCAGTCGGAGAACATCGGTCGGACCACTCCGTTTTCTTCCGCCAGATTGCATTGAGCCCCATGTCAGATGTGATAACTGGTCGTGACCGTAAAATGTCAGTTGTAGACACTGCCTTTGTGAGACGCTTATGTGATTCAGTGTTTACTCGCTTCCTTGTCTCGTTTTTTCACTTGCCAGCTCGTGTCCTTGACCAAGTGACTCGTCAGTGAAAGGCCGGTTGTAGATGGGTATCTAGTTGTTATTTACCAAGCATTTTAACCTAAGATACATATTCCCCTCCAAGCTTTAACATAACTGTGGCCGACCTGGTGGTACCTCCAACCTTCGATATGCATCAAACACGCAGATCACTATAAGTCGTCCATCAATGGAGTCACAAGAATGGATGGTCCAACCGAAAGTATATAAAAGCCATATATATCTACATGATTAGGATTTCTTAGCTCGATTTCTCGCGCTTTGTTGTGTTCAAGGAGGACCTATACAAGTCCACGCTCCAAAATTAGTGAATATGAAGTAAATGACATGCGCATGTAGGCTTGACTCTATTTACTACGGCCTGACGAATTTCCAGGACGCGTTGAAATGTTGGCAGACCACTCGTAGCTTCTCTAAATCAGGTTAGTGCAGGCGCATGAGATCAAATCTGATCGTAGTACTCGCATCAGTGTAGAATACCCCAGGGTCGTCATTGCGCTAAATGAGTAAGTTTCGGGGATTCGGACAGCGAATTCTCCAGGTGTAGATTCTTCAGGAAAACTATCCTAGTGGAAGTTGCGGAGATTTCCTTCAGGCTAAAACCCACTAAGTAAACCTCGTATGTGATTCCCTGTGATTATCATCCCCCAATCAGCCCGTCGTGTTGCATTGCTGCATGTGGACCCGAGTTAATTTGTACTGCCAGCAATCAACAGAAGTTAAATTTGGGTAGATACATGGCAGAACAAAAACTTTTAGCGTCCAAATTATTGCCAAGGTTTTACCGTAATTCAATCAGGAAAAGTTACATGCTGCGAAACTCGAAACTTCATATGCATACGTACGGTTGCAGTATTGCGATTCCCCAGCCTCCAAACGCGTGCTATCATCATAAAGTTGATATTCTAATTCCATTTTAAGGACTTGGAGATGAAGATTATGAAAAACCGCAAAGCACTACCTGACCAAACACAGATAACTAATCTTAGCACTGTATTCGATGCTGTACTCCTTAGTGATAACGACGACACTGAAAGGGGTATGCTCTTGGACTTGGAGAGTCACAGAAACACAGCATACTACATAGAAGCGCCACCAAAGTACGCGGAACTTAAGAGTACGATTATGTCAGCTCAGTTCATTTTGATAACCGCGAACCATGTTCGATAGTCTGGATAGCGACAGCCTATGACATCGGCTAGTGTAGGATAGATGGGGTATAGAAAATCATTTTAGGAGTCTCCTGTTTGGTTACGAATGGGTAAATCGTCAAGTGTCACTTTCCGTCCCCTAAGTGGTGTTCCATTTGATAAACTTGAGTGTGAGTCAGTTAGGTGCTTTCTGAAATCCAGAAGGAAAGACCAACCCACGAAAATACTCCACATGCTCCCTCTAAATTATCAAGTAGCACCAAATCCTCACAGGCCGGACAGGAAGTCTCTAGCAGACCCATTAATGGAGTGAAAACGTGAGAAGCTAATAATCCTGTTCATCCGATTATCTGGAAACGTCACAGCAACCAGGACATAGAACATTGAAATTGACAACATGGTATCCGGTATCAGTGTTGGGTAGCTTGGCGATTTCCGCCAGGACAGGCAAGGATAGGAGCAATCGTCTATGAAGTGCGCGTGAGAGTCGAGATTTGGGTTCACCATGCTAAACGGGCTATATCTTCAAGCGTAACAGACTTACAGAAACACGTCCTGAACCTTAGATTCAGAGCTCTCTAACACATTCTACCACGCCCTCGAACCTAGACCGGAAGCTAAGCGAACACGCCTGGCCGGACCATGCTTCACAGGAAACCGGTGATCCCGATGCAAGCCATTCTCAGGCTTACCTCCCGCAAATTATATTTTCAAGGATGGAATGTCAAATAGCCTGTGTGGGTCACTTACTCAGCCTACCGGTCTGTTCCGCAGATGACCAGCCAGCATTCCAAAGTAGTCAGCCAGTGGTGTTTGGTAGGGCTGTCGGCTAGTACGGATTACTGAACTATTTTTCCTCATTTTTCGACTAACTATATATGTAGGTATGGATTCTTTCTATGATGCAAAAAGCTGCTTGCGCCCAAATCCATCTCTGTCTCACATTTTGGTCAGTTAAAC
Organism: Clonorchis sinensis; assembly: GCA_003604175.2. Lineage (NCBI taxonomy): Eukaryota > Metazoa > Platyhelminthes > Trematoda > Opisthorchiida > Opisthorchiidae > Clonorchis > Clonorchis sinensis. The sequence goes on from CM030369.1 coordinate 102,402,128, forward strand.
CCGGATCCTAAAAATCCGCCCACCCATATATACTCACGTCTCATTCGTTTTCTGCTTGCCGGCTTAGCTTCAAATGTGGTTCCTTACGGGATTCGATCTTCTATGCCCACGTATGATGTGGCGTTGACTCGACCGACTGAGAAAAGTGAAGAATACGCGAAACATAAGCAACAATAAGTTTGAGATTGTCCTCCTATCTAAGTTTTGGCGCCCTGCAGGTACTTCAGCCCGTAGACAACTTTTATGGCCGCTAAGGACCAGTATTTATTAGTAATGTATTGCCTTCGATGATGATGTCTTTTGGACTTCGCAGCAATTAAATGCTCTTGGTAAGCACTAGTGTCCTGTCTCAATGACGACTCGTCAAAAACCTACTGACGAAGGCACGTCATTTTTTCGAGAAAACAAAACGAGTAAGTCATAGAAATACATTCGTAGTCTAGTCAATACAACCATCTAGTTGTGAAACACAAAGTGCCGACAGGAACGAGGCCGAAAGTCACCGTGTTCCTATGGTAAAACCATACAGTGATTATTGAGAACGGTTGTGCACTGCAACACTCACAATGCCTTAGCTCCTGAGCAAAAAGTCGGCAACATGCGGAGGCAATTGAACTGCTGTTTGTGGTTTAAAACAAAGGCAAGGTGAGTGCTCTAGGGCCTACGAATGAGAACAATTTAGAAAGCACTAAGACAAAAGGACAGGCAGTGGTAGAACTTCTCCGGCTTCCGGGCCCACAACTGACAAAGCTGCTTTCGATGACTTGGCCATTTGGTTGAAAACCTGTAAAGGGCGAGAAACAAAAGGAACGTAAACAAGAGTTAAATATCCCTATTGGAGAAGAGTGCCGTTACGTACGTCGTACTTCATTAAATGCAAACAAAAGAATAGCTCCTTATGGGGTAACTACCCATCAAATTAAACATCGACAAATTTTTCACCCAGGGTAGTGAAGATCAGGAAAGCGACTCAAACAAACCACTGCGTTGAACGAATTGGGATGTGGTCAGAACGGTTAGAGCTGCATCTTGATCGAACCCAAAGTTCCGGAAAATTTTGATTCCAGAGATATTCGACCACCTATGAATGAGTCATTCGTGTGCAAAACTGGCCTCTTGAACTGCAGTATGACCTGAGATGCTGCTCAAACGACACAGTGAAAAATATATTCGGTCAAGTTCCATTGATGAAAGTTAACTTCCTATGCCCTAACGGTGGCTTCATCAGTTATTACCAGACGTTTTAGCCTTCACAACTGGGTACTAGATAAAGGTTAACTTGCAGGCTAAGAAGACTTTGGTTCCTTGAACGTGACTTGCTGGACTGATAACGAAATAAGGTAATGGAAGGTATTATTAGGTCAAGGCGAAAATTTGTTAGACGAGGAGGACTGCTTTTATTCGTCAAATGAGTTGCCAAAATCAAAACATATAGTTGTACATTTCCGGACGACCCCTGAAGATAGTTCACATCTTCCGCCAGTTTTTATGAGAACAAAATTTGAATAACATTTGCACTCTACCAAAGTCTACTCCAAAAAAAGAACTATCACACTTCTCCAGAGTAAAGCCTAAGCACGGATCTTGTAGCGGGAAAACTGCCGGTGTTGAATTAGAGTCTGTATCTACAGCTGGACTACGAAGAACTACAGACAGAACCACGTTGGTCTTACTAATGAAACCACTCTATGCGGAACAACTTCACCAAGCAGACAAGCATTCAAGTTCCACCTCAAGTACACGTAAGAGTGATAAAGCATAACTTACCCCATTAAGTTGTTCTAATGTGACCTTGTCCACAGCAGCAGCACGATCTTTTGGGCTCTGGTACGTATGTCCTGGCTTTGAAACCTGCACAGCTAAGTCGGTGGCCAACGTCAGGGGACTTTCGAACGACATCAGGATGTCGGCTTTTCGTAATGCTCTGAAAATGGTACAAAAGCCGTAAAAATGGGTGCAGGCAGATCGATAACGCGATCGTTCAAAGAGTGCGAATAATTAGCATAATTAGCATTGGACGACGCTTGCACACTCGAAGCAATAGTTTGAAAGTTGGAGCGTCAAGTTTGCCACAAACAGAGAAAAATAGTCTACGTAGGAAGCGAAGGATGCCAACGAGAGACTCAACTGAATATTAGTTGCATCTCCTGTTTACCATAATAATAGATTGAATGTGCCACACAAAGACAGCTACCTGATAAACACCGTTTATTTTTTAGGCATAGCACGTGCTCGCGGAGGGTACAGCAGCTTTTTGGACCTGGTATACTCACACATCAACGTGAATCTTCATTTGTCTAGAGTGCCCTTTGCACTTGGCTTCCCGGAGTGAAGAAGTCCAGGAAAGCGATAGCGCATTCGCTGTGTACAAACTTAAAAACGCGGTAAACAATGAGCAGCGTTCTCATTAAGTTCGTCATCCGATGCTTAAGCAGACCGAAATACCAAAACCGAAAACCTCAGCTTCCCACTATAGTACGAGGGGTAAATCCAAACGAACAGTTCTATGTTGGTTTTTGTCTTCCCGAAAGCATTATCATTGAAGCCTACCACTAGCGCTCATTTGGATCGTGGCGCTCTTCGATGTTTCATCTCATACAATCACGTTGACAATCGCCATCTAGTACACGTCCCATCAAGACTATCAAGAGACTGTTTGATCGATGGATAAACAACCAGGAGGTCGCACAATTCAGAAGCATCACAGCGTTAGGTCTGTTCGCTTTTTGTGCCGAATGACTGGAGAGCTATTACTCCATAGGAATGCCCACCTATATGAAATTTCTCGACGTCCAACTCGGCTTTCCAGTCAACGATATTTAGGCCGAGAAAGGGCCAGAGACAATTTTGTTTTCTGGCGATACAATTTATTGTAAGTTCAGTGTAGCCATCTAAGTCGTTCGGATCCTTATGAAAAATATGTGGCAATGGTTTGAAAGGAATGAATAACTTGACTTGGGCTATCTACTTAACCTGAGGGCCACTTAACTGGATCACGAGTGTATAGTCAAGGCAAGAAATATATGTGGGAGCCACACGATAATGGACCAAGCGGTTTAGAAAGCATGAGTTTAGCAGAAAAAACGAGACAGTTGTCGTCAAGGTAGATTATGTACAAGGTGAACAGGATTCTGCTCAGAATCACAGATCCACAGCGACTTGATCTATCAGTGCACTGATTCAGTGAGAACTTTCCGACGCGATCGGATAAACATGGCTTGAAGTCAACGCCCCAGAAAGTGTTTCAACCGTTGTCTCTAGAGAAAAGCCACTCAGAGCTAAAAATGCTATTCCTTCTATCCACATAACAAACATATAACGCGGGTTGCTTCTAGCAGATCACTTACTTCGCTCTAGCCAAATCTTCAGCCGTAAACTTGACTGCTCGGATTGCATTCACAATGTTGGAGAGGCGTCCTTCTACTGCCTGAGCTGTTGGGCCAGACACGCTGACACCAAAGAGGCCGTCTCCGGTGTATGCCTTATGAAAGGCAGCAGCTTCAACTCTGTCATCAATGTTCCCAGGCGCTAAGTGAGTTTGTGTCTGACCATGGGAGTATGCGACCCGTCCGATGGCGCCACTGAGAAGACTGGCGGCCAAATCAAAGGCCGTCTCATCTGGAACCGCTGAACCAGGCGTAGGCCAAGCTAGGTTCGCTGTTACGCTGGATGCTGCGGCTACGTCACGACGTATGTCACCTAGAGTATTCGGTGTAAGAGAGGAAAAACATTTAGCAAAGGAACAGATGGCTATCCAAATGTTAGAGTTGACAAGGCTAAACCAAGGTAACCAAAAAACTTGGGTTCGTCATTCCCAAGAAGGTGAATCTCACGGTTTGAATCCCAAGAAAATATTGTCACCAAAACGCTATTTTTTCTCGAGTAATGTCTCGCAGCATATACATTTTTATATTTGATATTTATAACAGACTGGACAAAGCATTATGAATAGAAGCCAATTTAGTAGGATCGACTGGGTTGAAAACAAAATGCAGCGTGAACGATGGTCTCAGCGTCTTTTTTTGGTGCAGACAGAACTAAGGGACAAGAATGGGAAATGCACATTCTCGACACAGCCTGAGTTGGTTGTCGCACATGATATCTTCAGCCACAAACACCGGTTCTCTATCGGTCCCAAAATGGAGTAGAGAAAAACTCGCTACAACTAGACCCGTTGCTACTTTTGTGAATTCGTACCCAGAATATCCCAGGATATATGCAATGTGCGACCGCCATCATCACCATTGACAGCGATACAACAGTGGGAAATCATGGTCCAGAACCGTCACGCAACCACGTTCCGGTTAATAAACTACAGTAGGCCCGCCAAGCAAAGACTGCTAACAAGGAGCAACTCAACTGATGTCAGTTAACGGGCGGTATCTCTTGGAACGAGAGATAATAAATTAAGTGCTTCAATTTCGATAGTGATAGAACCATACACCGAAGCCCATGTGTTAATAGTGAAAACTTTCTGTAAATCGCCTGCGATACAACAAAGTCCCCCTCATAATGACACCGTCACCATGACGAAAGTTAAGAAAACTCAAGTACGAAGCCACAACAAACAAACACTAGTTTGGACTGTATCAGGCTCTCGTTTGGGTCCAAGCTTGTGTGCGGCCTCACTGTAAACATTTCCAACCCGCTGTGATCATCCAGTCCGGCATGCAACTTGTCTAAAGCCGTGATAACTCATCATAATCACACTGAAAGTTTGACAAATAATGACATTGTTGTACATGGTAGTACATCACCAAGTGACATTCCAGTTCAAGGCTTTGTATTATAACGATCTCCAGAGACTGAACTCGCGGTTTCAAAATTTTATACCTATCCCGGATGCAACTACCTTTAGAAGAGACCAGCATAAAAATGACACTCGTTTGGCTTATGGAGTATATTTCGGTAGTAATCTATCTGTCAGAAGAGACTGGCCCGCAGAATCAGTGATAGAGTCCCCTTTCTCTTCCCGACTAGTTACGGGAGCGAAACTTAGTACCGGAAAGCTGCCTCGAATGGTCGAGGATTCTTAGTGACACAATGAACTTCCTGGAGTGAGGATGGTATCAATCGCTATCGCTGATTCCACAGGTGTGCACGAGCTCACTCTTGGAAATGAGCGAGTGCACACAAGACAGACAACAAAGAAAATGTTCCCAGTAGTAGGTATATCTTCGACTTTTACAGAATCTACACCTACTATGAAGGCAAAGGGCTCTGGTTCGCCAATACGCCGAAACATGTCAATATATCAACCAAACTATGAGCGGACCCTACTTCCGGGTAGGCGTTAAATGGAACGTTTATTTGAATGTGGAATGGAATGAATGAATAAATGTGAATGAATGTAAAAAGGAAAAACATTCATTTGCAAAGATAAAAAATAAGCGATACAAGTTCAAGACCAACCTCCAACAAATCCATGGACTTTCCCCACTTTTTCAGGAACCGTTTTGGGGGCACGAACCTTCAGGTTACCCTTGATGCGGCGCAATAATTCAAGGCCATCTTGATCTGATTCATGTCCAACCAAAGCAATGGTGGTGTTGGCGGGAGTGAAAAAGTACTGATGAAATTTCTCGATCTGATCGATGGTATAGGAGCCTACTCGGTCAGCTGGAGCAAAGACAGAGTACCCAAGACCAGATCCGAGTGGGTTTAAGCCAAAAGCAGCCTCATGGAGTAATTCCATGGCAACTGTGGAAAAAGGAATGGAAAAAGAACAGTGGCAGATAAAGGCTGTTTTCACACAACTAAGCGACAGCACAAATTCATGTGCTACCGATGGCGTTCATTGGTGCGAAGATTCTGCATAATTAATTTGTCTTACTGAGGCTATAACTTCCAACTATCTAACCGGTCACCTCTTTAAATTTAGTGCATAATCAGTGTGATCCAAATAAAAGTTCCGGCAGAAATAAAGAGATATCTAATCTTGATTCCCAAGTGCTCCGGCAGAAAGCAATAAACGCGAACGACATATACTAGAATTTCACGCAGCTTCGCGGCGAGGAGGCCGCGGATGATTGGTATCTTAACAGTATGAACTAAGTTAGCGCAATTTCGAAAACACGCAATTAAATTTAGGGAGCCTGTGCAAGCTTTGGGCCGAAGGACTAACAGCGCGGGATACCAATGAAGGGGATAGACGTCGGGTGTTATTTTTGCTACTGGCAAATGACAAGTAGTGCAAGATTAGTACTACTCTGAGGTAGGCTGCATGCAGCGCCACATCCATAGCAAGGAAGGAGTCAACCGCATCTGTGTTAATTTTTTTTAATTTGGGCAAGAGTACTGATATTCTGACTGGTAACGAACAAACATAAGTGTTTCCTGCCAAATTTATCTGTGTATAACATCTGGAAGTTTGGTGTGGTGACATGAATAACAATGATCCCATAAGTGGTTGGCGCACTGACTTTTGAGCAGCAACAAACTTTTAGAGGTCGCGCTGCGAGATGGTAGTTTTAACGTTCCTCTTCACTTTTGCGAACAAATTAAACTTGGTATAGATCATCAGTTCCGATTAGTCACTTTCGCGCCGAATATTTTCATCCATTTGATGTAGCCCAGCCACCAGTTCAACTTTCAAAAAGCTCAATTGGGACGCTCGACTGTTCAGAAATTCCGGTTGAGAAGTGCGGACCAGACTGAATTCATAATCCACGAAACAACTTCACCTGTGACAATATTACACACGCTTTATGTTAGAAAGTGTTCCTATTTGTATCGTCAATTAAAGGATGCTCCAAGGCGGTGTGTGGATCAAATCGGAAGCGAAGTATTTCTCGCATTAATTTAGCACATTGAACAAAGCCTTCGATACAGAACATTGTTCACCAACCTTTCGTTCATACGAACTGATATATCCAACTTCGGAAGGAAAAGCCTCACAGGAAGGCCTTTAATCTTATTCTTATCCCACCGAACGAGCAGTGGCTTATGATGTAAACAGCAATGGGGTACAGCAAATTCATATCCCTTTTACCACACTTATCTAACACTGTTGAGCTGGTTTTTGGGAATTCATCAATGGTTCTTTGTGGCACGTCACCTCCTTCTCGAGTTCGAGATGGCCCAGTGGTTAAGGCGCCAACTTACTGACCAGAAGGTCTGTAGGTCGAACCTGGCCTCTGCATCGCGACTTCCCCTGTCTAGGTTTGGACAATCTGACAGGATCTCGTTTCCCGTGCTTCCTTCGGATGGCATGGCAGCTAAACACCGAAGGGGTGTCACAGCTGAACGATTACCTCGTTCTCCACACATTTAAATACAACTTTCAACACCGATACCAACAGTAGACACATTTGCTTTGTAGATGTCCAGGCCACGCTTTTTCTTCTAAAGTCGGGGCCATACATTTGATATCTGAAATGCTCCAATGTCCACCCTTGAAACAAACTGCACAGCTTCCTCGCACAACGCTCACTTTGAGAGGGTTTCTAACATTAATCGGCTTCACACCTTAAAATCATTGAAGAGTTGGATGGCTTATATCCCGTAAGTCTTGATTGAATTTGATATAAGGAGTGGCTTGCTGACGCGCTACTCTTAATGGACTGCTGAATTAGTTCCCTATGGGCTCTGACTTCAAACGCTTCTCTATTGTACGAGGTAATCTCATCCTCTCGGTAGAAATCGATATACTATGAAGATAAAACTGATAGGCGAGCTAAACAGCAGGAGATTCTATTCGATTCACTCGCAGTTAAATAATCTTGTTTATTGACGCAGAAGAAACCGAGTTGTTGTTGTCTTCGTTGGCCTTTGGTCCTAGAAAGCACCTCTGATGAAGTTGTCCGGGCTGACTTTGTATTCATCAGTTTAGTCACTGGCAATTGAAGTGCACTTTTCGATACACTGAGCATGTATGCCCGCCACGTCAGTTGTCTCAGAATATCGCTGGTACAACAGTAAAACACTACTGTTCATCTGTTGGACTGGCTGATTGTACCCACGTTAACAACAAAATGAACCCAGGTCCCTAACTAATCAGGCACCTCTAACATAACTTACATCGCCACTGTCACTGCATACAAAAACTGAAGAGAGTAGATATGACGAAATCAGACGATAAAACATTTATCACATCCATTGTCCTACCAAACCAAACAAACAACTACCAGACAACTGAGATCCAAGCAATTCCCAATAGTACGGTCACTTGGTTCAGGATGAACGCACGAAGCTTCTCGATTCATCGCCAGATTAAATTATTCAACTCATTGGCACAGGTTCATCGATTTGTCACAAGTGCGTTCATCTCAATATGTACGACACACCCACGATCATCCAAACTATCGACCCAGTGGTTTACTCATACTTACATGGACTTGTGAAGGGAATGGCACTCGTACTTACGACAGCATATTATATATATATATATATATATGTACTATGCCCCCGAATATTGTGCTTCGAAGGAGAGAGCGAAATAGCTCAGTCATGAATCCACTTGTATTGCCAGAAATAGGCTGCCCTCCGAATGAAGCGCTTCCAACAAGAGCAGCCAGTCATCTTTTGCGCATACGGCTCTGGCTTCTCAGAAACAGCCTTTGATTCAGCATTTTCAATTAACTAGTTAGATACATTGGATAACGTTGCTCTAAGCGGGGTGGTTTAGTTTTAGTTCCATGGTGGGTTGATGTGCTTTGATCAACACTGCTTGGTAGAACGTTAGCAGTTTCTGACTTCGAATGCGTAACAGAATGGTGAACATGGTCAGCCAGGAAGCCTGCCTCAAAGATATGTTTTGCAACGAACGACCTCCAGTTCGATATTGCCGCTAATGGTGCTGATCCGTTGTGCTACAAGGCATGTGGTAACTGACTTTAATTAGGTTCTGATATCGTTTGAGAAAGACGTTAATCAGTTCAGCCGATTTAAGCATATCGCAACTGCAACTGAACTTAAAAGTGACATGCAAGGTAAGATGATCATGAAACTCTGGGACCTATTTTGAAACAATTTCCCGGCTTATCGAGACCAGGCAAAACTGAGCTGATCCACGAGTGCGGCTTAAAGCGGATTAAGTCTCTCTTGGTGGTGTTTGAAACATGATTGCCTCTAAATGGTAACAGATCAATCTCTTTCTTCATTACTATGATGGCCATATTGGGTGGAAGGCATGGTGTGCTGTGCAAGGTAATGAACTTTTCTGAGTAGCTATTAGCCAACAGAGTCCTTTTCCACAAATCTACATTGGTTAGCTGATCCGTTTCTATCACGAAGGTCAGATTCCTGAAAACAACTACTGAATGCCCGAGATCTACTGAGACCCTCAGCTCTGTAGATGTTGACCAGACAGACAACGCCCCCTCAATATACAGCGCCTCAGCTTTCTATCAAACCCAGATAGCGCGAGTCAGCGTTGATCAAGGTCAGACAACGCCCCCGCAGTATGCAGCGAGTCGCAGCCTATACCAAGACCAGACCGCGTGCGTCAGCATTGGACCAAGTTAGACAGTGTCCCACCAATGACTAGCTTGAGTTGTATTCTCGCACTCGCACGTACTCACACTCTCGCGCTCGCTTGTTCGGAATATAGCTGTTGTGTTCCATTCTCTGTGTCTTTTTTTCCCTGCATTAGGCACGGGAGCGGGTCAGCAATCAGATACAGCAGATTAGCGAATCAGTAGACATAACAGTTTCCCAGGTAGGTTCAGCCATGTGAAACAGAGTTCCAGTTAACCTTCGCTTGTACGTCGTCACATGAACGGTATTGAAACGAAGATACTGGCCACTCCAAGGAGTGGTCAGTGTATTGCAAACCCACATCCGGATACCAGGCATGTAGGTAGTACGTTGTACAGTAAAGAAAACTAAAACATAGAGGATGATGTTGGCAGTTCAGGTAGCGTAGGTGGCCGTTGGTTTGTTCGCTGAGCTGGGCAGTTTGATTGCCACCATTACAGACAGATTCAGTGTCCCAGAATCCACACTCACGAGCCCATGTTTTCAACAACTCAACGAGGAACTATACCATTCCACAGAACTGGAGAGCGGGGAGCAGCCTGTCATAGAAATCACGGACAACCAATCGAAACCGTTCTGTATTTCCCATTTGTTCGACAATTGGATGCTGTGTCTTAATTTGTAGGAGTCAAGTATAATCACCCTCAAGTTCATTTAGCAAAAAACAATCGAGGAAAAGACGTTAGAATGTTTTGTTACTGTTTACTTATGGCGACAGCATTTGGTCTCGTTTCCGAGAAATTTATGAGAAAACTCCTACTTCAGATGAATGGAAAAAATGCTAAGAAAGTAAGACTCAAAGTCTTTCTTTCAATAATCCTGATGGTTCACGTTTTTTTCCAAAGGAAAGGACTTATACACAAACATATATGGCTGGCAAATGATATCCTTTCTGTTCAACTGTGGCAGGGTATTCACTGGATACGAACCGACTGCAGCCGGAAGCCTACACGAATCAGCGAGAATATATGTAACGGAACGTCAATGAACGATAACGCACGTGCGGGTAAATATCGGCGATTCAACAGGTCGATATCTTTCTTCATCAATACGTTTGCAATCGATTTGAGTTCCCAGTGGTAGAATGCCGAACCCGTAGCCAGCTCAGCGAGTATAGAGCCGGCTCGTGAAACGAGGTTTGGTGCCACGTCCACAGTGTAGATCATATGTTCCCGAGTAGTGGTGCAGCTAGAGTAAGTGAAGTCAAAACAGAGTCAAGAACAGAGTGAGTCAACGAGTGTTGAATTAATGGATGACAGAGGCATGAGTAAATACGGCGTCTTCCTCCATTAAGAATCCGTGACCACTGACAAAATTCAAACCCAAAGGAGCACGGTAACTACACTCCAAAGTGAAACACCATAATTTAATTGATGTAAGAAAATGTATAAACGGTAGTTATGAAGATCGAGGCTCTTTTCTGGCCTACCTTTGATCAGCAAGTAGTTCAAGAGTTGGACCGCTTGGATTTAACTAACTACCGGATAGACTAGTTTTACCTAGCACCCAAAACATCGACACATTCGGCTTACTAAACTCAGGCGCGTGTCGAGCCTTGAGCAGTAGAAGAAGCGAATCGAAAGGCTGAGAAAAATAAGATAATCCTAAAAAACACAATTTTATTCGTCCAAAGGGACTATCACTAAGAAGGCCTTCTTCAGCTAACCCCTAAATGCGCATTTCAATGGCAAACTATCAGAGGAAACACGTTCAACCAGTCCCTTGGGCCAGGCCTCTCAGAATGGAACAAATACAAACGGTTAAATCCAGGGAAACAAACCTCGAAACTCATAGTGAAGTGGTTTCCCAAAAATTGGTACGCAGGTAAGATCCGACAAAAGCACCCCCAAACGTTTGGGGCACAGTGCATTTTGTACCTGATACTCGAGGATCTTCCAGACGATCATAAGAAACACGAGGGCTGGGATACTACCAGGTTGCCCAAGCCTAGACAAAAGAAGTCGAGATGCAGACGTCGGGTTCAAACCACGAACTTTCCGGTTAGTAAATTCCCAGTCTAGTCACTGACCCGTCTCGCCCCCAAGCCAGTCTAGTACAATTTTGACGTAGTAATGAACAGTCTTGAAAATAAGGATGTTTGCCTCGTGAAACACCGCACATTTGTCCTGTGTTATCCGTACATGTGAACTAGCTTACATACAATAAATTTTACAACTCATAATTTGGGGACCGCCCTTCGCCAACCATAGATATGAACGTGGCAGATATCAATATCTGACCGAAAAGTGAATTACGAATGCGGCTGATCAGCTCGCGGGATTAGTTTGTGACCAGAACCACCTACACACACCATGTGAATAACAGCGACGCGCGTGGATGGGGAAAGATGAATTAGGTCAAACAAGGACAGAACACCATCGGGTTCAACCGAAATCCACACGTGTCGCAGCCGTCACTTTTACGGGACACGTCCTCCTTTCTCTGCCGTGGGACTGTGTTCATTGCCCCACAGAGTGAACCGTAAGTCAGTATGACTAATATATCATCAAAGCTGTTCGCACATCAACATGTACGAACATTAACCAATGAATCAAGATATTCTAATGGACTTTTGGCCCGGGAGAGTTTCTTTATTTTCAGCTACACCAGCTAATTGTGGCATTCCATACATTCCATGAAGCTCATCTCGTGAGTGAATAGTTTTCCTTGTTTCATAACTCCATCGAAAAGTACACTATTTTATAACCAAATCTCAAGTCTCAATTCGAACAACCGTATTCGTGACCCAATCAGCTGACCTTCTCGCTTACTCGTTAGCAGGTAGTTAAGTCAGACGGCCTATTGATATGCACCGACCGTAACGTTTTTTTTCAAGCTTCGTCCCCATGGTCCTCGAAGTTGGCTCCACGATCAAAGTAAGGAAGAATTGGATTCATATATGACACCATGCGGCGGCGGGTAAGGTGGATGGAGCAATCTTACGGGTGTTGTATGCTGGTCTGGGGTATAAGTCGACAGAAGCAAATGTCAAAACAAGTAGAAAAGTCTTCGATATCTTTCAGCAATTTATACAGAGAAATAACAGCAAATACGATAGACAGAAACTAGTAAACAAGATGTAACTCACGTGACACGTGCCCCCATCTGCTGAAGGTGCCTCGTCATGTTCACGGCACTGTGATCAAATGTGGATAGACCACAAGAGCGGCGTATAAGGTGCGTTATCCCCCGATCCTTACCCTCGCGTTCGTATCGAGATCCAGCATTGAATACAATTGCCACACGAGAATAGCAAGGCCAGAGGGATGGTTGGGAGATGCAAGCCAACTGACATGAAGCAGTAAGAAATAAGTTCCAGATAAACACAGCGGAGGTTATCAAGCTGACTGCTCAACCTTAGGATGATGATGAAATATGACCCGCATCAAAGACAGTGCTGATTTTAGCTGCCTCAAGAACAGGTAGAGAACCTGAAGAGATTTAAAACGGGTGAGGAAAATGCCTACGCAATCCATGTGAAAACTGGAAGCTGCGGAGCTTACACTGCTGAAGCTCGCATCGTTGATAATAACAAAGTTGATAAGGTAGCTGAGCGGAATCCACTGTGAATTTTATTGCCAGAGGCTGGTCGAAGCAACCGCCTCCCTGGATGGGTACCCCACGACGGGCCACATCAAGGGCTAGAGACACGGTTAGAAATGGCCCGGTCGTGCACTCAGTGGTGCTCGTGCATCCAAACTATTGCCTTCAGTGCATAGCTTCCTTCCAAATTCCTCCAAGTAACAGTCCACTGACATGAACCAATTCATCAACTCCCGCCTCCGATGCGCAGCTACCTATCCCACCTCTCCAAATCATCGGTGAACGGAACTGCAGCAGCTACAGCCACTGTATGACAAGTACGCGGTTTTTACAGCTGACAATGAGGATGAATGATGCGCTGTCAGCAGATGGGGTCTTCCCAGGTGAACGCGTACCAAGAAACTAAACGCTGTCTGGCGCTAAGACACTATCCAAGCATAGACGCCCGACGCACCTCCAGAGACTGCAAATGCCCACCACCTTCAAGTACAACACAACAAGCACCGACCGATTCACGTGGGCCATGGTAGACTGGGGACGGTGTACTTCAAAAAGGAGATCAGTGCAGTATAAATTGCCCGCCACTTTGGTTGATTTATGTGTAAGTAGTGGTGCTATACAACCTTGCTTACTGTGCTTCGGCTCATGAGATTGCTTTGTTTTCCATCTGCAGAAATTGTCGTGAACCTGCCTACTTAACCCCGGTGCTTTCATAGAATGCATCCTATAGTGGCCTGGCAAATATTTGTTCACGTCACTGGCTTAAAGTTCCAAGTACTAGGCTACCTAAAAGTACCGAATAAACAAAATTTACCTGGAAACCCTCTTCACTAGTTGAAAGTAGGGGTGATGGGACGGTGGAGGGTTTGGCTGCGGCGGATGTAACTGCGTTACGCACATGGTAACCAGCCTGGCAGAGCTTAGCGTGCTAAAAGACCAAAGGGGACAATGATAGCAGAAAATTGACCACAAACCCTAAACATTGAGGCTAGAGTGGACTCAGCGGCCGGACGCTTACTCAGCAGAGGACCAAAACGACTTCTCACACCTGATTGGACGCGTCGTTTCAGGGTCATGGGTTAACTTTCATTGACTAAATGACAGGATAGAGGTTTTCGCTCAAGCTTTTGGACTGAGTGTATTATTTTCACCCAGCGTGTTCCGTTCTCCTGGAAGGCGCGAGCGAAAAAGGATAGTCTCATTCGCGCGGGACGTTCGAACTGGGTTCCCACTTTGCTCGCGCAAACTTGTGAAAGAATTCTTTTCTTTTTTGAGCTATTCACAGAGTTAATACGCGTCATTTTGTTGGGTCTTCCACTCTGTCGCATTGCATTCCACTTCTGCGGTGCACCCATAGGCTTTTCTTCATTACAGCTATCGATGGACCGCGGTAAATGTGGACGAAATTGATGTCCGCCGAATGCGAGACGTGAAGTGCATTGTCACCCTTGCCAGGCCTGGTGGCAGTTTTAATGTACGTGGCTGGATGATGGTCAGACAAGCCAATTATTCAACCCTCCTAGCCCGTTTATCTACGCCAGCCGCCCCTATCTTAGAAGTGCTATGCACTACACAATTATCAAGATAGCTGTCGATAATGAAACCAAGTCTTCGCTGCTAAGTCGGAAAGGCCAGCGCAAATGTTCCCTTTTAATCAAAATGCTTTAGAAGAACCTGGCACTCCCTTCGAAGGCTCTGGAAGACGCAGCCACAAGGAACGAAGCGGTCTAGACGAAAGTCGATAACGAACTTTCCTCCATGAACGAATGCCCAGCGCTCCCCACCCCCAAATCCTCTCGCCTCGAAGGTTATCCAGCCCTTTGATGCGGCAATTGAGCCCGCCACGGCGTCTCTAATGGACAGACGCATGATCATATAAGGGTTATCCTCCAGAACAAGCACGCCAAGAAATCTGGAACAATGGCTCCTGGGTGGTGTAGCAAAGCGCAGAGTGGTTACGCGGAAAGGGAAGCGAGCGAATATTTGGGCTTCTGGCCACTTTTTACTCCCCAGCTTTCATAAAGAGGAATTCAGAGCGAAATTCTACTGTTCAAAATTCATTCCGAAAAATCAAGAGTATATCCCAGTGTTGCCCTATAGAGTGGGGGAAATTGAGTCGCAGAAGTCTGGCCAGCCAGCTGCTAGTTACGCACTCCTGTTCTCCTGAAAGCACACCGACGCAACCAGCTGCGACTCCAATTTGCATCTCTACTCAACCATCTTAGACCCCTCGATTACCAAGCCTCTCGTTGATGTAGTCTCCAACGTATGTGGAACTACCGTCGCTTATTTGCCTAGTGGACGGTAAAAGTACATTGGTGAACTCCATACCCAATTCACAAATTCTAGGCTGGATTGGGTGAGTCGTACAGAGGTAAGCAGAACTTCCGCGAACAGCTCAGCCACAAAGGTTGAGTTAGATATCAGAGGCTGCTGCGAGGGCCGCACAAACACTGACAACGCGAAACGACTTGCCTCCAACTCCACTCCGTTCAGAGCGGTTTGTCCGACTGTGGATTCGGTCGTCACTCATGACCCCGATTACTGAGGCCACAAGCTCGACAACACTGTACCGGAAAACCCCGCGCTCACCGAGTTGGCCACACCGGTCATGGACAACCTAGGAGTCCACACAAAAACAAAAGGAAAGTGACTGCGGTCAAACGAACCACGTAAACTTGTCCAGGTTTAAGGTGCAGTCTTCTACGTAAACGGGCCCCTTGGTAATGCCACTAAAACGAATACCCCCTGAACGTGCAAGTGACATAACAGGGCAGCATAGAAACACCTTACCGGTCAAACCGCGACGGACTACCCAAGAAACCAACAGGACACATTTTCACCGCAAGTCCTGGAGCAACAACAAACCCGGTCGTCCGAAAGTTGGTATTGCCAGAGGTACAAGTGGCAGTCCTCGAAATTTTCAACCACAAGAGGAAAGCTACGTCATCCAAAAGCAGGAGACCCGCACAATTCAGACTGACACGGAACGAAACACGCTGCAAACGAGGAGTGGTTCTTGAAAACACTAAGGCAGGAGGCAGACAAGTACGCCGCAGAAGCATTTTCGGGGCCTTGGACTGAAACCCTGCGTACAGCTATTAAATCTGCCAACCCCTCTGGTAGCACACCTCTGTGGGTCCTTACCTTCAGACGCGGCAGAGATGAAGTTGAAGTGCCGCAAACCGCCTCGTTTTTTTCAACAAACTTTATTGTATTAAGCAGTCAGCTTACCTTGACAAACCCTCCATAATCACACTTTCGGAAACCTGGCTCACACTTGACGTCTCTGACGCAGGTATCTCGAGTGAGAGCCACTCTATTTTCCGAGCCGAATCGAAATGCGGGACGGCAGTTTGCGTTGTTCTCTATTCACATTCCACCCCGTCCATCCACATTGCCCACTCCCACACCACTTCTGCACCTTTTTGCGATGCGCCGTGGATTCATTTCCAGCTGTGTGGGGCCGATTTTTTCTTCTCGTCGTGGTCTACCTTGCATGTCCATTTTACCGTAAGGTGATTAACTTCTCATACAAACCCTTGAACAACTCTTCTTCCTGCCAGCTAACGTGCTTCTAGCGCGTGGTGGTGTTCCTAAAGACTTCTGGATGGAGCTCTAGTGCTCCGAGTCTACTGGACGTTTTTCAACGGCTCTATCAAAAGTCGTTCAACAAAGCGCTTGAACTCAACATGTCGTCACACCATGGGCCAAATTGTACTTCAAAAAGGTATAGTTATCATCAACGAAAGACACTTCGTTGATCACGTGTTAATTAGGGCTCCGTCGAGACGCAGTGACTGCAGTGGGCTGACCTCTGATTTCATTTGTTACTGGGCAAGG
Organism: Clonorchis sinensis; assembly: GCA_003604175.2. Lineage (NCBI taxonomy): Eukaryota > Metazoa > Platyhelminthes > Trematoda > Opisthorchiida > Opisthorchiidae > Clonorchis > Clonorchis sinensis. The sequence goes on from CM030369.1 coordinate 102,418,991, forward strand.
AATCCGGAACGTGGATTCAGAACACTTGCTCCGCATAATTCCCAGAAATTCGTCTTTAACCCGACCAAATAATGCTGGGATCAACTTAACGAGTGGGGACGTATGTGAATCTTGTCCGGAAAATTCAAATGGTATTTGTCCCAAAAAGTCTAGCACGTATTTGATTGGACCAAAAGATTTTAAAAATGTTTGGCGTCTTCTGGAAGTGAGTTCCCAGCTACCCTTCAAAAAGATAACTACAGGAGGAAGAAAAAACAAGCTGGTATTTAGTAAGATGAGGAACCGTTTAAAATAAGAACTATGCCAACCGAGCATCGGAAAAAAGGCCACGATACTAGGCTTCGTCTGAAGAACAAAAATGTACTATATAAGTACATGGGACATCGCCGAATAAACAAGAGATAGACAGAAACGGGGAGCCCGCAAGTGACCTAACGATGGTATCTGAAGTCTTCAGAAAACACTATGCAGGCTGCATTCTGCCACAGGAATCTCATCACATTCGCTCTTGTCAAGATGTTACCACGAGCGATCTATAACCAAACTGTTCTCCACGGAGGGGATGTTCTTCAACTCCTGTACCCTTAGATTTTCTAATCAAGTCCAGTTCCAGGTCGCCCAAGCACGTTGGCTCTGTTTTACAATAGAACGTTCCTTACATCATCGAGATACGAAGCTTGCAATTTTTAAGCTTTGCATGCAAAGAATTGTGGAAAGCTGTCACGCCTTTTCTTCATTTTATACGCAAAGTTTCAGGCTAGTGTTTGAAAGCATCCAACGATCATTCACAAAAAGGTATTTCCACACTCCGGCCCTCTCTCCTACCGCCCCCGCTGCAAAATCTTGGGTCTTGAAACACTATGACCCAGACGGTTAAAGCCCAATCTATCTCTCCTACACCGTCTGCTGTCCTGAAATGCTTTTAAGGCAGGGGCTAAGCCAAGCGTAAGGTCATATACTCGCTACAAATCCCGTAAACCTAACAATCTCATAGTGTACCATCCAGCGCGTGCAAACTTACGCTACTACTTTTTTTCTGGTGCGTCACTACACAGTCTCCCCGCTCGGTTGCGAAATACCTCACATACACGTACGTTTTCTTAGTTTGCAGATAACTTCCCTGTGAGTGAACCCGCAGCTGGTTTTCTTTATACCCAACTACCCCCTGATCGCCTTTATGAATCGAGTCCAAATCACCTCTGAGTTTGCCAAAGGTACGGTTGGTGGGCGATAGAAAGATAAAAATAATTAAAACAACAGCTAAAAAATGGAACCATCCCCTTACTATACCTTGCTACCACTTTGACTTGCTTGAAGCAACTGGTACCCACATTGCCTGCTTGATCATAGTGCACCCCAATACCGGCCCGGTGTCTTCCTGAGGCAACTTCATTCTAGTTAGGTCCCTGCCATGGACCGCTCTATCCGCTCTGTTTAATGAGTGGTGGTTTGTCTGGCTTAGCCCTAACCAAAATAAACCAAACAAAAGTCAGGAATTCTCATACTTGAGAACATCTTATACGCCACACAACCCATTGAGCGCACGCACACATAACATTGCGGTACGCCTGTACCCGGCATGGTAGCCCACACTGTGTCATCTTATAGCCATGATTCACACGCTTTGGGCAACTCCGTTCTGTTAATTTTGTCCGACTGGTAGCTGCCGCTTCATTTACCTCCTCCGCAAACTGCCTTTTCCAGCGGCCGTTTGCCGTTTGTCTGTTCGAAATGGCTTAGCTGTTTTGCTGGCCTGGTTTTCTCCCGACAGAATAAAATATCTGGTAGCTATGGTTCTTCATTACTGCAAAAGTCACGCTTAAAACTGCTTGGTGGCATGCCACCTTGCAGGTCTGGCAGCACACACGGGGGACGAAAACCTCGTGTGTCGGTCAGTACGCCCTGCAAAGAGGTCCCCCTGCTTTCTTGCACCGTGTTGCGTTCGCATAACCGCTGCCTCTCCAGTAGCACGGGCGCTCCGTCCATCGCCCGTGGGTCTGAGCATTGCATTTAATTCAGGAAATCCATAAAAGAGCACTGTTTTTTCTGCATGTTGCTGCTAGGCTGGACTTGTCCCGGCTGTGTCGCTATACACCGCCGATGCTCTGTTAAAAAAAATAAATGATTAAAAAACGGCAAGTGGGACAGCCTGAAGACACGCTCCATGCCCACAGCCTACATTGACGTGCGTAGCTGTAGCTGCCTTCGACATAATTGGGGATGCACCGCACGAAGGCCCATTTCGACAGCCGAACAAAACTAACGCACCCCCCTACTTCCTCAGGAGTGGACACAATGGGAAATCTCTCTCCCTATATATGTATACATGGGAATCCCAACCCTACACAACCAGCGAACACGACGAGCGCCCAAAGGCTTCTTTTCGTCATCCAAAATTTTTTATTGGGAATGGAAGCAGAATTTAGGGGCCTGGTGACCATTTCTCTTACATTCACTTTCTCTCCGAGGTTATGTACCGTCCAACTTATACAGTAAATTCCGGATAAACTAGTCATCATCTCGGTAGTCCACTGTCGTCAGTTCTTATACTTTTGATTTCCCTAACCACATCACCTGCGCATGCATATGCTGGTTTGCTCTGGATCTCTTGTAATTTATTGCCATATATTAGCAAACTCAACGCCCGCTTGACAGCTAGTCTACTAAGCACGACTCTACCCAATCATGGCCTAGTCACTCACTCTGTTGCCACCACCCTAATCGTGGCACACGTTATGTTTTTCTCTGTTTATGTACATTATCCTATCCGGTGTCTCCTCAAACTCACCAGCCTTTACTCACCTCATCCCATTCCCTTGTCTTCCCAAGCTTGGACCCTCGGCAATACCTGGTCCGGACGCCCTGTTTGGCCGTTATCCACTCCACTCGACCCGTGATCTGCATTCTAAGGGACCCCAAGCATACAAAAAATATCTGCGATCGTACATCGGCTTTTTTCTACCCCTACGGATTTCCTTGGCCAACCCAAGAAAACCTGCTGCTTAAAGAATCGTGCATCCCAGCATAATGACCATACATATGACGTCCGCTACAGGGCTGTCCAAAAACCAAAGCACTTCAGGCCAATGATCGCATGGCACTGTCTCAGTCAGTTTTATAGCACATCCGCAATAATTTCCTCCCTGCTCTTGACCGTATCCTCCTAAACATTCGTTCAATTAACTGCAAATACGAAAAAACTCCACCTGGCTCCAGCCGCCTCCAGGACGCGCTCATTCCAATCTGCTGAACCTTTTGTTTGGATTAAACCATTTCGGTGGACTTTTAGTGTGTGCTCCCACAATGTCAAATTTTTTCTGTATAGTTCGCCTTCCGGCTTGTGTGTTGCCATCAACTCGCTCTTCTAAGGAACTTTTCAACCCGGCTCCACTAAAGCAGAACCACCAGTGAGTTTACAATTTCACTGTACATCATGATTCTGAAATCCCTGCCACTATTTAGCCGCATTGCTTAACCCTCCACTTCCACACTAACGCTTTTTGTGACCCTTGCCAGAAAGTCCCACAGTTCAAGGCCACAAGGCCTCAGCTGGGAGTTAGGGTTTTATTTTAAATTGGCCGCCTGGATTACGCCCATCTCATCGAATAATGCCTACTGCTTATGACACTGCCCTTTTTCCGCGTAATTCCCTGTACCCACGAACCCCACCAGTCATAATTTTATTCTTAATGTAAAAGTATGATCACGCCTGGCGGCATGCAACCCACCTGTACGGAATAAACAATATTACTATTGTCATTAATAATATCATAAGTGTTTGCTTTGGTATTGGCTACGCGTAGGGCTGTACGGCGTGCCTTGAACCTGAGAGGCGATGGTGCTGGTGATGTCGACGCCCTGATGTTTCTCAGTGGATCCGGCGGACACCATTGCAGAACACTGTGCGAGCGCTTTTTGAGTGACCTTTGTCTCGGTTGACTACTTGGCTAGATCTTTTTTTATACATCTTTTGATCACCCTCTTGACGATGGACGTTAATCTGGGTAAATCTCGGTGTCACCCGGCATATGCATTAACGTGTTTTTAACCGTAATGCACACGGTCCCGCAGAATTCCGTCAGGTCATATGCATTCATTGCCCCTCTTCCCAAGCTGCAAACTTCTGCTGCAGTTGCCCAAACGCCCCGTAGGACTGGTATTCATTCAAACTGGCTGGTCCCCGGTCAACACTCACACGGCCCTCCAACGGAAGAGAAAATATCTGTGACCCTGCATCCGTCTGACTCTCTGTGTCAATCCCCGTCTCACCCAGATCCAGCTGCCACGGAACTGCGTATCCCTTCTCCGATCGCGGCACCCTTGACGACCGTTACGGGGCTGTCCATAAACCGAAGCATGTCAGTGCAATGATGGCATGGCACTGTCATACCCAGTGTGATGGCACTCCCGCAACTATTCTCTTCAAAATCTCGACCGCAACCCCTCGCCCAATCGAGCCTGTAGTCGCAACTACGAGCAAATTTTTCATCCGGCCCCGTCTCTGGGACGAGTTCTTTCGTACCCGATGAATTTTCGCTCAAATTTGGCTAGCCTGGTTTTCTGCCACAATTTCGGCTTGCCTCTTCCACAAGTTCAAATCCGTATACGTTGTTCGGTTTGCCTTATGCATTAGCACCATGTCCCCATCCAACCTATCCGCTGCACCTGACTTCACTACAACATTGCAACCAGTGAGTTGGCTTAGTTTCAGATTAAACCAAATTTGAGACAAAAACTCGTCATGTGCTCCCAATTCGAAGTATTCTACCTCAATCTCCAATTTTGCTCGTTGTGACTCCCGCCATTTGCCCAACGGCCCAAGGCCACTCATGGCCAGCAATGGTTTTCAGTTTTAGTTCATGCCATGTTCATGTCTTTGAACTAGTCGGACCTCATGCCCACTGTTCCCCTCAAGTTGGGAAAGCAACCTATTATTATTATTTCATCGGATATTTCCCACTGTTTATGACATTGTCCTCTTTTCGCGCAGTCCGCGCTACCCGCTAATCCCCCAGTCATGCTTCATTCTGACTGTAAACGTATGATCATGCCAGGCGGTATGTCACCGAAAATTTGGGAATAAACATTATTATTATTATTAGTGCAGTCCCGGAATGAAACCAGCAGTGAAACCTGATTTGAATCACCAATTGAGTGTAATTCAGGGAACCTAGCAACGCATTTTTACTGGCGCCAAATACCACGCTCTAGACCGCATTACTCAGTGTTGCTGTACCTCAACTTTTGTTGCGAATGGTTGCCACTGTTTCGACTTGCGTACAAAAGCTGGTCACAAAACTGGGGTCAGCTAGTAGGCCCAGAATTGTTACCCACCCAAGGAACACAGCATATGAGACAACTTTTCGGCGTAAATAGCCCTTATCTATTTAAGAATATGACGGTCCAACCGGTTTTTTCGGCCCATCTGAAACACAGCTTCACAAGATTTTAAGGAGTGTGAGTTTGAGTGATATCGCTGGAGGGCTATACATTTAAGCAGGCCTTTCGGGATCCGTTCTCATATGCGTCAAGTGCCGATCCATAGACGTCCAGCAAAGTTTCCTGATACCATAGCAGAAAAAAGGAAATGCCTGCATAAGCTTTCAGCATCTCACGGTATTTACAGGAAACCTTCAATCTCCTTCAGACGGGCGCGGTTTTACTAATAATTGTTCAAGCGAACTCAGGGTATAATTGAATCGCGGGATTCATATTTTCGATGTTTGCCATGGCTCGGCAAGTTGTTTCGGTAAACACGGTGGAGAAAATTTATGGGAAATTTGTTTTCTTCGCTTGTTTCCTCGTGTATTGGTTTTTGAGATTTTTTGAAAGAGTTCATGAACAATCAATACGTTATCTTCGTCCGCGCAAACTCAAAATTGAGCTGCCGTCCGCGAGCTATATGGGAAAGAGTTTCTCATCCTTGTAGCAAGTGTTCCGCCAAAAAAGTCAGGCAATTCGTCGCAGCTGATGACGTTCGTGGATCTTTTTATGACACTCAGTACACGCAATGTTGGATGTAATATCAGGTTTTATTTCCGCCGTTATACTGATTCTTGATAGTGCCATGGTCATAATTTGTTGTTTTATGAATAATGCGAGCAAACAGTAAATTAAGCTGGTCAGCGCTTTGAAATTTTTGCACAAGTTTAGAGGTTTGAAACGGTTTTCTTGGCGCGTGTAACAAGCTCAGCGGGAAATGTTAGAGACATAATGACCTACTGGCAAGCAACAAGACTGAATATGGCAGTCGCGGACCTGTCACCTGGGCGTTGTATTAGGGTCCGTGGACAGCCCCGTACATGAACGTCTTGGATGAGTCTTTGATCTTGTCGGGATAGTTAGGACTGGTCAAGGAATCGTAATGATTGAAGATCAGCTTGGATCAAAGATGTTCTTGGGACCATCGATGCGCAGGTTGGTCCCTTGCTGCCATTGGACTGTTGCCCGAAAAAGTGGGTACTACTGAGTGGTTAAAATATTTAACCGCCGTGATAAGGCAACACTGCCCAATTTCAAAAATGATGATCGACATTCTGGTGAATGTAGTAGGGAGTGATCGGTGCAAACCTGCCTGGCTATTCGCGAAAATGAGAGACGTTCGTCAGCAAACTTTTGAGTGGTGCATTACGCTTTCAAGCCGTGTTGACGAAGACGGGCTGGTTGATTTTACTAGGCTACAGTATGTAAGTGACGAAAAGCGGGCGTGGGGTTGAATTAGGATTTACTGCTTCAAGGGAGTGGATTTGAAACCAAGTGCCCGGCCACTCACCAGACCGTCGCTATGGCTACATCCACGGGTACACGCTTAAAAACGTACGAGGTCCCTGAATTCTAGCGATCAAATGTATACCATCTAAGCATACGACTCGTATCTCGACTCGTACCTCTGCTGGGCCCAATAATGCGTATGATCGCTGAATCTTGGTTTCGCAACATAGGTGTGAACACGGACCTTTCATTCTCGACAATAGAACCATTTGAGCAAGTAACGAGTTCGCCTTTATAGCAGTAAGACGTCTGAGAACTTTTTCTTTTCAGAAACCCTGAAAACTGATGATGGCTTCTGGAAAACGAGAAGTAGAATGACTATCCGTTACGTTTGTACCAACATAACCAATAATTAAGGACACGATTCGCCGGAGGGGAGTTGCACTCCAGGCGTGGGCATGGCACACAGACAACATGTGTAGGTACGAAGGACCGTCGTTGGCTGTTGGATTAGGCTATCGTGCATAGTTGAGCCCTCATAACCAGCGCCGCGCGTAGGTATGAGCTAAGCAGCTGCAACAAGTGGCCAAGATAAACGACAAGGCAAACGCATTTCATGACGAAGGGCAATGGCTGGCCTTATTTCCCGACAATATTTTGCCTTATTACGTATTCCAGCTAGGTGGCGTCATTATTTTCAGCAAGGTAGATATGGTTTTGTTGGTAATTTACATGCAGATGTCTGAGAACACTGCATCATCTACCGACTGTGTGCATATCAGAGGATGGGGATCGTCCACTGAGGGTGCATGTTTGCATATGAAATGCAAATGTGAAATGCATATTTGAAATGGAGTAGCGCCGAATTTGGCTAAACAAACTGACCGCATTTGTTATGTATAACGGGTATACCCCATACAAACGCTATTCAAACATCCATCCGCGTGAAATTTGAAACGGATATACCGCAGCTGTTAGTCCCCACTTAAAATCACCGCAAAGCGTTGAAGTATGCTTAGATTTGATTTTAAGCTACATTTCGTAAACCGGTAATCAAACGCAAATCCGCAGAGGACGGTGACTTTCATATTTTGCTCACTTGGATAAAATGCTATTGGCAAATTTTCGCTGAAACGTGCAATCGGATTAGACTAATCCCTGCTTCGTAAGACCCGCAGTTTTGGTGAAATTAGTTTTGGTTTATTTTATTCAGTGACGCGTTATATGCGATAACTTCACCAGCGGAAAAATATTTCGTTTCAAAAAGCTCGCCTTCTGTGTGCAACATTCTGAAGTCCGAGCTGTTATTAGTGATAATGAAGTAAGTTACTTTGGATTAAGTGTCTGGTTTGCATGTATGTGGCAATATGCAAAAGGTGGATGATGTTTCAAACCTTTGGGTTTGGTCGAAGGCAGTCTTCCCAGCTGTCAATTACCTCAACCAAATAAGCTTTACACAGCTTCGATTATTTAAGTTGAGGTAGTAAGCAGCGGCAATCCTTTAACCAATTTTTTAATGCCTTTGTGTGTAATGAACCAAGTCTACAGTTCGCACTTTGTATTTTTCCCGCGTTTATAGAAACGACCGGGATGGATATCTGAGTATTTAAATTGCTCACCGCTCCAGCGATGTTTCTTTTTGAATGAAACGGCATAACTTGCTACCATGCCACTTTATTCATGAGGATTCAGTCATCCGTTGATGAATGGAATGTGAGGGCTACGGTTTTATGATCAACCCGGTGTCTCACCCATTTTCATTAATCTTAGTAGCCAGAAACGGTTGCGCAACAACATACCGCTGATTGTTCCCATCATCGTTTTATTAAGTGATTGGAAGTGGTCACAAACATGGGTATTCATAACCCTTTAACTCTGCTTTCTATTTGGTCTGTTTGTTCAGTCCGGAATCACTCGAATTTGCAAAACAGTTTCGATATTCCGGTTTATGTCTTATTGTGAACAACGATGCTGTAACCGGTTGCATCGCTCTTCACCGGTGGTTCTGAGCCTGTCCTCTAATTCGGGAAATCCATAGAAGAGCAACATTGTATAACCGCAGCTGGTTTAAACTTGTATCGGTTGTCATTTATCTGGCAACACCTTGAAATAGAGGCGGAGGACAACTGTCCTCTCGTCTGATATGAAAAAATGCATAATGTATACTGAAGATACCCTGGGAGTCTCACGGCTAACATCAACGTGTAAGGCGTTGTCTCTGTCTTAGTTTGTGTTGCATTACTCCAAATGCACTTCATCAGCAAAACATAACACACACTTTCTTCCCGCTTGATCCATGAAATGACCATATACAAACAAAATGTAGACATTATTATCCCCTGAATACCAGAAGTCACGGCAAGCCCCGTTGGATGTTTTCGCCAAGACCATTTATTGCTTGGAGCTAAAAGCAGTGACTCAGTGACTGGCGAACCATACTCATACCTTTCTCTGCATTTAACGTAGTAGCTTCCAGCTGCACTGCAGTCCCTATCCATTATCTTGATCAACCGATCATTATATGTCTGCTGTTCTTCTTCACACTATCCCCCGAACTTTGCGCAACGTGGAACCTCTGAGTGGATTCTTTAACTGAGCTGAGAACCACTAAAAACTACTTCTAACCCACCCACTCATCACCCGTACCGACCAGTCCAACGGCTAGCCTCCTTGCTTGCTACCCCAGCGACTAAATCCCCCCTTTCCAAAATTGCGAACTATTCTTGCCCCGGCCTTGCGCCTCAACCTCAACTAATCCTTGGCTGCTAGGTCAGCTAACGAAAGGTCCACCCTTTCGTAATTTCATTTAACTTGTTACCCCCTTTAGATTATTTTTCCACCGAGCACGGTTTCATCCGATACCTCCTGGCACTCAAGAGACGTTGCTGCCCTCATCCTATTCATTTCTCATTTTCTCCTCTTCCGAAGCTTTGAAATTCTGCAGTCGCTGCTGCAAACGTCACATATGGTCGTTATTCATTCAATCTGGCTGGTCTCTGATTCACACCCACAAGGTCTTCCAAATGAATAGAAATTCTCTGTGGCTCTGCATCCGTCTGGACCCACCTGTGTCAATCCCGTGGTCTAGCCCAGATCCAGCCGCCACACGAAGTCGCATCCCCTTTCCGATTCCCGCAACCTTGACGTCCGTTACGGGGCTGCTCAGAAACCGAAGTGCTGACAGTGCCAGTACAATGATGGCACGGCACGGCACTGCCATACCCGGTCTGATGGCACTTCCGCGACTATTTGCTTCCTATTCTCGACACTCACCTCTCGCTCACTTGAGCCTGTAATTGTACCTACGAACAAATTTTTCGTCCAGCCCAAGCCGCCTGCGGGACAAGTTCGTCCCAACACTCTAAACCTTTCGTTCGGATTTAACCAACCTGGTTTCCTGCTGCGATTTCAGGTTGCTCCTTTCACATGTTCACCGATTTTATTTGTAGTGTTCGTTCGGTCCTATACATTAGCACTATCTTTCCACTCTCTATCCTCTACAACTGAATTCCCTACAACAGTGACACCAGTGAATCTACTTAGTTATAATGTACATCATCACAGCATAAGATCAGCACTTACTGCTTTAATTTGAAATAGTATACCTGTCCCGTATAAAGTGGCTGTACCGCTTACAGTGTGAACATTTTCACGATATGGGCATCATCTAACGGGGGGACCGGTGAAATCTTCCTGCCCGCTAATGCAGCACACTTTAATTGCCGATCGGTTTTAGATGTTTCATGATATTATTATGGAACATATCGTACCATATTATTCCGATGCTGCGTTTATAGACATTTACGGCCAAATTCTCTAGATAGCTCGGTATTTTGAAGGCAGTTTTATACACGGTTACCCATGGTCTTTCGAGGTGGATTTCACAAGATGCGTTTAGACACATAGCGTTTGCCAACCCCCGTTTTTGATAGTCCAACTGGACCAGAACAACTGGACAACTTGATCTCCTTTCTGGGGTTGCCTTAGCTTTTAAATAAAATTGTACCGTAAACGGTATATAAAAGAAATCTGTTGTATTGTCTTGGCAAACAGAGATGGAATTTTAATCTTACGTGTTACAACGTTTTACCTCAAGTTCATTTAATGCAACTAACATTCTCAAGCAGTGTCAATCAATGCTTTTTAATAAAATTGGTGGTGTGGTAGCGGTGGTGTTTGGGATCAATATGTGCGTAATTGATAACACTAAATGGTTTCTAGCACACTCGTATCTGACTTAGTATCAAAAAAGGGTTGTTTTAATTTTATCGATTGTTCGGCGAATGATAATATGGGAATTTGAGATTCAGAACTTACTGGTTGTGGCGGCGTGCCGAAATTTGACTCATTATAACGCAGTGGCGATGAAATTCGACGGAGTTGTTTATACGATCATGTCGTTAATCCTTATGATGGGTATGAAGTGAGTGAAACCTGTCATGATCTGTTAGCATTTTCGGTAGTCCTGTGGTCACTGCCTCCTTCAGGACTCATTCACCCTTGCCATCCCCGACCGTTTGTTCACTCTAACGGTTACGGTAGGAGTCACTGCCTGAAATGTGGTTCTAGTGGGCTATGGCTTTTTCAAGATCACCACAACGTAAAGCCACCAAAGCATGAGGCGTTTCACAAGCAGGCTTTAATGGTACAGACCAAATGGTCCGAATCTGCTAAATTCAAGGTAAGGTTTCAGCGCCAGGAAGAGTAGCAGCGGTAGGAGTGCTCTCGGGTTGAAATTTCGTGCGTGGGGAAGTTCTGGCAACAGACATGAAAGCATTCAAACTCCAAATCGGTGCGCACATCGCCAGCACCCATCTCCAGGGGATACAATACCTCCGGGAGTCTTACTCCACCCACCGGTGTACTTACTCCGTCGGCTTACCGTATCATCACTATATGCCTACTTACATCCTCCTATCATTTGCTGTTTATTGCATATTCAAAAAGCTGGGAAACTACTACGAGAAAAACGGGTTTAAAGCGGAGAAAGAAGGAAAAGATGAGGTGCTGGAAAAATATAAAACTGGTGAACAATACTGACAAATCAAAAGAAGTAAAAAGGATATACGTGATGGACTACTTATAAGGTCGCTGAAAATTCACAAACGAGAGATTCAGCTGGGTTCCAGGTGGGTCCTTTGCAAAAATGAAATGGATTTGCAAATGAATGTATTTGTCGAAGGTAAAAGAGGAACTGAAAAATTGTCTCGACCCACATAGTATAAATATTTGCAGTCGGTTACCTGTACACTATTCTCTTACTTCCTAGAGGATAGCATTCCAACCCTAGTATCGAAGGATAACAACTGTTCAGCTTTCGCGTCAACTATCCACCTGGAGCGTTTGGGATTGTACGACTATACCAGTGTGATCCACGGTCAGAGTCATCCCTGTCCAGCAAGAACACCCGAAAGTAGTGAAAGTCCCGTCTCTTCAACTGACTTATGCTTATTTATCCCTAGCTGGTGTTCACCAGACAACAACAGTATTGTTGTGCGCCATCCACCGACGTTTCGTGTTCTCCAACATCCTTGCCGTTCTTCAGCTCCGACGTGGGTCGCTTCAATGGACCACTAGAGGCTTATGATCCTGAACTGAAAATGGCGCGAAGTGCATTATTATGCGTTATACCATGTGCCCTGATTTTTGTTAGCTTCTATCCAGTCTGGTTTGGTCATCTTACGGGCCCAGTTCATAAAATATTGATCATACACTCGAAGCACTTCTGAAAATGGACGAGGAAATGAGTGAATATCTCAATAAGGCAAGTTTGTACATGGTGACGCCGTTGATCGTCGGTACTTTGTTGCAAACAATTTTATTCATCTTGAATGACTGCATATGATTAAATTTGCCTGACGTAGCGGGTTGGAGATCAAATAGAGTTTGGCGTACTGGGTTCAGTTGTAGAGCCCCATGCCGCGGGTTTAGTGCGGATGTTTAAACCCATCCCGAATACACGGGAGGGTATCCGGCCCAACTAATCACCTCCCTCGGTAACCTTTCTCCCTTTGTCATCCGAGTTCATGCCGCTAATCTCATGACGCGCTTCGAGGTAGACATCGGTTAAATTTATTCGATACAATTTTGGTTCTGAGTGCCTTGCAAATTTCATGCAGATAACCTGAACGTGAACGGAAACGGGGTTCGTGAGGACGAACCCTGATTTGTGGAAGGGTTTTGACTGGACACTCGTGTTATCACTGCAAGACCTAAAACGGAACATTGTACTACATATTTCGGTCACACTGCGAATTGAAGTCTGCCGAATACATGACCTGCTTGCTCAGCAATCTTGTGAATAGTTTCCTGTATGAAAGTGCGGACATCTGTTGATGCGAGCTGCATCACCATCGATGCAGCAGCCAATATCGCATTCCTTTGATCTCATCGTTAAGATGATTTATTTAACATCAGAATCCCCTTTACACCCGGCCAAGTCACATGGCGTCCACCTCACAGTTTGCGTCACTCTGAAGAAGGAACGGAGACGGTGGACGGTTTTTCAGCATGCTTAGCACATCGCGCAACCATTGCAAATGAAGTACCGGAAAGTACTTAATGGCTTACATCACAAAGAAATTGCATCGTTACGAATCCGTTGACGCCACCCGACACCAACAACACTTCTGAGGCATCAGTAGTATGAAAATCTGAAGACGCTTCACATCATCTGTCCTCAGAGGCTATGTCGCGCATCCATACAACAATATGGTGCTCCTCTTTGAATCGCGAGTGGCATGTTAAAAAACTTCACGTTCTGAAATATGAATTTGCAAGCACCATCCCGAAAGATGTTATGCTGACGGCCAGCTTATTCAACATGGCTCGTGTTTCGTCTTCAAGGATGAGGGCGATGTCGTCTGCGTATTCTAGATTGACAAGGTTATCATCAGCAGAAATTCGAACACCGGAGTTTTGAAGACCTTCGAGCGTTCACCTCCACCACGAAGCTCAACAAGAATGACGAGGGGGTACCACACCACATTTGGTAGGAAACCTTTTAGGGAGCCCACCACACGCCGGGTATATGTTCAAAATCGCTTGGATCATCCTCTGTTGAGCAATTGTGATAAGAAGCAAAGACCGATCGGTAGAATCGAACGCACACTTTAAGTTAAGGAACACTAAGATTATGGGTCTCCTGTACATGTGACATTGTTCTAACACCTGGCGAAGTGTGAAGATGTGGTCGATGCAGCCTCTGCTTGTTCAAAATCCCTGCTTGATGATCACGGGTCAGGGTTTCACATGTCGCCTGAAGCTGCCTTGTGGTTATTACATTCACTGTGAGTGCTCTTTTTGAAGAGAGCTTGGTAGACTTGCCCCAGTTGTCTGGGACGGTCTCTTTCCCCCCGATAGGTTCAGATACGCTAGGCAGGTACTGTTGGAGAATTCCCGCCATTCTTGAACAGAGAGGATGGAGGGTTGTCAGTACATGGATGACGCTTGAGTAGAGGTATACAACCGTACAATTCTGATGCTGAAGGGGGCTCCATATTCACAGTCCACCTTTCTGTGGACTGTGAAGCCCGGCAATCAGGATTAGAGGTGGCAGGTGGCCAACTGAATTGGTGTTCAGAATGCTCTTCCCAACGATTTAAGCGTTCTCCTTTGCTGGATAGTAGGGAACTATTTTTGTCCCTGGGCAGTGAATTAATGGAGTGAACGCATGAAGATCTTCAAAACCCCGGTATTCAAATTTTAGCTGGTGACAATCTTGTCCACCTTGTTTTCATCCTTGAAGACGATCTCTGTTGAATAAGCTGACCAACATCATACCACCTTTCGGCATGTGGCTTGCAAAGTAATGCTTGAGAACTTTCTGTCTCTGAATAATCCCCTTGTGATTGAAGCAGAAGCACTGAAGGTTGTGGAGAGTTTTATATAACTCGGTAATTGTACTAGCTCTGACGAAAATGTGTGATGAAGCCAGCGCACGAATCTCAAAGGCCCAAGTCAAAATTGCTAATTTGTGTTACTTGTGGTGTCAAAACGACATATTACTGGATCCCAAGGGTCGAATGTATCAGGCTACAGTAAGAACTCTGTTATGTGGTTGCGAGAGGTGGTGTCTGGGAAAAAATGTGAAGCATCTTCAGGTTTTTAGCCAATGAGTCCTCGGAAGTGTTGTTGGCGTCATCGAATTCGTAACGAGGTAATTAAAGGATGGGTATTTGTTTGTGCAACAGGTGAGTCGCTCGCAGAAAGCACCCAGCATCATCAACTGCGTTGGCTCGGCCATTTGCTAAGCATGCCGAAAGAACATCTACCGAAAGCAGTGTTTTTTTCGTGCCTCATTCAGAATGGCGTAAACCGCGGGATGGACATGTGTGACGTGGCAGAGGGGTGTGAAAGGGATTACGAAAAGTTTAGGTGTTTTTGGTACGTCCTCCTTCCAGGATACTGTGACACCCGCTCCATTTGACTGGAGACAGTGCAAGAAATGGCGGTCAGTCGATGACAATGGCGTTTATGTTGTCGGTTTCTCTCCAAGTTGGTTGAGTGCTTGAAAGTGTAGGCACTTCAGAATGCGTGGTAGTTTAGCCCCACGTTTCCTCCCTCACCCAACATTTTCACTCACTGACTGTAAACATAATCAGATAAACTTTGTGGTTGCACGGTTGTTGCTGTCTCTGGTGATGATGATGTTAGGATTGTCGCTCAAGGAGGGTGCGTGGAAGCCGCAACCGACTTTGATGCATGGCAGACAAAGCAATTGGTCCTAGTGTTAGACCTGCAGAGAGAGAGACTATTCGCATTGGAATGGGGAATACGTGGGGATGTAAAAATGGAGGCGTCTGCAGCACCCTGCTTCCACCCAAACGCACGGCTGTATGCAGTGAGTAAGGTGACCTGGCTGATGACCACATGACGGCCGATGTGGCATGACAATATTGTTGGTTATGATTTTCATGCTTTGGCTGCTGTCACCATCATCAATCATCATCGGCAGCATGACATCAGTGTTCAACACCGATGCTTCGCTACCGTACAACCATGATTTACTTGAAAGTCTCATTGTGAAGAAAAGAATAAAGGTGGACGGGGAAGGGACTCAGTGCTGGCTTGTTACAATCATTCCGAGGTGTGTACACCTCCAGACACTTATTCAGGCAATCTGGATAGAAATGTACAAAAATCTTCACCTTCACGTAAGTTCACGGGCGTTTGAAACAACGCTTTCAACGAAAGTGAAACAATAGCACCATTTGGGTGCCCAGCTGTCACACCACCGGAAGCAAGCATGGGGGTCGAAATACTGCCACTTCGCCAAAGCCTAGTCAGGAGCAGTCGAGACACAGAGGTCGGGTTCGAACTAGGGACTTTCCGGTCAGTAATTTCGCGCCTTAACCACTGGACCATCTCGAACTCATTCATACATGCGGCTTAGATATGTAAACGAGACTGTCCAGGGCCCTCATACACTACATCAGCTGATTTTGCGCCATCCACAAGTGTTGTGCTAGACATGGTTCTTGATACCTTTGGGTCTCCAAACCCCGACACTCAGCCATACACAAGTGCTACCCACACATACCATAGTGAAGTGTCACTGTTCTCTGGTGTTGTTTTCAATGATGATTTCGTCCACAATGTGCCCAAGAGTATAAGAGACCTGTACAACCTCTGCAACTTAATCCTCGCTTACACTCCTACCATTACCATCAAGGAGGGGCGTGCTAGGTTGCGCAGCCTAGCGCGGCTCAACAATTGCATCACGCCCTGTGCGCTATCTGATAGACTAAACTCGTTTGATTGGCCAGCAATTTCTTTCCGCCACGTTATCTTATGTTGTCATGCACTTTTAACTTGCCCCACATCTCACACAATGTCCGTCACCGTGTTCTATCAGACCTGATGGACTGGTCCGAGCATATGCATGGAGTACAACTACAACATGTATATTAGTGTATATATTAGTCCCATACAAAGAGCATGTAGCATCCCTCGAACTGTACTGTGTAGCCTACAGGGGATGGAGAAACCACCCATGATCAACCCTGACACTAACTGATAAGTCCCGCTTATACCATTAACCTTGGAGTGTATGAACCGAAGATCTTTCAGCACAGTCGTCTAGATTGTAGTCGTCACTTCCACTACCTCTGAGTTTGCCGCATGTGGGACTCCATGTACGCACGTTGTTTCTTTCCCAATGGTAGCAATTTTCAAACATCGGCTGGGTATACACCTGCAAGAGCTGCACTATATTGCTGATCAACCACACTACTTCGCCCAAAAATTTAACAACATCCGACCCGAGCCACTACACCCCGTTGGACGCAAAAAAACGCGGCTTATTATTCCTTACCATCCTATGAATGTTATGAATTCCGATCTGTATTCGTGATTGTTCCAAGGTCCGACAGCGGACTATCGTAATTGCTTGACAACCGTGAACCGCCTACGTAAGTACGGTGGTTCCTGTCGTCGCAGCTTATGACAGAGGGAAGGTAGAGTAAAGGGCGTGCACAAAAACATAAAGAAGGAATAGTGGGTCGGTGACTAGGAACAAGAGAATAGATACAGTACTGGTGGTGTGACAGCGCCCTGTTGGTGAATACCCCCAGCCATTGATGTGATGGGTCTCTGTTACCTCAACCTCGTAGACGACATGCACCGGTGCATGCGTCATATATTGTATCTTCTAGTTGGAACCTGCCTCGGCAACATCACACAGCGAGGCCGTCGATCATACGGAGCACACGACTGAGCCAACGTGTTTAATATAGCCGAATTAACTCATCAGTTGGACAAGCGGCTTGGCACCTCAACACTAATAACCCGGTCTTTTCAAGACACATTTTCAGTGCTTCGAAGGCACCGATACTAAAAAACGAGTCATCTTTCGTCTTCAGTGCGCGGTAACCAGCCTTGAAGACGGAAAAGCAACGCTTTACGTACTACCGCGTTGTAGACCGACATGCCAATGTCAGGTTGACCTTAGAGATGCCTGATTTTAAGGAAAGCATCACTAAATTTTACCATTTTAGAATTCACTTCGTTAGCAATCCTGCCATCCGACGTGATACGACTACTCGGATAAGTAATTTTTCTCATTGTCTCTTCTGTTTCCAAGGACGTGAGCCGCTTTGGGGTTTGTGTTGGCCAAATTTTTGTAACAGAACTTTGCACTTTGAGGTGCAAAATACCTACCAAATCTCAGGATAACATTACTCAGATCATTTAGTTTATTTGGCATCCGGATGAAATCTAGACCAACTGGCGCAATATAGCCCATGTACCCCAGGTCCTTAAAGTTTTCCCCGACAAGAGACTCCACGATAGAGGCAGAAGAAGTGGCGTGCATTTCTTCGGCAATTGAATCGATTACGAATCTGAAAAGGAAAGGTGATAAAGGGTATTCCTGGTGAATACCACCTTTGATGAACTTGGGAAAATAGCATCCATGGACTTTCATGCTTTCACGGGTGATGAATTATAAGGATTGGAGAAGTGAGTTCAAACATTCGGAATGCCTTTGAAGGAGAGTGAAAAGAAATCTTTCCAAGCCGGTTGATATACCCTATACAGCCCCGCCAGGTCACTTCTTGGCCCCGTCTAGTGTGCACAAATGAAATGCTTGCCTAACGGGGTCCATACATATCCCGTTTTCTGACTCGTGACCTATTTCGACAATATCATTTGAGAACGCGCCACCAACTAATTTCTGACTATGGTCGGCGTCGAATCACTTGCGTTCAACCCATAAAATGGGTGTTGGCATGCTTTGAAGACCTACGAGAGGTTGAGACGTCAGACATCAGAAAACTATCATCACTGCTGGAATCGCTTGTCTCCAAATTTGATCAGTTAAGCGAACCTGTGGATCACCAGGCAAATCCATGCTCAGCCTTCTCAGTTCTCGTATCGGACAACACCATCGTGGTCATTAATAAGGATACCGATGTGAGAGCACTGATGAGTGGCACAAACGGGGTGTGCTGTTGAGGCGCGGGATCAATGGCTTGAGGAATATGTTCCTTCTAGAACAGATTCACCGATGAGTTTTCGAACTATTCCATGGCTCTTACAATTCACACGGTGAATGATTTGAGTCTGATGTTCCAAAACTATCGTAGGTCCCTTCGGTACTTTGTTCCCACCTGTCTGGACTTCCTCTTCAGATTTGTCAAGAACACGGCAAAATAACCGTCAGCTTTCAGTTCTGTACAACTACCTTGATTTCGAAAATATTCCTCGCTTATTGTTTGTGGTTTCTGGAAGTCTTCCTTATATTGCCCCACAACACTAGCCATTTCTCGGACAAGATATTTTCCGACCCGGTCACCTTTTTCATATAAATAACTGGCCACTGTTTTGAAATTCCTGTTGGATCCTGGCGCTGCATTCCTGTCGGAGGTCCACTTAGATCGTGATTAGTTGTTTTCTTGCCTTACTAACGGACACGGAGCTCAAGAGGGCAACATCTTGGTCACCGGCACTTGTTTTACGTCATCTACCTCTTGGTTGAAGATGAGTCGAACTGACTAACTTGCCGAGTTGTTCCCACTCATGACGGGCTATCCCTAGCAAACTCGGCACACAGTTTTGGTCCCATTGACACTTTCAGAAGATATTCGATCCGAGGCGACTGGCACCTGGTCTTCCCTTTCGACGTTGCCATTCTGCACACGGCCATAGAAACAGCTCGAGATAGTTCAGCGGAAATACTGACCGGAAAGTCCGTGGTTCGAACCTAACAATTTTCAGAATCTGGTAACCTGGCGACATTTCAGCCTTTGTGCTTACTTCTGGTTGCATTGCAGCTATGCCTCGAAACTGCCACGAAAGAATGTTTTCTTTGGTGGAAACAGCGATGTTGGTTGATCCACTTTCAGATCGTGGCAAGTCGTGCGCGAACCAGTTCGGAAGGACGAAGTTGCTTTAGTAGTGTCGCCTGTCATGTTCCGTCACTCCACTTGACCGTATACGTTGAAGACGCAAGCATGCGAAGATAAAACCGAAACGCGGTCCCGAAAAGCGTAAATATCCTACCGCTATCGGTTCCTTAGTTGCTCTCTTCTTTCTATGGCCAGTTGGCAGCACTGCTGATCCCAACTAGTTCAAGGAGATTAGCTGGTGGATTTTTCACTCTTGATTTTTTCCACCTTGAGAACGTTCCTGCGGTGGACTGAAATCCAAGTGACACATGGGCTGATACTCCGAAGGGTGGCCTGTGGTTCGGTTGGTCTATCTCGAACCACGTGGTTCGACCGAATTGAATATAGTAATTTGATATTGTTAAGCTTGCTCCATTCTCCAGTCGCTCACGGTATTGAAAAACATTGGTGACAGTGAGCAAAATTGTAATCGGGGTCCCAGGCCGAATGCAGTTCTACTCAACATTGACTCATGCGGACTTTCGTTCCTTATAAGTAGGCCCCGATAATAGTTAATAACCTCTTAACTACCTCTCCAGCTTCCAGAACGGAACACAAATATCCATTCGGACGAATTCAGACGCTTCTCAAAATTCACTGGGACAGATCGTTATTGGTCGCTGAAACTTAAAGCTGCATTTCAGAGTACGACTTGGCGCAAGTATTTGAACAACACAACCGCGATTAAGAGTTCGCCATCCGTCTGTTAAGTCTTGTTGACTCTAGGGTTCACCTTCTGCGACGTACGTATCAATAGTGTTTTGACCGAGATGGGCATTTGTGGACGATTGAGTATAGCACTCAACTGTTATGCCCGTCTCTTATGGTTCACACTCAGTTCACACGAGTATTGTGAGAACTGGCTGTTGAGCGTGATTTTGATCTGAATCCTGTGCAAGCATTGAGAATTCATTAACACTCGCCGGCACCGGCCTCGCGTTGCGGATAGCCTGGTATTGCTGGCTCTGAAAGTCAAATGAATTAGATAGAGGCTACGGGGCAGCCGTTTGGATAGTTCCATCGTTCGAATAGAGTTACAGTCATTTAGGATGTTACTGATTTAGCGCAATCTTGACGTCGCCTTACGGCTATATTGACTTCAGATGCTTTGAGGTCGGTTCACAACTCTTCACATTCTTTCAAACTTTTGTAGACAGGAGGCCGATGACGGACACTTGATCCGCTACAAGGATAACCATGTTTAGATATTTTGAAAGTCGTATTCTGTGCTGAGCAGCGAGGTAGAACCCTATTTTTACTCTAATGGGGATGCGATTCAACTCGCCAGGCATCGGTAGCATCTTGTAGTGTAGAGTTTGAGTGACGACTGCTTGTAGTTGTTCGTGGAGGGCATCTTTGACAGAACCAGTGAAAGATGGTCACGGTCAGGGTGATCAGTGATCTTTTAGATAAGACTGTTGGAATCTCAAACGGTGAATGTTTGACGGACATGATTATTCAGGGGGAAAATATCACTCACGCCTTGAGGTTGTAATTCCCCTGGGAACCAAAATGGTCAGGTTGACGCGAGGTTTCTTTACCTGATGCTTTGATACATCATATACCGGGAAGTGGAAGATGTGTCCCGGGAGTTAGTTGATTTCAGCTTGGTAGCCATGAAGATCTCTCATTGTGGTGCTATGGCTTCTGACATCAAATAATGTACGGTTATTCCAACATATGCTGTGCTGTGAATATGTCGTGAGACGTTTGCTTGTCTATTTGTCGCCCTTGTCGCTGGGGTTACTACCAAGGGGGGTCTTTATCGGGATACAACTGACCGAGTAAAACGTTCAAAGGAGTGTAAACTGATCAATATAGTGCTATGTGGACCGCGATTGACGGGAATGTGATGCGTGTCTTTTGCTGCTGTTTGTACGTATGTGTGCGTGTAATCGTGCTGTTATGTGAACAGCTGGTAACTCGTGGCAGTGGGATGGAGCATTCGGACAGTTTCGTTAAACAGTTTCGCTGTACAGTCATCAGCATTATCACTACTAACCGACACAAAGTTGTGCAAAAAATTCTTCTATGTCCACCGGTCTCAGTTCGGAGGTGATCCGTTGAAACACGGCACAGTGCAACGGCTTCTTATAGAGGCTTCACATGTAGTCTTCACGCAACCAAGCAAAATCGCACGTGATTAAGATGGAGAGCCATTGAACATAGCCACCATCATGACCGTTGTATCCAGACGATCCACTCAACAAGTCGGAGCTATCTTCAGATACTCGTCGGTATTCGTTTAAAGTCAAGAGTTAACCAACCCTCTACAACCACGGGACCCTAGACCCAGTCATAACCCAGAGAACTCTTTTTCTCTCCTTCGCTTTTGCCACTGGAAGACAGAGGTCACGCAATCCCTGATCCCGTAGGAGCGTGCCACTGGAGTGTAGGGGATAGCCATACTTACTTCGTAAAATGTGCACCCCTAGCAGTAGTGAAGCACTAGGAAGTCGCGGGCAGTTGACGTGTACTCTGCTCCCTTTCTTGCATTTTAACAATTACGCGATTCGGAATATTTTCTTGAATGGCGTAACGAGGTTTGATCAGGTCTTACAATCTCGCCTAAGATTTTGGGAACTAAGTTATGGGATTCAGCCCGATATTCATAGACTGGTATCCATCCACGAACCGATACGCATTGGCCATCCATTTTGTGTGTGCAGTACTCCTTCTCCTCCAGGACATTGGATATTGGACCTCTTCCCGGAACGGTGTCTCTAGAAGGAGCGCACAACTGTGTTGTTCCGTATTATGAAGTGCTGTATTTGTTTTGTGATGCGTTTTTCTGTCCACGTAATGCATGTGAGTGAATGAATGAAGCAATGATCCAATGGGGCGCGATCGACTTCTCTGTTATGAGCACAACGTAACGCCACAATTACTTCTGTATTAAAGTACTATGTGGCAAGCAGCCTGTTTTGTATTCTCATTACTTCCTAGTTGTCATTGTGAGAGAATAGGTGCCCGTCGATGCAATAGCTTACGTTCGAACAACGGCCAGAAATCAAAACACCTAGTGCGCCAGCTTGTTTTGACTTGAATCCGACTGGCACCGCTTAATTGTTAATATCCATTTCTGTTGAAGACTGACTGCCTTACCTGAGGCCATAAAGTATACTTCCTGAGACAGTGGTCTTTTTAATCCCATAAAACAAGGCTGAATGCTTTATATGTACCGTTGCACTTTCATTTCTGTGAAATGTCTGTAAAGTTTCCTCTCACTACTACTACAACTGCATGTTTGAAGCTTTTAAACGTCTTCTGATCTGTTTTTGGTTCAGATGCAGATCAAGGAGACCTCTGAGCTGTATGTTCGCTGTAGCACGGTCTGCTTCGATAGATGTGTGAGCAACTTTACTGCTCGAAAACTTAACGATTCAGAGGTAAGTAAAAGCGTAATATTGTGTGTGAATTCCTCTTCTCTCTTTCTATAGCTTTCCTGTATTGAAAAATGCACGGAAAAATTCGCAAAAATGAATCAACGACTTACACTGAGGTTATTCGAACTGAATAAGGAAGAGCTTGCCAAGCAGTAACCGTGCAATACGTGTTTCCGTCCACACTTGTCTAGGGCTGTGCATCAGTCGAACTGTTTGTACATACCCTTTACTTTTAGCCTTTCTAGATTATTGTACCACACGATTGTATGAAATAATTTTGGAAGCGCCAATCTTTTCATATCAAATCAAATCATATGCTTACTGCGCTCCATCTTTAATTTTCCACAATCCCCGTATTCAACCTACTAGGATATGGGAATCCCACCACCACGACGATCGTTTGATTCGGATTCTGTAGCTACCGGATCGATCTTTATGACGGTTAACCAGGGTGATCTCACCTTCGACGTGTGTTTTGCACGTGCGAAGTTTCAAATCATGTTCCACGATGCGCACCACTTGCAATCCAAAGGGAGGCACCGGAGGTTGGAGAGTACCAGCTTTGTAGTGTGGCAGAGGAAGCCACTGCAGGAATCTCGAGGGCCAGAATTAATTTTTCCAATCGGCGTCAATTAGATGTAAATTTGGCCCAGAGGCTTATATCTGGTACAGGTTATTTAATTTGTTTGGGAAACGTTTGCGCTCGGAGGATCTGAGACGTCTTGAAGTCTTCTATTCTTGATGTCTCTTGACCATCGTTGGTATTGACCACCGCCAGGCAATTCGCAGTGCTGTCAGTATCAAAGGGTCTTTACTTCAGGTTTGCATTCAGCACTACTCATTGTGGTGGCTTAGTTCGCGCTTCATTGTCCGTCATGCACACCTCATTTTCCATACGCATTCGGAGTTGCGTAAACCGAGTGGCGGAAAAAGTGTAGCTACTCAGAAAAGAACGAAGAAGACTACTAAATGTCTAGGAGCTGCCGGTATGACCCGCGTTCTAGGATGTGATCTAATTGATCCTCCCTATGCTTGGGCGCTTCAAGTAATGGTACTGAACCAAGGTCAATGATATTTGTGTTGCTAGTTTTGAGATTGATTTTCTGATTGATTTCTGGAATCGTAGACACTTCGTATAGCTTTGGCAGACTGGAACTAGGCCTGTTGTCTATCTCAGTTGACTTTTCACGTATCAGTTAACCATGCTGTTTTGGCACTGGTTTAAATCAATGATGATAGTGGTGACGATTGTGATCGTTGGCAGGTATTCCCAGTGTGCAGTGCGTAGTTCTGAGAATTGTGAGAATCGCTCACTTTTGGACAAGAACAACGGAGGGGCCACGCGAAATGCGATCCAAAAAACCTTCCATCAGCAGCTCTCCCCGTACCCTCTGCATTTCTTGAGTTGATTAAAACCAGTCTTTGTCAAATTAGGTTATTGAGCTAATTTGAACGTCCACTGTGGTGGGTAACCAACATGCCATGAGCATGTCATGGACAAACCATCCAGACATCCTTCACTGCTTTATCGTGCGCAAGAGGTTCACATGCGTTCTCGTCTTCTTGCGGTGCATCTGTCAGTTAAGCTGATCTACGTGCCTTAATGACATACAGGCTTATATATTGTCATCCAACTACATCCGTTTGACAGTGAGTCTTTTATTCTATTCACCCATTTCCCCTCAGTCGGTTACAGTTCATTGGGTGGGCTTGACAGCAAGAATTCTTCGTTCAGAGCGAGACTTTGTTAAACTCTAAAGGTTTCGTCATTTCTCATCAAAATTAGAAATACTAGACAATAGCTAGCCAAATGTATAATGTATGGACGACATTTTTACCGAAACTGACGTCCCGAGAAGACCCGTGTTCAAAACGTCGGATCAGGACTTTTGGTCTAAGAAGAAAACGGGTGAACTTTACCTTAAATTTTTCGAAAAGTCCAACGTCTTCCCATTGACGGAGGACGTTTTCGGTGATGGAACACTCTCCATGCTTCCACTTTTCCCATGCTTCAGGATCTCGGTCTTTTCTGAGTGTCTGCATGTCACTCATAAGCTGCTATCCATCCTTCAATCCAACACACAATGCTAGCTATTTTTGTGTAGAATAAATAAAAATAATAATCTTTCTGCCCTAACACCTCTTCGGCGCGTAACTGCTATGTCATTTGAAGGAAGCAGGAGGGCTGAGCTACTTCCAGGTTACCTAAGCCTAGGCAAAAGAAGCTGGGATGCCGAAGTCGGTTCCGAACAATGGACTTTCCGGTTACTAATTTAACTTCATGACCACAGCTATTTCAATGTGGACTGCTTTTTGGACGGAAGCACCGAGGTTCTCTTGGATGTGGTCTCTCTTCGGAGGGGCTCACAATAGGTCTTGTTTTATGGGGAGTGCTTTTATTTACTCTCAGGGGGAGTGGCCTCTTTCTGAGGAGGGTTGGCGCCTGGGTTTGGGAAATGCATCTTATTTTAACGGTTCGCGTGTTGCACATAAGACGATGAAAATCCAAATAGTTCAGCTGCAAACCCTTTCGGTGCCTAGCTGCCATGCCACCCGAAGAAAGCATGAGGGTTGGGATACTGCCAAGTTGCCCAAGCTTAGACAGGAGAAGTTTAGAGGCAGAGGTCGGGTTCGGAACACGGACCTTTCGGTTCGTAAATTCGCGCTCTAACCACATTCATCTCAAACCCAACACACATAAAACGATGGGGGCGATAGTGTTGCTCGTAGCGAGTTCGGAGTGTGATCGGATGGGGTTTGTCACCTGTGTAGAGAAATCCTTAGGATACCGGCAGCTGTTTCAAAGAAACGAACCCTCGCCATGCACAAAGCTAGTATTTTACATTTTTATGCTCTGAACAATACAGCTCGCTTGAACCTGACGTCTTTTATGGCAACAAACAACACTGGTCATGCACCAACAAGGGTATTTGCTCTAAATATTGTCCGACGTACTGTAAATGATTCTCAAGAACAATCACACTGGCTCCATCAATTTCGCAGTTGACCGTTTTGTTAAGCATGTGTACGAATGATGGTAGTCAACTTCGTTGGATATGTAGTCAGCCAAGCGCTGTCGAATTCTGTCTATGGGCATCGGTCATTTAGCATGCTTACAACAAGGGCAGTATTTGAAAAACTACAAAACGGCACGACGCCGATAATAGACGATCCTCATATGCGGACTCGGTATGCAAAACCTCGGATAGTTGCAACAGACTGCCACTTTTATCCAATCCAATCAGTCAGTATACTTTGGGACGTTTCAGTAGGTGGCTGGATGCTGTCGTTTCTGATAATTTCAACATCCAGACTACGACGTCTTAGTGTCCAGACCTTGTCTGCACTCGTAATCGGATTAACAGTTCGCAACGACTTCACAAAGACGACTCAATGCATCCCTCGCTGGTCCCAAATCTAACAGTGTAAGCGACAGGATTCGAAGGCAATCTTCCTATAGACCTTGTATGTCGTTTCTTAGGGAATTACACGCGAAGAAGAACCGAAACCATTTTTATGTGCATTTTTTCGTGGCTTAGAATTGAGGGGTCACACTAAACTCTTTATAAACCTGCTGGGCTGTAGTTTGCCGTTAAACCCTAATATGCCACTATGGGAAAATGGGTCAGGCAGGACGTTGGACCATAAACTAGTGCTCGAAAATGCGTTGGGTAAGCAGTATGCTCAGGAACTGCATCCTTCACCTGCCCGATGAGTCCTGTTGGTTTCTTGAGAATTCTTGTCTGAAGCAATGAGCCCCTTTCAATCTATTTTATCATGAATACACCATTGGCGAGATGTTTACATTTCATGTCGCATGCACATATATTCCTAGCGCGTACACACTACTCATCGTTTATAGGCTGCCGGGGCAAAGCCAGAAAGTTGTGTTGCTCAGGTCATGTGAGCTTTACGGTCCCATCTAAAAGCCCTGTAAGCAATATGT
This sequence comes from Clonorchis sinensis, assembly GCA_003604175.2. Classification (NCBI taxonomy): domain Eukaryota; kingdom Metazoa; phylum Platyhelminthes; class Trematoda; order Opisthorchiida; family Opisthorchiidae; genus Clonorchis; species Clonorchis sinensis. Next base: position 102,445,921 of record CM030369.1, read on the forward strand.
CTGACAATGCTAGGCTGCCATTCGATTCTTTCTCACGGGACGCTGATAGGCTAGGGCAAAAATTATTGAACTGATCCAGAAGTAGACAAGTGATCGCGAGAAGTGAATATTGGAATATCATCAACATAGCATCTATAAAAAGTGAACGTGAGATATCATGTAACTATGTGTCAATGATTGCCAATACGCGAAGAGTTATCCATGGTAAACCACCGTAAAACCTCATAACCATCAGGAGTGATGTCTTTTCGACTGTTGATTTGAATTCATCGTAGCGGGGCTCATACTATCGCTGTGAACTATGTTCAGCATTTTGTGGGCGATCGGGTTGATCAGCGTATCGTCTGCTCAAATTGATCGCAGTCGTAGGATGATCCGATCGGCTTGTTCGTGTATTCCACTTTGTTACACTAGACAGTCACGTTCGTGACAGATTTGTGAACAAAAAATGACAAACCGAAACCCCGCTTATCATTTACTGGTGGTAAATCTTGACTTACACCACCAGTTTATCCAGAGCCAGCTTTAGGACTATCTGTAGCAATCAACTGTGAAAATAGCACATTGCTTAAATTAGGCATCTGATGCGTGCTTGGCCGTGCAAACACGATGCCACGATTATAGACCAAACTGGACCAAATAACGCGTCTACTGTTTGGTCCTGTTTTCACGGGATGGCGTGACACTCAGGTACCTAGCTGCCACGGCAAACCCTTAAGCGACCATCCTCCTGCTGATTTTCACAGATTTCTGGAAACGCAGTAACATTTGCTTGGTCCTGTACAGCCTCAAGTTTTGTACGGGATACGGCAAATTGGGGTGTGGATACAGACTATCACTAATTTGCAACTTGGACTACTAGAAAACTGCAGTGTGAATGACAATTTTAACGCCAAATTTGGGAACCAGCTGTGAGTTTCCGGTAACAGCCCCGGTTTGTTTACCATCATTTGATATCTGACTAATTGGCATGGCCTGATAAAGCATATAAGTAAGATTTTGCAGGCCAAAAAGAGAGCAAGGTATGCCATCGAATAGTGCGACCCCAACATACCGCAAAGCAAGGCGCTTGAAGTTACAAAGGAAAAACAAACACTGGTGAAACGAAGAGGCTCACGACCATTTGACGTTCAATCCGTTCATTGTTTTGGAACTTTTCTAAGACCCAGTGTACGTTGCCGGCGTCACTAAAAGTGACGTTTTCGGATGATCGACTGGTGAGGGCGGCCCGCGTGGCCCGATGGGATATTTTGCTTTTTATTTGCGCTACTCATATCTCTTAAGTAGTCCATTTCAGTCCCTGCTTCGGGTATCTGGGAGGATGAAATTCTGGGGCTAGGGTTGTTTCTCCAGAAAACCAGAAAAAGTTCAGGGTCACCTAGCACTGCTGTAGCTTTCTGTGTCATCACAAAATTGCTGCCTCTATCTCTTTTGGCCCTTGCAAAACACAGACTTAAGGTGTCGTGAGCCTTAATGTTTCCAGAACCAAGGGTTACACCCGTCATTACTCGGGTAGACAGATTTATTTATTGAGTGCGAAATGTGATCATGAGCACATGGCATGATCACCGTTAGGACCAATAGAGTAACAATCTTTCTTGATTCCTCCGTCCACTGCAAAGCAATCTCCCACAAGAATTGCAATTTTCGAGGCCCATCACCTCTGGGTTCTGTGCGTATTTTTCCTGGTGGAATATTTACCGACTTCGTATTTTCTAGAGACAGGCAATAGCTCTCCCATAATCTACATGGAAATGCATGTGACGAAATTTGCTTTGACAGAGTGGTTTCCGCAAGCGGGGCTTGAGTAAAGTGGGTGAGAAAGTTATCTTTCTCTTGTATGCTCACAAACTGGTAGATGGATTCAGCTGAACAGTTCATGGAACGAAGCACTGTTTACGCAAGTGTCCATTTTTAAAAGCTGGAGTTCATCAAATAAGAAGATGGTTCCATTTTGCCAATCATTGCCTGGTATTCTGTCATTGGGTAAATAGAACGGGATATGGTTTACCCATACTGATGAAAATACCTATGGTGACCTAAATTTGCATTGTACCTGAGTCATCAAGATTCAGGAGCAAGTATGATAACAAGCGTTTGCCGTATGGAGGTTATTTTAATTATATTGGATATTGGATAATTATATTGTGTTATCGTCAATAGCTTCCTCCTAGTAATGATCTGTTCAAGAAGTTTGCGCTTGAGCGGGAGCTGTACTCAAAATCTGTCGATTAATGGTTTTGCTGGACGAGTCGTCACATAGTCTCTCATTCCAGGTTAGTCACTGGTTAGAGATCTGACCAACACAGTCTCCTGGTCCTCCAGTTTGGGTGTTGGAACACGCTTGGCAACCTGTTCTTTTAAAATGATAGTGCGCTTGCATTTGCCGCCAAACACTGCCACCTTCCGGTCAGCTTTTTGAGCCAAAGGATCTGGTCCGGGACTCTAATTGTCTTATCTAGTTGTGGGTGCCTTGACATTTTTCCAGCTCCGGGACAACGGTAATTCATACGGCTATGGATTCTATCATACCACAATGGTCATCGTGTGGTGTCGTCAACCGGGTCACCCTACTTGTTGCACACACCAGGGTGCTCAGACGACAACAGTCTTACGTCTCTTTTCTTTCTTCCTCCTCCCACCCCCTTAGTAACTCTCTCGTAGGTTAGGACTGACAACCCCGTTCGTCTTACAACAGTTTTGGTTTCAACATCCGCGCGTCAGCCAACGCTGACAGCCTCAGATATCTCGAAATGAATCTTCAAACCTGGACTCCCAGTCTGTCCGTCTGCTTTTATTTTTCTCACTCTCAAGCCAGCAAGGCAACAAGCTGCTCTTGCTCTCACACTGAACTCGCCTGACATTGATGTATGCTGCGTATTAGAAACAAGAGTTCAAGATATAAACACATTGGTTGAGCTAACTGCCCCATCACTATTCACTCGCTTCCGTCCCAGGTCATCAGGTGGATGGATTCTTGCCTGACTGGTTACCCGTTGAAAGCCACCTCTGTGCGGTTCCTCTGGCAACGTTCATGAAGGAGTTTTATTAGCGGAAAGTTGATCGCTGTCTGTTTGTTGTGTCTGCTTACGTCTCAACCGACCGCGGCTCTGACACCATCAGAGATGAGTTTTATGATGCCTTGAGTGCCATTTTGCATCGTTGTGATTGTCGGAGGTTTTATGCGCAGTTGGGCGGACTTAGCGCATCTGAAACTCATTTGTGTTGTCGACTTGGATTGGACTCGGTGCGCACAGACAGCGGCGAACAACTACCTCAGGTGCGTGTTGTCGCCAGACCATTTTTATGCAGTAATAACTTCTGAAATAGCTGAGGTTATCTGGCCACATGGTGTCCTCCATCAGCTGTCAATCACGAGCTCAAATTGATCACACCGTCATCAGTCACCAATTGCGCGAATCAGTAGCTGACTTCCCAAAGATTCTTTCGGTTGATCCGCATTTGAGCGAAACGACCAAGAGTCTAACTGGCGCGACCTTCTTTACTAAAGAAGGCTGGGCCGAGCACTTCCAAGTACAGTTCTCGTGGCCACATGGTGCTATTCATTCGGGTTGTCGGACTGCACTAGAACCTTGGACGGTTAACCTGGGTCTCGGAGGTTCATGACTTCGTATATTCTATCAAACTCCATCGAGCCCCTGGTCCAGATGATCTCACACGCACATTGTTCAAGGATAGGAGAGAAGCACTCAATCAGCGATTGTCCGGTCTATTTGCTTTCAGCTGACAAAAGGAGATTGTGCCAGACAGCTGGGGGAGAATAGATGATAATGCCCATTTTCAAAAAGGGGCTTTTATTGAGTGCGATAATCATATGGGTATCCATTTGACCCATTCATAACGAGGCTCTTGACATCACTTGTCCTTCGTCGCCTTATAGTAACCCGTGAAGCATCGATTCGAGAGTAGCAAGTAAGACTCCGGCCTGGTAGAGTTTGCGTTAACGAAATCTTCACCCTGCGTCGGGTGCTACAAAAACGCCGTGCGCATACCTCCCATAATTTTGGTGTTCCTGGATTTCCAAGCTACATTCAACTCGGTTGACCGGTCTGTTCTCCCTAACACGCTTGCTCAGTAAGGACTGCCCCGAGAGTTCGTAAACATAATAAGTTGTCTGTATTCTCAGGCTTTCGGGCGTGTGAGACTATTCGGTGAACACTCCAAAAGCTTCTGCACACCAGCTGGTGTCTGTCAAGGATGTCAGCTCTCTCTATGTAATTTGCGATGGACGAAATAATAAGAATGCTAGAAGGCCTTCGAAACCCTGGTGTTCAAATAGCTGTTAACGAAAGCCTTATCGATCTTGAATAGGCAACGGCATTGATCTCGTCTTCGAAGAGGAGGCACGTTATTTTGGTTGAACTGACCATGGTCATCCCATCCTTTGGTATGCTGCGTGCATCCACAAGGTCCTGCTCATGAAAATATGGTCAATTAACACGTTACTTACAATGCAAAGAGAGGCACTCGATGTTGCGGAACTTTCTACATATCTTGGAAGTTGTATTGGTTCCGTGTGTAGTGTGGTGGATGGAGTTAATGCACGAATCTCTACGTCTTGGGTCCTGTTTACTAATTCGAGACATTTAAGGCGACAAAGCGGTATAGCGCCTGATTTCAAGAGACGCATATATCAGGACGGGATTTCTAAGCAGCTGCTATCGGTGATTGCAGACTCCTATAGTCTTGAAAGTAAAGGGGACGTTCAAATACGTCACCGTGTTTGTTAGACCCAGTAGAGTAATGCGTTCCTCAACGAAGCAGAAAGTGTCGGCGGGGACCGTGGTTGCTCGATGTTTTCTGATCCCGCAAATCACCATTGCTTTCGTCTTTCGGGCGTTGATCTTCATACCGACTCTTCCCAACTTGACCTCATCAGTTTCAAGCTTTTCTTTAATTTGAGGCTGACTTTCCGCACACATGACCCAGTCGTCAGCGAAGGCGAAACCATTCTAAGTTGTCATGGAATTAGTGTCCCAGTTACGCATCCACAATCCGAGAACCTCATCCATGGCCATGATGAACAATATTGGGGAGATCGGATCTCCCTACATCACATTTCTGTGGCGGCGAACCTCGGAATTTAGGAAAATTGCTACAGGATTCTTAGGACTGTACGATGTATCGAACTAGGGGTGACGGTGCTCCAAACGCCTCGGAAAATCTCGTAAATGTGTCATGCGAAACGCAATCGAACGCTTTCGAGATATCAACAAACACCAAACTGAGGTTAGAAGCAGTCGCTGAAGAGTGACGAAGCGGGGCGTGTATCAGTGGTATAACTTTCAAACAACCGTCTAGACTTATAGATGCAATCTGGAGTGAGGTTAGTTGGGTTAGAAGCATCCAGCGACCAGAAAGCACCTTATGAAAGCATCGAACAAGAGTAGACGACACGGAGATTTGTTTCAGTTAGTCCGGTAACTAGGATAATATGAGCACGACATACGCAGTGGATAGCCCCCCAGATAATAAGAGTAAGTTAAAATACCCAGCGGGGGCGTTGCCATTGAACCGGCGAAAGTTCCTGGGCGTGAGCTTGTCCAGACCTGGGGACGAATTGCCTACTAAACGGATCGGCGGACTTCCTTACCTGTAACTGGCTCGATCAAACATCACTCGGATGGTAGCACTGCGCGTTATTCACGTGTTTTGGAGCAGAGATAACATGTTTTCGATACTGCTCGGCGTCCAGAGGTAGGCCGCAGTTACCCTTGTATAGATACTTTCACGACCTGTCGAGTACCGCAGACGCTGCATCTTTCCGTCTTTGGTGGTATAGGGTCTGGATGGCGGCGTAGTTGGCTCGGCGGATCTGCTTTCGGTTGGCCGGCATCCGATGGGCTAGCTGACAATGGCGTCGAGATACAGTTTTCCAGGCGTGTGGAAATGTCTTGGAGCCGTGGAGGTTCAAAGGCGACAGGACTTGCTCCGGTGTCATGACGCCAGACTGCAACCCTCAGGCAAGTGCCAAGTCAACACTAGCAAGCGAACTGTCAGCATGAGATTCCAGGAGTGACACGGTGCAATCCACAGTTTGTTTAAACCAGACGCTATAGTAATTGGCTTCTGAAAAGTAGACCGCTCTTTGACCGATTGTTTAGTCAGGGCCACCAGATGATGATTGGTCGTGTTTTGCTTGCCGCTTAAGCACCCGTAACCTGTTTCTGATGGTGAGAGCCAATCGATCAGGAAAATATCGCTCCAATCTCACAAACAGCGCGGTTTGCGTGTCACAAGACAGATATATATTGTCAGCCAGGCGCAAGAGTGACTGTGACTCTTGTTGGGACCAGCGGACACCGGAATTCTTCACTCTGTCTAGCTTACTGCATTATGCTGTGTGGGATGTGCTCGTGTGGTGTTGACTTAGGCCAATCTTCGTCGGAAAGAGGCGAAAATAGTAAGCGTTGGCTGATTGGGCGACCATGTTCGTGCCAACACTTTAATGGACGTAAACTCCACGGTGGGCTGCAAGCCAGCTTTCGACTTGCAGCACTTACCACAGTCCTCACACGTGAGCCCCACGAGTCTCTCCTGTGTACTGGTTGGAATTGGTGAGGAGGCGCCAGGTGATTTGTGTTGTACATTGTCGAAAGTAACCAGCACATTCAAACCAAGCAGGGCGGTTAGCCCTGTTTGGAGTTGCTGAACTCTTAGCCCACACAGACTGAAGTCCGGGCTACCCCGTCGGCACCACGAGGAGGTGGTTCAGTGCGCTGGTCACTGGATACGTTAACCGCTCATTCACACTGGACAATGGGACATGGAGGTTTACATAAGATGTGCCCGGTAAGAAAATTTTGATAGTGTATTAAGCCGAACGATTCATAAGCGGTAAATTGCAGCTGGATGCTTTTTTGATGGTGCATGGTTCTCCAAAAGGCATGAATCACCCAACGTGTTGCTTGCAAGCCAGTAGTGGTAGTTCAGCTGACCTGCTTGCGTTTGTTGCGCGAAAACTACAGCTTTTTAGTCGATAAAATGAGGTTGATGGTCTAGATGGTATCGTTTAAAATCTGAAGTGTTATTGGGTATTTTCGTGAATTCTACGATGTATCTGATCAAAATCCACAGTATGAAACCAGTTTTGGCTGCTTTTAGAGCTCGCCAGCTGTGCATACTGCTCACACTCGTATTTCAGTCGTGGCAAGTATAATATTTTAACTCTTAGGAAACTTGACACGCACATCTTATGCTTCGATGAGGCACCTCGATACTACTGTCAGCTTGAAACACTAATGATGGTTCTAAGTAAGGATGACACAGCTGTACAGTGCGTATATTGACTTCATTTACAGGATAAAATCTCTGAAAAAGTCCCACGCGTCATACTACCAATAAATATTGAAATATTTAAAGTATTGCATGTCTGTATGGAGACACATTTCGTACTAGCAATTGTAAATCTTATCTTCAGACGTGTTGAGTAAACATGAATCGGTCAAAACAAGCGATGTTTTCTACGGTAATTTTAGAAGTGAACAATTCTGCACTGTCTGCATACTGCGCATTTTTTCTGAAAAGTTGCCGTTTATGTAAATGTTAAGTAAGACACTTAAGGTGGACACCGTCGTCAAACGAGGTGAGTCACGTTTCAGTCCAATCTACAGACGGATGTGCGCGATTTTCGTCTCGCGTTTTGGTAACAATGTACAGACACGAATTTTGTTGTGACCACCTACGAATCTGTTGAGATGGATACGCTTCGAACAGGGAGAACGTCGTCGGTGCCATACGAAGCGGAAGCCTTACAATGAAAGAAATGGGTATATGACCGCCAGATTTTTTTATATACTGACCTGGCCCTTCTTTTGGGAGTTGTTCCCAAAACATTTCATCCGAGTACGTGACATCTGAGAGTCAAAGCCAGTGCGAAATATTTATACGGCCACCGTAAGCCATTGGATTTACGCACTATGATTCAAGTTAGACAGAATTCTCGAGTGGACACTAGGCTTCTGAATGACCTTCCTCTGATGGGTAGTTCTTATTTTTGTCTGGATTCTGGATTTCACTGAGTAAAGCGGTTTGTTTTCCCTGAATATTTCTGGACTCACGAGTTTTCTAACTTTCTGGAAGGAAAGAAATTCCGCAAGTTGTACAGGCCTTCCATCTGAGATGTTACTCGAGGAATCAGTCAACACCGAATCTTGAGAAGTGAACTTGTTGTTTGAAGAATGATGACGTTATATCTCGTCGGAGTGCAACACTGGTGATCAGCCATTCGTGGTCGGCCGGCGTTTTGTTCGACGGTTAACTGGAAGGTTGCGGTTGGAATCTTTGTAGGTATTCATATGATCCGTACTGCAGATGACCCTCAACAAGGAAGAGACAGTCGTACAAGGCACCTCAACTCTCGGTTTTGATTGACTTCTATTGTCGGAAAAATCTCTAGTAAACGAAAGTTTTCGCGTGTATTTTGTAACGTACGATGATCGGAGGGAGCAAGCATGAGCATGTATCAGACGAAAATGGACTTCTGTTACAAAGCACGGTGGCGGAAAAATCAACTGATAGAGTTAGTCGAGCGTAATTAGCCGTATGGTTAGCGACGGCTTGAGGGATGTGGGGATTGATTTATAGTCTGATATGCCAAGCTGTCAGATATTTTGACGAGACAGGGCTATATATATATATATAATGATAGCTCTCAAGATGGGTCCCCTTTAGTCAGGGCTAAGTGTGCAATCTCTCCAGAATGGGATCCAGTAAGCACATGGTGACCTTTCTTGGGAATTCAGTGTAAAAAAATCGACTTAAAGGTTGTTAGAACATTAACAATGCAACCATCAAGTTATCATGGTTCGTTGAAGTCGATTTCGACCGAAATTCTCTCCATTGTCGTCTCGTGCATCTGCAGCAAATTTAGTAGCTTTCCTATTGAGAGTGTTCGTAGCTCAAATGGCGTGAATGGTAGTTCGTTTTTTAGCTGAGGAAACGTTTGTGACCTACTTGCCTGTCTCAACGCGCGAACCAACGATCAATGCCTTTCTACTTGGTTCGTCTAGCTGTTCAGCTGCAGCACCCTTTCGGTGCCTAACTGCTCTGCTACCAGAAGGAGGCACGAGGGCTGGGATACTGCTAGGTCACCCAAGCCCAGACAAAGGAAGTCGAGGGACAGAGGTCGGGTCCAAACCACATTCCGGTCAGTAAATTCGCGCTCTAACCGCTGAGCCATCTCGCCCGCCTACTTGGTTCCTTTGGATACGCGTAGATACCACCGTTTAGCGTTGGTGTCAGTTTGCAAAAAATGCACCGACCAACTGCGGTCAAATGTGATCACCATGTTCATCCTGAGGTTGTGGTGCTACCGATACAAGCCCTAGGTTTAACGTCCTAGCTAGATCTCGATTGTCACATCGCACCATTACGCTCTCACTCGACTACTTTTTGGACATTTACTCCACCGAATGCATACCTGCCATACGATGGTTTTTTTGTTTAACTGTAACAACAATACAGACGTGTGTATGCTACAGTCTCAACTATCAATATAACAGCTGTTTAGGGGCGCAACTCGGCTCATTTACAAACCTAAAGGTTGTCCCTATAACTACCGTCAATTCTGAACGTTGTGGATGGCTATTCTTTCGTGGTGTGTTCGACTACTTTCAAATGTGATAGTGGTTTGCTAGCACTACCTCTCTGTGGAGCATGTCCAACCTGTTCCATCATAGACTCATGTCACTGTATGGTATCTGTCTCTGAAAGGTTGTGCAAATAAACAAAAACAGGGAATTCTTGCTGGGCTTCTTCAGGTGGTTCTTGGTTTTTCTTCTCTTTATTGCCTCACCTCTGGCTCGTTTTGTGACATTTTGAAACTCACCTTTGGTTTGTTGCAAAAAATATGAGAAACTTGCATGATGTTCAGTTTACGGCCTAGTCATGTCAAAAGCGCGCTGCATGGCTTTGTGGTTTTAACTACCGTTAGTTGTTGCTCAGGCATGCAGTCCAGCTCCACCACAAAACGTCCGATAAGATGTATTTTTTCTGGTCGATTTAAGGTTAACTGCACTAATGCTCTGAGTCACTGGTAATCGATTCCCGTGACACTTGTCCATAGACAGACAAGTATTTTCGCCCAACCTGAAAGGTATAACAACCAGTTGAGGCATCAGCGGTTAATAAACGGATAAGTAGATGGCTTGTCTTCTACTGTACAAAAACGAACTTCGGTGCGCAGTCCTTCTACTTGTCTGGAAAATGCAAGCGAATTCGTTTGTATTAGACAACTAGTCATGATATGAGGTGACATAAGTGTGTGATCGTATTAGAGAGGGGATTTCTAGAGGGAGGCTCGTTCAATGCGAGGAGTGCCACGATGTTTCCACTGACCAACAATCTCTACAAATCCAATATGTAGCGCGAAAATCAGCTGTCACTGGTACTATTCATGGTGATTCCGTATATTTGAGAAGTCAGTTGTTTTCTGCAGAAATCCGTGAACCACCTTTCCCAGTGATCTATCTAACATTCGGTGATCTGAAGAAGCACCATCCTCACGAGGGGTCCAAACCTTTCTTCGTTATTTTACTGTTTTCGGAAATGGTTGCGGTAACCAGTCTAGATTAGGTTCAATCCTTGTCGTTGGCACCAAAGCAGGACATCTTTGTTGTAAAATGGAGATTTGCCTAAACTTTCAAAGCCTAGGTTCGGTAACACGATTAGATCCGTAGAAGCTCGAATTCCACGAATCTGTTTCTGCAATTATTCGTTTCTGTTGGAGCAGAGATTCGTTTGTAGCTTGGTGATTGGTTTTCAGAGCCCGCTACGTCCTTCAGGTCGATTTGAACCTACGCACTGTGGACATAGATTCAATAAGTCTTGAGCGGAAACCATTGTCATTAAAGTTTATGGTAGTTTAGTCGGCTCAATCATTGGTATATGCGTGGTTTATTTATGTGTAGGCTGTCGGTTTCGGTTTCATTTAGGCAGCAGCTGGTTACGCTTGTCAACCTGTTCTACAGAGACACGAATTTTCACCTGCATACCTTCATTCCATCAGCGAGTGATCACTAGAGAAAATATGTGTAGTGTACACGAGCTAATTTTCTGTTAAAAAGGCAAACAATGTGGGTCGGGCTACACAACCTCATTTTAGCATTCGAATTGTAATTTTACTAACTTTAGTGTGCGTACATGTGCTTTGTCCGGACCAACCGCACAGTATGAGTTCCAACAATAGAGCAGCAGAGCTGACATAACATTTTACACAGTGAAAATTATGTGCGGAAATGTATTCTGAGTAGCTCTCTCAAGATTGTTATAAGGGGTGATTGAACTGAGTTGCTGGTGCTACCGTTACTTCATATTAGATTACCACATACGGGAATCTCCCGAATGAATGCTTATCTCTCGGCCACAACTATGGTCTTTTTAGAGACCAACTTCACACGCGAATCCTACCCTAACAAAGACCAAAATGAAAAATTATTGTATCGTATTTCCTTATAATCTGGCTGGAACTATGTAACTGACTGACGATATTCAAGTCAAGTTTGTTTCCCACTTGGTTAGATGCTCCGATACGTGGTTTTCGACTACAGGGCACTACTTAAGTGATTCATGTCTTGAGAGCACGTAAAAACGGCCGAGAATGATCTTTCACGAGTGGAGAAAAACGTTCTGCAGGCTTCAACAGATAAGCCAACGGTCGCTTTTGAGAGAAGGGTTGTTTAGAGCACCAGACTCCACATTGCCATATTCGGTGCATTACACGGGAAGTAAATGCGACCACAACATCTTCCAACGATAAAATGATGTTCTGCCCGTTAAATCCTCGGACTCCAAAAGCCTTTTTCAAAGGACCCTAAAATGAACCATTTGTGACTAGATCTACCTATTTATAGAGGAACCATCCTACAGAAGAGATAATTCTGGTAGTCCCTTCTTAGATTCATTTGCTCCACCAATGGCCATCTCAGAAACCAACCAGAAGTGGCCTCTCCCGGGAGGTAGGTTACAGCACTTGTCTCTCTAGAGGGACCACTTTTCTGGTCTTTCAAAGCAGACTTCATGCAACAGTCTGCTAAGTTCAATCACATGCCCTGATTCTCGTTACATTTGAACTCGTCCGTTTGTGATAACTTGGAGAACGTAAACAAAAGCTTTTCAAGATCTGATTTGAATTAACTTAAGTCGTGATATATCGTGAGACCCGCGGACAGCCAGACGTTATTTCCTGAATGATGTCCAAACTTGGGAAGTTTTAATGGTGGAAACAGACCAAAAAGTGAATTAAACACGGCACTGATGTTCCAGTGAAAGAATTCTCAAAAGGATGACTTTACAGTGTCCGTTGAGGTGGCGCTTGCGGAACGTTTGCCCTTTCGCTGCAACTGTTGATAACAATGGCCTTTCTTTTTGCAAACCTCTGCAACAGAAGATAGAAAATATGGATACAAGAAATACCATTTGAAGCGACTGAGGGAGTAAACAACTAACACTTAGTCGTTCGGCACGGAAGAAGAGGAACATGTCTGAATGAGGCAAGGTACCAAAACGATGAGTGGTTTTTCTTGGAGGAAACTATTCATAGGTAATTTCTGTTTCTTCTTTTTGGTTAACTCAATTCATCACAATAGCTTCACATATTAACCTGTTGCTAGCACAGGGAACAGAAATGTTGTGTAGTTCTCGTTGAAAATCGATCACAACTGATACGGTCCAAACCTGTTTATATCCGTGGATTTCCTGTACAGTTCGTGAAATTGTTCTGCCAATAATTACAGCTTACGCCGTTTTGTTTTACAACGTATGAACTACTACTGAATTCTCGTCTGCGGAGCTGGATATCTTATGGGACAGCAATAGCTGTTACCTTAACCTATCAAATTGTATAGGTGTCCTCCAAAACCGCCGTTTCTTACACGGGTAAAAATGTGACTATCACTTCGGGAAGTTCGAAAACACTTTTCGATATATATGTATATATATATATAGCGGAATTCAGATGGGGAGTATTTAGAGTGCTGCACTTCGCAGGTGGCCATGGAAACGCGAACGTGATAATAAAAAGGTGCATTTTCCAACTTTTTGCATTGTACCATATTTTTCTGCTAGATGGGATGAGCCAACCTACGGCAACCTGAGGTAGAGTCTCAAAGCTCACGACTATGCCATGCTTTACACGTTTTGGGACTCAAACTGTTCCCGCTCAATTCACTAAGCCTGGATTTAAGGAATTAGAGGTGAATTTTCTACTTTTATTGCTGCATTAATTACTGGAGGCCATGCTGAAACAGGTTCGCCGCGTTGGTGGAAACCGAACTGATAAGTACGCCTTGTAAGGGCTAAAGACCCTATCAAACTGAAACACCGCACAAACTGCACATTGTCCAGCCAAAAAAACATAGACCAGAGATCCAGGCAACCCCATGTGCGAATCAAGGAGGGCAAATGACCAGCGCGTCTTCCTCCACGAAATCCAATCTCTACCTAATATTCTGTCGTTTATTGGGAATAACGTTTAGTGGCTGAAAAACGAAGTTTACTGAGTCTTTGTGTCATGAATACACCCATGAGGACGCCATTCGGCATTCGAATGTGGTGCTATTTTAGACCCTTTCTGTCTTGTATAAGGTACTATCACGGAGCAGCCCGAACCTCAAACTTCTTGAGACCTTATTGTTGAAATGTCGAACAGAAACATCTGTAGTAAATATTGGCCAATTCAAACGTTTCCCATGTAAATTTGGCTAATTTTCGAGTAGATGGTTTTCGGTTCAGGCGAATGAGCCCTTGACACTCAGTAGGAGTAATAAGGTCCCGGTTTCGAAGTCCGAATGACTACCTAACCATTTGTGCATACGGATCGCCCATTAAAAGTAAGTTCGCGACTATCAAACCATAGACGGCGGTGACGATCTACCCAGTATCGTTCTCTCACTTCCGCCGTTGGGTTGAGTCAAATAAAACCTGGTTCCTTTTGTTGCTGACCGTAGTCGTTTGCTGATTAGTGTATCCACCTCCGCATTTAATAATGAAAACAGATGACGCAGTCAAGACTAGAGTTATGTTTACCTTGCTGCTTGATGATCGCCACCGCGTGATTCTTGATCTCGAAAATTGCGGCTCTACCCGCCGGGTTTGGGCTTGGTTCCAAGGCTAAAGAGCATAAACCGGAATATCGCCTCGTCAGACTCACTCTCTTGCAAAGTTTTACACTACATGCAGCTTGACTGAGTTTCTTCTGAGTCGAACTGAACCAACTGCAGTCTTCTGTAACTTGGACTGAAAAACACTGAAGGGCAAAAGAAGTGGCAATTTCAGCAACATTAATGTGCCCAAACGACTTAAAGGGACCCTGGATACCGAATTGCGGTGAACAGACCGCCAAAAATCACAATAAACAGTAGGATCTGTTACTGTGATGGAAGGCGTGCAACTCTCCAAAGTGGAACCTCCCGAAAGTGGGGCCCACCTCGGTAAAAGGAGGAAACCCCGCAGCTTTTCAACTTTTCAAATATATAGGTCTCAGTTGTTTACTTTTGAGCCTGATCCCAGAAATTGAATGTGCTGCGCAGAAGTCCGCAAGCTCGCTGAACCTGTCCTGGATGTACTCGGTAGGAGTTACGGTCATTCATCTATCGTTAAACACCAAGAAAACTTGACGGATTGCGTACGTTGGTGACCTACAGATTTCTATTACGCTGCTCTGTATTACACTCAGCAAACTTAATACATCCTCAAAGCGTGTGAATGGGACAACATTCAATGGTATAAGCCTGCCGTTTTTATCATCAAATCGTATGAGCTCCGCATCTATCACAAATCCTCATATTTCGAAAGCTGTCAACACCAAAGCGTTTATTCAATTCAAAATTCACCAATATGTGACTGGCGGACTAAGTATTCTGAAAAATAATTATTTGTGTGTAACCTGACATTTCTACTGGTTTGAAAAATACACCTTAACATGTCAGTGTCTAAAGACAGACCCCACGAATCCACGCTAAACTGATTGGACCAAACATCTTATTCGCAGACTGGGGCACACACCGAAGGTTTTGTAGCGTACTATCGTAAAGTGGACGCCGCTGGTGTCGGTCAGTTCTCGACTCACACGCGGAATTTCTGAACCTGCAATGTTTGCACCTCCGGGTTTCAGTATTTCTGCGCCGTCAGTTCAGCTGTAGCATTTTAGTTAGTTGCAATCGTTTAACGTTCAGGCGCATGCATCCCACGCGTGATTTGGAATGCAGGAGTTGGGATGTACTGAGCGAACATTGGAGTCAAATAATTATCCTGATCGACGCCCATGCCTGAGCACCAGACGACTGATCTGATGATGATGTAACCCATGGTACTTCTGTAGGGTGCATACTCTCAAGCAGATTGTATCAGAAAGAGTAAAATGGGCCTAAGGGGTAACAAGCAACAAAATCACGCAGTTAAAGTTTAAGTTGATGGGTTTCCATACCAAAAATAATGAGTGGACTTATTTCCTGGTCTACTCGAGTATTGCTTTGAGCTCTCCTTGTACCAAAGAAACTTTGAGAGCAAAGCGTTAGTCTATTTGTTGATCAGATACAGATCTGTCAACTTAACGATTTCCAATTCCCTTGGAGTTTAAGATAACTTAATCACAGACAAAGTCAAGGAGAACGGCCCATCGTTGGGGACGTTTAGTAGAACTTTTTTCTGGTGGGGCGGAAATTCATTATCAACTTGGTGCTTACGATGTCCAAGCGGTATGGCAACTAAACAGGCTGCCACTTTAGGAGTAGACGGAAGGATGAAGCATGCGCATTCGGCAGGCTCGATTCTTGTTTTTTCCATATTCAGATTTGTGGTACTGTATCAACTGCCGAGCCTGAGATCACCTGAAGTCAAAACTGCGACGCAGTAATGTTACTTTTAGGTTAAACCACGGTTCCATCGCTCTGTCTATCTTCTGCTGATCTTGATATAATCTCATGTTTCATTGGAACAACTGCAGCTCGAGTGAGCTTTATTCACTTACTTATTTTGGCCGAACAACTTTCCCAGAATGCTAATTAGCATACAGTGTATGTTGGCAAACAGTGGTTTTAGTGAGCTTCGTTCTGCGATGGGACGATTGGTAACAGAATGAAAGCCGTTTAGCAGAAAATCAGTGGGGTTCTGTAGGTGCAAATTCTCGCACTCACTTCCTCTTAACAAACCGACGCAGAGGGTCAAGCATTACAGACATATTGCAGAAAGTCTAGAAATGACCGAAAAAGAAAGCAAGACATTCTGGTAGCACTAAGGAGTATGCCCACTTTTCCAAGATTAAAAAGAAAGATTCTTTTTTAAGTGTTGGGCGATATTGAAAACCTGCTGTTCTTCAGGGTGTTTCTTGAGGGAGAACATCAACAGTTTTGTCTCCCCCCATTATTTCAGTGCAGAGGTTTCCGATTGGTTGAGAGGCTTGTTCAGCTTTTTGATTGGTTGTCCAGTTCTCACTAAAACTGGCCCTAACCACAAACAATCACAAAGTGGTACTTCGCTTTACTGATAGACAAACGCTGAACTAGCTGTCATCTCACTGGTTGCGGTATAATTTCGAAAAATTCACGAAAAACAATTTGAAGTCAATTGTGAAAATAAGTGAAAACCAAACTGTACTTGTTGCTTCTTTAAACAGTGCAACTGCCTATTCGCTACTCACTGTATAGGTTACTGTAACCTAATGCTCCACCTATTGAAGCGTCATAATCAACAGTGAGTCCATGTTTAATCACATGGAAGGCATGGAAATAGAATAGGTGGTGAATTCCTATTAGGCGGTCAACAATATGGGACATGTTCTATGCGTACAAAAGTTGTACCGAGTGATTGTGGAGAGATATGATTTAGAGGTAAGATTTTTACACTTGATGCGTACACAACTGGTCTAGCTGTGTCTTCTAGATGGACATTCCAGATCTCCTTTCCACTTATTTCGTTACTAAATTTCTCATTTGATTACCTTCCTTTGTCCCGCTCTGGTATTTGATTTCAAGTTTCGAATTAGAGCCGACATTGTATAATATACTGTCAGCATCAAGATTGCAATGCATTTTTAATGGCTGATGCCTCAGATAGCATGCCAACGTTTATCTAGTGCGCAAGAAACAATCGCCGCCCCGTCGCGATGAAGCAGCTCTGTTTTTTGTGGCAAGACGGTGCGGATATGCGTGTAAGTTTGTAAACTGTGAGTGGTGAAGCTGTCTACACTGCTGCCGATCACGTCTGGGTCACTAAAGAAACAAAGCCACATGTTGATGGCACTTTTGGTGACCTAAATAAGGTTTTCCATTTTTTGTCATCTGCCGCTTGCATGATCCTTTTTCTTCAGAATAACGGAGGGAGCCACGGAGGTGGTGGGATCGCTTTTCTTCAGAATATGGAGGACTAATATAATGTGTTACTTCAAACAGTTTTTAGTATCATTGATGTTTTACAAATTTACAAAATTTACAAATTTACAAATTTACAAAAATTGGGATCGTATGTTTTGAGTAACGAGAGGTTGAGTTTCATTCAACCTCGTGTACATTTTTGGATGACAGCTATGCTAATGCATTCAATAATTACAATTTAGTCACGTCAAATCTTTAAATGATTCACATTAACTCGAAAGTCAGTTGCGTATTAAATACAATATTTCGGATGATTTGAAGGACAGTAAGCGAGAAGAGAGGACACTCTTGCTTGTTTAGAAAGCAGTACAATTTTCATTGTGATGAGACAGCAGCATTTGAAAAATGAGTTCAAAGTCTTAGTTACATCGTCTCAAGGCCATCCTCTCATTTGAAGGCTGCTTACAGCTTTATACTGAATGTATATTCAAGACAAAAATTCCAACATAGATGGATAGTGTTGCTTTACAGTTGATGCTTATACCTTTCGAATATGGTAGGGACCATGATTGCTGGATGTTCTACCATAAGGCACTTCCGTTTTCCTGATACTAAATAGCATTTGTACATGAGTTTTGCAATGTCAGTGTAGTATTTTCAGTTTACATAATAAAGATTTTTTCCTATGAAATGCACTCTACTTGGGGTAGTTTTGCACCGTAAATAACACAGGGAATGAGTTTCCCAGTTTCTTTTTGTTTTGAGCATAGCTGTCTTTGACTGTCGTTCAGGTTCCCCTTAAACGAGACACTTGGCGTATCCTTCGGAACACCGGGACGAGTACCCTGCAAAGTGTCTTACCTATCTCTATGGTGCAATCAGAGGGCTGACTGGTTAGAAAGGACCACTGTCAACAGATTAGCAACTCTTTCTCCATGTTTCCAAAGGGGTTGAAAATCGGTTGTTAAAGCCATTCGGATTTAGTTGTATCGACGTGTTCGGTGGGTTTTCAAATCAGATCAAAGATGGCTTTATACACCCTTAAAGAGCACAGAGAATGAAGGAGCTGCTGTTCATTGAAAACCTCATACCTCTCAAAGGAAGCGGATCAAATCGGAATAAGGATCTAATTTTATTCAAGTTACAGTCTTTGTGGTCAGTGAGAATATGTTCCCGATTCACTAAATGCCAGAAATATTCTGCTGCTGAACACCAACGTACATGCGGGCAAAAATCCGAAGTTTTGAAGAGTGTGCAGTTGCTATGAGCAGAGCGATGTGCAACCGACGGGTAGTGTCAGTTAACGCCCTCGTGGAGGACCTTTCACGTATACTAAATCGTTTAAGAACGATGAACCTCACTGTAGTTGAATCACCATATATTTGGAACCTAGTCTTTTGCTTTGAGGCCTGGAAAACCCGTGGAAAACGACGGCCAGCGAGACAGGACGCAAGCGGTAACTAAGTCTGAGATGACCATGAGAACCGGAAACCCTGGTGCTTTGCTCTGGTTAAGATTTTAGCTTGCTTGCTAAGACCATGAGGGTTTCCGTATAATGAAAATACAAAGATACTTAACGGAAAATGATCTAGGTGTCGTTTGGTTTTTGGCACAGAAGCTGGGGATATTCCCTACAAACAACTCGTACAGTGAAGCAGTCTGAAGGCTAAATCGGAGTTCATGACATTCAAGCACATTCAAGTGAACAGAAGGCTCAGCATTTTAGACGGACTTCTTTGTCGTCTCCTCTCAAGTTGTTTTCATCCGCTGAAGAAGCAATGACTTGATAACTCTGAAGAAGACAGAAGTACAACCGAATAGGAGAGGTTCATGGGTACCGCTGTTGTGCGACCTTGTTTCCAACCAACGGGGTCCTTTTCGAAGGCGGACAAAGTAGACAATCGGACAAGAGAGTTTTTCCGTGCATTTGTTCAGTAGTATGAATGACGGGAATTTGGGCTAAATAGCTTATTTTGTTCAACTCTGAAAAGTAGATGGCATGTTTCTTCAGCTGTATGGTGACCTAAATAATTGCTGAAGAAAATCGATGTGGTGATGGAACGGCCATCACAATAACTGGGTTGCCCATTGCTGCTAATTAAATTGTCCAATATCTGGATTGTCTTTCTGACGGTTTCCATATATTTGCGTCAGAAATCCCCAGGTTTCAAGGCGGGTCTTAATACCAAGTAGGAGTTCGAAATATAGGCACGAATTGTGTTTTCAGTTTTTATTTTACCTTGGAGACGCTTTTCTCCAATTTGTCCAGCTATTTCGTGCAAATCTTTTGGCCACGCTTGAGATTCATGTAAACGAATCGGCCGTTATTTGTAGCTTCCACAGAGCAACGTGTCTTGAAGCAGACCTGTCAAACTGGGTGCTAAAGATTGATCCTAGTTTGATTCCAGGACTGTTTCATCAACTGACTGATTCTACTGACTTCGTAACACGCTACACCCAAGATTCGCTGTTGTGAGAAAACTCTTTTGAGAGTATATCTAGTTTCTTAGGTGTTCACCATATCGCCGACATGTGTTGCGTTAGAAAGACTTGTCATAGTGCCTCAGCGAATTCGGTCCTCGTTCCAGCTAAGACAGTTTGAAACTGTTCACACGGTTGACCTCTTTTCAGAGGGATCTGTATTTGGGAGCGTGGATTACAGAATTCCGAGAAAGTATATAATCAAGTGAGCTCTTTCGGAACAGCCTCAGCTTTACTTTTTGTACAATACACACAAAATGATGGGGTTGATGGCATGGCGAACAGGGAGCTAAGCCGGCATCTTGAGAGCAATAGGCGCCTCATTAAACAACATTGTTGATTCGAAGAGTGAAGATAGAGAAACAGATGGACGACCTTACCGTTGAAACGTAATAGCCATTATGCCGGAACTTCTGAGCGGTGGTCCTCGGAAATATGATTCCAGACAAACCGTTTTATATCGACACCAAATTCTCAAGACCGGTATAATTCCAGTTCCTCTAGGGGCAACAGAATAATCTTTCGACCCAACGACCACAACTGTTTCAATAAGCTTATTTACGGGCTCTATATAGCGGAAGCTCACTTTCACCATTTCATAATGAGGACAGTCGCTATCCACTGCATTCAGTGACTCACGGAGAAGCACAAAATATGTTCGCTGCAACGGAATTTTGCGCTGTGATACTATGGTGTGTTCATGACATTGATAATTGAAACTGACTTGCTGAGGTTAACCTCTTCACTTTGATAGGCGACTTATCATTGGCGAATACTACGACGGAATTGATTCAGCGTGAATAATGTGGAAAGCAGCGAGGGACTCCGATGACAAGCACCGTTATTCTTGAGGAGTATGGTTAAGTAAAGCAAACTGATGATTTCGATAAAGGACGTGATAACAGACAACCTGAGATGTTGGCGTTTAGAGTGGGACGTTCATGATCAGTTCACCGGAAACCGGTTTCGTCATGGAACCTTGCACTCTACGATTGCCGAACAGGTGATCTGCACTCCATTTGGTCAACTAGAGGCATACAACCGGTTTACATCTCGACAACATCTTGATGCTCATCTTATTTCTTTTGGTTCACAAAGAGACTTTGTTCGACAGCCTGTCACAACAAATTATGCCTGGATTTGGCTATACCATGGGTGGCTGAAACTAACCAGTCACGAGGATGAATGCTGTTCAACAGGCCAAACGTTTTCAGGTCAAATGTGTCGCTGGAAGTGAAAGTGAGGCGATTCAGTGGATTATAACATGGACCTTAAATTTTAGCGCTCACCAATCGCATCAGGCACCGTCCAATGTGTGTTTGTATGCTTGCACACGTATGCACACAGCCGTAGACTGTAGTAATTTAGCATGTAGCGACTCTCATCTTTACAGTAAACAATGTGAAAACAACCAGCATTGAAACATCCAGGCAGAACAGTTGTGTGAAACTGGATCAGTATATATTGCTGCGTATAAACAACCTGTAGAATAGTGCAGCCGAACTGGGTGTTGACCATCACGCGGAACGATCTCGTTTAGGATGCAGCAGTCAGTTTGGTGGGTTGTGACTGCACTACTGTTGCTACACCTAAGTTCTGTTTGCTCCCGTCAAAGTCCAAAAGGAGGAGAGCATGGAAACCATCATTCAGCTCACGGTGGTGGGAGCTCACTCTGTTGTTCAGGACGGCATCAGCCAAATGAATCTAACGGACACGGAGGAGGCACCGTTGTGAAAAGCGCACACCATTATGGCCATCATCAGTGTAGCCGCAACAAAACAACCGAACTCAAGGTAAGTGCATCATTGTCACAATGTTTATTACAATATTTAAGTTATTTCTTTGAAGCACTGTTCATAAAAATGATGGTAGTGTCAGGAGATTCGGTAACTCCCGTTTGAGAGTTTGTCCAGTAATTGAAGCCACCCTAAGCTGAAAAGCCTAAAAGTATTCTACAGCAGTTTCATCCCTATTTGGAATCATCAACAATGCGCGTCTCATGAGGCTCCTCGGAGTTTACAGCCAGCGACCTCCCGGCTGATAGTCAGAACAGCCGTTCAGACACGAGCGAATGATCAGCATTGTAACTTCTGGTTAGACGGGATATAACACGGTCAAAAAAATTCTCCGACGTAGCCAATTCTAATAGAGGAGTTCTAATTATACCTCGCCGAATCAATGTACCTGATGAC
This sequence comes from Clonorchis sinensis, assembly GCA_003604175.2. Lineage (NCBI taxonomy): Eukaryota > Metazoa > Platyhelminthes > Trematoda > Opisthorchiida > Opisthorchiidae > Clonorchis > Clonorchis sinensis. The sequence goes on from CM030369.1 coordinate 102,467,924, forward strand.
AAGGTTTTATCACCGCATAGAATACGTGGACTGTTTGAATTAATATCAGTCCCATCTTCTAAGTTAACACCTAGTTGTATGTAACTGGAGTAACACGCTCGCTTGAAAAATGAATTGTGCCAAACGACCTGGGCCAAATGACTATCACATGAGTCTCGCGTGCCATAATGTCCAACTAATTTTCGTATGCCTCATGTTCAGTATAGGAGCTAGCGGTCACGCAGTTTGGCAAACAGTACTGGTAACCGTTATGATACCTCTTCACCTAACCCATACATTAGTCATGTGCTGATGTGAGCTTTTTCATAGATTTTATTTAAAAACGCCGAAATACATAATTTTTTGGTTCAACTGCACGGGTTTTACTACCAGAGATCAATCACTAAAACCGTTGTTTGCTTTTTCGGGGAAAATCTCTCGTACTTCTTCAAGTTCCTCCAGAAGTTGGCTACACAGTAAGACTTTTGAAATTCATTTACATTCCCTGTCATTAAAATTTTGTTCACTGAAAGGCCAGGATTTTGGCTTCTTGTTTGTGCGCCATACTGTCCTTGGGATGAATGTGACCCTCTTGTTTAAGTTGTGTCTGTGTGACATAGACACCAACTAAATGTCTGGATAGTGTACACCACGCCAACTCAACTTTTGGAACTGGTAGAAAGTAATACAACGGCTTTAGGTAGCTTAAATGCCTATGAAACGTTTCACCACGAGAAACGTTTTTAACACTGGAAGAATAGGAGCCAAATATGGTGAAGATAACGGACACAAAACGGATTCACATCATATTCTCTCATTCTGAACCAGGCTCTCAAATTTCATGTATTATAGGAAACACTACCAAAGCTAATTCTAATGTTTTCTTTGAATCTCCTGGTAATGTTCTTCAGGAAGCACAACCTCTTTATAAGAGCCACTCCCCACAAAAACCATTGCACCTTGATCATTGAGACTGGGCCCAAACTTGGTTTGTTTTAATGGACCACTGTCTCCTTTTGTCAATGCGAATGTTGGGATGGACAATGCATGAACTTAATCATGCTACATGAGACATAAGATCAACTTGTATTTTGTCGTTCTTTCGTGTTCTCATCTTCCTTTTCTGTTTCTTATCCAGTTGAAAACACACCACCAGACTCATGAATCTGAATTCAGGGTGAAATAAAGGTCTATGTGCAAGACCAGTCGGAATGCAAGATTAAACAGCAATCTCAGTGCAGTGTCACCCCTCAAGAGAGTGCCTTTAATGAGTGTTCTTCCACAAATTATTCAAACTGTCTCGATCCCACGAGAGATGAACTACCTTCAAGTGTTTCTAGGAAGAGAGAAGTCTGTGCATCTAGGGTGCAAAATATCTTTTTGTGCGTATGCTATTTCACACTAAAGCTACAGTGTCTCTGATCCACTGGAACGACGCTAACGGCGATATGTTTGAATAACATTGGTCTGCACATTAGTGAGGCCGATAATCTCAATTAAACAGCGCATGAGCGTAAATTATAATAGGGCTTCCAGAGTCCACTTGCTGCTTATAAGAATCATCCAACCCATGGAAGTGGTGGTACAGGTGGCTCATACATTTAACTGCATCATGCTATGATCAAAATTGTCTTGGTTGATGAAATACCGCATGATACATACATATCTGATTGCCTAAGATCCGAAATCAGTCGCATTAGTCGTGTCATTTTGCTCAAATAGCTTTGAAACGCGTTTTCAGTCAGCATTGTGTGAGGCAGCACAATCTTACAGGTGTCTACGATTCTCTGTCTCGTTTCAGGTAACGAGTTATGAATCGTGGGGAGGTTTCAGAATACACCACAAGAGTTTGGATCAAAATTTGACATGCACACAGAGTATTTGCTGTTTGTTCACTCAGTTTTGAGGTCAGAAGCTAAAAGCCAAAGAAGTTAGATTTTGAGAACTCGTGAGGCGGGCCTTTCTGATCATTGGCAATGTCTTTTACATAGTTGCTGATGGTCATCTTAGTTAACCTCCATTGTCTTTCTGGAAAAGTCCTAGCATTGACAACAGTTCTTCGGTTCCAATCAAGCTGTCACCGAGTACCCGTGCTTGGGCTGCCAAAAGAAGTGAGCTGTAAGGAGATTCGAGTGTAGTTCACTTGAAGACTTACTGCGGGTTTGCCGGATAAAACGGGACAAGATATCTGCGCAGAGTTCATAGCGTTTCCAGGCCATCGCATATAAAGTCTAATTTTGCAACTGTCACGACTGGTTGATCAAACTCCTTCAAGTTGGCTTTCATGCTGAAGCCCAACTGAAGACCAACTGGCTTGGTGACGTTTGCTACATCTGGATATACTACTATTTATAGCCGTGTATATTACTAACAGCTGGGTCCCAAAAGTCTGTCGTTAATTATGACAACAGAGTACCTGCCACCCGAGAAGTGTGCAAAACTTCCGTTCAGTTCAGCAGGAAACCGTACATTGGTTCTGCCGCCACTTATTATTTTACGGACAACATAGTAAACAAGGAAAAACAGCAGTACAATAGGGAGGTGGTTTTGAACCGGTGCCGACGGACTCATCGGGCTACAACGCCTACGCTCGCAGCACACTCTGATTTAGCCTCAAGTTTATGTGTGACCACTTTCTCCACTACAACTGCCCAAGTAACGGTTACACAGAATCCCATGGGTAACTCGGGGTCTGCAGCTACCTGCTGAATCCAAAAAGGCCGAAAACGGTCGTGGGCTGTCAGAAAGTTGCCACCAGGTGTATGAGTTGTGTTTCATTAGGAAAAATTATTGCCCTCACGCATAATGAAAGCCCTTGATAAAAAATAGCTCAGTACTGGTGTGAGGTCTGCTTGCTTTCCCTATTTTGGAAGGTTCTAATAATTTTAAACCCGGTCAATGAAACATTGTAGTGAAGCTGTTGTTCTTGCATGTTATTGGGTGAATTCTCAGCTGTCGTACTATAGCCCTTACGAAGGCATCTTTCTCACTGCAAACTAAATTACCGCTGTGCTTGTGCATGCACCTAAGAAGACTGTTATCCCTTAAAACATACCTTGGAGTTTGGAAGCCAAAAAACATGATCTGGTGAATAAGATGCGTTTTTGGCGATCGGTAAACCATCTACTGCCTCACCCTCTATATGAGTAGTCGTATCGCAGTGAGAAAGGGAACCTCCTGCTCTACCACATCTCTTTCTACTTTTATCCTATGTCACACGAAGTCCCCTCAGTATATCTCTGGTCAACGTGGAATGACACAAAGAGCTTATTAATGGGACTGGATCTGGTCAACTAGTCATTTTCCAGATGAAGGATAGCAAGCGTCCTTCGTGGGTTGGTAGTTAGGGGACTCGTACGTTAGGTTGCAGGTCGGTGGGCCGCATTATCCTCAGCTATATCCCTCCGCTCATGCCTTATTTACTTGAGATTTCCATTGAAACACTCTTTGCCAGGATTTGTGTGACTTCTTTAACTCACAGTTTACTTAGTACATATAACACTGGTGCGCATTGCAGTTTGTTTAGCCTTTATAATATAGCCGGCTTTTACAATACCCTCCTGATCTCGGAACAATAGCCATGATTATTCTGGCTTTAGTTGACTTTTGCCATGAGAGATTTGGGTGCCCCAGTGAGCGCTCAGCGCAACAGCACCTTAGCATTGACTGTTAATTCTGGAAAGCTGTTACTGATTGGTTGAAGATGACGCACGATCTGTTTCGAATTCTCCATTGGATGTCACCCCCATTCAGCATACACACCTTTGGCAACCACTTGTTCTACAGCTCGTTCTAAATACCACAATTTTTAGGGCCTATGAACTTAACACTTTCCTTGGTATATCAAGCTATTTTTGAGGTGGTTTCATCCGACTCTCGTTGCCCTGGCAAAATTTAGCATCTGAAAGAATTTGTGGAGTTTATGAACCTTAATCTGAACTCCCCCTACTGAAAAATTAAAGATCGCGTAGTTGCAGTTTACGATTGTCATTGGACGGACAATATCGTGCCTAAGACACAATTTGGTATCTTTATAAAGAAAACAACTCGCGAGGACGTGCAATCCCAAGCGGAAATTTTCGAAATTTCTGTCAATTTTCGCTGGATGAGAAAGTCGCATATTTGATCACCTTTACCTCAATTTTGCACTACCCACAGTGTTTTAATCGTTTTAAGCATTCGAGAGGTTTACATTGTTGGTGATTTTTAACAAGGATGAAATGGCTGCACAATAATTCTAGGCTTTTCCGCGTAGATTGATTTCGCTTGTGAAATGAAATCACACTTGAAAGTACAAAATCCCCTCAACCTTATACGGTTTTTTAAAAAAATGCCAAATCGATTCGGAGTAGATTCCTCGCGAAGAGAACCATTTTGGTCAGTTTTTTGGAGCGGATTCATTCCACTATCTGAAGAAAGCAGGCTTTTTGCTGGATTAGGTCCTTCTGGATCCAGGTTAATTTTGCTGATGAGGTCCATTTGCACTCAATAAAATACATCTCGTGCATCTATGTTGCACCGAATTAAGTAGGATGTATTCTATCCAAGTTATGCCTGATTACCAGAGACATGTCTTAACGTTACACCTCCAATTTCTTTCCTGTGCCTCACTATTGTCTCACCAGGATAAGTGAACAAATGTCTGTAGTTTGGGGTTAATATAGTTCCGTTTGAGTTCCTCAGGAATTGCCAAATGGTTATCTCACTTTTCTGTGTCTAATCAGCACCAAATGATAAACTTCGGTTTTCTGGATGGTAATGCTCTTCGATTCAAACCAGAAAAGATGCTCGTCTTCAACGACGATCGGTATGAACCGTGGTCAAACTGGAGTGAGTGTATAAAAAAGGACTGCATCGAAGTGCGTTTTCGTAAATGCAAGGACGATTCATGGACCCAACCATCTCCAAACAAGATTCATACAACCAAATGCTTGAGCAAGTTCTTTGCCGAAAAACGAACGTGCCAGAACACGACGGTTTGTAATTCACACGGTGAGTACAAAGATGCGTCAATGTGCGTCGGCAGGGCTTTTTGTGAATTTATCCTTCCAGTGCTTCTTTTTTGAATTTTTCACACTACAGGTGCCCGAGGCATCCTTTTCCACAAAGAATATTTCCTGCGTTACACAAGTGACCGGATGACGGCTAAAATGGTTGACTGGGAGATAGATAGAATAATCGACAGTCACATACTTTGTAGAATGACGATACAGCTGAACTCGCTGATGGCGCATTTAGGTCATCTTCTCAACAAGCAACCTTCTCTCTGGAGGGACCGACTTTGGCGAACGCTAAAAGCTCTTATAAAGGCTGCGGTATAGCAGGCAAAACAACTCACTGAATTAGACAAAAGATCCATTACAAGGAGCTCTTAACTCCAGTATGAAAGCCCTTTCACTGTTACCCAAATTTGTCATACCCTTCGACGGCCATTAGATGGGCGACTACGAAGTCTACAAACTGCTAAGAACCAACACAGCAAAATCGGAATGTGTTACAATTGTGGACTTAGCATAGGATAGGTAGAACCAGGAGGGACCCGGTTAGCTTTGGACATTGCTCTTGGTTGAATGAGTGGTTGGTGTGTCTCTTTGCTTGGGATTGAAAGTGATTCATCAGCTTGGCCTCGGGAAATAGTAAGCCTGGTTGGATGCGCAGCGCAACTTTCACACGCAACGTTCCCATGCTTCCCATGTAATTCACACCGTCTAACTACCGCTTGACTCTATGTGGGTGCCCAGCTTATCTTAGAATTTTGATTCACTAGATGTAGATTTCGACCCCCACTTGGTGCCGTAATATGTTTGTTCTAACCAGCAGATCATCGATTGATATATAGATTGCACACGGTTTTGGTTCGTCTCCTCGAATGGCATCGCAGATGCTGAATACATGACCTATTTGCTTAGTTGTTGTGAACAGGTAGTTAAGCGCAGATTCGAGTGGATCTCTCGTTGTTGATGTTTCTCAACTGCGTATGGAGTGCGAAAACTGCTTCTGGGTTTAGCTGGACAAATGTTCGAAATGACGAGGTATTTTTCCTTTGTAACCTTCAGTACATATGAAGTTACTGTCACCTGTTATTGGGGACGTGAGGAAAGTGAGTTTCTAGTAAAAACTTGTTGAAAGGTTGCGTAGTAGCATCCCATAAGCAGCTGTCACGCACAGTTAGAAATGTGGTACTTCTTGAATTCTCCACGAAACACATAATGTCCTCTAGCAAGCAATGGAACAAGCGATCCTGTGCTGAAGCATTCTACTGTGTTGCTTTCTATTTAGGTATCTGTAGGCATGGTATCACTGCCGTCGTGTCGTGCTTTCCATGGTAACAACTAAGAAAAAATCACATACAACAATCATGAGGAATATGAGATCACAAAAAATCAAGATTTCTCTACCTTTATCTTGAGTTCATTTTCCTTTGGGTTTGGACAAGACTTCAACTGGAACGTTATCGCCCCCGTGTGTACCACTAAATTGGAGTGAGTCAACTTTCTCAAGGCCACATGCACCGGAATGATTGTAATGCAGATGAGCTCGTCCCGAGAAGGAGCTTTAAACAAAGGGATTTCGTATCCATAAAGCACAGTGAACTTGTGCTCAATACACTGCTTTGTTGAAGAGAGGTAGGTTTCGGTTAGATTCATAACTGCATCCCGTGTTGACTACAAACTAGCTTGTGGTCGTTTCGAAGACAAGTCTTTTACGAGCCTTCTTACCGTATCGGTATCTCTCACGAGAGATTACTGCATTGTGGTAATCAATTGCAGTGAAGTAAGAGGTGTGAACAAGCTAGCAATAAATCTACGTTGGCTGTGACAGCATCAGATGCTCATCCGTAAAGAGTAACCGCGATGTTACGTTTGTAGTGTCAATGGAATCCATCGGTGGGGACAACTGCGTTTGGAATGAATCAGTTCAAGAGGGCGTCGAAAGATATATATGACCGGGTCGTTTCGAATAAATGTTTTTAAACAGGCTTCGCACATAACAAGTATATATTTTAGTGGTACGGCACTGTCTATAAGGGTGATGAACGTTTGTTTGTGACTCATAAACAGGACGCTTGTGCTAACACCGTCTTAAATCACAAAGGAGTGCTCGATGCACCTGTATATGTTTCTGTTTCCCAAATTCTTGAACCGGTAAGCAGAATTTACCAGTATACCAAAAGTTGGACTAGACTGTTCTGCAGCCTGTCCTTATACGTGTGCAAATAACTCTTTCTGACCAAGAAATCAAGGTTCCATTTTTTTTCTTAAATTTATGGAAACCAGAAGCAATGAAGACGTATTGTACCAACCGAATCCATGTTAGTGAACCTTCCTTACAGAACAAAACCTGCCGAAGACTTCAGGATGCGATAATCCTGATGGCAAATCGGTAGCAGCATGGGAAGTAAGGTTGTGTGATAGAGATATATAGAATATTCCAGATTTAGCTCTATTAGATTGGATTTCTAATTCCTACCTAGACAACTCATCCATCATCGGTCCCCATCTTGCACTCAGTATTCCAGTTTGGATCAGCGATGACAGAGCAGTGTGCCAATCCGAAAAGTGCTGTATGCTAGTTGTGAGAACCAGAAATCTAAACTTCTGACTGACAGACTCTTGTCACAACATACGAAGACGACACAAAGGATTGGGAAAAATTCTGTACGGTGTTTATAGCACTGCATACTGCGAAATAGTGCATTCAGTTGGTAAGTAACAGCTTTGGAGGGCTGCTACACTAAATTAAGCGAGACCTGTAGAAACACCCACTTGGCGAAACGTCGAGTGGTGCCAGGGATATGACTTGTGTCAAAATCTTAGAGAAACGTTCCTTTCTGAAGTCTTGATAAACAGCCACCCTAAAGTTGACGACTCTATCAAAAATGACGACGGCTCGGAACTGTGAAATAGACTGATGAAAAAGGCATCCACATCTAAATTTTCGGGTTTCGAGTTCAGTTGCGAAACAATTCTATTCTGCACTCACCACAACCTCTGTGCAGTTTTTAAAGTAACACTGTGCCTATTCGGTACGTTTAAAAGCGCTCTGCACTCTTAAGTTAAACTCTGCCTGTTGCTTGGTGAGATGACTTAGCTAACTAGCATATGAAAAAATATCGAATGAATTGTTAGATTAGTTTAAGACAATATAATGTAGTAATATAATAATACAGTACTAATAATATAATGATGACATGACTTAATGTCCAAAACAATGAAACCACTGAAAATCCCTGCTATCGTCTCTTAGCTATACTTGTTCTTAGAAGTAAAGATGGTGGTTTTGAACTAGTGAAAAATTCGGTCCAATCGTCGTCATTACTATGCGGAAAAAAGGCATAAACAGGCGGCGGCCCAGTATATCAACAGTTTTGGCGCCGTCTTTGCATGACAGATAAGTGGACCCGGTCGCATGCAATATTCCAGCTTAATGCACACATCAATGGGTCACTAGCTGCGATGAATATCTTTGGTTACCTTATTCACGCATAGACAAGAATGCTGTCCACTGTGATGTTAAAGCCTACGTGAAACCCCACACAACATGACGGTCTGCTCGACGCTCTATCGAGATCATGGTCCCGAACAAAGAGACGTTCGTTTGCACATGTGTTGTGCGCGTCTGTGCTTCTACTTGCCGTGCAATTAGATGGTCCGTAAACAGTTTACATAATGTACAGTGTACTAGGAATGAAGCAACTATTACATGAAGTTCCTTAACCCACGGAGCGTACTTCCTGTGTTCAACACACACGAACTTAAGGCCAGTGTGATACTACGGATGTGCAACTGAACTCGTGGCTGACCAGTCGAGATGGGTTGTACTAAGTACAAAGCTGTTCAGCGGGATGTTGAGCTTGATGCTATCACACGTTAAGGTTTTTGTCCAATGGAAGCATCAATAGAGCTGTAATTTTTGGTTATATAACGACAGTCGTCAAACTTTAACAGAGTATGGTCGTCTTATTGATTCAGACTGTAATTTTTGCCGCTTTTTAATAAAATAACTACAGTATCATGAAATGTTGCAGCCAGCAACATTGACAAAAAACTTGAGATGTTATTCAAATGGCGAAGCCTCACATATTCATCATAAGCTTATATGGTTGATCTGCTAATAATATAAGCTAGTTTTGTGATTTTTCTATCTAAATAGATTTTTTCCATACCTCTTCAATAGTGATACCGGAAAAATTGAGCGAAACCTGCGGAATCAGACCAAACACCCCAAGTATTGTTGCGAAGATAGTTGGTGGCGAGGTCGCTACTCCTCATTCGTGGCCATGGGCGGTAAGTCGTTGGTGTATGATAAAGAAATTTGTAAGATACAAACTGGACTTTAATACGCTGAATGACGATGGTCAGTTAGCAATTCCGAACTGTTGTCCGATTTGAGCAGTTGATTCTGCTTGTCGCAGTCCTTCCTCCGAGTGTGACGAGTCAATGACTCGATCTCGATAAATGGCCCAAGATATAACCTTGGAGTTTTTACTGCTATTTATGTCAACGTTCACTTTTTGAGTGAAGCATTTACGAAGATCATTATCACCTTGGGTAGGAGTCAGAAGTAACGTTACCATTTCGGTACCGTTGGTGAATCAAATAGATACATGTATTCAAAGCCTACAGGGACTTTTGGTCTTTTTGTGTGTTGTTTTTTCTCAGTCAAACCTTACCTCTTCTACTTTTTGGTGCCAATAATAAGTCTCTGCTTATACACCGGCTCCGTCCGCCTCAAGTACCAAACTTGTAACTATTCGTCACTGATTACTGATGGAAAACAAAAACTTCAAGATACTCTGCTTTCAGCATTTCAGTCCACCAATAAGATCTATCAATCATTGTAGAGATGGTGACAGATCCCATCTCATGATGAGATAGTAACGCGCTCCGGACACCCTCACTGAAACGGACTCAGTAGAAGAAAAGATACTGGAATGCTGATAAAAAGTATTGGTCAGTATGTTGTATCTGGCACAATAATTTAGTTTAATTTGATCAGTTTTCTGCATGAGGATAAACCGGCTTCTTTGATGTTTCGACCCGCGGCTGCCCATATGCGACAGCCTGTGGTAAGGCTCTCGCATAAATTCCTCCAGCGCTACTTAAATGTCAGTTTACATCCAAAGCGACCTTCCTCATGCTGGCTAGAGCAGTTTAGAACACAACCAGGTGTAAGACAGTCGTTTCATATGCACTACCCATTGCCGTTATATTTTGGTGTTCGAATTCCGCCGAGGGACCAGTAGGTCTGTGTAATTCTCTAGACATTTACACACGGACACAGTTGAGACTGCCGGTTAAATGGTCGATCAGTTCTAAAGAGTTGATCTATTGAATCACATGCTGGCGTCTACAAAAGTGACCGTGAACAGAAACGATCACAGCCGATAAGTGTGGACGCATTCTATTTGTCCTGCATGACTCGAGAGTGGTGTATTAAATGTGAATGCTTTTGAGCAGGAAATTTGGAACATTGTTCTCATAGGTGATTGAAACTATCCAGAACAACTGTTTGACCTCTCGTTGGACGCTTAGTTAAGTGATAAAGATGGACTAGGCCAAGAGAGATGAAGGTTTAGACAACTAGCTTCGAGCTAATTTTAAGACCGTTCGTTCTTTCTATCAGTCTTTTTACTGCCGCCTGCAGACTGATTTTCTGAAAATAGTCACACTGACTGCTCAGTCAGCTGTGAGTATAAATCTGCCCTCCCAGATAATCTAACAAATGATCCGTTTATTTCTGTAGTTTCATGTCACATGGCTGAGAGCATTCAAGAGTACAAGCTCCTTATAAAGCTCACTGATCGTCTGTGTATGTTGAGCTTGATGAGCGTATTGTCTGTGTGCAGTGTGAACAGATATTCTGTTATATGTGATTTGAGAGAGCACGCAACATGAACTTCACACGGAAATACACTAGTCCACTCCTGTTCCTTTTGCTTTGGGCAAGTGAGTTGAGTGCTGATGTTTCTGGTAACTTCAGTGACTTCCGGGAGTTTTATGCACATCACTCTCGTTTGAACAGTCCTCGCCCTGATGTGATATGGTGATTCCCATCAGCTAGAACTAATCTGCAGGGCAATATGAACCCCAGAGTTCATCATCCAAGCCAGCAGTACAACTACTCCAATATTGCATGCTGAACGTCCTCGAGTTTCCACGTTTGCTCAATGTCCCGAGAAACCTCGAATGCCCTGTCTACCGACTGGTCCCCCCGTCGGGTATTTTCACTCAGGTGGCGTCTGGGACGTTTTAGACGTACCGGACAACTTTTTACTTGGTTCGGGTTGTTGAAAAATGTGCGAAATCTGAATACCCGCCTGCTGTGCATTTTTGATGGTTGGGGTCGAAATCTCTGAATGGCTAAAGGTATATGCTGTGCATGAGTTCTAATATGAGCGAAAGTCGTGACCAGTTGTCCCTCGTTTTCGTACAGACTGACCAGCAGTTGCAATTTTTGCGCATCACAACAGTCCCCTTGCGTTTTATTAACTCCAAGACCTAGAATTCTTTAGTAGCTTTATCTCATTCATCTTCAGAAACATATCAAAGTTATCTCCGATAACGAAACCTTGCTCTCACTGATCTATGCATTGGGATAATAGTAAGCCAGGATAATTTCTCTTTTTGATTGTTTAGGTTCGATTGTCGGTGAAACCACCAGGGCGACGGCCGATCAGCTTTTGCGCGGCCACTTTGGTTGCACCACAATGGGTCCTGACCGCAGCGCACTGCTTACTGGTGGAAAACAAGCGGATGCCTGTCGGTCGGATGGTCAATCTACGGGACCAGATGAAGAGCATCCTGTACGTGCATTTTGGTGATCATGATAAGACAAAGCTAGAGGAAGTTCAGCAGGACATCCGAGTGGAGAAAGTCATACTGCACCCGAGATATCACCGCAAACTTATGGCAGATGGGGATGACATTGCACTTTTGTACCTACCAAAGGCCGTGAACATAAGTAAGTGTATGGAAACAAAAGGGAAGTAGTTCACTGAACTAGGACACTTACACTGCATAATCCTATTGTAAGGTGTCTCGAAAACAAACAAGAATTGTGTGGTTTCCAATTGGAGCACTAAATTGCACCGGATTTTCTTGTAAACACATCATTTTCCTTGAACAACTTACCTCTTCAGCAGCACAAGCATTTCAAATTTGGAACGAAACGTTCCAAAGCAAGAATTTCCAATCATAGTAACAAATGTACCCGGGGACCGGCAACAACGCACGAATCCTCTCCGGTATGGTGCCAATTATGGACGACATGGAATTTATCCGGAATGCAACGCCACGGCATTTTTGACCGAATTTCCAAGCAACCAAATGTTTGCAGTGCATTCCATCAAGATATAGCATCCCGATATACTGGGTAATTTCCCAAATGAACCCCGAGGGGACATTTCAGCAGCATATTCGACAGCCTAATATTGTAAGCGAAAAAATCACAACGACTTCCATGGCAGTATTTTTCGATTTTATGATAATTATGAGATCCAGATTACAAAAAACCTTGTGCCTTTCCCTCAGTAAATTTGGTGTGACCAAAGCATGGATTAAGGCTATTACCATAGAGCAGGACGGTGAATAAGTTGCTATCCAGTGTGGTGCCGAATTTCCAGCCCTCAGTTTCTGCAGTACAGTTCATTGGGCTTGGTAACTTTATGAGCGGACCAAAATGTTGGTTCCAGCTTCATTCTTCATCAAAATGACTACGTCTCTGCCTGAAATGCCTCATTGTGTTTCCACCACCGCAACAGCTCAATTGAAATTATGTTGCGCAAACTGACCCTTGGCGAACTTACGAAGTAAATCGTCGGGTAACCTATCTTCAGTATTATCGCGACCATCGGCTGCTCACAGGGCAGAGATTCATGATGTCCGTTGTGTCCCCATTGACTTTCTCTGGGTGGTTTGGTATCACTCTTACTGGTTGCAGCAGATTGATTTCAGCAAACCAAGTTAGCACATTCTTGCAAACAGACCGCTCATTGTCGGCATTTGAATGTGTGAGTGCCATTGGCACGTAGGTGATTGTAGACTACCAGCACGATGAATTCATAAAACTGTCCACGTTTGTCAACATAACTTTACCGCTGATAAAGAGCATGGAAGGCTTTCATTCAGCCAGAATGGCCCTTCAATCAAACCGAGATTACGCAAGAACACATTTCGGACGAACTGATAAAGAAACACCGAAAACTGAAAATGGGTGCGACAGAGTTGTCGATTTATTTCAGGACAGTGTCGATTTTGAAACTTTTCAATGATTTATTCGGCCTTAAGCCAGATAAATTGCTTGTTTTTCACTCAGAAATGTATGGTTTAAGACATTCCACACCCTCTTTTTAAATTACTCGTCAGTTCAATTTTGGAGTTATAGGTCTCCGTACTTTTTTGTGCTTAATGTATCAGTATAATTCACGGGTTCTCGATTTAGGCAAACCCGGAAATGTAGGTTTTTTAGTGCAATATCTCTGTGACAGAAAGGAAGCCGCAACTGATGAATTAATTAACGGATCGCTTAATTAGAAAATACCCCACTCCGTTGTTGACTCGTAGCAGTGATAGGAATTGACCAGTTTTATAATTTCTGAAAGTCTGTAGCAGTCTCGAAGATAGTGCTGTTTAGCACATTTTGTACGGAATATGTTTTAATGGAATATTCAGGGTCCACGCCTTTTTCCATCTTCAGACGTCTCGGTCAAATTCGTAAAACAGATACTAATAATAGATTCTCAGAATCAGCCTGAATACGACGCTAATGTTTATGCAGCCCGTGGTGTGTGAAGTTTAGAGTTTTGTGCATCCATAAGGACCCTTTACACTGCATCGATTCTTCTTTACTTTCCTCTCAAACTTCCTGTCTGGTCGTTTTTGGATTTTTGTTCAGAGTACAATTTGTTTAATTTCTCAAGAGTATATATTAACTTGACTAAAAATAGGAAGCCTAAACACTAAAAAATTATATACATATGAATTCAGTCTTTGTCACTGACCAGAAGTTTAGTGAATGGAGCTTTTGTGCTCCGTAGCATACCTGTGTTCATCCATGAATTTGCAACCTTGAAAGAGTCGGTTCGTTTAAAAACGCGGAGTTGTGCTTGAGCTCGAAGGGAATAGTGCATGTAAGTGACTTGGAGATAAGCATACCAGCTTAATTCAAAAATTCCTATAACCGCATATGACGTGCACGATTTTAAATGCAACGAAGGCAGTGACCTGAATATAAAGGTCCTCTTTTGTGACAAGTTATTAACAGCCTTTAACAAATTTCGCAAGCAGATCATTCGAGAGAGAACCTTCCGCCGAGGGGTCATTCTTCCGAGAGGACCTTCAAAGGCGTTCCTCGTCAACCACACCGTGTTGTGCTGTCGTCCCAAAGGATGACCGCTTTTTGGAGTGGTCTAACACCTCCTCTGTCTTCGAGTCTGTCTTAGTGGGTAGGTGTAGAGGCTGGCACAAGACCGCGTGGGAACGGGCAATGCATTTTCCAGTGTTTTTCAGCGCCCGTTCGGTTTAAGGACATTCTTCTTGGTGATGTATTTGTATCTGATCCAACCTGGTAACTAACGTATGTCAGCAGCCGTTGGCCGAAGCTGCTGGGGAGATTAATAACAAGACAATATCATTGACTTGCCACTGTTGTGATGAGAGATACAATACTAATTCTGAGCTTACGCCAGAATTATTTTATTGTTTGTAGTATTACTATGCTACTGAGTTTACGGTCATCCTGGATAAGGTCTCTTTGATGATTTATTCGCTAGCCGTGTAGATTCAGCACTTATTTGTTCAAAACGGGCAAAATACACGTCATTCCGTGGAAGATATTATGGATCCTAGAAACTGTGTACAGCATGTATCATTCATATACCAAAAGAGACTTTCCCAGCACTCACGTTTTGGCTCGTTTTCAGCCCCCGAAGTAAGCTATGCCTGTCTACCGACAAAGGACGTGCAAGTAGAACCAGGCACTCAATGCTACGCGGTTGGATGGGGCAGTACTGAAGCAGGACGTACACCAACCTTCGACAACATCAACAGCATCCTCGATGCCCTATTTCTTCCAGGTTTCGGATTTTCTTCACCGTTCTTCTCCAGACCGTTCTCTATGTCACCATTCTTCCGTAGATCACAGGACAGAGCTGTGTCTCGTGTGTTACGAGAGGTTGATCTTCCGGTAATCAGTAACAAGGAATGTCGCAAATATTATCCGGATCTAAACGAAGATGTACATATTTGTGCTGGTTCTAAAGGCAAGGTGAGTCGTGTGGAGAAATTGTATCACGAAACCACGAAAAGCTTTCAGCTGTTAATAGGACGATTCATTCTACATATAAATGCGTACAATCAGAGCGCTAGTTTTAGAAAGGCAATAATTCTGTGGTCAGATTACTAGCTGTGGTGGAACAGCAAAACTTACAGTCATGCTAGTGCCGGTTTTTGACAGTGGACCACCCAGTGAAGGGAATCATTTTTTATTCCGTATATACGACTCCATACAGTCTCCGCATGCCAAAATATGAAAATCGGGGATACAGCGTTCCCCAAGTATAGGGAACGCACACGCAGGTCAATAGGAGTTTCAATTTCTTGGGGTTCTTATTTTCGCCCGGACTTGAGTCCAGGTACACAAAAATTGTTTGCACTGCATGAGATACTAAAGCTGGGCCAGAAACCCGCGAGCATGTATACCCCTTCCTCAGAGTGAACTTTATTCAAGTCGCTATCGGCGAGAAGGTTGTAAGAAAAACGGGTGTTTGTTTGGATAGTAAGTCTAGCAACAGTGTCGGCTTTGTTATGCGCTACGCATAATATGACTAGCTGCCTATAATATTGCTTCGTTGGAATCGTTAGTTAGAGGGCCCATGGTAGGCAACCTGTTGTTTTTCAGAGGATTATGTATTCACTAGTGATACGTCTGTGTGACATCAACGCGAATGGCATTCCGAGATAAAATTCGAATGGTTAAACTTTCACTTCTATACTACTGAATATATAAATCTGACCCGAAGTCCATGCTGTTTGAGCTTTTGGTTCCCATTCTAGTTATCTGCTTGCGCGCCGGGTGGGAAGAGGGCTCAAGGAACTAGTGACAGCAGGCCTTTTTCCTATCTCTACTTGTTCTTCCCTCAATCGAAAGGCCATTTGCACAGATATTTGATCGTTTTATGACAGTGAAATGGCACTGTCAACACTTCCGATTACTGTTAAAATGAGTAACAAAAATAAACTAGGATGACTCTTTTTGGGCAACATTAGAATACATTACCTGGTAAGGTTACAGATGTTTGGTTAAAATAGAAGTAAAGTTAGCCACCACGCTTTGAATCCTGTCATCCTCTTAGCTGCCTTATACGTCGAGCAAACAATGGCTAAATATACATAGCAATCCATCAGGGAGAAACTAAGACAGATATTTGCTTTTTAACTCTGAACCCCCGGGACCTAGTAAGAAGGCGATAGCAGCTAGTTTTTTGGGAACAGCAAGGATAGTAACCAGCTCTATTGGAGGACTGGAGAAGGAGAATAAAAGTGTTACCTCGATTTCACGGATTAGCGGCTATATCGGGCGATTCCTAAATGAGCCTAAAAGGGCAACCACAAAAGGTAGATAGCGGACCAAAGTGCTTTCTAGGTGGCATTCCAGTCAGTAAAAGCGCTAGAAAAACCTGACATTAAATCACTAAGAGTATCCATAGCGAAGTCGGCACGAACATAGTCGAATGGCTTGAGATGTGTATTGATTGGTGCAGTATATTGGGAAAGACCTTAAATTATTGATAGAACAAATCCCCTGTATCTCAGACTGCAATGCAGTGGCTGTCCTGTGTTCTGTTGTTTTGCTGGTCGGACAGAGAGTTTAAAGTGGGGGTGAAAGAACATGGACACTTTTGTAAGAAATACTATAGGGATGCAATATAGCTGTATAAATGAGGGCCTTTGCAGTTCAGCGTCTAGTTTATCTCAGCCAGCCGACAGCACTGCAGCACGGCTTCCGTGGTCACAAGGAACGCCCCTGAAATGAACGCTGTTGGTTAGCCACAAGCCGAAGGCATTGAACTGGTCAACTTGGTCAAATATACTATCCATCTGGTATAGCGTATTGGCATTTCACCCCTCTTACCTCCCCTATTCACTGCTGACACAAACCGGTTATACATATTGCTGAGCAAACAATGAGCCACTCTCATAAAGGAAACTACTCACAAGGTTGATGAAAACCCTATTCTCACACATCCCCAGGAGCAGTGATCGTCCTGAGATCCACATGCTACATCGTCCACCTTGACGTACAACTAGATCCACCCCCTCTGCGTTTCCTATTCCGAGTTCCAAAACGACCCATAAGTCACCCGCTTTGAATAATATACCATTCGCTTGATAAAAGCCACCCGAAAGAATTGGAATGTTGAAAGACTTTTTGGCTTTTTCAGACGATTTAGTTTAATGTTTAACAGTACAACGCCTGTTGGGTTCACATATATTCAGTCCATTTCTGGGTCGGGAGTTCTATCAGTTCCAGTTAGCCTGGATGACATCCCAGCTGGTTCTACGCCATCCACGCACCACAGCAGCAGCTACCCGTTTTACTGTTGTACTTTGGAATCCTAGTCACCTGTATGCCCCAGTGTACCTCACAGGTTGCCAGAAGGGCGGCCTTCAGAGATACAAGCTGGCCAACCAAATACTTTGTGATATGGACTCCAATCGTTCCCCTGATAAGCTGAGACAAGTTTGACGCCGTTTAGGTGTTTAACCTTGAAGTGTTGAAGCATCCTCTCTTGTCTACTCAACATAGGTTCTGGAAAACAAAAATTGGTTCACCTCATCGATATTAGCGGTAGGGCATAAAGACTATCCGAAATTGACAGGCTCACCGTCTCGCAAGCTGAGAAGATTCCTTCCATGTTGTATTTCTTTTTATCTGTGAAGATGACAAAACTGCACCTACACTTCGAAGTGGCACCGAATCCTGGGGTTGCTACGTTGTATTTAGAAGATGATCCAGAGCTAAAATCATAGTTCTGATGCATTTAGAACTTTTTTTCGAAACATCAGGGATAAAATTCCCGTTGTTCTTCTTTGGCAGATTCATAACACCACTTTTTTGTTTAAACTGATGGAAAATCCTGTACCAATCTTTTTAACTTGTCACTGTAGCCTATATGATAGAACACTGTAATATCCCTTCGTTTGCTTCGGTTAGTTTGCATCCTTCTGTTGCTGGAACTTGTTGGTTTGAGGGCGGAAATCAGATATGAAAACAGCTGTTAAAATCGTCGGCTGCTAACTGTTTTTTTTCGTCAGGTCTGTACGATATTGCTGGGCCGATGGAGCCATATACAAAGCGGTTTAATATAAGTGACCTAGTGGACTGTCATGTAACTTTGTTTTGAGGAGTTTCAGGTTCTATTTCGTACAGTCATCTGAAATTCAGTGTATGAAACTAAAATGTCTGGCTTTGAGTTGGATTGAGATTACTAAAAAAACGGTTTACAAACATCATCCTCTTCATCAAAGACAGCAACATCAGTGTTGACACTGATGCATCACTGCCGTACAACCATAAATTTCGTCTAATTTCATATATATGTATATAAGCCCTAGAGTGAAAAGAAGGGAAAAGGAGTGGGTGAAGGAGGGCACCTAGTGCTGGCCCATGTCAAGCATTTTGAGGTGCCTACACCTCTAACCGCTCAATCAGACAATCTGGAATGAAGCTGACAGCACGAACGCCACTGACAGCGATTAGCCGCCATTTCTTGCAGCCATGCACGGGCGGGGTCACGGGAACCCCATCCTGGAAGGCGTACAACACCAACAACACCCTTCACTTCTTTCTGACAAGTCATGCACTGTCCACCTCGCGGTTTGCGCCATTCTGAAAGAGGCATGGAGAACAACACTCGTCTCGGTAGACGGTGTTTCGGCATGCGTAGCACATGACCGAGCCATCGTAGTCGGTGGGTGTTGGATGTTTCCCCCAATTGATGTACCGGCAGCACAACCCAACACCCGTTTTCTAATCACCTCGTTAGTAACACGCCGACGCCATCCAAAACCAGCCACGCTTCTGAGGCATCGGTAGTCGAAAACCTGGAGACGCCTCATCATCAGTCCGCAGAGGCAACGCCTCGTGCCCATACAAACGTTAAAGAAGGAATTTATTGTGAGGATTTGGGTCGTCTTATGCTTTTGTTGCAGATGAATGGGACTCTACAAAAAACATTATTCACTTTTGATGATGATTATGTGACGCGCGAGAGGGCAGACGATTGCGTGACCGCTGTGTTGGTATTCAGTGGCGACAAATCCAATCTTCTCATATTCGAGACACTTAAGTGTCAAAGACGCATTCCGATGTGTGTACCCAGCACAATGTGCTAGGCTGCTAGACTTGGGCAACCTGGTAGTATCCCAGCCCTCGCGCTCCCTTTGGGTGGCATGACAGTTAGACACCGAAAAGGTTCCACAGCTGAACGATGGCACAATGTGGCGGCAAATTTACTTTATACAAGATGGGTCTACCAACAAGGGTTATTTCTTAGGAATGGTAGAAGTAGATGGACAATCGGAGGAAACATAGTAATCGCTTAATATGGATAAACACCGTGTCACAAGTTTTACGCATCTTAAAAGTGAGTCTTATGGGTCAGATAGCTTGGAATGGCTTCACTGTGACATGTAATCTTTTGCTTCATTTGGTGTGAAAGCGCCATGTATTTATTACTCTGGCTTGTTCATGACAAGGCGTACTAGTGATGACCACATTTACTTATCCCTGTCTGCAATCACCTACGTCATTACGTTGTGTGAAAATCAATTAAGATCAGCAAAATATTACAATGTTGTGTCCTGGTGTCACCACAGAAATGTTGGCGATTTTTTGTATCTGGGCGACCAGCTAACTATCATTCGTTGCTTCAGTAAACCTCACGGCTTCATTGTATCTCGCCCATACCGGAACCTGATACTTCTTGATGATTAAAACCGTATCCTTGGTCAGATTATCAGTCAAGTCAGCTTCATTTCAGTTAGGAATAGCGAGCAGCTATGGCGAGACAATCTGCTGTAGGTTATATATATATACATATATATATATATAATCATCCATTTGACTTGACGGTCGACTAGTAAGTACGGGGACATTTCTTTTCTAATGTTTACATTACGCAGCACATCCGGAAAACCGTTGTGAGGATACCTGGTGTCTCAGATGAGTGTTCTAAACTGCAAAATTGGTTTCATCTAAAAAAAGTGTTTCTCTTTTGCGGACCGTTGGTGAGAGAACCATTTTGCCATGTTTCTTCACCATGTCTAAGCCACATGGGTATAGGAAATAATTGCGAAAAGAAGAACTTGTGTATAGGTGGTGTTTAGCCAAGGCGTACACTTGGTGGTATACACTGTAGCTAGTAAATATAAAGCAAAGTGTCAATAATATAGTTAGACCCCCTATAAGGTCTTCTCATATGAAACCCACCGTATCACAAGAACCGTTCTTCAGTTCCTTAACTGTTCCATTGAAGTGGACGGAAACCCCCTATTAAGACTGACTGAAGACAAAGACTGCCATTAGTCCAGTGAAAAAGAGGCTGTAGGTTATAAATAACTGGGCAACGATCTCACTCAGCTCTACACTAGATGTTTTATGTAAATTAGCCGTTCATGTCATGTTTTCTTAATTCCTGTGCGATTTAACAGAGCCGTGCTTTGGTGGTCTAAATCGGGTACAACAGTCTCCATTCACTACTCACGAGGTGCCTTGACATCAGCTTGTATGACTGAGATGATGGGTCACCGTAAATTTTCGCGACCACCGCAGGGCACTTATAGGGAGAGAGCTTATGCTTACTTGATGTACAGCGATCCTTAGTGGTCTTCGGATGTTGAAACCAGTCAGGACAACCAAACAGTTTCTATTCACTCCTAAAGCTTGGTGAATCGGGTTCTCCAAATTACGGCTCGTTGCCCCTACTGGGCTCGAGCACAGTACGTTTGGTGATTAGAATAAAGATCTACAGAAATATAAAGAGTAATGAACATGGGACAAATGATGATGACGGAGAAGTTAGTGCTAACTTAATCTGGCTGAAATCCAGCTAGTTTCAAACACAGTTGACGTGAAAGATCACATCAGAACAGAATGAAACTCTGGTTTGATGATACAAAGTTAGTTGGTTGTCACATCCCTGACTGGCTGCCTAAAGTTAGCAAAAACGCCTATGTTTAGAAAATTTCATCTTCTCTAATGAGTAGGCTACTGATAGAAGGGTATTATCTGGAATATTGCTCGCCAACGTATTGAGCACCCTAACCTCGGAAAAGTCCTTTTTCCCCAGAGTAGTGTGACTCAAGGAACGAGTGTTGCACCACCGTTGGCAATACCGTATTTGTCTACCCGTAGCCAACTCCCATAGTATCATTATTAACTGGGGTTTGCACGTGAGAAGGACGTGGACCTAAATACGACTTGTAGAAAACGTGGTGAAAGATTTTCCAAAGCTGCGTACATGATAGTAACTGCAATCATTGAGGTCAAATTAGATTAAAAATGTAATATCTTGCGTACACCATGCATTTTTCAGCTCATTTAAGTTAGTTGGCAACAGAATATGCATGAAGTTTGATTTGCTTGTAGCTGCTGCCGTTCCGTCCATAGAGGAACAGTATGGTGAGGAAGGAATCACTGCGGCTTGAAATCTATAGGTTTAAGGCAGGCTGCGTGACTTGGCCTATCTGCAGTGCCATTAACCACTGGTTGCTGCGTCCCAAGGTTCTTATCTAGGCAAATTGCCGTAATCAACCAGGCAATGTTTTCTGAACTACGCTTTCGGGCCCGGTCATAGACTGTTTATTATTCACTTGTTTTTATCCCGCCCAGGCTGGGCAACAAGAGCCTGATGAGCTAAACGGTCCTTTGATACATGAAGCACAATCCATGGCGGGTTGCTTGTCTGGCTTGTCTGTCGCTGGATGGTTTATTTCAGGAACCGTTTGACGCAGAGAAGGCTTATTCGGTTTTCATACGCCAGACTAGAGCTCCCATCCAGATATTGTAGAACATTGAAAACAGTCACATATATTCTGCGCGCAGGTATCACTTATCTGATCAGAAAAGTAGTGCAGCACCGCATATTGTGTATTTTGAAAACCAAATTATATCGGGCCGGCACCACAGGTGTGGAAGATTGGCCATATCTGCCCCTTCCTTTCTAATTCCAATCAGTCATCTGTCAGTACGCCAGGATTGATCCAACTGTTCGAAAGACTGGTCTGCGGGCATGAGAGCTTGATTTGATCCCCTCTGATCTTGCAGAAAGGCTCTCACATTTGTATTCAATGCGCGCAAAGTGGTAGCACACAAAAGTCTTGACAAACCCTACAAGAAGCTGATACAATTGAGGAAACGGAAAAAAACTAAAAAAAGTTCGGTTACTAAAGCAGCCCAACCCGGATGTACTTGGTCACAAAAATTTTTATACCCACTGACCGTCAAGATGACTACTTTTTTTAAGGGAATTCATCACCCAACGAGATGGTTTCGGTCAGTTCTATGGGTAATTAGCTCCAGTGATTCTATTCCCGATGTACATTCAAAGCAGTGGCTACCAATCATTGCTGTTCGGGCTTGTCAATGTTTTTCGTCCATTTTGGAATATCTGAATCAGTAGCAACCCGTAACGAATTTTATTCTAGTAGATAAGCCCTAGATTAATGAATTTCTGGGTTACTACGGGACTGTTACAAAGAGCTGATTTCATCTTGCCCTCGTACCTACGAACTAATTCCGGCGAATTATTAAAAACTTCCAGATTTGTGTTTCAAGGGAAACCGTTTTTTTATTTTTCCGCAGGACACTTGTGCCGGTGACAGTGGTGGCGGATTGTACTGTCAGCTGCCTAGATCTGGACGATGGTTTGTTGTAGGAGTGACGAGCTTTGGTCTGGCTCGTGGATGTGGGACAAATCCAGGGGTCTATACTTCTGTCATTGGACACTTGGATTGGATCACTCAAGTGATGGCCACCTCGGTCTATTGAGACGCTTCATCATTACCCTCATCGTCTGCTCCAATGCGCGACAGCGTGGGATTAAAACATCCTGACAGATTTTTATGTTATTTACTGCCCGTTGATTGTACTCGTTTCCACCAGCAACTTTTTCTAAACCATCGATAAGAAAAACAAATGTATTTGCACAATTTCCCTGCCAGACTTTTACTGGAGTCATTATACCCTTTCGCCACCCAGGGATGGTTCAACGGTTAGTCACTGATACCTACGCGGTAGCTTTTTCAAATGACTACGTCCAAATAAGTTCCTCATGAGGTTAAACGTATGAGGCTGAGTTTAGACGTTGCGTTTACCCCAAGATGTGGTGAGATCCCAGCTGGGAAACTGAAATCCACAACTCAACTGGTCAATCAGAAACGTTTGACTTGGCCTAATTGATGATTACTAGGGAATTCATTGAAACTATATCAGTCCTTAGGGTAAGTTCAACGGAAAGTATTGATAAACTGACTGAGAAGCCAAATCAAGGAGAGGAGTAACAAGTGACTAACCTGAATGCTGTAGCTGCTGACAGCAGTGGCGTACACTGAATCCACGCGAGCCACAACACGGAGAAATTGACTATTAGACCTCTGTTAGAGTGATCTGTCTTCGCGGGGGTGGGGCGCGTTATTTGTAGGATGGAAACTTAGCAAATCAAATCCTAGAGACATACAGAGAAATTTTGTCAGCCCCTGGAAGCTATTTTTCGGACAGAAGATTCAGCAATTTTCGAATGCGTTTGTGTCCCAGTACAAGTTTAGTGAGACTTGCATCAAACATCGCTTATCCTGTGCATAAATTCCAAATGTTGCCCCAAAGCAAACTGCTTGCATTGCTCGGTACCCTAAATGGTGTCTGTCACCATCATCTCTGTTTTAATATCACTTTTATTTTTTCTTAAATCCCAGCTATCAGAATATCCATTCATATCCGACGACAAAGTTCTAACCCCAGCACGTAAAATAACAGTATATTGCAGGACCATCCAAATCATCACGTCATAAAAATAGCTGGCTCTTGATGACCAGCTTGTTCTTTGGGTCCAAGCATTTCCAAGGTAATCACGAACGCTGATTCGCAACAGAACCTCTACTCACTCCTCAGAATTTTTGCCCTTACTAGAATCTAGTAGTGCGGTGGCCAAAAGGGGCTGTGGTTTGAACGGGTAATACGCACGCTTGATCGCTATCTATCAAGGAAAGTGTCGCTTTAAATCTCAAAGCACCGGTGGTAAAATTCCTCGCCAAACAGGCCATTGTATGAATATGAGGAAAGGTAACTGCAACTAGATGTGTTGGTCTTGCTGGCTGGCGTCATTCTGGTTTCACGCGTTTAAAAATTCCACAGGATGTGGCAGTCAACGAATTCCAGTGGGGAGCACGTTGTTAGTTTTGAACTCCTGTATTTACCTCTAAGGTGTTGCTGTTGAAGATGATTCAGTCTGTACTATCATGCGGCGCCTCATCCACTGAGACCTGCGAGTGGCCCATAGGCATTCTACGGTTACCAGCTATGACTGGATTACTGACGATCAAAACAAGTAGGAACAGGTGCAGTATTGGAATGGAGGCATCCAAGATGGGTCCTTTTCACTAACGTATAGAGCATCGCCAGTATGGTTTTACGTTTAAGTGGTACTTTATTTATCCGGTTTAAGCAGTCTAAGCAGTTCAGAGTCCATCAGTGCGTTGGCTCACGTCCGAAAATTCATCGTGCATAAGAGGCATCTGACATCTTGAATATGCGTTTTTTGCTGTGTCTTCCATTAGGTCACTATCTTCATGACATTTAGCGAAGAGCGAAGTCGCGGAATCATGAAGTTTCGGGTGAGGTTGCCTCTCCAGAGGCAGGGGATTCTGGCGGAGAGTACTTGCTATGGACTGTCCTGTAGAGTGGTCTCGCTCCTGGATGATGTCCTCGTGGACAGGTTGCTGTTATGTATGCTTGCTTGCATGGATTGGTCACCTACTCCTATGTTAATGAACGTACGATTTTCCGAACATTCACCATGAGTTGTGACAACCTGTGATCTACCGGCGCGGTGTGCAGAGAATTTTTTGAAACAATTCTACAGCACTCAGGCAGGCTTCCCATCGGGTTCACCAAAATGCACACACTGAGTTATCTTCAGGTAATACTGCAATAGACCACCTTTTGAAGCATTCCACCTTGATAGTGCTTCAAGCATTTTCAGCTTCGTTGCGAGGTGTATCAACAAAACCCATTTATTTCGCAAACGGCTTCACTTCTGGGAGTTAATTCCTGACTACCTCCAGCAGAACAGCAGGTAATTGTTGATCGTGTTGCTGTATACCGTCACAGTTTTGCCGTTTGGTTTTGCCAATGGAATTTTTCCATTAGAAAAAGAGTACCCAACCCAGCAAATGGTGTCCACAGCAGATTCTATAACTTGGAACCTCTCTCTGCCTCTGAACGGCGTGCAAATAAATTATCGGTCCATCTAAACGCTCCAATTTGAACTTCCCTCCATCAAGGATTTTTTCATTCTCCGATGCACAGCTTCAGTGATGTATATTCCAACCTACCTCATCCTGCAACCTTTCCTGTAAACCCGGAAAGTTACTTCGTCTTCCTGAGCCACAAGTGTGGGAAGGCAACAATAGTTGTACTCTCCTCACACACTATTGGATGTAATGTCTGTTGTAAGTTGTTTAGCTCTATCACTCAGCTGGGCATCTCACGTAACAGTCTTGTCGCTATTGGACAACCATCTCTTTCTACCTAGTCTTTTCTTTACATCATATCGGCGTGAAAAAAACGCCGCTTCCAGAGTGAAGGATCTTTTTGATGGTTTAATCATTCACTCTCATTTCTGTCCTGACCGATATATGTCTTTTTCAGAGTTGCACGCGGTAGAATGAGCAGCGACGAACCGCACACTGTCCTCGAGGTGAAACGATTGATTTATCTACTTGACTCTTCTGAAGAAAAAACATATATGATACGAACAACTCACACATCATTCATTAACCAAGTGATGCTGGCTTTCCAAAAGAAGTTAGCGCCTTGTCCTATCTGAAGGTAGTCTTGAAGTAGGGAATAAAGGCGTATCTCGATTTAGTAGGAGCGCCTGAAATGTTCTTTGGCCGCAATCTCGATAGCCGAAGGCATCATACTATTTTTAGTCATCGACGGTATCGGTAGACATAGTTACGTGAACATGGACCATCAGACCATAGTAATAACTCTTTAGCGGTTAATTTCTTTGAGGTCCTAATAAGCAAACAACAATAGCAAGAAGCATTTAAAGTGCACTGTTATCTCATAAATGGTACACAGGGATCGTGGATGTCACTTTAGTAATGAAAGATGACCAGCGGTGGTGGATAACCAGGATCTCGGTACAATTATCAACAGATTCCAGCGATTTTGTGCATTCTGCTCCTGAGTACTGCTTTGAGCAGGCCTGCGTTAATTCGAAATCCGATAGAGATTTTCTCATGTAAATGAGGGTGATCCATGCAAAAAACCGAGGAGCGTTGTACGACTGCTTCATCCTCATTAAGATTCAATAGCGATGCGCAAATCTACTTGGCGATAAGACTCCGCTGCTCCCAGTTAGTAGGCGGAGACTAAACCGTTCGGTCACCAGCGAGTGGGCACTTAGGATGTATCGTTACCCGTTCTCTACTCTCAAAAAGCATATCACGTTTTCACGAACTGGCTGGTTTTTCGAGTGACGATTTCGCGGATGGAAAGTTCACGAGCTGCGAGTTGGTCCTCCTGAGCCATTTATTGCTTCTCGGCTGTGTGGTGCAGATATAGTTCATTTACAGGACAAAACCTCGACTTAAATTTCGAACTCTCCATAATGTCAACAAATCACACCTAAAAGACGAGTCGATGATGTAGAAATGCATAATTGGAAGTGTTTTGGGTGCAAAAGGCGGTTCATTTAGAGTCATACAAAGGGTGATTTGATTCGTGATCGTGAAAACTGGGAGGCTATGCAGTAAATCGTTGTATTCTTGGCAGTTGGTGTATGACCAATAAGGGGTATCTTATTCTCCCTATTTTATTTCAGCTATCTACTGTGATGAGCCGGTTTTTCGGATGACTCAAATCCGATCTGCCCAAGCACAGGTCCCGGTGAGGAGGCTTCCTTAGACATCGATCCGATGTTGATCCCAGTAAGATTGGCCGTAAACAACCTGCAGATCCAGGCATTTAACGCTGGTCAGGTTTTTAGTTGATAACTTCGACTTGTTGGGCTTCGGGATTGCGAACAGTTTTCATCATGTCAGCATGTGGGCAGCGGAAGTTCAGGACCAATTGGGCTAGTGCTGTCGGAATAGCGGCTTGAAGTGAAGCAACGCGAATGCATCCATGAAGAACCTCAGAATTATTAAGCACTGGTCCTCGAACAGTCTCATAACAAGTGAAAAGTGGCAGCAGAAGCATGCTGTTGCTATTTACAACGATACCACCTTCATTATGAGTGCTATCGTGACAACAATAGCACAAAGTAACACCACTGAAATGGCCAGTAACGCATAATCCCTTGACCCATGTGCTTGACCTCTATACGGATCTAAAAGTTTGCTTCGATTTGGACAGTCAACAGTAGGCAGCATTTCGACTTCTGTGCGATTATCATTGGGATCTCCGCTACGGTAAGCATGACACAAATGGCTAGTAATCCAGTCGTCCCCACTGGTTGGACAACAACCTCGGGTCCGTCGGCGGTGCTTGTATCCTGTTCCGTTGCACACAAGTGACCATTCAGACCAGGATTCCCATGCACACCAGCTGTAAGTTTTATCACAGTTGCACGGCAGAAAGCTCGGCGACCGACCTAAAAGTTTAATATTCACTGCACGAAGAACGTCCTGGGGGTCAAGTACGGTTCCCAAATCTTTTCCCAATTCCACAGCGTACTGGTAAGTGTATAACTGTTCGATATGTTGGGTACGATACAGACACGGTAAAGATCCACCGTAGTAACTCTTCCTTGGCGGCGGACATTTGCAATCCAGTACTGCCACTGTAGTGCACGGCAATTTCTCAAGTAAGGGATGCGTTTGGACACACTGTACCCTTGTAGAAGCACAAAACTTGGGGAAAGGAATTGTACATTGAGGCCCCTTACATGAGCTTCCTATTTCCAGTCGGATCTCACTAGTGTGGTCGCTATCACACGGCTTGCTGAACCAAAATATGCACAAACTGAATGCAACCACCAGCTTATTGGATATCATATGAAGTTTTCACAAGCTCGACGTGAATTGCATATGGTCTGTCTAACTGGAACGTTTGGTGCTGTAAGCACTACAACGGGGTAGATTTAAAAATCTCCGGGTTATTGATTCACCGGAGAGCTGAAAGTGTCAGCTGATTTGCTGCCGTCTTGTGACAGAATGATTCAGGAATTCCCTTCCTCAGTGGTTGCCTTGTTAATTCGTATTGTCTACGTGCTCATGACGTGTCTCCTATAATTAACCAAGTGACTGATATAGAATGCGTGTACGATAGCCCCCTCACGGCGGAGACTCCCGGGTCTTTATTTAAGGACACAGCGATAGTGAAGCTGACAAGGGCTAACTCTGTAGTTCCCAATTTCCTGTCTTATTTCTCAAGTCATACACTGGACGCCTCCTTCATGGGTTTTATTGAGAATGACACCAAACAGACGATTAACTCTCTCACTGAACTTCCTGTACCACATCCATCTTAAGTATATTTCATCTTCAGCGCAAAAATACCCATTCTATTTAAACTATACAGTTTTCCATAAGCTATGGACAAAAATCTGACGGGAAGCGCAAAAGGATGAAACCAAATCGCCTGACACCAATACATAAAATGCGTTTAAAGCTATAGACCACAGAATTGACCTCTGATGCGACAACTCATAAAACTAACTGAAAACAAAAATTCAGGAGGCTCGAGGATGCCAAGTACTCGCTGAAATGTAACCCGAGAGAAGAACGAAAGGTTGCGGATGATGGTGTTTCATTCAAGATCAGAGAAATGTTGAGTTTAGTACTAACAGCACCGATGTAGATTATCCCTAAGTCATATTCATTATTGCTGCTGTCCGTAACGGAAACCCGGGGACTATATTCGAAGCAACGCAATATGTTGAAATGCTTGATACTGAACAGTTATACATTCCTGTAACCGGGTTAGAATAAACGAACCGTTGACACAAATCAATTTTTGTTGACATTTTGAACCATCTCAAAAATCTTTGTCGTTTGAGCATGAATTTGGGTGAGGTTTTCTTAGATTTTTTAAAATGAGGTACAAAAGCAGGATATTTTTAGATGAAGAAAGAACTGATATGGTCTTCGTGATTTCCTCCCTTGGTGAAAGCAAACAGAAAATATTTGTCTACCTGCTATCGATCCACATTGCAGGGTGCAATGTGTTGTGAACATAGAATGGGGATTTATGACGCACGTAGGTACGACTGATTTGGATAAAATAACCACAAAAAGTATTTACCCTAGAGCAGCCTTCACCGGCCCGAACCCCTGGTAGCTTTTGTTACATTGGCAAACCCAGTTAGTGTCACTGTGAGGAGTGTCGAACTTATCTAGTTTGTGCACCATAGAGCTTATCAAATGACATCTGTTGTCCAGGACCTGTCAAAGCATTGTTAGAGTGGAAAGTATCGCCACAGTTTGTTGTATTGGCCTTGTTTTCGTAGGTCTTGAACAAAGGCGACTGATCTTCCGACTTGAACGAAAGCCATATAGACATTGCTTTCCTGTAGATCCCTGATCCACGTCCGTTGGTTCATGAAAGCTCTACGGAACGACTGTGTTGTGGTGTTTTCGAACATAATTCAGGCTTACCAAACACAACAAATCCAAGGTTAAAAGGAAATCAGGGGCGAGAAGCATTCCAGTTTGGGATTCAAAAAGTAAATATACTATTCCAAAGCACCAGGTACAGACATTACGTTGAGTGGACCTCAGCCATATTGACCATTCTGCTGAAATGGTGCCTATAATTTCCGATCGCTACTGGCTACTCTCAAAAGTCAAGTAGTCAGGAATCACGGCCGAGACATTAAAATCACTATGGGCTCTAAGATGTGGCTCGGCTATTCACGGCTTTCGGTAGCCCTGTTCGTTCGGCAACCCACTTAATAGTTGCTTTGTGGAATGAACAGATCTCTGAGAAGTTTCAACAGCAGGGCAGATTCATTTGCAGTGCAATGCTAGTTGTGATGGGGCTAGGACTGCTGAAATATTTCATCGACACCGAGGACCATTACTAGTGCACAGACTAGCTTTACTTTCTCTAATTGAATGAAAACGACTTTATGCTCGTTCATATGGCTTCCTCTTCGTCTCCCTAACACGAAGTACGCTCGCAACGGTCAAAACTACACATATTTGATACTTTGGAAATTTTCTCACTTTCCAAGTGGGAGACGTGTTTTTCCCATGAGTCCAAAGATGCGTTTTCGAGAAAAGCCGCCTGAATACAGGCTGTCCGCGTGTTTGGGGCTGAGGTCGAACCACGGTTGCTGGATTCTATCTGCCAGGTATGTTCACAGCAGTATACAGTACTTCTTCTCTGGCAAAACCTGGAAAAAGCCACGCGATTTCGGTAGTTTAAGATGAAGATGTGCATGATCCCGAAAACTCAGACAACACCGGTAAAAATTCCAGGCGCATCGCGTGGTAAGTATTAGGTCTTCCGCAAAGACTGATTATTAATCGAACGAAACATTCTGATCCTTCGCTAGTAGCTGAATTATTGAATTAATCAACAGTCGTTCTGTCATATTGTTATATGTGGGGGTGAATAGCCTGATAATTGCGAGTGCCGTGCGCGGTCATGAGGCCGTTTCAGGTTAAATACAGAAACGATCGTTAAAGCCCTTTGGCGGAGAAGACGATTTAGTCCAATTAAGGGATAATGACGGAGAGACGGGTACGTTTTAGTGCACAGGGCATACAGAAAACCCATAAGAAATACACCGACGACACCTTGGGTTGCTCATGGGTTAATAAAATCCCCGGAAGACTAGGACCATCATTGAAATTTTGGTCATTTTGGTCATTTTAGGCCTGTCATATACTCTACTGTTTTTTGATTCCCCTGAAATCGGATGACCTCATATGAAACTGGCAGATGAACCCACCAATACAGTTAGTCAGAAGCGTTCGTGATAGAGCAGAGCGAAAAGTTGACAGTCGGGACGAGCTCACCAGGTATTGCTTCCCAGTCCATTGACTTACTCGTCACTGTGAATTAAAAGCGACAATTAGGGCCTTATACTTCCGTCGAGTAACACAAACGTGAATGTATCGGTTGTAGCGTGACTTACCGAATAACCACACAGTGAAGTCGAAGCTCAGTCAGCTCAGCATAAAACGCATCGTGACCAAATGAAATCGAGAGCCATTAGACAGGAATAGGTGAAGCAGCTAGAGTTTCAGTGGAAACACAATATAGCCAATCATTGTTAAGCTGACTCAAAATGAGGCTGCTGCTCTGTCACGGCGGTCAGACTTGTGTGTTCCAGTGACGCAGGGAAAACGCTCATTGGAATCCATTCCATTGGGTTTACATTCAGTACATGAGATGGAAGTTCCAGAGAAGGGCGGACTTTATCATAAAAGCCAACGGCAAAAAGACCAACAAAAATAAGTGAGTTCTCGCAGTGAGGCGGTTTAACGTCAGCAAGATAGTAGGCCAATGTCTTAAGAAGACCAACACCCTCAGACCGGTGGAAGTAGCGATCCTGTTCTCCCTTGAGAAGGGGTTGCAAAAGGACAGCAGCCGATCAGTCCACCGAATTTCAGGTTGCCGGACGTGAATCATTTTACGTGACGAAATCAAGTACGGGTTGTCTGTATCGATCAAAAAGAGATGCTTGAGTAAAGCTTCTGTGATGATCTAGTGCATGGTCACGCACGTGGGATTTTGTCGTTGGACATTTTGTAAAGAGAATTTTTCGCATGGAAAACAATAGAAATCGGACATTGTGTGAGGGGATAAATGAAGTCCCACATAGTAACCCATACTTGTCTTGCTGCAATTCTGCTGTTTTGATAAGAGCAGTTCGTTGTATTCACAACCGTAGCCAACGACCGGAACCAGTAAATAGATCAGCAGTACATTCTTGATTGATTTATTGATCCAGTAAAAGAGGTCTGAAAACAGCGGATGCGAACGTCTGTTCCTAACCCCTAGAGCAGAGGACGGTCTGACCAACGCCTGCGAGGCGGTATCCAGCAGAGCCTGCTGGCTCGGTTCCAACTACCAATGACAGACAGCCATCCTTTGCCAAATTACACTATCCTCTCACATACACGTTGTATATGTTACCAGCCACCGCCTCAACACTCCCTGTCGCACACCCTACTTCACTCTCCGTCCCTTCAAGCATGTCCGATCAAACCTAATATCGCTGTGATCGCACCCACAAATCTGTAGCAGTATATTAGTGATGATGGTTTGATAGGCATTACCATTTCCTCAGTCTACTGTTTATTGTTCTGGATGAGAACGGAAATCAGACTGTCATCCATCAGCCAATGCATTTTTACAGTTGTTGTAGACAAATGCCTGATATTAGGTGGAGATATTGAGATGAATCGAGGTCTACTCTGTGAATTAAGTCTCACACAAGACATAGTTGGTGCCGCGGAAACAGGCAAACACAGGAGAATGTTTAATGGATAGTCGGGAGTTAGAATAACCGATAATAAAGTGGTTTTTGTCAAAATCTGCTTTGCCAGATAGAATGAACTATATAGGAATAAGAGGTGTTCCTGAAAATGATTCCCTGACCTGCCTGTCTCAGCTTTGTGGTTCAGTTTCGTCTCATCAGCATCACAGACAGCAACATAAGTCTTGAGACCAATGCTTCACTACTACCGTACAGGTAAGGTGACCCGGCTGATGACACCACATGAAGGCATGATAATATTTCATGTTGTGAAGTTCATGGTTGTACGCGAGCTGGGATACTGTCAGAACACCCATACCTGAACAGGAGCACAGGACAGGGTACTCAGCCAAAGCCTTTGGCTCAGAAGCCTGACTGCAAGGCAGTGGGTGTGTCGCTATGCTACTAGTACCATTACAGTAGTACAAGTTTTCGGAGATCAAGCCACCGTGCCTGTTCTGTTACCGCGGACGACCAGGATACTGTCTGTCAGAACTCCATTCACTGACCAATCTGGTGTGAGAAACTCTGCAGTTGTCAAAATGAAACCTATTCAGTATAATTAAGTGGGTCATAGAGGTACACAGACCATATCGCGATATGGTCCGGTCTCTTGCGGAGGAATTTCGGCTCAATCTTGCGCAATTCCAATGATAGTAGTTATGCGCAACTGCAACATGCATTTCTAGCACTTTTTACAATCCGGGAGTGTTAGTTGGAAAGGCTCCTAAAATGCCGGAAAAACCTCAGAAATCATACAGAAATTTATTAAATATATACAGTCGTATAACGGATGGCATAATAGCGACCAGGAATAATGGGAAAAAGAGAGTTACGAGCACAGAAATGCGGAAGTGGTCAATCAACCAATTGACCCTTGATTTTCAACTTTTTCATCACACGACCCTGTTCAAGTGCAGCCGCCCTCTGTTTTCGCCTCAATCCGGTAGTGCTCATCGAATCAGAATGGCTGTGTGACATTTTGACGCTTGTTCTGGTCACAGAGTCTGAAGATGCGGAGGTCCCGGACTGCACAGAAGGGGAACGCCCAGAATGTTCAGAAACATGCGATATCCCGGGAGAAGACCCGACCGAGGTCGACATGCGTGTGGCATGTTGTTTCATCCCAGAGGATGACGTGTGCGGAGCTGGTGGAGGAGGTAGGTTGCATAGAATGTGCGACCTTAGAAACGCGCTTGAACTATCGTCCCAATGTTAAAAGGAGTATTAGTCTGTGCGTCTTATCAGAATGTACTCTGTAACGTCATATTCCTCTTCCCTCGTCTCTGAAAGTCACCATCCCTAGAGGTTTTGGTCGGTTCCATCATATTAAAGCTGAAGACTGCTTGTCAAACCTCTATCCATTGACCGAACCGGTGGAAGAGACTAGGCGGGTGCTGCATAGGGGTATCCTCCAGTAGAGCTCAACGGGTTGCCGAGGTGCGCGAACCGTCGCACCACGAAAACTTCCACTTTCTTCGCGACGGTTGTTGGCCTTTTTGTGCCGTCATTAAGAGCTACCGTGAAGTCCACAATTAATCCGTGATGTACTGAACGACCTCGAACAAATTAGTAACACCGGTTGGCAAGTGTAACATTGTGAATGAGGCTCAGAATTGGAATCGAGTTGGCCAGATTGACTTGCATAAACACAAACGATATCGAAGCACTCGAACGAGTCTAGGAATCACTAGCCCCCCAGCCACACCAAGTGAATGGCGGGGCACAATGGGTCGTTTGGAGTCGCAATCACGCAACGCAGCTAAAATAACAGGATCCATTTGAGATCCCGGTAGAGAAGTTGAGTCCCCATCTGACTGGAGCGAAGTAGCTGGTTTCGAGGTTCCGGGAACAGGCAACGTCAGGTTGACCAGCTCCGCAGGAAGAGGCTATGAAGAGAAAAAAGAACCATGGAGTAGAATGCATGACCAGAAGCAGAACAGTCCGTCTTATACAAAACTTAAAAACAGTGTGCGCTTTGGGAAAAATTACACTTCACCAAACATGGAAAAATAACTGTAACGGAATACCAGAAACATGGCTGTGTTCCCTTCCATGAATACACACAGTGAATGCGGAGAAGTCTCATTTTTCGCGGAGAGACCAAGTAACGCTTTGCGCACCAAAACAAATTTAACGAGATGACTTATTTTCACAGGTTGTGAGTAGACAATAAGTCAGATTAAGTTTTGACGTTCCCCGTGATTGAGGACTCGCTGGCCAGGGGTACATTTTATTAACGTGTTTTATTGCATGTGCATACTGAGAAGATAGAGGTTACTGTGACGCTAATCATTGCCTCATTCCGTAAAAGATTCACCTCCTGGCGTACGCAAGCTTTCGTCTTATGTCGTGTTGTTTATCGACGTTCAACGATAACAACCGTTCAGCTGTAACACCCTTTCGGTGCCTAGCTGCCATGCAACTCGAAGGAAGCACGATGGCTGGGATACTACCAGGTTGCCCAAACCTAGACAGAACTCGAGATGCAGAGGTCGGGTTCGAACTCCGGACCCTCTGGTCAGTAAATTCGCGCTCTAACCACTGAGCCATCTCGTCCCCTAAAGGGTAAAGGAACAAAACACGGCTATCAAAAGATACGAACCATCATCTCTTATTTCCATACATGAAGATCAGGAAGGACATAGGTTAATCTAGAAAACGTGGTCGTGGTACGCAGAAGTAAAACACACGAATTCCTCGAAGCATGGTACTCCGCAAGGGGTTCAATCAGGCGACATTGAAATCAACCCTGTTTACCCACTACCATAAGTGAGGAACCGCCAAATCAATGGTGACACTGAGTCAGCCTCGGCCATCACACCAATGGACCAAGAAACGGGACCCATTGTGGAGACAAACGAAACGTCAAGGTGGGGAACCGGAGAGGTGAAGTCTAAAGGCTGTCCTGGCACCCACAAATAAGAAAACACGTCAACCAGCAGGTAAAAAGGAATGCTCATTCAAACTATCAAGACCGACCCGGGTGAGTAGACGTTATATCAATCCACGCACTTCCAACGCACTGAAGATGTCACCTCGACTGATGATCAAACGTTTGCAACCAAACTGCCCAGATCATTACAACCTGAGCTGCTAATATATTTTTTAATTGCGAATGAAAAAACTATTTTTTTGCTAATCGTTCGCTTGTAGAACAGTTTGAATTCGCCTTACATGTAGGCCTTAAATTGTGGTTGATAATAAACGAAGAATCAGACGCAAACACGCAACGAACAAAGGGGACACATTCGAATAAGCGACATCAACCAGTTTCAAGAGGTAATATTGTTGGATTTTTTTTCGTTACTTGCTGGTCGGATAAATACACAAGTGATTCATCCGGTTTTGGTGGATATATTGAACAGAAAAAGTGAACCCCAAGAAAAGGAAAATACGAAGGTTGACAAGTAAGAAGTGGAGCGGAAGTTTCAGCAGAGAACGTACCTTATCAGGTGCAAAAGTCTCTAAACGAAGCCGGGCTGACTGTAACTCGTAATCACAGTGCAAATGAGCTGTGCGCAAGTCATAAAGCAAGAGGATTTTGGAACGCAAGTTGTTGTACGCTTCAACGAGTTCGGCAGTAGCCGGAGGGTTTGGATCTAGGGAGTGGAGAATAGAAATGGCAAATGACTGTGGATAGATCCAAGCTGACAACACATCTTTTCCTACAGCATCAGATCTGAAAAAAAATGCTTTCGTGACAGACGCAACAGGTACCACGAAACAAAGCAACCCATGGGGAAGTGCAAACGGAAATGTGTTGGACAACAAACTGTCATTCTGTTCTCATTCAAAATTCTAATTGGAAACCTGAAAAGATCCGTCAAAATAAGGTCGATCGACTTTACGACACAAATATCTTTTATTCACAGTTACAGAACATTTCAACATTTTACAAAACTTGGTGATAACACGAGTATTTGTGAAACATTGTAATCACAGGAATGTTTTATGGAAAATAACCAAGTCGGCGACAGTAAGCCTGTGCGAAATGCAACTGGTATACAGCCATATAAGCTTTGGTTTTTACACATGGAAAGAGGTTCACACGAGTTGACGGAACTAAACAAGCAAAACTCAATCGAGTGAACAGGGTGGAATGTTAAGTGAACCCAGTAACGAGAAGCATACAAATATGAGGGCCCTATGACGGACAGTTATTCGGTTTCAAGGATATCACGGCGACAGGTTGCTAGTTCGTAATGGTTTTGCTCACTGAGAACTAACTAGAGTAGTTGATTTCGGAGAGAAAAAGATTTTCGTATTCTACACAGATAAACTCCAGGAACCTCTGCTGATAACTTAAAGCAACATAACGAAATAGACTAGATGGCCCAGCGGAACACTGTATCCACATTCTGGCAAACTATATCTTCTGGGCGTAAGTGTTCTGGATGGAGAGCCAAGACAATCTTCAGGAAACGTTTTCACAGTAAGGACTTAATATAAAAATGGATGAAAATCGTAACTATAGTTATAATCGAAAATAAGTGCTTCCTTTCTTGAAACGGTAAGGAAGCTGTGCACCGAAAGAGCGTTACGGCCGAACGATTCTTAATTGGTAATAATAATATAATCATAATTACCGGATCGTCTGTGAAGAAGAGTAATCGCAGTGCTCAAGGGTAGTCAGATTATCGAAGCTAACAGCTAACTATAGTAAAATTCACACCTAACTCAAATCACCAGCTGCCCATCACTGATTATCGAACGCGTGGTGATTCATCCATCCCACGACGAGCATCGTTGGAGACGAAGGGCATCGGGGTCCCTGCACCTAATGATCTTTTGAAAGCTCTAGTGAGCAGTAGTGCGGGGACGGAGTTAGATGTCATACGTTTCAATGTAACTGGGTGCTGGACCGACACCATATGTACGGACTACTTGCAATCTTGGTATTCCTTGACTTCAAAGGTGCATTCGACTCTGTCGATCGTTCAGTACTGTTAACCACAGGGTACGCTTCAGAAGTTTGTGAATATAACCCGGTCCCTACAATCACATACTGCTGGGCGTGTGAAAGTGTGTATGGTAAGCTCTCCAAAAGTTTCGCTACAAAAAGTGGTGTCCGAAAAGGATGTCCACTGTCTCCATTCTTGTTCAACTTCATCGTGGATGAAATAAGGAGGCGAACGCTGGAAGGTCTTCAAAACCCCGGTGTTCAAATAGTTCCTGGTGAGAACTTTGTCTATCTGGAGCAAGCCGACGACGCTGTCTTCAACTTTGAAGATGAAGATGAAACACAAACTCTGTCGACCACAACCATACCATCCTTTGGCGTGAACTATGCGCCTTCAAATTGCAAAGTCATACTTCAGAACGTGCAGTCCCTAAACATACTCTTTACAATTCATGGAGAATCCTTGAAGGTTGTGGAGAATTTTATATATCTTGGTATTAAATCTGACGGAAGTGTGCCTGATGAAGTCAGCGCCTGAACCTTAAAGGCCCGAAGCACGTTTGCTAATTTGCGTTACTTGTGGCGTCAAAAAGACGTATCAATAGGTCTCAAGAGCCGAGTATAACAGGCTACATCAGGGGCCGTGTTGTTGTGTGGTTGACAGACGTGGCCTCTGCGGACATATGATTTGAAGCATCTTCACGTTTATGACCGGGGCTGCCTCAGAAGTGTTAGTGTCGGACGGCGTCAAAGAATTTGTGAAGAGGTAATTAGAAAACGGATGTTTGGTTGTGCAGCTGTTGCATAACTCGCCAAAAACACCCAGCATCACCAACTGCGGTGGTTCGGCCATGTGCCACGCATGCCTAAAAGCCGTCTACCGAGACGATTGTTCTCTGTATCTACTTCAGAATGGTGTAAACCATGAGTTGGACACTGTGTGACTTGGCAGAGGGGTGTGAAAGAGATTACGATGAGTTTAGGTGTTGTTGGTGCGTCCGTGACACTCCCTGCATTTGACTGGAGAGTGAAAAAATGGCGGTCAGTCGATGTCAATAGCGTCTGTATTGTTAATTTCTATTCAGATTGTCCAATTGAGCACTTGGAAGTGTAAGTACCTCAGAATGCTTGAGACAGGCCAGCACCAGGTACTCACTCCCTCTCTCTCACCCACTTTTTTCTTCTTTTCATTCTAAGACTTTAAAAATAATCAAGTAAATTTTGGAGTGTACGGCAGTGAAGCATCAATATCAGAACTGATGCTGCTGTCTTTGATGATGAGGTGCGAAGGTATTTTTTTAATTTTTCTGTGGCTGATTTTGACTGAAATGCTCAAGATTCCAAAGTTAGCCATACGTTTTTCAGTAACTTCGTCCACGGGAAACAGAGCTGGCTGAGATATCGGAACGATCGAGCAAATTACAATAGCTTGGTGCAGGGCGCCATCCATTGATGAACTTCTCAAACTCAAAACAGTATGCCTGATTGACGGTCTGTTACACTACATCAATCTATTGACCAGATGGTCTGATGAGGACCGAATCGGTCTGGTTCGTTGTATTACGAGTTCTATCAGACCAGAAGCAGTTGCAATGCAAGGCTCTTCTTCTACCCACGTAAGTCCATATGAGGCATAGCAGTCGCAGGAAAAAGCTGGACTTACCAATCTGCAAATGGGCCAAAAAGTTTTCAATGATACGTATTTTCTTTTGACCCAAGTTAGTGGGAAGTTTCATCTGGAAGTGAGAGGAAAAAAGGCAGTGGTAATTGTGACATGCTACGATTATTCTTAGAGAGATAAGGTTCACGTGCAAGACGAAATGAATTAATCGGATATGAGTGAATTAGATTCATAGCGTGCAGTGCTTTCTCGCTGGTTCTTTCGCCGAGCTTGGCAAGTGGGGCGCAGCTGGGTCCATCGATTAGCTAATGCGGTCTTGACCATGGGACAAGCAAACGAACATAATAGATCCACTGACTTGTTTTGAATTTGTGAAACCTCGCTCTGGTGGACGTTACGACCCATCATCGCTCAAGGCAATCGGCTGTATGTTCGTTGAGTATGGCAACGGGATCCCTAGTGTTTCACAACCGACCGAGGAGACATCTCCAGTGTGTTGTTGGATTTGTCGGTCCTCTTTGACACACGCGTTTATATGATTGCACTCAGCGAAATGAGCAGGCACACTTCAAAGTTCAAGCCGATTAATTGAACAAAGACCTAAAACCCGACTGATCACCTTGGAAGGCGAGGAATTTGAGGCTGTTTTAGGACTTTGACCACCAACATCTCAGATCCGTTGCTGCTGTTGGGTGGCCTCAGCGAATTCGTAACGGGTAAGCTAGTGTACCATTGTGCAGCTAGTACTTCGGTCACAGAACATACGATGAATTGGTCATGTGCTGCCATACGGAAACATAGTGTTGCTTGCCGGGTATCTTACGGAACGGTACGATCCAAGGATGATCAGTATGTGAGTTGGCCAAAAGGTATGAAGAGGATTACGAAAAGACTGGATGCTGCTAGTGCAGTCCACGTTTCGGAGTGGGGACCTTGGCTGGAGATATTATGGGATACAACCGATTTCAATGCCGTTCGTCAGTCAGCTTTTATTCATATTGTGTGAATGACAGCATGGAGTTGTAAGTACCTCAGGATGACTGTGATAGGACGGCATCAGGTCCCTCCGCTGTCCGCTAGTTTCTACTTTCTTCCTTGAGGATGTCTAGACGATTTTCTAGGTTACGGCATTAAAGTAACAGTGTCAGTAGGGATGCTTTCGTTCGTGGTAATGATGACTGACCACCATAGAAACTCGAGAACCGACAAGAAATAAAAAAAACTCAACGATGATAACATTTTTAATGGTAATAAAAGAATGTATTTTATTACGAAGCTTTGTTAACAAATCTGCAAGTCTCTCTGGATCGTCGAACAGAGGATAAGCTACAAAATACAGTGTTTCACACAATAACCACTAAAAAAGACGCGGAAACCTAAGTGGTTTATGTCAGTTTCAAAAGTAGTTAGGCCAGTCTTGTGTTAAACTCAACGAACACAAAACTGCCTACACTTGTGGAGGAATGCTCAGACACAAATCTGTGCTCAGCTTGTAGGATGCCATCATGAAATATGAAACCAACAGTAACAACTGACTCGGTTCTGCCAACTGGACAACATGAGTGTCCAGAATTATCCACTCGAACGAATGCATCGTATCGAATGAAGCAACGAATCACATCAGTTCATATTCAGCATGAGCCTTAGTTTGGTGTTGCGGTCAACCAAAACCACACGTGATGAGCAGTAGATTGCTTTCCAGGCACCATTCTATTCTGTATACCAATAAATTGTGTATTGCAAACATGCCATCAAAAGCGGCTGCCCCATTTATCAAACTGAACGGTGCGAAAGACAGTGACTTTACATCTATGAAATGATGAAAGTGGGAGGCTTCTTCACCATCGTCACGAATACCGGCATTGCCAAAATGTCTCAGTTTGGGAGTATAGTTGACAATGTGTCATGGTGAATGAAGCTGAAAGTGCAGCAACGAAACGGTTGGCGTTGGAGTGCTTCAAATTTCGACCAAGCTCAGGTAGATGGCTGGTCTGTCTAGCTTGTTTCAAAATAAGGACCCCTCTGGTTTGGGTTCAAATGCTTACAGGTACACCGACTGTTGTGAAATGAAACTGATGACTAATTGTGCCTATTACAAACCTCCTTTTTGAAATATAGAGATGGTGGTGAAGTTCTTCAGAGCGGGAAGAACAGTTTCGGTGACGTCTTAGTGCACGTTCTTAGGGTGGTTTCAGCTGACTGTAGGTTCGGTGTTTCACAAATTCTAACAGACTTCTAGCAGCACTGTTCTGAAGGTTGAAACTACTGGTGGCCAGAGAACCAGCTTTCTGAAATCAAACCTGATCAGCGTTGCAGTTGTGTCACACAATAGTGATCGTCGACACGGCGGAGGTAGTGACAATGTTAAGGGATGCACTGATTAAACCTTTTATATTCGAGACATTTCAATATTGGACCAAATGCTTAGCAGCCATTTAACGGACACAGCCTGGCCTATCAGCTGTAGCGTCAAAACGCTTTCTACACGTATAAAAGATTATCCCGATGATGGAGACTTGGTTGTGCCGTTTCAGCTACTTAAGTTGGCTCTAAGAGGCCTGTTGTATTGAGTTACTTGTGCACGATCATTCA
This sequence comes from Clonorchis sinensis, assembly GCA_003604175.2. Taxonomy (NCBI): domain Eukaryota; kingdom Metazoa; phylum Platyhelminthes; class Trematoda; order Opisthorchiida; family Opisthorchiidae; genus Clonorchis; species Clonorchis sinensis. Next base: position 102,509,741 of record CM030369.1, read on the forward strand.
GGGCGTGGACGGCAGACCTGGCAACCACAAAAGACGAACGAAACTCGGCTTGCCGGAAAATTCCTAGACTGGCTCGTCGGGTTTTCTGATCACCTGTCAGTGCACGTAATAGACAGTTCTTCCATTAGAAAATCAAGTGAAGTTTTTAGTTAGTTAGATGATATTGTCATTTTTGTCACGAAACTGAAAACTTCGGTCGATAATGTCTGTCACTACGATATAGTCAGCACAAAGTGCAAATTTCAGGTTACAAATTAGGGTGGTCCCAACAGTATGGACGAAAGGCAAACGACGGATAACCGCACAGAACTTACCCTCAGACTGCGTAGGTGTACTCCCGGGTTTTTGGATGGATCCGGAAAATTGATGACATATGTGTTTGTCTGGAGTAGAATCAATATGGAGGGATATAATGAATAAGAAGTAGGCTTTAAAAGCTGAAGGCGAGCTGAAACACGGGTTTAATATACCGCTGTTCACATCTGGAGGGACAAGTTCTCAAGCCAAATTTGGTTGGTTCCTCTAGGTGGCCCCCCTCACGAGCCAGAGACAAATGTTTGCGCAGTAAAGTAATAAGTAATCGTTCACCCGTGACATCATTTCGGTAACTAGCTGTCATGTTACCCGAAGGAAGATCGAGGGCTGGGGTACTACCATGTTGCCCAAGCCTAGACAAGAGAAGTCGAGATGTAGAGGTCGGGTTCGAACCACGAACCCTCCGGTCAGTAAATTCGCGCTCTAATGATATTTAAGTTAGTGAGGCGGAAGTACCCAAGTAGATGTCAACCAAAAAAGACAGCATTTCTAAATAATGATGTTCTAATAACATTCTACTGTAACAGCATAGCTATGACGGTAAAGTTTTGTAGTTACTACTGTTACTACTACGCATGTTGCACAGGTTATTGTTTCGACAGCTGCAGGGTGTTCTTTGAAAACGGTCAACACAATAAAAGTAGTGGAGTAGAGCACCAGGACTAAAGGCAAGTACCATATATGGAGGGGATGCATCGGATCGCCATCGGACCTGTCGTGAGATAGTATCAACAGGTAACACTCAGGCACCTCCATCCGACCTGTCATGGTAATAAAAGGGCTCAGCTCGTTGAGATCGTTACCTCAAGTTTTGGCCCCTTGCAGCCCGGGCGGAGTGGAACAGCTGTCAATTGCTTTGCTGCTCATAATTTGATGGATCCATACCCGTGTGCGCACCAGTCATGCAGCTTACAAAACAACACTCACTCCAACTCATCGTTCGCAGAATATTGCCAATGATTCCAAAGGTTTGCCTTAAGGCGGTGGTGGCCATATATCGACAGACCGACTGAATGGGTGGACAAAATCTGGCGAGGGGAATCGAGGATGTAAACATACACTGTAACATGCGAAGACACCGCCAGTGGATAGGGTGTACAAAATCAGTTTCAGGAGGGAGCGAACAGGATTGCAAGGTTGGATCTCTCCTAGGCGCCCCGAACTTTGGACGGCAAAAAGCTAATTGTAAGTCGCTAGCATCTGCGCCCTTGCTACCTTAAGGAGATTCTTTAGTTGTGAAGGGCTCTACTACCGTCTTCAATAAAAAAACAAATGGTACGAGTAACCACAAAGGATCACTCAAGAAACTCAGCTGAAGCCAAATTCGACCAGGCAGAAGACAGTTATTCTTTAAAAATTTCGTGATCCAAGCCTTCAACCTGCTTGTCAACCAGAACTTGGGAAACTAGTGGCAAGCGCCACAAAAATCTCCAGTAGAGTCGGACACCCGTGTGACAGGAGGGCGCAATCGCGTATGCTCGTTTTATCTAGACCTCTTCCTACGACATATCTGGTGATGGTTAAAAGTTGTCGCCCGATCAGACAAAGGATGAGGAAAATAGTAGTGGGTCATGCAAACTTCGCCCGCACTATTTTGTGTGATGCACTGCACCGTCTCGTTTTACCTCCAGCTAAAGCACCAGTGATTCACTGTTTGACGCGAGATAGGTGTTAGATTTCATCAACTAAGTTCGAACGAAAATGACTGACGTGATATCAAGGGTGAGATGACTGATAGGTGTTATGGTAGAAGTACAGTAGCGTACTAACAAGCTGGTCCGCAGGCCAGACCATCAACAGTAGTTCAGCAGAAATTTTCCATTTCAAGACTATTCTGTCTTAGGCAACCCGTTGCTCAGAGGCCACACGCCGTGCAGTGTGTCGATCAAGCAAGCTGGCGGCGTGGTGTGGGGAGAGGCCAGGCGAAAACATTCATGACTGCATCCTGCTGTCACAGGAAAACGGATATCTGAATCTGATGAATTAAATCCAGCGTAGTCGCTTTTGCTACTAAGCCTATGGGCGCCACTCATGTTTAAGATCAACCAATGGTTAAACCCTGCGATCCTCTTTCTGATGAAGCCCTTGATACTATGCGAAATCCCGAGCGTTGGAGCTGAGTTACTCCCCTGGCAGGCTACTAGAGACCCCGAAAGAACAAAGACTAGCTCCTTACTCACTCAAATCATGAAGCAGTGGCCACTGAAGACGACCCAAAGTTAGACATCGGGAAAATTACCCAGATAAAGATGGACACGCAACGATTTCAGCACATAGACATAAACTCACCAAAGCCGAGTTCGCCGTACTCGTGGCAGCACCTAATGAAGCTGACAGATCGCCGGTACCACCAAGCGAACCAGCCAAACTGATCGAGCTGTCTGGTGCACCAAGTGAGTACAGACTAGTTGGTACAGATACTGGCAAAGTGGTCCGTTTCCGTTGCGCACCAGCGGCAGAACTTGCAGTAGACGCACTTCCTTGAGTTTGCGTCGCGGGCGGAAACAAAGCCTCTAAACTGGAATCCACTGTTCCCAATGGACGATCAGTGCTTCCGTCTTGATCCCGAATCAAGCTGTCCGCCTACAGGGTAGAAGAGGATAACAAATAGGAATGGTTCAAATGAATAAAGCCGTACCTTACTGGAGGGACTGAATAGGTCAAGTAATACAATTTATCCAGAAGACATTTATATCAGATGGAGAGTACTGTGGGCGTCCCCATACACACATGCAGTGCTCTCTCCGTTGCGAGTCACGAACCAGTGCTTTAATATGACTGACGTTTGCGCTCCCGAAATGATGTTCAACGCTTTTCTGCCGAATTCACATTCAAAGTGGACTTCTGTGTAATTCGGCACGTGACTTACTCGACCTTTTCTGTCTGACAAGCGAAGGTCAACTAACATAAATATCAAGTCGAACTGTCTGACCGTACGTATGTACGCTTGTGCACACAAAGACATACAACAACAAGTAGGCATCGGGCGTATTCCCCACTAACTGTCTTTACCGGCTCCTTACTGAACAACAAACGGAGCAGGATCTTACATTTACTGTTTCACATGATGTCTGAACCTGTTCAATGGGCACTTGCTTTGACTACTCACCGGTTACACTCATGGTGATGCGCATGAATGGCCGTATTCACGAGTGGCGAAGAGGTATAAAATCGTATCATAATGATACCTTCAAGTCAACAACGTAAAGTCCATCCACAACGTTCTTGTCAAATCATTTGGACAAAGCCAAATAACGAAGAGAAAAATGAAAAACAAAGGTTCCGACTTTAGCCTACCACATACACCTGATGTGTCTACTTGTCCAAACATGTACAATGTGGATGTGACGTCAACCACATCGTCTAGCGGCCATATCTGGAAACGTAGCCAGTTAAGCACAAAGAGTAAGTGGAATCCATCTGGAGAGCGGGCAGCACCAAGACTTCATAATCCTGCTGATCCCCCTTTGCGAAGCCATACACTGTCCACCTCTTAGTTTGCGTGGGTCAGAACTTGGTCTCAAAAGGATCGCTCTTCTCGGTAGAGGATAACTCCACATGTGCAGCTGAAAACCGAGCCATCAAAGTGGTGCTGCATGCAGCTCATGAATGAAGTAACAGGTGCCTCAGTAAATACTTTTTTCTGGTGACATTTCTGAGAATTCGATAGGTGTAAGTTTACTCCAGCTATGGTTCTCAGGCACCAGTGGCCAACGATTTGAAGAAGTCTCAAACCCTCTGCTCGCAAAATCCAAGTCTGGCACATGCATAATAAGACAGTTAGTCTCTAGGGCAGTCCGAAAACAGACCGGATATATCCTATTTTGACGCCACAAGTTGTGCAACTTGGCCAACACAATCCTGGCCTCCGAAGTTCCTGCAAAGGCTCTACCTATTACACTACCCTCAGAGCTAGTTCAAATTTCGCTATATGTAAGGCGTTCCGGGAATTCGAGTGCCTATCCATGAATTGCAAGAAGCGTGTTTAAAGTTCGTATATCTTGCGTCACTACACTTTCAAGGGTGCTAAGCACACGCCGAAGTTGCCTGACTCTGATCAGCCTTTCTAAGAACGTATGTATCTCTTTCTTTTCTTCAAAAATGGTAACAGTGCCATTTATATCATATGTCACTGTGAGCGCAACTGTGTTCAGTTACAATGTGATCTGATTCCACTGATCATGTTAGCCTAAGGCTTTGTGCGAGTCGATCCGATGAGTGAAACCAGATAGTGACCGTAAAGACGCCTACAGACGGGAGCATTTAAATCCTATCTTTCACAAAAGACCATGGAAATGTGAACAAATGCAAAAGCGATATGACGGTTAATAAAAAAGCAGCCAGTAGACGGGATTGTATCTACAACGTTTCGGACAATAAAGTATGGGAATGGTTGTGGAAGGCACCAGCGAAACACTCCACAGTAACAGACGACTTAAGTAGAGAGGATGCAACATTGGTTTCTCATGAACTTTGTTTTTATACGGATGGCTAAAGAAGGGCAAACACGGTACAGTGTTGAATGCTTAAATCTGGGCGGTGTGGATGAATATACTGCTTCCAACTGAAGAAGAGTACGGTTGTTATGCGAAGAACACGCACCGTAGGACATATTCAAGTTGAGAAAATAGGCATGTACTGTAGAGTCCCCCCTTACAAATCGTTTTAAGCAAAGTAAGCTGAGGTCGCTGTAACCAGACTTTCCGAAAAACCGTGTCAGTATGTTGGTGGGCTGTGATATGACCGAAGAAAAGATGAAGCTTATGGCTGGGATAAACCAGAAACCAAAGTACTTTCAAAGAATCGACGCAGCCAAGCATTGAATACATGGCCAGCAGAAAAGCTCGGATGATGGATCCATTGACTTAATGGAAAATTCGAGGTCCAGAACACACTTCCTTGTTTCCAAACAGCTAAATATCCCTCGCTGAAACTGCCTAACATCAAGTTGATCCACCTCACCTCAACTTTATTGCAAGGTTGCAGCCTTGTGATGTCAGTGTCAGTCAAGCTGTGAGGCACCGCTATCACAAGAGGATTCTGCAGCATCTCATATTCGAGACAGAAAATCATGCGAATGACGAGGATCAAGCAGGCATAAAATTAGTGACCTCGTTGGCTGCACCGTTGTGGCTTAGGGACATATGGGCTGGCGTGATGTCTTCTACGGCCAGCTGACGCTCCGTTAAATGTGGTTTGTATGGTTCATCTAGGTAAGTAAATGTGCAAAATCTTGCTCGTCTTTGTGGTTAACATCAATCTGTTGAGTTTTCCTTGGATCAGAGCTCCTAGTACTCAATTCCTTCGCTTACTATGTCAGTAAATATCGAGGTTGCTCACGGACACGCTAGCTGCACTTTGGAGACCCAACTTACTTTCCCTAGTAGGATAAACAGAAATGTCGAATTTTCCATCCCCGGACAAACCAAGCAAGGAAGCTGTCTAACACAGAACCCAAAGAGAAAGTTTACGAACCTGAGAAATCAATTTCTGCAAATCCTGCTTTTTCCGTTCTCGTTCACGGCGACGAGCTTCAATTTTCCGCAGTTCCTGGACAAGTCGCTGCTCTTCTTCCACCTGATCTTTCGTACGACCATACAACAAGCTCAACTGCTGTTTGCGAAGACGCTCATGAGCAGCGTCATAACGCAAACCTTTGGACAAGTTGGTTCCACGAACCTGGTAAAGGGACAGGGAGGGAACCGATAACTCCCCTGACTGAAAAATCAATAAAGCAAGGATAGCATAGGTAAAGGAGAGTTGTTGTTATGGGTAATGGTTACAACGGCACGTTGTAACCTGCGGTTCCAGTGGATTGATCACTCCGGAATGTTCTTTATCAAATCCGTTCACCCGTGGCAATGTAATCTCAGGTGAATACGGGTTCATCGCACAGCACCATGTATCTCTCCTGTGCGCTTGAATTCTATTCGAATAACACCCAAGTGTTCTGCCAATAGCAAGAATTCAGTTGCAAAGATACTAATTAGTGGCTCCTCACAGACAGGCCATCCATCTCTCCACAATAAAACGTATCTAATATAGGATTCCGGGAAAATGCGAATTCGGTCACACTGGGCAGGGGGCCGTAAGGAGGAGGGACGAATGGCTTACATTGTTCGATTGGCATGCACAGCTACAGGTTCGTATAAAATTTTACAAACTTTAGGAATACCGCAGTATAGCGCTTGAACACAGCCAGAGGACTATGCTGATCCGTTAGATGTTGCAGCTGATGAATAAAATGCTCAGATGAGCAAGCTAAAAAGCGAATATGTTGTGTAGACGTTCGTTTACTACACACATCCTCGTATTGACTAAGTTTCATAGGATCATCATCGCTACGGAAAATAACATCACCGGTGATGCGAGACCCTGAAGATGTGTTCTTAGGATACGAAGCCAACCGGGTTGGTATGAAGTATTCGGAAGTAACCATTTTTTCTCACCCGTTAGGCAATGCTAATTCTCTCTGCTTCCACAGAACACCTTTACTATGCTATTGAATCCCGGGAAGTTTCGGGTCTACAAAAAAGGAGCGGCGTTTCCGCGATAGATGATACTCGTTATTCACGACTCCTTAATCGCGATATGCTTAGCGGAAAATACCAGTGGCACAGTGAAAATCACTACAACCCCAAAATAGCACTCAACCAAGTTAGTCCGTCTTGATATTCGTAAGGACCGGTCCCGATGAAACGGGCGACTGAGGACAATCTGCCGTGAACAGGGAGCACAGGTTGAGCGAATCAATCCAGTGACTACCAAACAGTGAACAAGCAACCCTATTCATGCATGAAAACATTAGACCATGGGATTGACAATTAACTCACTCTGTCTAGTATCGCAACTATTCCGTAATATCGTTCCTTCAAGTCTTCGATGGAAGGGCGCCCAGGGAACCTCTCTGAATCCCACCTGTCTCGCATATGGATGAAACGCAAGTCGAAACGACGGGCTAGTTCCATCAAGTGTGCTGTTTTTTCCTCATTCCACTTTGGGTACTGCAGCAAAGACTCATATTCTTCTGGGGTGTACTCAGGTATGGTAGCGTGCTGAAGAAACAAAAGGTTATAGAGAACACAAACTAAGACAATGCACACAGCACAGGCTATTCAACTAACCAGACTGAATCAAACAAACGGATGTGGCAACTAGTGAAAAATAGTTATTTTGTCCGTCCCATGGCTGAATCAAAGCATCATCTGACTTTTGTGTAAGCTCAAGACTAACACAACAAAAGAGTCAATCAGGTTATCGGTCAAGTAGTCTGAAGAATAAGTCATCAGGCACTAACAGGTGCTCAAAGATGGGAGTCAACCATAGTTCAAAAACAGCAAAAATGCAGCGGATTCCCAAAAACCTTAGCCACATGGGTGCTTGTATGCTGATTGTAGTTCATCAGGCGGGTATACAGGGGTATGACACGCAACTTTTTTGGGAGTTTCAGCCCGTTACTCTCGGGTAGCATATCCATCGGCCAGTTGCACAGCTGTTGACTTATTCAGACAATAAGCTGACTACTGGTGGACAGTAAATGTTTTGTTTGGTACTCAAACCTCATGGGAGACCTGGCCAACCGAACAAATCATGCGCTCGAAATCCCTATATGGAGGGAAACAGTCTGGGACCCTTCAGCTGAGAGTCATGTGCCCGGCCTTTTTACACGTCTGTCTGATTATCCCCAATAGGGCCGATGGTACACGTCTTTCAGGAGTCATTCGCAACTTTACTGTAGACATTAATGCAGTAGAAATTCTAGGGCCCTCCGTGAGGGTAGGAAACAATTCCGACTTCTCAATTTCTCCTGCAGGCAATGGCTTCAGATCTATTCTGTACAAACGTAGTAGTGTATACAGGACGAAAAAACCCAATGTTCCAATTAAAAACGAGCAACCAAAGTGGAATACAGCATTACAACGGTGAGTTGGAGATTCCCCTAAGACAAGGGATGGTCTATCCACCACCTCCAGGACCGCAACAGACATTAATACAGGCCACGCTTCTCTTTGCAGTGAACTTAAACGTCCACGAAGCTATAATAAACGCAGTTTGCTCGCTTATCTAAACTATAAATTGCCTATCAACTCCACACCAATAAATCAAGAAGCCTCAAATGCCACGCAGATTCTGGTGTACCTTGTTGTATCGAGCAAAGGGGTATTCTTCCTCTGGTTCGCCCTCCGGTCGTTCTCGACGCCAATGATAGAGAACCAACCCATCCTGGAAGAAAAACGAAAATATGGTGCAAAAACAGAATAAATGGTCTGACAAATAAAGATACCAGTAAGAACTATGGATGGATTTAAACGCACTTGTCGCGCTGGGTTTGTGAATGGTGTCCAGTGCCACCGACGGACACGCCCGACCCCAATAACAGCTTTGGGTTGTCGATATTTGATGGAATCATCGGTGGGCATCAGTGGCGGTAATTCACTAGACGAAAAAAGCGAGAACTGATTATTGAAATAGGGACAAGTTTTCTGTGGACAGGAAGATGAATACTTCGAAAAAAGCAAAGTTTAACCCTCTTCAGTGTCCCAACAAACAAGTATGGGACGGGATGTATGAGTCTTTCGTATAAATGAACACAAGCATGCAGGACTCTGCTCGGAAGATATTCAGTTTGAAATTTTTCACTACTTCGATGCAGAAATGCAGTACACATCGGAAGCTAGGCTATTCAAGTTTAGGCAGAAACAATCGAGAAGCTTAGGCTGGGTTCAGAACAACACAATATCTCGGCCAGTACCTTAGCGCATGTGAGCTCAGACTAAAGCTGTAAGCAAAAAAAAGAAACGACAGGGCTTGTGTTGCAAATGGTCCGCCTTAACTAACCTGGAGAGGAGTTCAGCTCACGATCCACCTAACTGCCATCCTACCTGAGTAAACCCATCTTTACCCGTGGTATGCCATTCTACTGTGTCCTGGATACGACTCAGTCTACACTGCAAGGTCCAATTGTCTAGCTGATTCTACACGACTTCAGAATCTTGGGTTCGGTTCACAAATAGTTTTCATAATTTGTCCGACTTGTGACCTGTCTCACTTCATTCCCTCAATTTTACTGATATGAATGGTGGCAGGATGGATTTATTCTGGGATGAGCACAAAATGCGTTGCATCCAAATCCGTAAAACGATGCCAACCCAAGTCACTGCAAACCACCGCCGATCTTGACTGTGTGATAGTTTTGCGGTGTTGAGTGGCAATCGCATTCCAAAAAAGTCTGTTGTTGAAGTGAACCTATGTTCGAGTGTGCTTTACTGGGACCTAACTTAAATATGCTGATTTTGATGACATACACCCACATCTACACATCGATGTCTGCAATTTGACTCTCGGCGTCGCATAAGAAGTGGTTATAAAAGAGGAACAAGGTGAAGAATGTAACCAGTTGTCCTTATGCACTTCAGCCTGACTCCGATGTGTTATATAGCATTCTATAGTATGAATGTTTATGATATCCTATAGCATAAGTGTTACATGTATGAATGTTTACATGGCCATCGACAATAGTTTGGAGCTAAAGATCGCAATGCTACTCATGGATGGGGAGCCACGCGTGAATAGAGGATATCTGTAGTGGTGTACTCTGCTAGGCCCTGTAATATCAGTGCATACTTTCATGTAAGTCTTATCCGAAAAATATCAAATCTTCGTTGGTCAATAATAGTTTGAGAACAGGATTCAAGACACGGCGTGAAAGTCCTTCCGCCGGTGAATAATGGCATTTCGGACCTGAGTACCTTGACGATTTGCAGAACTCAAGGGTTCATAAAAATTGGGTTATGGTTGGATAGGTTGCAGCCTTTATCGTAACGCCAAGGGATCCTGATAGAGATGTTATATCAGCCGAAATGTGACAATCCATAGTGAAAATGCGAGAAAGAACAAAATGGGAAAGTATCACTATGACTTACTTATTCAACGTCGAATGAAGCCCCCAGACTTCACGAGGAACATTCTCGGGGCGTTTGGGCTGAGAAGCTTGACTTTTTGACTTCTTCTACCCAGGACGTTAGATAAAAAAAATGGTAATCAGGATGCGTACCTTGTCCCTCCGCGCCAACAGGGTATCCTTATCAAAAATGCTTTTCTTAGGTCCAGGATCATCAATATCCAAGATATCTAGGACGTCTAGAGCTGTGCTCATACCGACTGGTAGTGTCCTGTGGAAGAACAACGTACGATGAATGGGTAGAATCACATGCACTGACGTTCCTCGTAGGATGAAAAGGGGGTAGAGAGAGACACCACCGAACAGATAACTGAGGATAAACGGAAAATACCCAGTGCCTACACCGGGGAATAGGGTTTAGCTGAACTACCCCACCTTGATCTCACGACTGAAGAATTTGACCCAAAAGGTAGTGTTAAGGAGAGATTTGGTGGAGTCTTTCCCCTTGCCTTCAACTAAAAGGTTTTGATCCCTAAGGCAACGGACAGTAGGGTTTCTTTATGGGCCCTTCCCGGAGCTGGCGATTTAATAGCTTAACCTGCTCGACTGTAAGCGACTGGCCCTGAGGGCGCAGGATTCTCAATTCGGATGTTACTGTGCACAACAGATGCAATTACAGCCAGGTTAGGGTCGTCGTAGGTTTTAATCATTTTCGACTGTACTTGATCATTCGCAGGCGGTCACAGCAAACTGTTGAGCGATCAGTGTGCGGCTTTAAGGTTGATCTTTTCTAACCCGTATTTCCTCGGGAGAGGGCAGTATGGCCGCTTCCATATATATGGATAGGCCGGAGGAAATACGTGACCTCATGTCGCAAAAAGTACAACCCTACTTTCAGATCACCCGTAGTAAGATTACTCCGCGTAGAAGACTTCTGTAGTCTTCGTCTGGTTGTTTTTCTACATTCTTCCTAAATCTAAGAGTGCTCCAAATTTGCGTTGGTTTGGTCGCGTGCTTCGTACGCCGGTGGACCGGTGCAGGATGAAAACGAGCAAAGGGGAAACGAGCAGTGATTCGACAGTAAAGTATGAAAACCATCGTCAGAACAACGGAGTGTGCTGTGGAATTCCATCTCTGTAGAGTCGAACTCCAAGACGGGATATGTCAGTGACTACTCTTCGGTATATATTTCCTTCTCTCGATCTCCCCACGAATGAAAAGCCCATTTGCATCATTGGAATCACCCACCAACAAAACCAGCTACATTCACGAATGCGTAGCCATCCACTCCCGGTTACCAGATCACCAGCGAATGGAAATGTAGTAGCCAGATCCACTGTGCAACCTGTACACGGTTTACAGCTGATGATGGGTAATAAATGACTTGCGTTTCTGTTCGGGACTATTGACACCACGAGTTACGACTAAAGTTTTCCCAAACTTGCTACTGGACAATATAGCTACCTCTGTGGCATGGACTGGTAATCTCGGGCATTGGCCAGTGTGAACTGAGAGCCCTGTAATTCTGGACGATATCAACCACAAAAGTTTCAACCCACCAGTTCCTTCCAGCAACTTGAAAGATGAACTGGTTAATGTTCCTACGCCATTTGCAGAAAGTGCAAATTATGTTGCATTCACTTGTCTCCCATGGTTAGGTGTAGCTGACCTCGGACAGCATAGTGGAATGCACCTCTATCAAAATGTTCTCACTTTGAAGGGGGTAACGCCAATGAGTTGTAAGGCCTTTTCCGACTGATTGATAAAGAGTTGTTTGAGCCAAATCATGAACCAACACGAGCACAAGAATTGGCATCATCATTCTCAGAGTTGAACAAATGTTAGCACGCTGATTTGTGAAGCCATTCGGTTGGGTGGCCATGTGCGAAAACAAACAAATCTAATTGTAGGATGGCACAACTACGTAAATGAACTGATCAAGTGATCTAAGCATAGCTATTCAACAACCGTTACCAATATCAACCTGGTTCAACGCATCTCCCAGTATAAGAATGTTATTGTCCCGTTTGGCAGTTTGAAGGGTAGATGCTATTTAGCGAGTTTGCTGAAAAGCATGCTGCGTCATAACCCTTTTGCCTGCTACCCCCTCAGCAACATACAAAACATCAGCATCCCGCTTCATTAATCTCGATTCCATTTTTGACTTGCAGTCGTTGGCTCCGGCTGGCAGGCATTACTGCAACCCACATTGCTACCTAGCTGCTTGTCTAGCCGGATTACCCGATGCTAATTGAAGGTTTGTTTCTCACTCCTCCAGACCACTTTTCCTTGTTCATTGCTCAGTGGTTAGAGAGCGACCTCTGCCTCTCGACTTTTCCTGTCTAGGCTTGGGCAACCTGGCAGTATCCAAGATCTCGTGCTTCCTTCAGGTGGCATGGCAGCTAGGCACCGAAAGGGTGTTACAGCTGAACGAGTAAATTATTTTCTTAAAATTTGTCCATTGCCATGGCTGATTTATGAACAACTCTGTTCCAGGACTTGGCTTAAGTAGGTCATAATTAGAATCCAACGAGACGTTACACTACTATGCAAGCTCATAATTCGGGATACGAGCCCTTCAAACCCTACTTGGTGACGATAGTCAGATTAAAGCATCCTACTCATGTGGACATCAGAACCCGGTTGCTGAAATGACTCCTCAACACCAGGGCGCGGAATCTCAACGCCTCATCAATTTGAAGTGGGACGCGGGTGTGAAAAAACAGCTAGGCTGTGGTATCTTTCCGATGAATAGCTGCCACGCAACTCGCAGGCACGGGAGCTGAGGACCTGTCAGGTTGTCTGGAACAGTCGAAAAGCCAGTAGTTTCGCGCCTTAGCGGCCCAGCTGTCTCGCGCTATGATAGCTCAGTTACCCTCTGTCACTTCCAGCAGCTGTGCGTACGCAGCCAATTCCATCTTTTGAAGTTCCACAAAGAAGGTCCAGTTAGAGGCAGGGTGGATTTCCCACAAGCTGATGGTGTTTAGGTGAGTGACATTTTAGTGGTTACTGTCGGTTTGGTCCTCAAGATACCGCAGAGGTTAAGGCGCAAAACTATTAACCGAACAATCCATGGTTCGACTGCACCACTGTGTCCGGAGACGAACCTCTTGAAATAACCTAACATCACGTCAACTGGATGGACGGGTCATGAATCGGATAAGGACCAAATGAAGGCATCCTCTGGCTGGTCAGAATAGGGGGCAAGCAGAATCGATTGTTTTTAGCTCGGCGCTTCTCGCCTCGACAGATAATCCAAAGCGACCGTGTGAAAACTTCTCTGACCTCTTTATATGGTTGCACTCTTTTGGCTACCTCAAGATGCGTTGCCTCTTAATACACAATAGTTGTCCGAACAGCAAGTCAGGGACCAATATAGGAGTCGCAATCCGCAACACCTTTCCCTGACGAATCAGTTTAGATGAATATCGATAGAAAGCACCCTTCTCAGGGTCAGGACTGATTTCCGTTGGGGCATAAGCTGATATTACGGAGGCATCAATTCTTGCCCAGAGTTGTTGGGCTTGATTGAGCTGGCTAACCCAACAGAATTCAATTAAGCAAAGTGGGTTCGATCCTGGGACCGAGTGCAGGTTCCACATCATGGATTCCACGAGCCATTGCTTTTGGATCACAAGGCATAGGGGGATGAAATGTAGAAAATCTAAGTTCGTCCTGAGCGCCTTAAGATGCACTACCACGCTTGAGTATTGTCTGCTTATTTCCAAGAAAGCACACGCCAAATTTAAGAGTATAAAGTTTGGGCGAGCAAGCCTGTCTTCCGGTTTGACAGGATACGGACGTTGAAAGCTCTTGTGTAGAAGAGGCACCGTGAATTTAGCGGTTATTTTGTTCGCTGTTAGCCTTGGGTAAGGCATATCGATAAGATATAATTGATAATCAACCTATCCAGCGACGATATTTTCACCCAACTTGGAAGGCCAGAGTGGTTTTTATCAGCTTGCATCATCTGTGGCATAGGTGACATTTGCCAAGGGTCGAATTTATATGAGAAACCAGGCTGCTGCGACCTGAGGACGTTCAATAGCCGTCCGTAGCTGACCACAGGTGCTTTCAGAGTTTGGTGGGAATATTGCACTGAGACTGCTCGAGCACGTCCACTGGTTTTCGGAGGAAATAATTCCGAGGCTGATCACAGTCCACAGGATGCGCTGGCTTGGTCACGAGTTCCTATACCATTCGACCGGGTTCCTCGGAAAGTCGTTTCCGCACAGCCATGCAAGGAATGGAAACGAGCCAGGAGAGGTCAAGTAACTAAATGGCGGCGAAGTATGAGCCATTGTCATCAAACTCAGCAAACTCCCTGGATGGAGACTCCAAGGCGAAACAAAACAATTGTTCCAGACAGCAACAGAGGAGGCTCAGTCTCATGAGCTTAATGGCAAGAAGGCATCCAAATTGTTGCCCTCAATGCACAGCTTTCAATTTCAACCCCCCAATGGAAAGTCTGTCACTCCTGAATTTTCAAATCAACGATATGACTTATGACCCCCACATAGTAGCTCGCAATCTCTGTTCTCCCAGACCATCGGTAAAGGTAACTGTGGCCGCTATAACTACTATACAATATGTACGCAGTTTACAGCTAAAGTGGTGGTATTTGCTGGGACTCAGTAGATCCACCAACATCGGTGTGCCTCCCGATACATCCATGATTGTTTTACAAGTTTGCAGGGGGAATTTAGTTGAACCTAAACACCCCTGCAGGACATCTGTACACGAACACGATCGTAATGATTTCTGCGTACATTTGTTTCAGTTGTTTCATTGCTCCACTTTGTATACAGGATTCGCTAAACATGAATATTTCGTGTGAGACGGTCCTCTTTAAATCCGGTAAACTGGAGTTAACCTTTTCTATTTTGGTTTTACACGAAGATTTCCGACGCGATGACTGTGACATCCGAACGCACAGACTGTGCTAGAGAAGTTGTTCTCCGGTCGACAGCCGTCGCGTGCAGTGGTCTGTGACAGACTGATATGCAAGGCTTATTATGCTGTTGGTAAAGGTGATTATGAATACTTTCAAAGCTGAATCACCATTTCTAGTTGCCATTGTGACTCTGACCGCTATATGGTCGATGATATTCAGCGCAAGGCTAACCTTCTCCGACCACACTGAAGAACATACCTAACCCATGTACGTTCCGAGCTACCACTAGTTATCCAACAATGACCCAATGCACAATTACTTTGCACGCACCGAATCCAGTAACCAGATGCATCTAGGAATTGTCTCTACCGACCATTTGGCTGCTCCCTCAAGAGGGACAGCTGTCAGTCTGTGGAGAAAGTCTATGCATGTTAGAGGGTATAGCGAGCCTCTACAGTGTTCCGTAGAAAAGTGGGGTCCGGCAAGGATGTCCAGTCAGCCCAATCCTGTCCAACCTTGTCATCGATGAAGTAATGGGGTAAACGCCGGAAGATCTTCAAAACCCCGATGTTTAAGTCACTGATGACGAGAACCTTGTTGACCCTGAGTACGCGGACGCCAACGTTTTCATCTATGAACACGAAGGCGAAGCACAAGCTCTGCTGAATAAACCGACCTCCATCAAGGCACTTTTTGCATGCGCCTTGCACCTTCAAGGTGGAAAGTCATGCTTCAGAATGTGCAGTCCCTACACATATCCCTTACAATCCAAGGAGAATTTTTGAAGGTTGTGGTGAAAGTGTGTTTGATGAATTCAGCGCAGAAATCTCAAAGGACAGAAGTTGCATCAAATGTGACGTAAAAAAGGCATACCACTGGGTCGCGTGTACTAGGCTATAATAAGAACTACACTCCTCTATCATCCTTTAGATGCCAAACTGCCATGCCACCCGAAGGTTGCACTGGGCCTGGGATACTGCCAGGTTGCCCAAGCCTAGACAGGAGAAGTCGAGGTGCAGAGGTCGGGTTCGAACCACGGACCTTCCGGTCAGTGAATTCGCACCCTAATCAGAGCCATCTCGCCCCAAATGTGACTTGGCAGAAGGGGATGAAAGGTTTCGAAGGTTTTGCGTTGATGGTGCGATCCGCCTTCCAGAATGGGGTCCCAATGAGCCCCGCGCGCTTGGCTGGAGGCTGTAAGAAATGGTAGTTGATTTGTGTGTTTCTTTTGAGATCGCCTGATTGAGCATTGCGGTGAATGCACCTCAGGTTGTTTGCGATAGGCTACCATTAAGCCCTCTCTCATCCTCGAGATAGCTCAGCGGTTAGAGCGCGAGCGTACTGACCGGAAGGTCCGTGGTTCGAACCCTGCCTCTGCCTCTCGACCTCCCCTGTCTAGGCTTGGGCAACCTGGCAGTATCCCAGCCCTCGTGCTTCCTTCGGGTGGCATGGCAACTAGGCACCGAAGGGGTGCTACAGCTGAACGATTTATTTTTTATTTTTTTATTTTCTCTCCTCATTTCATGGCTTTAACTATAGGTAAATAAACTGTTCCTATGACAGTGAAGCGCCAGTGTCAACACTTATATTGCTGTCTCTAACTGACTGATGATGACCCACGCAGATCTTAGTGGCGCTCTTCGATCGTTAGATTCTGGGTCAACTTACGCCGTTGCAGTCAAACAAGATAAAATAACCAACTACCTCTTGGATAACGTATCCCAGTTTGGGGAGCTGACCACAATGAATGCCTACCAATTGGTGCCACCATTTCTTTTTCTGGTTAGGTGTCAGGTAGTTGTCTATACCCTTGAAACCGACGAAGAGTCCGTAACGAAAGGACTGGACCTTACCGTGGTGTGTGTTCTCACGACCCATCAAGCTATACTGGCGCTTGTCCGTGCGACACTCGCAGAGTCCCTCATACCAGGTTGGTCATTGGTTAGATGTCAGACCGACAATCCCCTGACTATCCAGTTTAGAGGTTGGAACATGTGTGGCGACTTGTTCCATAAAGCACCTGTATTTCCCTCCAAATATCCCTGGCTTGCTACCAGGCTCTTGAGCCAAAGGCCTTGGTCGTTGAACTTAATAGCTCTCCTGTCTAGGTCTGGGCGCCATGGCAGTATCTCAGCCCTTATACAACCATGAATTACACACTTACAAATACCTTCATGCCACGTCGACCGTCGTGTTGTGCTGCCAATCGGCTCGTCTTACTGCCTGCATACAGCAGGGCGGGTAAGCCGAAACAGGTTACTGTCTCCCTTCATTCTTTTTCACAAGCTTCCTTTCCTCCTCTTCTCACCCCTCCTCTTTTAGGCCCATCAACTAGGATTGATGACTCCGTTCGTCCTGCATCGGTTTTTCAAGCAACATCTGCACGTCATCCGGCGCCGACACCCTCCGACAACTCTAAATGGAGTAGCTGCTTCGGAAAACCACATCATTAATCTAATCGCATTGGGCGAGATGGCCCAAGTGGTTAGAGCGCAAATTTACCGACCGGAAGATACGTGGTTCGAACCCGACCTCTGCCTCTCGACTTCCCCTGTCTAGGCTTGGGCAACCTGGCAGTATCCCAGCCCTCGTGGAACCTTCGGGTGGCATGGCAGTTAGGCACCGAAAGGGTGCTACAGCTGAACGAACGAACGAACGAAGCAAGCAGGACAACAAGCTGCTCTTGCTCTCAAACTGGACTCGCTTGAAATTGATGTGCGCCGTGTATCAGAAACAAGAATTCAAGATGCAAGCACAGTTGTTGAGCTAACCGCCCCGTTAATGTCCACTCGCTCCCGGCTGTGCACCTCCGACGACCCAGAGGCAGCAGGATGTGCAGGGGTTGGTTATTATCCTAAGTCACCGGGCGGAAGGATCCTTGTTTCACTGGATACCCGTTGGTAGTCACCTCCGCGCAAATCATCCGGCAATGTCTAGGAAGAAGTCTCACAAGCTGGAAGTTGATTGTTGTCTGGTTGTTGTTTCTGATTACGCCCCAACTGACTGCATTTCTGATACCATAAAGGACGTGTCTTGAATGCCCTACTGCAGCGAGCTAGAAGCGCAGATATAGTTGCGGTTGCCGGAAATCTGATTGCGCAAGGCTTAAGGTATCTGAAGCTCAATTAGATGGTCGACATGGATTAGACTCGGTATGTACGGACAAAGTCGAACGATTTTTTTCAGTTATGTTCTGAACACAGACTTCTTATGCAATAATAACTTACAACATAACCTAAGCCATCTGGCCACACGATGATGTCTAATAGAGTACCATGTACAGACTCAAGCTGATCACATCATCATCAGTTATCAATGGGGCAGATCGACAACTGACTGTCGCTAGTTTTGGAACACATATTTGGATTCCGACCACGTGCTTGTCCTGAGTCGCCACTTCTCCCGTTTTTCAGGGCCGTGTAAGGTGCGGACAGGTGGCTTAGCAACCGAGATACCGGCAGATCCGAATGTCAGGCGAATTCATCAGAATTGTCTTCTGGAGTTTCTTCCAGCTGCTCCACCCTCATATGTGAATTCATACTCGGACGAGATACTACCGCTTTGCACAGTGCTTGGAGTTTTGCTTGTGGTATGGCGTTGCTAGGCTCAATGAAGCACTGGATACCGGACCGAATAGTGGCTCTTCTTGAACCTCGTAGAATATCCCCGCAGGTGCAGGCCATAATTTGGCCCGAGGACGTCAGGTGAAAGTGAGCGTGCATGCCCACCGTGAAGTCTGGTGGACACAAAAAGTTGAGGAAATGGAAGCGGTCCAGAAAGCCGGGAATGCTCGAAGGCTACTTTGGTTGATCCGTGTGACAGGTCCAAATAAACTAATAGTGAGCGAAACTATCAAGGATCAGAGTGCTGTGCCCATCTTGAGTAAAGAACAACTCAACCTCCCCCCGGGCCGAATAATGCGAGCAACAATTGTCGTGGTCACCAGCTTCTACTCATTTGGATCCTACAGCTGACGTAGAACCTGAAAACCTCAAGGCTTTGGAGATTCAGGACTGCATCTCTTATCTTAAGTGCCACCAACCTCCTGGTCCGGATGACTTCCCACCCGTTCTACTCAAAGATGGGGGCGTAGTCTTTGGTCAGCGCTCGTCTGATCTCTTTGGGTGGATTTGGGTTAAGAAGACTGTCCCATACAACTGAAGAGAATCGACGATAATGCTCATTTTCACACAAGGGGCTCGTAAAGAGTGCGGCAATCACAGAGGAAGGTCTTCAGAACCCTGGTGTTCAAATAGATGCTGACAAAAACCTTGTCCACCTAGAACATGTAGACGACATCGTTCTCGCGTTCGAACAGGATAGAAAGGCGCAAGTGTTTTTGGAATGATTGACCAAATTCCTTTGACATGCATTTTGCACCCACAACATACAGTCAGCGAATTCGCCACCTACAATCCAGGGAGGCACTGGAGGTTGTGAAGCGTTTTACATATCTCGGACGTTATTTATTTCGGTTGTGTTATGACGGATGAGATCAATGCACGAATCTTCAAGGCTCCGGGTCGCGTTTGCTAATTTGAGATACCTATGGGGGTCAAACCGGTATATACCTGAATCTCAAGGAAGGTGCGTATCAGGCTGTGTATCGGTCTGTCTTGTATGGCTGTGAGACTTGGTTTGCTCGATCAGCGGAACTGAGGCGCCTTCAGGTGCGTTAGTACGGTCAGATACAA
Source organism: Clonorchis sinensis (assembly GCA_003604175.2). NCBI lineage: Eukaryota > Metazoa > Platyhelminthes > Trematoda > Opisthorchiida > Opisthorchiidae > Clonorchis > Clonorchis sinensis. The sequence goes on from CM030369.1 coordinate 102,529,545, forward strand.
ACGAAAAATTCCACCTTTTGTAATATTTCACTGAAGTTTCATTAAGATCTTTCATTCAAGCACTTAGTCTAGCAAATCACGATAAAATAGGTTCCATCAATCTCCTGAATCACCTACATGGCCCACAGACACAACATGTTCGACAACTGTTGTCTCAGAATCCGTAGTGAGATAATTAGAAAACGTGTTAAGTAGTGCAAATGGAAAATCCATGAAAGAATGTATCCAGTACCAGAAGTTGCGTTGGTTAGGCTAGGTATTGTGCATACCAAACCGTCGTTCGCCAAAGAGAGTGCTGTTTTCCGTGCCTAATTCAGAGTGGAGAAAGGAGGGTGGCCTGGCAAAAGAGTACGAAAGGGATAACGAAAATTCCGGGTGCTGTTGTCGCGCCTTGCTTTCCACAATGGTAACCGCGTGGTCTCCACTGTACCTAAAAAAACTGTTCAGCTGTAACACCCTTTCGGTGCCTAGCTGCCATGCCACCCGAGGGGAACACGAGGGTTGGGATGCTGCCAGGTTGCCCAAGCCTTGACAAGGGAAGTCGAGAGGCAGAAGTCGGGTTCAAACCGCGAACCTTTTGGTCAGTAAATTCGTGCTCCAACCACTTGAGCCATCTCGCCCACTCCACTGTACCTCGTTGGAGACGATCTGAGATATGGCTGCTAATAAATTTCACTAGTGTTCTTGTTGTCGGTTTCTATCCAGATTGCTTGAATGAGTCTCTGCAATCGTATGCATCTCGAAATGATTGTAGTAGGATAGGCATTAAGTTCATTCCCCATCTACTTTCATTATTTTCGCCATAAGGTTTTTAAAGCACGGTTGCACGGCAGTGAAGCACCAGTACTGAACGTCGATGTTATGCCCTCAATGATGATAATCATGATGATGACGAAGAGTCCCCAATAGAACAAGGCAGCAACGATAAAAATGTCCTCGACCGAATGGCTCCGCTGCTGTTTGCCGAGGGTGAAGCGGCATCAGCTTTAAGAACCGCGCACTTGCCGTACAGTGATTATAGCTGCCAGAGTTCCGTTCACCGATGATTTGGGTAGGTGGGGTGGGTAGCTGCGCGTTGGAGGTGGATGGTGACATAATTGATGCGTAAATACAGGGTTGTCCGTGGAATTTTATGTGGGGAGACTGGGAGGGGAGCTATGCATTGAAAGCAATAGCATGGATGCACGAGCGCCATTGAGGACACGACTGAGTCGTCTGACAATGTCTCTAGCCATTGTTGTGGCCCGTCTCGGGGTCTCCATCTAGAGAGACGATAATGACCAGCGCAGCTGATTTTTCTGGCAATGGCTTACGTACTTCGCTGCCAAGTCATTGTTTGACCTCCCCTGGCTCGTTTCCACCCTTCGCTTGGTTGTGTAAAAAGAACCCTTCAAGGAAGTTAGTCGACTGGGGCGAGGCGGCAGTCCATGTTATATCGGCGGCCCGGCCTGAGGAGAATTTATGTGATGGTCGAAAAGGCCTACCTTTACAGCGACCATGTAGACAGGTGTCGATGTATCCTCAAGAGAACCTACAGTCCGAAGGAAGGGAAACTCTACGTGCTTCGAGATCCGCCTGAGAATATAAAATGAAGGTGAACTCCCGGTCCACCCCGAAAACGGAGTGGTGGATCTCCATCTAGTTGACTCTCGCCTCCAGAGGAAGCCTGGAAACCAACTGCCCTGTTTCCATGGCGGCATTACAAGCGACATGTGAAAAGTGGAAAGTAACATAAAGAAACTGCTAGGAGGACCGCTTCCAAACGGACAAATCCACCTTACTAACAATTTGTCTTGTATACTGAAACCTTGTACTTCTGTATTTCTGTCTCTCACTGACATTCTATTGGACTGTTAGATCTTTTTATATTCTGGTTCATGTAACGATCCAACTGTTTGCAGTACAACTTCCTCCGGTGAACTGACGAGTCAGACTGATGTATTGCTCAGAGCCTAATGCATTTCAGAGAAGACAGTTCTCTTACCCAAAAGAAGCTTAAGAAAGCTGGATCCGGAATTCTCACACCTCGACCCAGTTCCCCACAGAGAGTACTACATGGCGACAATGGTAGAGATGAGGTCATAGCTCCTCAACACCAACATACCTGAACTTTTGTCACCACGCACACCTGCAACTATCCAAACCACGACAGGGATCACGAACCGGTTCACAGATGAAGGTTAGAGTCTGACCCTCACCAAACGCAATTCTTATTCTTGAAAAACCTGACAGATCGTCGTTGAGCCAATCTGTCACATCCTCCGTTTCTCACTCTCTCTCTCTCTGGATGCCAGACATTTAAACTATCGTCCAAGAGCGGATTTCAAGAGTGGGGATCAAGAGGATACTCTACTTACGGATACATATGTTTAAATCCTACTCCAAGTAAAGTTATGAACATGTGGGAAAAGTTTTATGCTAGCATCTGTAGCGTGTTGTCATCTTCACTCTCGTTGTTTACAGCTGCCCAGTGGGTTGCTCATGTCTTCAACTCCCAGCTCGCTAGCTAATTATGAACGAATACCATTGACGTCAGAGGCCATCCTGATATAACCTATATTGACTGCCCCGAGCCATCCGATAAAGTATCCATTTACATTTGTTATCAAGATTCTATAACAACTGCGTTGCCGTGAAGTTTCTTGCGTGCATTGAAGGGTTTTCGGGGAGTAGAAGAAAGAATGCTAGGGACAGTAAAATCCGGAACCCATCAGTTAATCCAACGACGAATGGAGTGCTCAAAGGATAAGACTTTGTACCTCAACTCTTAAAGTGCGTCAATGACCTCATGGATTCACCGATTGATACACGGGACCGAGGATTTCGCCCAAGTTTCCCGGGTGGGTTTTGTTCTTGTCGGTCAGCGGCTGCGGTTCACCCGAAAGGCACAAGGGCAAAAAGAGTGTAGCACTGCACTTTAAGTTCTCAACGCGGGGCAGTAAGCTTGCCAGCGCGAGGATTCGCATAAGTGTCTAATGCTGCCTTGAACTGGCTACTGGATGTAGCGTGGAAAACCCTTGGGGGAAGGTTATTCCACACAGCAACTACCCGGGATGAGAAAAATTTTGCCTGATAAAAGTGTGCACACTGAGCTTGAGAATCTTTTTACAATGTCCCCGCCGTGTGTTGGCTGGATCAACGGTGAAAACCTGTGGACCACAACTTGTTCAAACAGGGCATAAGTAAGAAACAGGTCTCCTCGGAGTCGACGATACTCCAGGGGAGGTCAAACACCACGAGACGAGTTTCATAGTTCACGGATTTCAGGCCGACAACCATTTTCGTAGCTGCTCGTTGGACACGCTCAATGAGGGTTATGTCCTGCTTGCATCCTGAGTAGACAACTTGGTTGGCATATTCAATAATCAATCTGACATAGGCCTCACAGAGTATTTGGAAGTCCATGCGAGCAATACGGGAGGTGTGCCGAATTATCCGTAGAACGGCGAATGCCTTTTGAGCCGAGTTCTCATGTTGCAATGTAAAGAACATGTTTGAAGAGAGCCAAATACCCAAATCCGTTTTGGCATCCTCGTGAGGTATTCTGGTCCACTGTCGCCATGCACGATAAAGGCGTCCGTCCGAATGACATATGGACGCACTTTTAATCATTCAGAGGAAGGCGCCAGTCCAACGACCAATGCTTTGCGGCGTCTACATCCATTTGGAGGGCACTAGCATTGGAACCCCACGATTTCAAGTCGTCCGCAAAAAGTAGACATGGACTTGCAAGAATATCTAAAAATCATTGACGTATATCAGAAACAGCAAGGGTCCCAAAACGGAGCTTTGAAGAACTCTAATGGAGACCAGCGCCAGAGATGTGTAGGACGAGCCTACATTCACTCGGAAAGTTCTGTCTGATAGGAACGCCCTAATCCAACGTAGAATTTCCCTTTGAATCCCTCAAGACTCGAGTTTGTGGAGCAGCAAGTCGTGTGGGACTCAGTCGAATGCTTTCGAGAAGTCGGAAATTATTGCATCCGATATGAGTCTCTCGTCCTTAGCTTGGGTTAAGCTGTCCGTAAATACGAGCATGTTTGTCACACAATTTGAACTAGGGATATCAAGCTGTTGGTAGTAAGGTTATCTAGGAGGGCCCGATAAGCATGCGTTCCATCACCTTGAACAGTACGTTAGTAAAGCCAATTTGTCTGTAGCTGCGCAAGGCACCTAGGTAGGGCAGCTCACTCGGACTGCCTTACGCACATAACGACCTTGATTTTCGAAGTACTTTCAACTACGTAAAACGCACAGAACGCATGCAAATATCCTCCGTTGGGGTTAGGCGGAATCCTGCACCAAAACCGCAGTTAGACACTGCAATGACCGAAAACCAAATCTCGCACGTGATTGGTCAAAATGCAGGCAGCTGTTAGGCCCAGCTTCAGGGTGATCTCTGAGTGGACGAAAATGTAGACTCATAGGTCATTTTCCCACTATCCGTTGCATTCCAGTTGTGTAGTGATCTAGTGACCGCTAACTACCACTGTGAACGTTTTCTGTATTCGGTTGTCTGTTTATATGCACCAACCTTGCGTACACTTGCATCTGGCGTTCGCCCTCGTTTCTGTCCACATACTACGTATGCTGGCTTCCACCTTCGGTTTCGGCCTTTTGAAATATTCTGCTTGGTGCCTAGCCAGACCGATATTCAACTTACGAGGAAGTTAGTATCAGTAGTTAATTTGCGTGATTTAGGAACTATGGTTAACAGTGAGTGTTCCATTACGTACCTCATGGATACGGCATGCTGTACAAGGTTTGGACTCGTTTGTTGCTGTATTAACTAAACTATGTGTATCCGCTGTGTCTTCTCGCTGAAAATATCAACTTAAGAGGAGCAGGCTTGGAAACGAGCCTTGACAAAACCATTATTTCGGATGTCCTGCACAATTCAATATAGAGGTGTTTGCTTCCAAATAACCATGCATAGATGAGTCTTTCGCGAAACCAAATTTGCTTGCAAACGAGTGTATTTCGCTATCGTTTGAAACCGTTTATCTCGTGCCATGTAATAAATTAGATGAAATGGGTAAGAAAAAATCGCATAACATTGTTCTTTTTGAGGTTCACCATGCGTCGGGAACAATACTTAAAAATAACACTACGCACTGCATAACAATACAATACATTTCCTTCTTTGTGGTGACCACTTTCAGGTATGCGCCATTAGTAGGCAGAAGTTTGCACGTGAATTCATAACGCAGTGATAGGAGATCTTTTCCCATAGAAAGTGTGATGTCAGTAGGCGCGATCCGTTGGAAGGAACAAGGGAATTGCCAGAAAACATGGACAATGATGGCTCTTCACCGTTGCCACCATAATCGTTGTCGCTTAGGTTGCCCGCCTTTCGTAATCGATATGCACATACCTACACAGTAGCTGATTGTGAGCCCTCAATCGTGTGAGACAACTTAGTAGGCAATGGCGGGCCTCCATTAACATAAACGTGTGGATTGTGCCTTTGCAATGACCGCGCCAGAAAACTTTAGATTCACCGTTTGTGAAGCCGCAGTTTCTATGTATTTGATGCATCGGTACAAAAAGGGATGTGCATTAACTCCAACTCTAGTCAGTGGAATGTAATTCCACGTCGTGGTTTTCCGTTGTGAAATTTGTGTTAATTGTCACAGGTATTAAGTTACACCAAGTAAATTCATGACAAATAAAGTCACGAAAACAGCGTTCGCTTCAGTTGTCCTCGATGCTACCCGTTAGCCTCCCTGGTATCATTGAAAATTGCAGGATGTGCTACCGTAACAGTGCTCTGGGTCATGGAAATAAGTGAGCCCAGCTATCAACTCCGGGTACAGCTTATTTGAACGAGTGGTCCCGAAAACGGCTTGAGGGGCATTCACTCGTCTAGAAACCATCCAAAAACCCCAACTAGTTGTTCGAATGTAAGGTTCAGCAGCAACGTACCCACATCGCGATTTCTAATCACTCCACCAAAAACAAAGACGATAAAACTATGGCGAGGGGTTCTTGCATAAAGAGCCCACTTATTCCTGAATTATTGACCCCTGTGCGTAAAATCTTCGAAGATGTATCTGCATCAATTGGATTAATTGTCTTTGTGGATCATCTGTATCATGTCAAAAATATTTCGGACGTTCTAAATCAACAAGAACAAACTCGTGTTTCGAGGCGGAAGAGTGCCGGACGTGGAGATGGAGGACGGATATGGAGTAAGCAGAAAAAGAGGAAAGTGGACTTCGGGCATACTTTGAATTCGGTGGAACGCGTTTTGGAAGAACGCATTTTAGCAGACGCCCATGACCCATGTCGTTAAACACGGCTCCTTAGGAAATTCCAAACTATTTATCCCGAACAGGCCATCTAATTTTTCACAATGAGTAGCTTCGACAGGAAGAAAATCCAACCGGTTCTACCTCAGGTCATCTTGCGTCTGTCTTTGTCAGTCTGGTGGAATGCTTTCAGGCGCTTAAGCAACTTCATCATCATCACTGATAAGCCTCTTTCACTCAGCAAGATCACACCACTCTCTACCACTCAGTAGACTCACCAGGCATTGCAAACTCTTATCTGTCCTGTTCTCCGAAACTTGAACGGAGTAAACTTGTGGCTCAATTGCCCATTTCTTCCCGCTGACTTCTCAGCGACTCCGTCCGTGGTGCGGAACTGGTTGCTCTTACGTTCCGTAGCAAAAGATTCTGACACTAGAACTCGCTGTTCGACTCTAATTTATAAATCGGCAACCCAAAGTACGGGCCGTGCTTGCTACTCATTTGATGCGGCTTTGCCTTCTGTTGAAAGAATCATAGCTTCCTTGAAATTAGAAAACTTTACGTTGCGCACTGGGTTGCTGAAACATTGTGGCCTAACTATTCACTGAAATGGTAACAGCGAAAGAACTTCCACTTTACCCCGGTCCATTCAAAACGGCCCGATACTAATTTAAGCGTCGAACGACTACCAAGAAGGGCGCTTTATGGTGTGGTGCCATCGACTGTTACGATGCAGGCGCCGCAGATCCTCAGAGACAGGATACCGTCTCCAAGGCAGGTAAGTTTTGACTTGTCACTAAGCATACGCTAATCAGACTTTGCAGTGTCACCGAGCCCACTACTGAGCCCTTCAAGATTGGTCCTACAGATGAAGTTTGATTCCACCCAGAGTGTGGCCTTTGAGCCCTTGGTACGTGCATTCAAGATAACGGGGCGGTGACCGGACTGAATGGGACATTGCAACCGTCGGTGAGTGCACCTTATTCCCTTTTCACACCATCTTGAGTTGTTGAAGTCGACATTGACTTTAGCCATCACCACTATGGTGCACAAAGTGCTGGTTGCGAGCTAACAATATACTATAATGTGCGGAAAAACACCAAATTTATTTGTGACTACCGCTTAGCTACGTGGGTCGGGCGGACAATCCATCTCCCCTATGGTTGAGCATTCGCACAACTTCAGACTTCGTGCCCACGGCGGAGGAGCGCGCATTATTCGGTTGTGTACGCATCCGCTTCTTGGCGTAGCTAGCACAGCAGTGTTTTACAGTGTTCTCTCCACTACGCAGTCCGTCTTTCACCTTGTCTTATCTGCTGTTTACAACCCACCTGCTCAGCTGCCACAAAACTACTTTTATACTGCACATTATTTGGTATCCGCTCTGGCCCGAGATCGCCTCTTCAAATTTCTCGTTACTCCCCCTTTGTGTTTTTTGTCTAGTTCTCAAGTATGTTTCCTCTCTGCTACAGAACACATTATAGTCTACTTTTCGGGTCATAAGTAATTCGATTTTGCCATGTATATGACCCAATGGAGCAGAATGAATTATTGATTATGATATGGTCGTGTGCTTCCAGAAAATTCGGCCCTTCGTGGTCCCGTATTGCACCGGCTCTCCGTTTATCCATTTAACAGGTTGCTACTGCACGCTCCAAAAATCTGGAAAATTGGCTGAGTATGTATTATTTGCTGAAGTTTATGTAGACCTTTAAGCTACCCACGTTTTTGATGGCTTCTGAGGGGTTCGCCCGCAGGACGAAAGGTTGAAATAACGCCGGTTAAATACTCCTGTATCGATGACCATCTTTGCATGACCAAATTTAGAAGCTCACAAGGTCTGTAAATCCTCGATATTGATCCCTTCCCTTGAATTATACCTCACAGACATATCCAAGATAGTGACTGCACTCCAAGGCCACTGAACCCTCCGGCATGTGTGGCTGTGTTTCGTCCCACGCGCGATTTAGTCCGCCCATTCGGCTTAAGCATATCCTAGATTGTAATATCAACGTGTCTAACGCCTAATTCTTGGCTAACGGCAAGAATTAATATTGATCTTCTTTCTACTATCTTGGTATGCTTTCGTGGAGTTACGTTTCAATAAACCTTGTTTACGATCAATCGTCCTTATTCTACGTATCTTCAGCAGTGGGTGTGAGCCGCAGTCCAAAAAAGAGGACTCAGTTTCACACCATTGTGACAGGACAACAGCAGCTTTATAAGACAAGCTGGTGATCGCAGACATAGGTGATGCCAGGGCCTTCCATTTTACTAGGTACAGACATTCAACCGCGACACTACCGTGGTTCACCACAAGAACATACAGTGGTTATGAAAGTGGCCAGTGGCCAAACTGTGATAATGAATTGGTGAGGTGGCATCATCTCTATAATCCGCTTCAAAACTTACCCACGTGGCGATCTACCAAGGACGTCACACAATCAAATGTTAGAACTCTGCGTACATTCTGGATTGTCCCAGTTACTACGCGCAAATCACAAGCACACCGACTAGCCGACAGAGTTAACTGCAGCTGACCGCATTTTGCGTGAAATCGATGCTCTCCACGTGAATGTGCGTGGTGCCAGCTCCCTTACGCATACAAAAGTTACGCCGTTTTTCCCAATGGCCTTAGGCAAATACACCAAAATGTCAGCCAAATGACAAAATAGAGAACCCGTTTTCACGTTTGCCTTGTTGCACCTGTCCAAAAAGTCCACTAAGATTTCAGTTAAAATTAGAGCATAGCCAGCAGCCTGCGGACGACTCCGGAGAATAGTTTCGATGGGTTAATTTTGGGAATAAAGCCCGTTGGTGTCTTTTGCAGCATCTGAAGTACTGAAATCTTTGACTGTCCCTCAGAATTTTATACGCAGACGAGCTTTGCTACTACAAAACCTATGTTGGGCTGCATGCAACACCGTATGGCTGTGTACTAAACTGCACTGAAGGTAAAGCGTTTAAAATCGATTCGTTTTTGGAATCCAAAATTTGCCAGCATATATCGTTATGAAGTATATATTCAAGGTAAGAGATACAAAGCAGTATCCAGAGATCATGAAAAATACCACAGGTCGCGTGTAATTTCGCTTAGGCTTTGGCAGATCCAAGGCTTTGGTGCTGCTAATAGAACTTAAAAAACCTACGTAATTTACGCCCAATTCAGAGACGGAATTGGTTAGTTTTGGTGTTGTTTTATCACTGGCACCAAATTAGAACTAATAGCATCCGCTTATACTTAAATGTCAACGGTCGGTGAGCAAACCTAAACCGCAGCTTATTCAGAATAAATGTAGAAGGGAGAAGCGTCATATGCCACCTCTAGGAGTGTGATCGGAGACAAGGAGTTCTACTATTACAGAGGTATCCTTCTGCGTTGATCTTCAAACCTACCTATCTACAAATTCGGCCATTTTTGGTGGGCAACACCTGTTCTTGGTTTGATCTGAATGTTCATGAGTGAAGAATGGCTTTGAAGAGAGAAGGCTGAAAGCATACCAAGAGAACCAAATGGTTAATCAGTTGGGCGGCCTTTACTTCACAAATGAAGGCGCGTGTGACTTTTGGAAGAGTGCAGCTTTGCCGAATAGTTTCCCGGCGGAAAGTGGATAGACGCGAGGTTGCTACATCCTGGGCTTGCGTCGACCATAATTTGTCTGCAGTTTGCTCGTCCGATCAGCTTGGGTTCTAGTACTATTATTGCTTATCCCTTCGTCGCATGATGCATAAAAAAGCTAGAATCTATTATTACGCTAGTCTTCAGTGAGGCTGTCCATTATTTTGCCACTCTTCTGTTGTGGGAACACGCACAGGGATAATAGACTCCTGGAATAGTATGGTACCTCCATTGGAGAGAGTCCTTCTAACGCGTTTCAACCAAGTGCACCGCTTGCATGGGTGATTTAATCGGTGGCGTTTTTCTACGATCGCCTTTGTTTACAAGAATTCAAACAAAAGCAGAACACTCACTGGATGCTTGGACCGCTTGCCTGAATCTGTCTTGGTTCCATCATGTATCCGGGAGACTGGCTAATGAACCAGTAACACTCAATAGGCTAATGAATAAAAAGTGCCGTTACATCTGCTGGCCCCGTATGATGGACTAATCTCGAATAGAATGGTGCCTTGGATACATCTAATTCAATCAAGCCTTCTTCTTCTTTCTCTGGGCTGTGACTGAGTCTCAACGATGACAACTCACTTGACAAAGACAACCCACAGACACTGTCGTGAGAACCATCTTAAATAATAGAACCATTGTCCTTTGTGACTACGACCCCCAGCTGATTTGGCCTCATAGGTTAGTTTTGCCCTTCTTTCTGCGCAGCGTGAAATATCAGATAAATCTCAATTTCTCCGCTCTTTTTGCCATGGTTTTTCGTAGCTCTAGACCGGCGGCTTGTTTTCTTCCCCATCTCTTACTCACAAGTTCTGAATGTGCGTCACCGAGTCGTTTTAGTCGCCCTTCCGGGATGGCTCCAGAAATAACTTCCGTGCCTAAGCGCCAACCACAAACCTTCTTCCCATAACTGCCTACAAACTAGCTAACTCAAGAGACAGACCACTCCACCATTTTAATTTACAAAAAACACCCAGAAGGAATCATGAAAAGCCAGACCAGCCTACTTTAAAAATTTTCGCCTTCTCTGCTCCCCTGGTGTCTGTGTTAGCCCATAATCCCAGCTACTTTTCTATTTAGCGTCTAGATTTAACCTTTGCAGTAGTTGTCCCTGCTATAACAAAAACGATAGGTTTATTTCCCAGGCTGCGAAGAGCATATCGATTGAGGCATGCTCGGGTTGCCGAACTTTGAAAATGGCTGGCAACTGTACAACGGGAGGGGACAAAATCAAGGGAGCGTGCTTAACACAAGACAAGCAACTGCAACTTGCGGAAAACAAGAACCATAACAGTAAGGCAGAGGTACCACTATTCAGGTAATAATACCGGTTGATCCTGACTAAAAATAAGAAATGCTGCTGACACTGGGTGACGTTGGACAGTTTGGTAAGTGCCCAAACTTAAGAAAAGCTCCGGCGAAAGGAACGAGGTGAAAAAAATTAATAATAATAATAATGTTAATTCCCAACTTGTGAGAGGCATCAGGCAGTATGGGTAAATGACAGGTCCCAGCCCAGAAGTATGGTGTGCACTGAAACTCCATATACTCATCTGCGTCACCCTTAAAGAGCAGCTCAAGGGCAAAAATTCTTCAAGGAGAATAGGAAGCGGATTGGATCGAATGAGTTTGGTAAATAAAATCGCTGAATTTGTGAACGAGGTGGGCTGAAAGAGTAGCTGAATGACGAAATTGTTTAGCCCTAGCGAAGCGTTCAAAGGACGTTCTCGGCGTTCTCAGCGACGATTGAGGCCAAGTAATCATTCCTTTCGTAGTCGCGCGTAGGGGCCCGAGAGAACGAAAGGAGACCGTTCGTTTTAGGGGGAGAGTTATTGGGTGTGTGCCATTAGACTGAGTATGGCAGTGCCGTGCCAATAATGCACTTCGGTTTCTGGACAGTCCCCCAGCGGATTTCCTGGTTGATGTGATTGGAAAACGACTGACATTCCCGTGGTCATCGGGATTTGGATTAGCTAAGTGAATTTACCCCAGCATAATTGAGCCGGTTTAGAAATCCAGGGAAATTCGGATTGGTTGGAGACCTTTTTGAACGTAGCACAGAGACCAATTGAAGTGAGAATCCGCATTAAATACCAGTTACAGAATTAGCACGGAGCCACTAACATGCGGATCGGCGTTGAAACCCCGTCCACACCCCGATAAGGCGTTTTTATTGTACCAACTCCAGCAGCGAATTAGCATGGTCTTTTGGACGCTGGTGCCCTTGTACTCTTACACTAATTAGCAATTACCACCTGCCCCGTTGCCTCTTATTTCAGGCAGAAAGCGTTCTAATGGCCTTTTTACTTTTTTTCTTCTGAGTTCACAATCTAGCTCCGGCCGTTTCATTATCTCTACTGGGTAACAACGAAATGTTACCCGCTAACAGCGACGCGACTTCAGCACTCTTGTCCTACACTGGTTGCGCTTCTCCGAATGTATTCATAACTATAAGTGCTTCAGCCAAGATATCCATGCACGGGATTACTTATAAACCACAGAAATGTGGCGCGCTAACGGTACCTCAGTTGTCATACCCCGTCTGATTGTCTGCCCATTTTCAGGTGAACTCCTATGCTGACTGCTTTCTCCCGTTTCTACAAAGGCTTTTCTTCTAATCTGTTGAATCTACGCTTACTTCAACCCACCGGGCATACTGATGCGCCACTGATCTGCCCCACCCTGGATCTAATAATTCCTCTAAAATTTGTCTATTCTAGACGCTAATCGAAAGCCCGACGCCTTGCTCAAATCCTGCGAATTCAATCGTTTTTAAGCCAATCTACTTTTATGAGATAAGACTATATTCTACTACGATCTGTTGATTCGTGGTTTATCGTTCCTTTTTTCTCTCCGTGCCTCAGGCTAATACAGCGAACGCCTAAGGTCGCCAGCCTCTCTTCCTTTAGTTTGTGTTTACTTTCGCATTCACTTTTTTGGACAAGCCGTGTTTGCTTCTGAGAGTTTTCAGAAATTGGGTTTTGCATCACCCCAGTAAGCGGCTTACCTTTATCCACAGCCTTCGAAATGTCACTCAATGTCACATGTGTTTCGTTGTTGTCATTTTCCAATCCCCAAAATGTTTCGATCACAAATGCCTGATTTCACCTAATTTTTTACGGCTTCATTCGTGTTGAAACGGGGCAGGTCGCTTGGGAGGCAGTAAAAACTGTGACTACCGATGGGGCAACGAGAAGAGAATGGTAATATTCAGAGCGAATGCACTATGGCTAAACGGCGACTGAGCATTGTTTTGAGTTACCATGTCAAGAAGAAGCGTATCGCAATGCTGTACGCGAGTGTTTGCCGGGCCGTGGAGCACACCGTCAGACGAACTATGTATAGTAGCGCACAAAGTGCTCTGTTATTAAAAAAATGCCTATTTCGGTTTGTTTTGCGTTATTTAGAGCTAGGTCAAACAGAGCACCAGCCAATAGGCGCAGGTGATAGGGAAATCCTGAGTAAGATCTTTGCTAGAGCGAGGAGTGAGGTGTATGGAAGAGAAAGACCAGACCAGTAGCATAACACACAGCTCAAGCTAATATCTAACGTGCTACACTGTATTAAAATAATTCACGGGGATAGGAAGAAATAATAACGGGACCTTATACAGGCCTACTTACTGTATCTTCGCTAAACTCAAATATGTATGGGACCCGATTCATAGAGGAGATCGGGGGTAGTTATGTATTACGTAAGGCGGCATCAGTGGCAGGAAGTTATTCGGGATTACGCCGGAAACTTAGGCCGGAATCACTTGCCCAGCGATTCAGCGAGTCTAAGCCTTGCTAAATCTGGTGAGAGGTAAGCTCTTGTGCAGAGGGATTAAGTGTGTGCAAATGACTGGAGCGTTTGAAAGCGATTTACTTGTGAGTAAGTTGTTTTTTAAGGACAGAAGCACTTTCAAGTAAAAAACACTGCTGTATAAACTGTAACATCCAGGCCCGCCGGAAAACGTGACTCGCGTCAAGCGGATCACTGATACAGGTAGGTGAGTAGCCACCACAACTAGTGATAGTTGCTGCGGCCTGCAGTACTTTCGACGGCGCACAATATGACGGAGGGTTTCCTCTGCATATGTCTTTGTAACCATTATTGTCATGGCCCTAACGGGTAAAAGCAACAACAATCCGCGCCTTGAGAACGAGGGACAAATCCCGGGCCATGGCGCAAGCCCAACAAATTCTTTGCGTATAGAGAAGAAGCCCAGACCATCTGAAGAGAGTTTCCACTGCCTTAACCATAGGTGAGGCAGGAGCATCTTTGAATATATATATACTGAATGATCTTCGAGAACGTTAGCACAAACAATGTGCATCTGTACAAAATTAGCCAAGTGCGATCCATTTGTAATGATGTGCAACATTACGGTAATGGCACAAAAATTCAAAATTCGGATTTCTAGAAAGCACCTTCGGCAACCAGTCAGCAAGTTAACGGCTTTTTGGAATGCTGGTGTCATCAACACCTCCCCTTGGGAAAATTCGCCAACGACTAGTTCTGCTGTCGGCCTTGAATGGAGTTGTTCGATGTCGGCGGTGCACATTGCATCCTCTTGAGAAAAGATTTGGGTCCCCGGCTAAAGCGACCTGTATTGTCTCCGGCTGCGTGGCGCTAGGCTTGGTGAGGTGTAGTTCAAAAGTGTGTAGAATCGTGTCTAGCGAAATGTTCCCGCGGCACGCTGGTAGTTCCGAAGGATGGTGTGGTCGCAGTTGATTTTAGTGTTAAGTTCATGTATCTTTGTCAACACAGACTTTGTGCATTACGCTTCCGCGTTTCTGTAAGACGATATCTTGGTCCTAGAGTCGTGCCGTGCACTCACTAACCTGTGAAATTCCGTTGGAGGCTGGATGCCCTCAGAATAGAGAAGTATTCACAAATAAAACACGCAAACGTTGTCATAAACTGCAGATGCCCTGTGAATTTGGGTTGATTTAACCCTGATACACTGCTCTGTATTGCCCTGCAAGAATTCGCTTCACAGTTGCCGAGTTAGGGTATGCGATTGCGAATAGAGCCAAATAATAATCGTTCTGCTGTCAGTGCGGGGACTCTTTTCACAACTTGTGACATTAAATAGTTAAATTGTGACCTTCTACGTGGACCGCTAACCAAGAAATCCCAGAGTGAAGTATGGAACAACTTCGAACAATCAGCAAATTCAACCAAAAGGAACCTCTTTACCAGGTGCCGTTGGCCAATTATCTACCGAATCGGGCTAGCTAGTTCATAACAGGAGGTGAACTGCTAGCTTTCCACAAAGGCACATAAGAATAGACACACGTTACTCATGCCATCTCTGATAGGAAGTGTGTACGGCATGTATCTGTATGTCGTAAGTTAGTTGCTTTGAAAGGGTGCATATTTCGGCAAAACACTGGAGGTTCTTAGGTTTTCTTAAGTTTGGTGTTGGTTTTCTGGCAGCCGGTTGTACAAAAGTTAGCCAATTTGTATTTGTGAACAAGATAGAAAAAGGTGACCGGCAGATGGTCTCCGTGCCGTCTTGAACGAAACCGTACTAGGCACCTGTGCTACACATGGTACATATCAATGCCCAATTTTACTAGTCCCATATAGTCTTGGATGCCGCCTCCAAAATACTCAGTACAATCAATCGCAGAACAAAGAACGTTCACATCATTTTGGTCGCTGTGCGCACGAGCACCACACGCTCATCCTTCATGTAAACGTTTAACGATATCCCGGAGGCTACAAGGGAGGAAAAAATGCGGTGAAAATTTTTTCAAAAGAAGCACTTCTGAAGAAAAGACGAAGCTTACACGGCTTTTGTTTGGCACCCACAGTTAATCATGCGCCAAATGGGGCATTTCAATCCGAAAATAAGTTTCCCGGAGGTATGGCGTTTCCGAAGCGATTTTTATTCGGATAATCTGATTGCACGTTTATGTTTTGTACAGATATTGCTTAAGTGACCAAACTTCCAAGGTTGTCAAACTCCGCCGATTCAAACATCAAACAAATTTCACTAATAGAGCAGCCGACCTTGGAAGCAAATGCAAAATTTTTCATAACCCATATTTAAAACAAGAAAAACTGTTACAGCTTTACAGCATTCACCAGTACATTTTCGGAAAAACTCAAAGGGTAGTCACAACTTTACTGAAGTCTGTTCAATCGTAACCCACTTCTAGTTCAGATGCCGAATTCGTATTTTTAGCAGCCGTAATGGCAAACCGTGTTTGGCCTGCGAAGGTAGTGGAGGATTTTATGGTGAAGTTAATTCATATGTTTTCCATTAAGTGCGTCTGAAAATGTTTCGAAGGAATGCGTGAACAACAGATAAGTTGTGTTCGTTTGCGTGAAGCTAACCAAGTTCAAACATTCGCAGCTTGTGAATGGCAAAGTTCCCATTTATTGTAGCGGGCGCCTCGCCATACAAAGCAGAGGTCGGGAAATCAGCCTTAACCGATGTTTGGTGAATATTACATGAAGGACAGCAAACGCTGCACTGGTGTTCGACAAATTTTTATCTTTTCTGGTATGATGGTCCCTTGAAGGTGACGTTTAACAGCCTGGAGCAAAAACATCAGATCAGCGAGTTTCTCTCCTCAACTGATGCCCGACAAGCGTTGAGCTAAGAGAAGAAAGTTCACCGCTGACGTACAATATGCACTCGTTCGGGGTAGCAATGTGTTACGAGTGAATTACTGTTATTGGGGCATCTACAACTATCGCGTCAAGCGCCGACCTCCACTGTGTGGTGTGCCGACGCTTACGTTTTGCCCACTGACGCAGATGGCCTGTCGGCAGTTTGCACGAAACTCCGCAAATGTGACCGCGTGCTCCCGGTGGATGCTGACGGTAGCCGTTTTAGTCACATTTATTTTGCCGCGCGCACAAATAGCACTGTTTCGAAGTTACCCAAACATTGTCAAAGTTAACGTTACGCGTGGCATGAAGAGTTTTGAGTGGATTCGACTGGGGCATCCGACTTTTACCATACAGTTACAAACTATTCACTTTCATCGTGATTGATTTCACCGGTATTGGATGACCGCTCATGTATGCCTTCCTAAAAAGCCATCATTCTGAGCCTTCGTAAGAACTGCTCAGCACGTTTGAGGACATGATGGACTGATAATGCCTCATCGACTAGTTCACGATCGATAAGATGACACTACAGACGCGAGCCGTCAATGCTGTGTCCGGCCGTGACATTATTCTGTGCTACTGTCACGAGCGCCAAGCCAAAAGGGAGCGCCATGTGCCGTAAGCACGCCATCATCTTCCTTGTAGACTATCTTCAACCAAAGCCGGCGAGTATTCTACCGCCTGGCTAGCCTTGATAGGGAATTAAGTACCTATCCACCACATCGCAGCTATGTATACTTCACCATGGTTGAGAAATTCTGCGTGGAACCATCCCTGGCTTTGTCTTATAGCCAAGTACACGCTGACTAAACATCACTTGCGAGTGAACCACTCATGCGCGGCGTGGGTTCGTTCACTTTGGAAGCGTGACCAATATCCATCTTTAGAACGCAAACGGGCGTCCGAAGCTTGCATGCGCAAAGCCGATATCCTAGGATATGCCACCCGGAAGGTTTTTCGGTGCGCCGAACGGCTCGTGCGCGAGTATAAGTTACGCAACACTTACCACTGCGACAAGAGAAAGATTCGGGAGTGAGACTGCAATGTCCTCTGTGTGGGTTACTGCGTGATGACATATGCGGCCAAACAGGGGTTCAGGCGTGTAGGCACTCACATGCTCAAGTTATAGTATCACCAGTTCGTGCGCTGCGAAGAGAGAAGGACACTGATAATGATGGCTGGCTTATGGTGTAAAACCCCAAGCATTTTTGGGCGGCTAACACCTTGGCCAGTATTTGCACACGTACCTTCCAATAATCTGTGCGGCCACTTCGCAAACAACTGTTTCCGGTGGTCAGAGGCCACTTTTCCCGTCACAAATGGGTAAATCTTCACACCTGCAGTGCCTAGATCGGTTTTTCACTGGCACACGGTGGTTAGCCAAAGTCAACTAACCAGGGCGAAATGCACGTCTACCTCTGGTTCGGAAGCCGCGGCCGTGTCCTGTAGAAGGATTGTAAAGGCAGCTTGGGAACTTGGTCGTCATATTTATACCAACTCAAGGCGTGCCCCCCACAAGTTGGGAATAAACATTATTATTATTATTATTATTATTATTATTATTATGGGGAAGATTTTGGGCTTTATAATGAGCACCATCAAATGAAACACTTTTATGTAAAATTGTGTTTTGTTCGAACCATGGTTTTGGAAGAGATTCAAGTGGGAGTCTGGAGGCGACCCTTTTATGTCATCTCATACAAAACCCAAATGAGCGGCCAATGCCTTGCGTACAGCATGTCACTGAGAAAGGCTTTTAAATTGCAGGCTCCGTCTACTCACTCACCTCCCTTTGGCCGCATACCAAAGCAAGATAATGTTGCTGCCGTTTTGCCTGCTGTGCCTGCATGCACGACCGGATTTTCCTTCAACTAGTCGGCTGAAACTTCCTCAAAGGCCGTGAGTGATAAAGACCGTGCAGCAGCCAAGTTCTCAAAAGCTGCTGGATATGAGCCGACAACTCATCCAGGCATGACGAAAACGAAACTAAATATGGAAGTGCGCGCCATAAAATATTGAATTATACGCAGGCTAAACGATCTTTAATAATATTGAGGCATGCCATGGAACCTTTGAGCATAGACCTACACAAGCCTTACGTTGTATTACAAATTGTCTATTCCCCATACTAGAGCTTAGGAAAAATTGCATACGCCGGATAAGAACCGGCCTACGATGTGCTGAGTAAAAGACATCACAGGTGCCACCATTTCCCTTCCCACACAGTGGATGTTGGTCGACAGCCGCCGGAAGCCATTGCAATCAACTAGTGAGAGGATTGTGGCAACCAGCGGTTCTATGCCACATGCTATTGTTTTTCTTTCCTCACAGTGTCCATTCAAACGTGGCGCCATTTCTTCAGTTTTCCCAAGGGCAAATTGTCATTACTCCTTCGTCTCGTTTAAGGAGGCACACAGACTTTACCTTGCTGTTGATTTTCTCCAACATAACGGGTCTTTTTCGATGGCCGCTTCTGATGCCTAACTGAGCCAGGACCTTTAATTTTCCTCAAGCCGGTCCAACGATCGGTTTTCCTTTTGTCGCATCACTTGAATTAATCTTCCTTTGCCCACAACTTCCTTATGCGTTTGGCACAGCTGGCTTAAGTATGGTTGAATCCACATATATGTTCTAAATACACTCAGTGCTAAACATCTTTATTTGGATTTTCCATGATCAAGTGTTTTCAGGTTTACTGGCCGGGCCACTACAGTTTCGCACCGGCTGGCGGAAAAATGTTGAGTCATGTACAGTAGAGGGATTTTTTCTATTCTGGCAGACACCGCTCTAAGCCACTACTAGAAGTTTTATCATCTCCACAAATTATGTTCTTCGGCACAATTCTGGTCGTGGTTTGCAGGATCTGGCACACTTTATTTGTCTCTTCCAGGTTATTAAAAATTCAACTACCCCTTGCTCAACACTGGCCCGATTTACGTCATTTACGCGCTGGACACATGAAGTAATCGAAAGTAAATATGGAAGCGCATGCCAGAAGTATATTGTAGGCGGTGAAACAAATTTCAACAATATTAAGGCGTAACATGGAGCATTTAAGCACAGACGCACACAAGCCTTACGTTTTAATGCGAATTGTCTGTTCCCCATACTAGAGTTTAGGAGACATCGTCAACGGTAACGGCACGCACGACATGAAGTTTCTTGGATAAAATTTCCTGGATCGTCCAGGTTATCAATAATGCAACCGCTTTTTGCCCAATAGTGACCCAATTATGTCAGTTACGCTCTGGAATGACCAGCTAACTTCGATTACATTTGTATTCAACGTAACGAACTGTCTTCTCGAGTGGCCAGCACACACGAAAAGAATCGTTCCTCGTGTATCATGGTTTTCTGGTAAAAACGACAGAGCTGAGAGCTACTGTTCGCGTATGGAAGTATGAATAGCATATTACTATGAACTTCTTAAATTAGGTCAGAAAAATAAAGTATACTCTGTTGGGGGGACGGTACTTATTACCTATGCCACTGGTGACTCACGTTGCGTATATGGTCGTTTGTTTGTTTGCTGAACTGGGCAATTTGATTGCAAATGCTTTGTCACCAGTCGATGTGACAATGTCGGTGAGTTGTAAGGGGTTGAGTGCAGCCTGGTGGTACCCCACTACTGATGATTCCCAGTAGGAGGAAACAGCATTACGGCGCTCCTGGCCTTCCAGGCACAGGATGATTTCACTTGCAGATTGCAAGAGTTACCGAAATGCCTTTCCGTTCAGTTAGGATAATCTCTAGTGTTGGAAAGCTAAGTATGGTCCAAATAATTACTTCTGAATCTAGCTGCCAAAACTGCCTGATAGGTTTGAAGACTGGATTCACCCTTGAGAATGGTGGTTTCATGGATTGTGCTACGCAGGACATCAAAAGATCCTACTTGAGATCAACGCTCAGTCCAGTAACAAAATGTCACAGTGAGTCTCTCGCAAAAACCAAATTGATTTGCAGATGAGTGTATTTCTCGAAAAATAGTCCAATTTGGGTCCAAGTAGAACATAAGGTTGACGGAAACTCGGGGACTGCGCCTACCTGATGAGCCCCAAGAAGGGCGAAACCGGTCGTGGGGTGTCGAAGAGTTTTCAGCAACCTTATGAGTAGTTCATTACGAATATACATGTATCGCGATATCTCGAATATCGCAGCAACTGGAACATGAGGCGGCCTGGTGCAGCACATTCAGTTGCCTGAAATCATCACACTTCAGTAGTAAGCGGGACTACAAAGTACACATTTGTCCTCTTTTTGCTGAATTAAGTTCTACAATAGGGGGATTGACAAGTGTCCAACATGTCAAATGTGCTTTATTGGAGAATTCATGTTTACCACTTCACTGTGGTTGTTTTTTACGCGATAGAAGACAGCGAAGGATACGGATCATAGTTAGATGAAACAGCAATAACAACTGGCGTTACGACAGATAAGGTAATATCTACTTTAGTTACCGAGATTCTGTGAGAAAAGTTGGGTCCTCAGGGGCATTCCGTGTTTATTACTCATTGTGCAAAAAATATTTTCCGAAGTAACTTACAGGACATTTAGTTGTCACAAGCGCCAAACATTTGGTCAGCCCTTTCTATGGATGGACACTTTCCTCACAAAGAACTACATTGAGTACGTCCTTCGGTTTGAGTTTCTACTGTGAAGGCCAGTAATTTCTGGTAAACTGAGCAATTAACGTTAGGTTTACACCTTTTGTGTCTTATCCGCAATTTGCCAGTACGTCATTGTTCACTCAACAAACGAAGAGAAACATGCTAAGATACTCAGTTATTTACACATTAGGTAAGATTTAGGCCTCCTTGGTGTTATCATGAGCGTAACTAATCATTATACAATATTCATAAATAAATATAAGCCACAAACAAGTTATGAACGATTTGGCATTGGCCTTTGTCAGATAGATATTATTTTTGAAGATGTATTGAACGCAGAATAATAATTTCTGAATGTCTAGTTAATGCTCAGTTAATCAGCGGGCTAATCCATGTGCTTTTTCCTTACTCATCAGTCTATTGATTTATTCAGCGATTTATTTGTTCGTTGCTTGTCATTCGGTCGTTCCTGTGTTCCTTCATTCATTCATTTTTTGCTGACCAAACTTCCCTTCCTTGCTATTTGTCTTAAAGATGAATAATCCGGGTAGCATACGTTCAAAAACAACAACCAAGAATAACAGTTATCTTCCAGTACAGATATTACTAACTTTCAAAGTATTTTGGCCACGGGCAGTTGTGAAAAGTCTTGTTTTGCAACGAACCAACCAAGAACCGGAAGAAAGCGGTAACTGGGAGAAAATTTGTGAGAACAAACGTTACTAATTTTAACGGAATCCATATTCACCCTGCGCGATTTTTTCTAGACAGAGACAAGTCTCCCTGTTTCCTAATTAAACTGAGTCATTTAAGTCAGTCGCACTCACATGCAGCATTGTAAAATAATGGGAGATTGGTTAGGCTAGTTTGCAACAAATTTTCTGTGCAATTTTCCTGACATAAAGAGCCCCACCTTTTTTTTATTTTCTTCACATTAGCAGCGTCACTGATCCAGTTTGGGACACATATTTGGGCCATTTAATACCTTCATCGTCATGTTAGACGGTGCAAAATTTGTAAAGCTGTAAAAACGTATGCTCTCAAGCTGTGACACATTGGACTTTACAGGCCAAAACTATTGTGACCTTCCTCCAAAAATGTCCCATTTTGATTCAAAGCTTTGCGCGACATCTGCGAATACATTAACAACACGACGGAAAGCCAATATGTCAACCCGATATACTGTCACCCTAGCATATCCGTAGGGATGACTCTGATGTGGAAGAATGAGCTCCTGACGGCATTTTTGTTTCAACTATGTGACATATAAAACCGTATTCATATAGCTAGTTTCCTAGGTATGAAACCACTCTTAAGTTTCAGGACATGAAGCCTGAATTACAGTTTCCAGCGACATTTGCCCGGTTTTCCAATTTTTGCTACCCTGTTGCCGGCTGATTTGGAAAAACCACAAACAAACCGTCAAGTGTGGTTTGCTTTACGGAACATATCTATCAGGTTTACGGGGAATACCTATCGCTTCCCATTGTTAGAACATTCTTGTATCTAGCTGTCCATTTAAAAATCATTAATTTAAGTAAACTTTTGTAATTCATTCCTATTTAAATCGGTTTGTTCCGATTTCGCTTTGATTGGTATGACATATATGAGGAGATCTGAAATGACACTCGTCGGTAAAGCTCCAGTAGATCACCATCAACATGAAAGTTCACTGTTAACCTAACTATGGATGCTCATGACTAGGAAGTTCAGAAGTTCACTTCTAAGAGTCGAACAACAAAACTGTCCAGAATTTCATCCACATACCATCAAATCCTATAGAAAAGTCTGTAATATACAGACAGATAGTTTTTCGATCACTAGCTCATGCCGGACAATTAATCTCCTGTCTACGTTTGGATCAGGCAAAGCTTCTTGATTCGACACAGTGCGTTTAACTATGAATCATGGATGCGGATTTGCAAGGTAAGTGGTCATCACCAATGTGTAGGGATATCGTATAGATTTTTTCACAACTATATGTAGAAAACCACGAAAGCCTAGCACCGTTTTTTTCAAAAGAATGTTTCTTGGTTCCAATCAAATTACGACCTAAGTTAATGTTAGGATCAGATCCATCACTCACTTATAACTAATTAAATTTTTCAATGCAAAAATCAGCTAGTTTGTGAATTTTAACAGAGCCGACTTTTCGATCGAGTTTAAGGGAAACTGCCAGATACCGCATGCATAAATGATTCTAGAAAAACGAAACTGAGAGAAATGCCCATACTTCATCCATCACAAAGAACAATGTTGTGTACGAGTTAGTTGACAAGTTCATGACGTCCGATTGAAGTTCAATGACGTCTTCACCTCCTGGCTCAGAAATAGATTTTCAGCTATTTCAATTGTTGACGCCGGAATTCAAAAAGACCAAATTTCTACAACAATGCAAGTGCAGTTAAGGTTGCTGTCAACATAGTGACGTTGGCCGAGTGTCAAAGTGGTTCCACCACGGAAAGGTTTGCATTTGGCAGTACACCCAGAAACAGGAAACTTAATGAAGCCTTTGGGTGGCAGTTACTCTCAACCAATATAGAGTAAACACAGACAATTCCACAACCGCTACTGATAACAGTGCTAACCTGGAATTCCAGAAGTTTGGGGATTTCGATATCAGGCTCAACTAGAAAAAATCGAACCACTTTCGAGTAAACAGACTATGGTCAACAGGATCGTATACAAAAGCCTACCAAGATTAGGCGCAAAAACTACTGTAAATGACACCCAATACTTAAAACCGCATAGAATGCCTCTTAGAATACTCACGATAATACTGATTAAAATGATAGCATTTCCAAGTCAGAAATGCACGGAAGAACGGCGTTTTTGGATACTCAGTATGCACATTAGGACCAGTTGGCTGTACATGAGCTCCACCCCAAGGGGTGAACATTCGAAGAGATTATACTACAAGCGCAGACTTGTATAACCTGCTTACGGATCAGGAAGGCTACGCATCTTTTCCTGATTTGTTCCTTTACTCGTGCTGTTTACCTTGCGAGCGTTCTTTGCTAACACATACAAGTTGCACGTTCCCAGATAAGTTTCCTCAATCAGAACGTTTATAGCATGTTTTCTCGGCAGATATAAAACAGCCTAAAGACTTATAGGGCGCGAAGTCATTAAATTCCCCCATTTTTTCTCTGTCGGTCATTCGAAAACTCAAGAGCTGCAAGGTCTTGTCGGTATTCAATTTCGCATTTGACCTGCTTGAATAAGCACAATCCCAGCTGATTTCACATGGAACCAAGTGTCGATTCTGTGGTCTTCTGAGGACTGAGACGCAATCCAGGTGCTCTACCTATTTTTGATAAACCAGCTGTTATAGGTGCACGGTTGTAAGTACGGTATCCGCGTCATTGGCGGTGGATGGAAAAGTGCAGAATACGAGAAGAACTGCATCTAGTTGTTGGATGGTAGGATGCAGAAATTTTGGCGAAACAGTGCTCCAGAATAGTTAGCTATCTGAGCAACCGATGTCACGGAAGGATGGGAAGTTTGGGTTTAGTCTCAATTAGATGTCATATAAGGACATTTCTTGGGGACGCTGTAAACCGTCACACTCGATAATTGTCATCTCAGGCACTTAGGTGCGCAAATATTGGAAGCACACGGCCAGAGTTAAGGTATACCTTGCTCAGGGCAAACAATCAGGTAGAAAGAAGGTCACCAACTTCTCTAACCTACCGAGGCGTAATAAGAAAAGACGCTAATTTGTCACAAAAATGTGGAGTAACTACTGGTTTAGTGAGATCACCAGTAAAAGCTGCGTAAGCGAACGCCTACATGACAAGAGGAAGTACATTTTGAAATCGTCTGGTGTAGCACTACTGGGTGGCATGAATGCTTTTTTTAATGACGCGTTCAGCTAAAATACATCGTCCAGTTGGCAGGCGGTTGCTGACACATGCACACAACGTAAAGTGAACGGCCTCTAAGTCCACTCGATGGCACGACTGATATAGCTGTGCTCTGACTTCCGCGAAACCCGTGTAGTTGAAAATCTGGTGATTTTTCGTAATGTAATGAGATCGTTCCCCATAATTTACAAGATCCATCCAACGCGAGGTTCGTTGTCACGGTTGTCAAAAGTGCTCACGTGATGTGTGTGCACGCTAACCCACACAGAATATTCTATTACTGGGCTGTAAGCATACAGGATCCGTAAGAAATGAACATCAGTAGTTCCAGTGAAGTCGATACAAAACAATGCCACGAGAATTATTTCGCTCGCTCTGCTACTTAAAATGTCCTGAAAAATTCCAGGGAAATATACCAGCGTCATGCAATGAAAAATGTATCTTATCCTTGAAGTCTGTCATGGCAGAATAGATGATAAACTTGTGGCATTTCCGAAAAAGTGACTGATTGGAATACCGAACTATCCTCCGTTATTGCAGCATGCGCTGAAAGGAGTTTGACCGGAAAAAATAATATTTGGATTAGCTAATCAATGGATTCATGTGTTTCGCAGGCCACGAACCCGAAGTATGGGGGAATGCGCACTCTGCAGACATCGACAATGAATATAAACAACAAATCCTCATCAATAATTACATTTCAAAAATATTTCTTATTCGTTGAGCTGGACAGTTTGGTTGTGCAGACACCACCAGTGCGCAGTATGTTAGCGTTGTGTCGGTTTATGGGCGTGCAAAACACGGCTGCTGACCAAACTCTTGCAAGCAAATTGTTCAACTCAGCGAATAGAACAACAAAATGAAAGGAATCTACCGGCATTGCTATCGAAGATGAACAGACGATTTATTTTGAATTCATCGCAAGTTCAGGACAGCGCCAACGAACCTCACTGCACATGCTGCTGATTAGGAGGAAGTGAATTGCAAAGTTCTTCGAATAGACAATGCAACAAAACTGATCTCCTTGGCTCGGAATCGACCCCAAGAGGAAAAAGCGTGTCAGAGATTTGCATTCGACAAATAAGTTAGCTCTAAATTAAGCCACATTTCCGGCACACAAAACTTCTAGAAATTCTTCCTAGATAAATTGACAGGTGCTGCTTGTACCGATAATGTTGTAAAGCTAAGACAGAATGCTTTCTACCCCTTTCATTTTTAGAACGCAAGAAATCTTGCGACCCACTCGACAGTTGTGCTGCATTATGGACTTATCAACACACTAACCTCAGTCAGTTTGACAAATATTGAACATCGGTTGGCAACTCAGAGGGTTTTAGTTGCTTTACCGACTGAGAAACTCCAATCGCCCGCACTAGGGCCTCATGTGAAGGACACAGACCCGGTGCTCATGAGAACCCAAAGACACGCGTAAAAGAAACTGAAAGACCAACGTGATTTGGCATGGCTAAGCGATGGTAGTTTTCAATCCTGCAGGTGTAAAGGGCTGAAAGCCTACATCCGGTTACGCCGATCAGATTGACTGAGATGTTTACTCCATTCCTCATTCGACTCACTGCTCCCGAGGTAATTTGTTCATTTGTAGAGAGAAGGTCCTGTTTGACAGCACCGACCAAACATATTGCACGTTGGGAGAACCAGATGACTCTCAAGACCTTGTTAGATTCTAAAGAGTTGTTTATTTCCGTTTGTATTTCAAAATATGTGCTCCTTGTTGCGAACTGACTTAATGTTAAAACGAGACCCGAAAAAATCCAACTGAATCTCTCGTTCGTTGTATTATTCGGCCAAATGTGCTGCAAAAATGCTATCTCGTGTTAGAACGGCATAAAAATCTCAAAATGGTTTACCTGAAACAACTCGTGTAACATTCTGCACAATAGTAGTATAAACAACAGACTGAGTTGAATTTTAGCTGAGTTTCTCGTTAATACTAACTGAAGCGGTGAACGTATTTTTGCGTCCACGTGGGTTGGATTTTGTTCTCAAGTAAGAAATGGGATTGACTGAAATTCGAACCCCAGAAGAAGCGAACCGATGAGTGCTCACTTATGAGGGGCGGACTCTGATTCCGTTGTAATAGAGCGTCCTTGAAACAGACACCTATTTGCGTTTTCTAATATTCGACTTCTACTAATACGGTTATTGATGTAGGTAGGCAACTAATCAGTGCACAGAATGTGTGCTTTACAACGAAGATCTACAACCTGCGGCATGCACATCTCAGAAACAAGTGAACAGTCAGGCTGGTTCGCTGGTTTCCGACGCTACTATGACCCTCTCACTCATTATCTTCAAAAACGTTAGATAGTTTGGACTGTTTACTGCAATCTTTTCGAACTGAGTTTTACTTTTAAAGAACAAAACTACCTTAATTTCATGATGTAACGATGTCTCAGGAATTTGACCACACAACTGTGTGGACTGCCATACTACTAAACTGTATAGCATTCGTTCTGCTCACCAAGACTTTGAAGTGTTTTGAGCAATGGCTTTAACAACCAGTTCGTGCTACAAGCTGCACCTCATGATTTGCTGCAATAGACAAAGGCTGTGAGACAGAGGCTCATTTGAGCAGTAAGCTTAGTTGTCAGACTCACTAATCCGAAGCAGAAAAGCATACAGCGATAAACAGTAGAGCCAAAACGATGGTCATACATCCGTGTTGACCTTATCTAAATAGAAAGTGATTATTGTGGTATGCAATTTCTGCGCCCGCGATCTCTGAAAAGGGGGTGGAAAGTGGATGGACCAAGACCGGTAAGAATGTCTTGACCCTCTTTTGGGAGGGAGGATACTTTGTGCACCAGTCCAGCCATAAAGTACTTGGGACAGAAGTGAATGGTCACTCGTTCGGGAAGTCCAACCCCCGGAGAATCAACTAAACGAACCACTGCATGACCAAATCAAACTGATCACGATCCAAAAAACTAAGCAGGGCAGTAGGTATTCTATGGTTTAAGAAGTCAGTATTTGCAATCCGACAGTTCTGTTTCGAAAGGTAATAACATACTCCGAAAAAGTGAAGCCGCAATGATCACACTCCTGCTAGCTTTTGTGGTAAATGGGTATGCGCCACTCATCCAGCTTCATGCACCCGATTATCTGAAAAACTGAACTACTGATTTTCACAAGAAGGCCGGTTGCGTGGTCAAGTGAGATTCAACAAACTATCTGACTAGATACGGTTAAGGAATTTTTCCTACCAAACTATATGTACATTTCGGTGTTGGGCAGCACGTCTGCTCAATTTCGGAGAATAGCATATGTGCACATTGCAGCGTTGTTTGTCCTGTATGTCTTTCTCTGACAGATTGTACACATAACGGTAAATAACATGTTTGTACGAGGATTCCAACCTATATCTTGACAGGTATTCAGCAAACCTGCTGCAAATTCGTGCAGTCAGATATACCTATTCCATTTGTTCAAGATAGACCAAATGATATTCATTCTGCGGTTTATTCGATCGCTCGAGATGAGGTAAACTTAAAGCTTTACGTGGAATTACTTGAACCACACCTATGTGGCCGGAAAGTGTGGTCGATTCGGATGACTGCGTTTTGCGAGTGCACGCACACGTACAAAGTGCAAGTTTCTGGGTCACATGGTTTTAGGAGGAAGTATACGCTGTTTTGAATTGTCATTGTTCATAAGAACTTGTAATACCACTAAACCCAACAAGAAGGGTGATCAATCTCGCATGTGAACATCCTACGTGAACCACCAGATAGCATTTCCAGGGTCACGCCAATAAGAAACATGACCTTTGCAAAGCGTAAGTACACAGCAACCTGGACCGTAATGGCCGTTTTGAGGCAGCCATGTTCAGTGGGATGAAATTTACTGTGTTTGGTAGTTCAGTAGGTTTTATTCGTCAGGATGTTTGGCCGTTCCATTAAAGACTCATGAAGTTTTCCGAACAGACACGAAATAAGACAAGCATATCTCGATTTGCCGAAGAACTGAATGGTCAGTTACGTGATCGGCATGGACCACTGGATCGAGCCGAGTCATCCGGCGTAATCTACTGCATACGGCAAAATAGCTAAAGAACGATCATGGACACCAAACGGATCGCCATTCAAATAGGCGACCATCCTCTTTGCTAATACGTGGCACGTGACAATACCTGGACCCACCAACCGAACTTCCCCACCGCTGAGTAGAAAGTGTCCTTGTTTCTACACCGATAGTACAGAAACAGCGCTTAGTATTTTAAAAGTACCCATTGGGATACGAGTGCAAACGGTAGTTCAAAAAACGTACTTTCTAGTCAGAATTGAAATGTTCGATAAAGAAACATGTCATTACGACTGTTTTAGTAGCGAATGAGGCACATACGATTATGAGAAATGGGGGAATTTGGAAATTTTCAATGGAACTTCAGTTTATGCTTAAAAGCCGAGAAGCTTTGCACAACTATTTTACCGTCAGCGGTGCGCATTTCACAAATCAAAATAGGGAGTCGAAGATGCACTTCGAGTGAAATTTTGCAAATCCCTTTATGCTATCAACAATTTATAAGTAGCTCATAAGGGAGAATAATTCACAGGTCATTTGAATCTTCCTTTCAACTGGTCGCTCGATGCAAGCCAGGAGACACGTGATGAAGTGAGTTGGATTAAGTGACTGAAGGATAAGTGGCCCTAAGTGCGAGCTAGTCACATTGGTGATAAGCCACAGTTTAGCCTTCAACTACTGGCAGGGATGCTGCGAGGTTGGCAAGCTGGGCAATGCTGATGATTCCTAAGAGGGATGAAACATTTGTAAGGTGTTTTTCGGTACATATAGGTTTTACATACAGGACGAAGATTAGGAGGAAGAAATAATCCTAACGTTTTTTCGAGATTGGATTTTGCACCGAGTCTTAACAATTCTGTAAATCAGACAATTTGACGGATTCAGAGACAGATTTGTTCAGTGTCATAGTTTGAAGTGACCGCTAAGTGTTGGGCTAGTACAAACTACCTACCAACGGACGCCTGCTATAATTGTGCTTGATGACCAATAAGTAAGCTTTCTAACGGTATGGTGAACGCAGTTTCATTTTATGGCCAGCAAGTGACAAACATGTAATGAACATCCTGTTCTCAACCACTCCTCAACGAGGAGTGAGAGGAGTTGAGAGGACGTACATTCAGAGTTACTAAGCTTGATGGCCTGACATACCAATAGTTTCCAAACAGTAAGCGCCTATTGACTTACATTTTGAACTTTAGGCGCCACTGGTTATTTATTATTTATTTATTGTTGTTATTCATTGTACCCATTGGTTAATTGCATAATCCCTTGATGTCTTGTTCGAAATTTTATCGAATTTCCGGTAACCAAGGGACCAAATGTCATCTCTAAAGACTCACCTGGAAGTGAGGAAATATGTGCAGTGGCGGAAGGTCTCTCTGGGTCACTCATTACGGGCAATAAGCAAAAACCTGAACGCGGCATTAGAGAGAACCCAGTATACAAATAATAAGAGTATACATTTGTGAAGGTCGGTCCTAGATAGACTCAAAACACTGTAAGATGCTTCCAAGTAGCCAGCCCATATTCATCCATTATTTTCATATAAACCATGAACATTAATGCTACTCAAAGACATGAAGAGACATTTAAGCTCTAGCAAACACTGAAACGGGCCCAATACTCCGACGAGGAGTTAGCGTATAACAAACGAATGGATGATAGCAGCTGAGTTACATCCTATCAGGACAAATAAATTACATTAATCCACATATTCTGTTGTTCAGTGGACGAACCACAGATATCATGTATATTGCTTCCCCAGTGAATACCACACACGGCAGTGGTCAAGACCATGTCAGTGAAAATATACTTTTTGGGCAAATACTGTTAGAGGATCTAGCACTCAGGTG
The DNA here is from genome assembly GCA_003604175.2 of Clonorchis sinensis. Lineage (NCBI taxonomy): Eukaryota > Metazoa > Platyhelminthes > Trematoda > Opisthorchiida > Opisthorchiidae > Clonorchis > Clonorchis sinensis. The sequence continues at coordinate 102,560,397 of CM030369.1, forward strand.
ATTTTACATCATACAGTTGTGTCTTGATATTCACGTCACTCGTCTATGACCAGTACTCTCCCCATCACGACGCGATCGTTCTGGTAACTTGACACACAATCGTGTTATTAGGACTCATTAACCGTGTGTATCCTTGACCTTGTCAAAAAGTGAGCTTTGGGCAGACCAACGAGTTTGGCGAGTTGCCATCCATCAGCGTGTGCGGAGTGCATCCGAGTTATCACGTCTAGGCCGGCCGAACGTAGTTAAGCTTAAGAAATAATTTGTTTGACCGACGAATTGAACGGCGAACCATTTATGCGCCCTAATAAGTTCGATGAAAATTCTGGGCAGCCTACTACAGGTTTCGCCCTTCTGGAGGTTTGTTAGCGGAGCCCGGTCTCCGAATCTCTATCGACCTAATTCCCAACTGAACTTGTTGTACGCATGTTGCGATAAGCACTACAAATAAAGTTGGTGTTGGTGAAGGATTCAGCTGAAATTTGCTTATTCCTCTTGCCTGATTGACCCACCAGCCAGTAGTTCACAACCAGGTAGCAGCACAAGAGAAACCTGGCGAGAAAAAGTTGATTTGTCGTTTATCGTTTCGGATTTACTGAATTTGCATTCACATAACTCCAGTTTGAACAGTCCTCCTCCTGTTAAGACAACTGCTCCGGTTGACACACACCAGAGCTCCAAGCGAGAATCGGTGGATAAGTTCAAGTTCAAATTCCAAGTCCAAGTTCAAATTCTGACACAAGAAGTGGTATTCAGTGCTGAAAAGCTCTTATGACGGGGAGCTGGGGTCCATCGCACCTTCGCTTTAATAGGGATTAAACAGACTGGTCTATAAGGCCAGCAGGAGAACTGTTCAAAACACGGTGCTGGAAATACACATTCAAAAGATCTCAAGACTACTAGCAACGAGCGTCCTGCGTCGTAGATTGATCGGATAGAGAAATACTAGAGTGAAATGTGTGTTAGGATCTAACTCACACATGCACCCTTGCTACCACACTTTTGGCAGAAAACTCATAGCCGATCAGTTGTCTTGATAGGTGTTTTAGTAGCACTATCACCCAAGTAAGGCAGACGCTTGGCCTCAGATGAATGCAATTAACTACTTGAAATATTCGAACTGGTCTCACATGTTACCTAGGTGAATGTCGGACAAATAAATACACCAGCAGTGTAATGTACATGCGATAAACAAGTCCCGTGTCACTGCGATTACAAGATGCTAGCGGAGGCGTGGTTTTACTGGAATGTGTTTACCGGAAAGAGATATGGACAAGCGGTAAAACATTGTGAAAAATTGAAAGGCGTTCCAAGCAGGTGTCGAAAAGATGCGCGTCCTCCAGTGGAAGTCGTACCAAGTCCTCCAAACAGCCTTTCAGTGTACGACTTCTAATAAAGGTTAGGGCTGCTCCAGTACAAAAAGCGGACCTTCCGCTTTATAGCTTTTATGTAGAGACGTAAAAAATGAAGCATAGTGTCAATTTATCCATCTAATTAGAAGTGACATAAAACATAATGTGATGTGTTGACATTTCCTCTGTTCTCTTTAGTGGCAGATATAAACATGCGAACTGTATAAAGAAAGAGTAGAAACAATGTTGAACAGACATTGATTTGTTGATTTGGCAAGTCACCTGATTAATGCCGGTCTAACCATCGATCGTTTGAACCGTTTTGTGCATACAGTTAGGGCTAGTTTTATTCGATTAACAGTTTTCACTTTCCGGGAAAACTTTGGAATTTGGCTGTTCTCATGTTCGCTGGGCTGAAACAGTTGGCTGCAAAAGTTTCGTCACCTACTGATATTGCATCATCAGTGCGGCCTGGTGCACCTGTGTGTAAGCATTCAACAGTGATTTGTTTGTGGATATAGATGTTTTATTGACTCCGGAGGAATACCTCTAATTATGATTGGTTGTTTGGATGCTTAGCCCCGCTTTTTAGATGATTGGTTAGCTCCCTGGCTAGTCGGCATTCAGATGACCCCGCTTATCATTCCGGGTGACAATTAACCCATCAGTTCCATGGGTGTCATAATTCTCCACTGATCTGTGGCCTGATGTGGGTTTCCTTTGTGTTGTCAAACTAAGTTGGCGATCCTTGGCTTTTAGTGAAAGGCGGAATACGTCAATTTCTATATGTAGGTCATTTGAGTTTGTGGAGGAGTATGACGCTTCTGGGAACTCTTGTTTGTCGTATTCTTCCGCGTGTCAAGGTCTTCACGTCTTCTAATGCGAATTTGTATCTCTTATGTCCGTGCGTTGAAACGAGTGATCATACCCGCTGATTGCAGCATTGTGTTCTTTCAACCGTGCAGATAGTTTTCATCCTGTTTGTCGAAAACACTATATATGACATTCCATGCATTTAATTCGGTAAACAACACCGCTTCTGGTATTCTGGTTGATATTCTCCTTAGACCTGCAAATCAACTTCCTCAATGTGGATATTGGCTTGTGGGCTACAGGAATCCTTTTGGCTGTACCGCCCGTGTTGTGAGTTCAGATAAGTTTTCGTGTAAGGTAGACAGATCCGTTTGCTTGCTGTTACTTCCTCTCTGAGGGTTCACTTCTTCGTGCTTCTTTCAAAGCAATTCCGCGGGTAACGACTGTCAAAAGATAGCCCGGTATGCATATTTTCTTGTACAGTTTGTCTCCGTTATCATGAGCACAGTTTGGACACAGCTGTTATCGTGGTTCATTGGATGATTGCTGTGGTAATTCAGTATCTAGTCCGTGTGCTTTCTTTCGATCAGCTGAACTCTGAAGAAATCCAGCTGTAATCCTGTTAACCAGCACGTCCAAGAATGGCAACTGATTGTTCTTCTCAAGTTCACTTGTGACTTTTATGTCTTGTTGAGTATTTGGAGTACGTACTGCACTGTTAACCGTTTCATAATGACGAAATCAACAGCTGCATAGCGGATCCGAAGTATGGAGTTGATTACCAGCGGTGCGATGTGATGCCACTTCTGCATTACTACCCAGACATCGGATCCTGATGCTGGAGACCTTATTGGACCACCTTTTAGTTGTTTGTGGATTTATCGATCTTATTGCAATGCATTCATGCGGGAATTAATGAGTTTCCGTACGCTTTCTGGTTACATTGAGCCCTTTGTGTTTAGATCGTTCTGGAATAATGCCATTACTGTTTCTTTTACTAGGTTATGGTTGAATGATGTGAATAGACTGTGACGTCAGACGAGAGTAAAATCTCGTCAATCACGGTTTGGACATTATACAACTTGTTGAGAAACTGTCAAGCAATATCTATTACGTGTTCTGATCCAGAAATCACGTGTTTAGTTTCCTCCTCCTTACGTTGTAAGTCGCCTACCAGGTAGCGAGACAGTTAATCAAAGCGGAGTTCTTTCTCTATGTACCTTTGGCAATCCGTAGAACTAGGCAATATTGATTTCATCCGCCTTCGTTTTCATCGTTCATGACCAGTTGCTTCACGTGCTGCCTGCAGTTTTCTGACTGGTGTGTTGATGTAGCTGACCAGTTCTGGAGTGGAGTTCTGATCGATAAGTCGATGTATGCTTACATCACTCATTAGTTGTTTTGCTCTCTTTGATTTGTCCAGCACTGGCAGACAAAGGACGAATCAGTGGCGCTAACCTCCGGCGGACGGGTTTCCTGACAACATATAGATTGCATATTTCTGAATGTGTTCTGCTGCAGGTTCCACCAAGGTCTCTCTGACCTGCCGATTTAAGCGTCACCTCAGTCGCAGACTAAACTGCAGACTACATGGGAGGCAGACCAAACAAACTACACTAGCGTTTGTACGGAGGAAATCTTCGGGTAGCCGGTATGAGACGTATCTGGGATGCAGTGTAAAAAGCTCTAAAACATAAGTGAGCTTGCATCTTATGTCGGTGTCAACCTGGTCGCCTTCGGATTGAAGGAACCAGTATATACTATTCTTGTTGACCGAATGAACTGTGATTGTTTGTATTCCGTATCTGCTGTGAATTTCAATGAAGCACCCCGGATAATCGTCCTTCAGCAGAAGTTCCTTCAAAAATTCATCCTCTTGTTCTAGTTGACCCGGGCTTCATAGTGTCCTCGCGCTATAGAGCGAAGTATTTACCAGGTCTATGGGAAATTCGGGTGCAACTAGAGGACTGTGAATACTGACTGCTCAACGCGTTCTAGTGGTAGATACGAAGTTACAGAGACCTATATGTACGTCTACAAATAATTATATATAAGTCCAATAGGCTGCCATTCGATTCACACTCAGACGTAATACAGAGATCAGGATGCGTGGAATTAAGGATGTCTACGAGAAAATGAATGAGTAATAACGAAAATGTCATCAAAAAATCAAAGAAGATTTTGAGATTTCATGGATGGTCTTTTGTTGGATCATCTCCGTGAAGAATTCCGCAAACGCTGGGCTTTACAGGGTGCTAATTAGAACGACATGGACTTGCTTCTGCGTTTGGCTCTCGAATTCGAATCTAACATTCGTTCTACGGAATAAAATCAGGAACTTAACGCAATCAGTGTCAACTCATAGATTCATATTATATGGTATATAAAACCACATAAAAATTAACTGACTCGTGGATGGATACGTTGGTGAATGACGGATCAACCTCAGTGGAAAGTAACTTCTGAGGGCTGCCAGTTCGTAGAAATTCTTTAAACAACAAGGACATGTACCTTTGCATACCGGGTCCAGGAGGCTAAATAACCGATGTGCAAGTTCGTGGTGCCCATGAATGGTCAAAGAGCGGTACCGTTCTTGTGTATTTTAGGGGCACCACGAATGCGTGGAATTATAATTCCCATGGGTCTCAGTTAAGGATGTGCCGTCTCCGTGCCGAAATGAGAATTATAAAGTTCCATTAATTAATGGAACTTTATAATTCTCACTTCGGCATCTATACAAGAAGGTCATTTTCCGGAGTATCAGTAGGTTTAAAGGTTCCGAGTATTGAAGGGGATAATGTTCATCTTCAATAGGTACTCATCTCTCTTCATAATGAAATTGGGCACAAATAACAATACTTTCTACTGAGGTCGTGTTAAGCCGGTTTGCGCGGGATTAAGGAGAGGTTTGTAACTATCATTTGGAGTTGGTCGAACGTTTGATAAAGTTGTTTAAAGACCATTGTGTTTTTCGTTGAGAGCTGTTTACGGTGTCGCTGCAAAATAATCAAGCCGATTCGTGAGTGATGATTAGGAGTGTCACCAAAACGGCTTCGAGTTTCCATAAGATTTGTTGGAAAATTTGAGCCAACTCATTGCTATGGTTCTCTACGGAGAAGGAAGTTTGCTATGTAGCAGGTAGGCTAGTCAGAAAAGACTGCTGACAGTAATGTTCTAAATATACGCGGCCCTGTGGTTTAGCACCTGATATCTCGGAAGAGAAAACATTCCCTAAAGGCAGCTGTTTCGAGGAGAAACGAGAAAGCGAATTTTCCATAAGTTTCTGTACAATTTAGCATATTTTGGAGATCTGTTTTTGAGTCTCACTATGTTTCGCATGATTTGTTCCGGTGCTCATATTGTAACTTCAAAGATCACTAATGGCCCATTATTGCACAAAAGGGCAAAACGTGCTCATTGTCCGAGACGCCATATGCCTAAACTGTCCATTCAACTCAACGCTAACCAGCGGGCGCCTGTCTATCCTCTTCTGCTGTCTGTGCTTTGATTGGTACTTGCCAAAACAGGAGTTAATTCAATTTAACTATTTAATCACTCCATACATTCTCTCGAACTGACCAGTGCATTATCTGCGCACTCTCACGACTGTATAACAAAGTGGATCTGAGTGAACATGACATTTCTTTAGACTAGTGCTTGGAGATAAGCATAACCCTGGTGGTGGACGCAGTAGAAAGCGAACCCTTTCGTGGGGACTGAAGGATATAAGATACACTCAAAACTAAGGACTTATTGAAAGCCAGACTGACGATTAAACTTTTACGCAGTAGAGAGCTGAAATTATCTTCCAATCTCGTCATCATCATCATCATGGACAGCATGACATCAGTGTTCAACACCGATGCCGTACAACCATGATTTATTTGAAAGTCTTATTGTGAAGAAAAGAATAAAGGTGGATGGGGAAGGGACTTTGTGCTAGCTTACTACAGTCATTCCGAGCTGCGTACATCTCCAGACACTCATTCACAGAATCTGAATAGAAAATGACAACAAGAAGGCTACTGATATCAAATAACAGCCATATCTTGTAGCGTCTCCAACCAGGAGGCACATTGAAGATCTCGTGGTCCACATCCTGGAAGGCGAGTAGCACCAACAACATTCAAATGTTTCGTGATCTCTTTCATATCCCTCTGTCAGGTCAAGGGGTGGCCACCTCTCTGCTTCCGCCACTCTGAATTGGACACGGAAAACAGTATTTTCTTTGGCAAACGATGGTTCGGCATGCGCAGTACATGACCTAACAAACACAGCTTCTAGTTCTGGACACACTATTCAATGAAAATCTCTGTTGCACAGCTGAAAACTCGTTTTTTAACTGTCTAGTTACGGATACGCCGACACCAACCCACACGAGTTATGGTCTTGAGACAACGATTGTCGAACACCGCTGCTCGAACAGGCCAAAGCTCAAAGCCATACAACAAAACAGCCACATTGTAGCCGGATACACGCCCCTTGAGATTCAGGATGTGTCGTTTTGACAGGTACGCACAGGACTAAGACAACCAACAGCACTTGTCCCAAGTTTAGTGCTGTTGTTGTACTTCAGTTTTCTCATTACTGAATCCAGGTGCAAGTGCGGGTGCAATTATTTTCCTAGTAAACTATATATCGGAGATAGAGCGTTCTGTTGGATGAATTCACCTAGCCTTTCTTGTCTTAAGTATTCATTTTAATTTCATTATCCAATGAAATTGTGTAGGAAAACAAGGCGAAAGGAGCAACGATATCATCGACGGTCTCCAGCTATTGTTAAATGGATAGATGCTTGAAGTATTCATGGATGTAAGATGGAGCAGTATCCTCAGTTGCTGGTTCGGTAAACAGGAAGTCAGTGAGTTTTGACTACCTCTGAGCTTGTCATTTTGTCTCACTCTCTCTTGTAATCATGTCCAGCTTCTCAGGTGCTATTGTCAAATTCGTTCACACAAATCTCCGGTGGGATACAGTTGCTGTAAAATCATAGGATCACCCTATTTTCCGAAATTCAACCTATGTAGATTACCCTTGGAATATTGGAACCTTGGACATGGAAAAAATCTAAAAGCTGGCTCCTGAAAGTTTTCAGAAGACAAATGAAACTCCAAGAATGACCGCAGGAGCATTTGGAGAAGTGATGCCGTGGAGATATCCTTCCAAATGTGGATTTTTCTGCTTGTGTCTATAATAAATCACACATCACAGTTCGGGAGCACCACAACGAATAGCTTGTAGGTCTGATGAAACTGTGTCTAGAAATAATTCACAAAAGCCACGCAATGTGTTGCTGCGTAGGTTCCGACTGACGCTATAAAGCCGTTTTGCTACGGCAAAAAACCGTGGAGCAGTGCTACCATTACTGTCACGATACTTGACTAAAGGCCATGACGACTGTGAAGTCCACGCACCCAACCACATCTGTGACGGGAGTATAAAATGACAGCTTCTGCGAACATCAGGATGAAAAACGAAAACGCATCCGACCTGCATGTACAGAATATGCAGAGCCAGCGTTGTGACGGTGTGTCCCTAACCGAGTATCAGACCTGCTTTGGTGGAACACTCTAGTCAGAGTTGGTACCTATCAACACCCCATTTCAAGGTCTCAGACGAACCACACCACACATATGACGCATCCAAGCAAAAGTCGACCTTAGCTGGAGTAGTTCACATGGGATGACCAAACTAAGTTCGCGCATTAGTAGTGTCAATCTCCGAATGCTGACGCGAAATTTTACAATGCAGCCATCACATGGTTTCGAGGCAAGCCACCTCTATTACATCAATCAAGTGGGCAGCGCATATGCGGTCATAAACAACATTCAATAACCCTATTCCGTTGCTGCTTTTCTAGTCACTTAGTAGGCGTACGTAACTTCACGTTATTGTATGCGAAGGTGGATGGCAGAGAAATGCTCCAACATAAGCAATGATTGTAATTATGTCAGTTCCCGCTTAGCACAGGCTTGACACTCTAAAACACCAGGTTCAGTATGGGTCATGAGACTGTGTTCAAGGTGTGAGGGTCGATTAACTTATTCCACGGAATATTCTAGCAATCCTAATGTTCGTTAATCAACCTTCATTTAATCCGTTTAGGTACACATGATACAGCTTGCACAAGATATGGACCTCCATTGTGATTTGACGATGAGAATTCTGGTTTGTTTGATGTCAGGTCAAGCCAGTGCGGTCCAATGTTACGAAGAAGTTCGTACAAATGAAATCAAAGAAAGTCGGTGTAACGTCACTGTTACAAATCCAGTTTAACGCATATGTAGGTTGCTCTTATGCAAGAGTGAGCTAAGTCCTGTCTAAATCCGCTACTGTGCAAGAGTGTTAAAAGTCATTGAGGTTTTATGGACTAGAATTTCCTTATGACTGTCTGACTAGGGAAACTATTTATATAACAATACATGACTGGCGAAGCTGTTCATCTCTTGGGGTACCCAGTTGAAATGTAAGTGAAATAATCGACTTGCGGCTTGTGACCGCGCTGCTTTCGTTGCTCCGTGATTACTGTGGCAGACGGGCACTGTACCAACCCATAGCAAGAGAATTAATTTTTATCCTAACAGTTTTTCTAGACTAAAGTCCGCCTTTCAGCTGTATTTTGAAGCCCCATGGTTCGGATACAGTGATTAATTGACTACAATAAAAGGTAGACCGACAAAGGCATTCAAGTTAGCTTAAGTAAACCGTGTGCCATCCCTCCATAAGACTGCCAACGACACTTGGATGGTGTCAGATGGCTTATTCGTGAAAACCAACTGGACTGTGTAGCCTTCTCACCTAGCACCCTATTTATCACGAAACAACACCCAGTCCGGTAAGTTACCTTGAATAAGAAGTGAGCCTGCTATAAACTATACACTTTCTATGACTGAACTGTTGCTAATACCGAGAGTACAGAACCTATACCCAAAATAAAATCTGACTGGTTCAGTTTGACGAGAATGTAAGCTGCCACGGTGAGCATGTGAGTCAGGCGTTGCCAGCTCGCATATGGAACACAGCCAAGAGCGCGTACGTGTTTTCGGTAGAGCACATACGAAGTGAAAATTGTTTACATTCCAAACGCAAGACTGATTCACAAGATACTGTGGACCACTCAATGCTCAAGAAATGAGGGATCGATTCAAAGTGATACCACTGGCATAGCGATACACTTGAATATAACTGAAATAGCCGTACTGATCATATAACAATAAACAAAATGCAAATGAATGTATCGCGATATTTGTGATGTATCAGCTTTGTATTCTTGTAATTAGTCCTATGAGTAGACAGAAGTTAGGCGCAGTCTTCAACTACGAAAAGCTTTGGTTATTTTATCTCGGAGGCCTTCTGGCAGTTTCATGGACAGACTGCTTGAGACACAAAAAGATTTACAAGACATTTGTAGTACAAAGACACCAAAAAAAACAGGATGTGGGAGTTTGAAGGGCTTGATTTCGTCGGAATCTGTTGTGGATTTCAACCAAAGCTCAAGTTAGGAGAGCTCAACATATTTACGAGAATCTGATAGTCCTTTCATGAGCACCATGCGATACTGTCCTTCACAGTAATAGGTGGAAGACCCATATTATCTGCCGTAAGTAGTGAAAACCACTTCAACGTCAAGTTCCGCCATTCTAAGGTCCCTTAATCGAATGGCCACAAATCTATTTACAAATCGGGGGTATACTTAAGGATGCTGGTCCGATACAACGCGACGTTTACCGATTAACTTGCATTCACGGACAACATTTTATGTTCCCGGTTGTGGAGGAACGGTCCACTTTTGGAACCGTAATGTATGAGGTCTTTGGAAATTTATGGTCAGTAATTTACAATATCAGTGAGCAGCTTGTGGTAATACAGGACTAAATGACTTCCCTGTATTTTGTCTCTTAGTGGAATTTCGGTCTTTTTGTATTTAGTACTGAGTACCACACCTACCAGCCACCGGAGAGAGAAAACCAAGACTGGCGGGCACGGGAGCTAGGTGTATGCATAGATGAGGAAGGTTAACACGGCGCGCGTCGTGTGAACAGAACAACATGACAACAAACGTACATAGTGGACAAGGTTACCTTCTAACGGCTGGTTTGGGGTAGCCCACAAATGTTAGCAAGCGCGAAGATACAAACTACTCACGCAATGAGAGCACATAGCAGAGTACTACAGTTCTATTGGCAAAACAGTTGTCATACGGACGATTATCATGATGACCTTCTGCTGAGGTTAACACATCTACCGGTTAGGTATTCCGCCACCCTGATAACACTCTACTAAATTGATAATACCAAACCTTGTTATATCCAACAGAGAATAATCTTTTCAAGAGGAGATATGAAATAATGAGTTCAAATTCAAAATTGTCCCACTACCTGTAACCCATAAGTTACCTGTTCAGAAAGGAATAACATCATAAGTTTACACCAGTTATGCTATTGTGTCAGTAAAGTGGTGGTAAGCGCTTGGTTTCGCGGCATAAGCTGATGTATGCGAACGCATACAATGACAAACGAGAAGGCGACAGAGTAAACCAGAAGTGCTTTCTAATAAGCCCACGCACAAAAGTGCTGATCATGAATAGAGCCTTCCAGTTCAATTTCCAAATGATAACTCGCGTGTTACCGATAGTAGTCAGGCAGAATGGAGGCAATAAAAGATTCACCTACCTTGGTAGCCGCCGACCGGAGACGTGAAACTGTCAACCGCAATTTCATCGATTGGCTCGTCATTGCAAATGTCTAACTAGAGTTGACACGATACAAGCAAAACCTTAGACGAAGGAACACCCAATTAGGTGACATATTTTCCGCTCTTCCATAGTGGACTGCGCACCATTATGTTGCAGTTGTTAAGATGTCCGCTCAATGTGTGCTAATATAGGAGTGATGGCTGGATTACTGAAATAAAATTTTACTCAGTCTGCTGTTCTGGGGTCGTAAGTCTGGTAGCCATGGTCTCGGTCTTTGTCTCCATATGATCAACTTGGGAGCGATGGATCGGTTCATTGAGACGTTTGAGCTTCAACTAAATGTTCCTGAAATTGTTATCAATTTATAATAGAAGCCGTGAAGAACCACAAAGCTATTTCATCCTTGTTGGAAATAACAGTAATGCGCACATCACGGATCTCGCAGGAGTTTTAAACTTGCGACTGTTATTAGCTATGTATTTGTAGCAAATATATATATATATATATATATACACGCGGAACAAGGACAGCAGGACGCCGACGCTCGTCACTTCACACAGCACATTGATCTGAGTCAGTTCAAAGCTACGCACGACTCATTGTATGGGAAAAATTTGGGCTCAATATCGTTTGGATTAAGCGACAAGAAACAGGCTCGGTGAAGACCCTCGCTCAATACAACTGCGTCTTGCAAACCTCAGCATCGTCCACTACAACTTATCAAGCAAAGAACTTGGTAAGTCCCTTTCTTTTTTGTGTACAATTCGACTGTAATACAGCGTCTCTGGTAGGCACTATACATAACTTGTTTATTATTAGTGATGTTCGCCTTCTGTGCACTACTTCGAGTAAAACCAATAATACTAATAAACTGGTGAGCCCGACGTGTGTGAACTCACTTAAACCCGAAGAAATTTTCCGTTCGGAGCTGTATATATATATATATATATATATATATACGTATATATATATATATATACTAATGTCCGACACACCTACGACTCAGTAATCAAAACACCCTATTATCTCAACCCAACATCAATGCTGCATTCGTTCATCTCCCATCATTTTGGCATCAAGACCTATTTATCTTGTTCACCCAGGCCCAAGAACAATTCGGTCTTCGCGGTATCAGCCAAAAGGATACCATGTATTATCATGTACTAACAGTGCTCCCGTCCGAATTAGCAGCGGATGTGAACGACGTTTTGCTAAATCCAGATGATACCAAACCCTATACATAGCTTCGAAACGCAATCATAACCCGAAGATCATTATCCGAGCATAATCGCCTCGATCAATGAAGTAGCGGCGAAATATTAGACGGCTGCATGCCGTCACAATTTTTGCGACGCCTCTACAGCACACTGGGTGACCGAAAAATAGACGCCATATTCAAGCAACTTTTCCAACACACGTACAATCCATCCTGGCACCAGATACCGACAAAGTCCCATTGATGCAACTCGCCAACATTGCGGACAGAATCCTATAAATTCAACCTTACTCAATCGATCTTAATTCTCTCGACATGTCTACCGATATTCCATCACTTCACACCCGTATCGACGAACTGGGTAAGCAAATAGCGACTATTACTTTCGATCGCACCCCACGTTGGCGGTTTACGTCTCCGCATCAGCACAGACGCTACCGTTCTACTTCCGTATCTCGTTCTTCAGGGTACTGTTGGTACCATATCCAATTCGGCTGACGTGCTCGAAAATGCACAGCACCTTGTTCATTTCGGGTGTCACCATCCGCAGTTAAATCTCAACCGAGGAACCAACAGGCCGGACAGTAGAGGCGAGTAGTATCCCAGGCCTAGATTACAACACTCACCGTCTCCTCTTAGATAGGAACTCTGGTCTCCGTTTTCTGGTCGACACCGGCGCTGATATTAGTGTCATCCCTGTAGCCGCTACTAACTCCGAACTGACAACTACCCCGCTTACATTGCGGGCTGTTACTGGCACAAGCAATAAAACATACGGACAACGAGCCTAGACCTCAACCTCGGCCTACCTAGAGAATTCAGATGGTTTTTCATCACTGCAGACGTACACCAACCAATTTGGGGGCAGATATTCTGACTCATCGTAATTTACTAGTAGACTTAAAGCGTCAGTCTACTCGACGCCACCACTCAATTATCAGTCACAGGAAAGCCAACAAGGACGCCAAACGTTTGCCCACTAACGCTATCACCATACGGTTCTTCCCACGACCAGCCAAGCATTGCCTGCTTCACCGGCGGTGCTCCAATCCGTGAACTGCAAGCATGGGGTACAACGAATCCCATGGCATGCTCACCGGACCTGAAGCTGTTGAATTCTTCGTATGGGGCCAGAAGTCCGTACTTATGTTTAAGACTTTTCACCTATGTAATTGTTCGGATTTAGGCAGGATTTTCCACTGTCCCCGGTAATGTTCAACTTCACGGTTGACTGGATTTTATGCTGTCATCGGACACAAGGTAGATATTCGAAGGAATGTGTCGATCATAGACCTTGATTTCGCGGGTGAAATGGTTGTTCCGGGTGAAGTTCATCAGTCTACACTAGATTCTCAATAGGATCCAACATTATAATCCCTGTGCTGGATAGAGGTCAACGTTTAAAAAACAGAGATATTCTTCTGATGGGTTATTTACAGTAAACGAAGTGGCGCTGGACTGCCAGACCAAAGATGAAGTGATGATTAGCTTGGAAAATACCTGCAGAGTTCCTACACATAAAGTGGTGCGGAGCTATTGCCCAGAGGACCAAAGTACGAATCTGTTAACCTGCCATCTGACTTGTTTCGCTATATCTGTTTCAGCTACTCACAAGATGAGAGTTTTCGACCCCTGGCGTCTTAGCGTACGTCCTCAAGATTATGTAAAAAACGAAGAGTTGCAGCGTCGATGCTCTGATATAGATCATTTGGAGCAGCTCACCTAAAAACACCAGTTCATATGGATAGGACATGCTCTTTAATGCTGACATACCAACACAATCAGAATGGTTCGTGTGCCAAAAACTGTACCAAGATTGGTGTGATTGCCGGTAAGGATAGTTGAGAAAGTCAGAGTCGGACAAACAGTCGGACATACAGAGCGACACTGGTTTGCTGTTCCAAACATACAGTACCGATACCGACTTGTCTCAGTGGATTCAAACCCCGGCCTAAATTGTAGATAATAGCTTAGAAGTTTTTCCTCTTTGCGATCTGTTTCGCGAAGATGAGGCTAGTTCTCTTCTCAGAAGCTGCATATTAAAATTGTCTCGAACCGATGTTTTACTACTAAACGACAGAAAGCATATTCGTAATTTTTCCATCAATTACCAGTGATGCCTATGAGAAGACTATGGATAGAGATAGTCCCCAACTACTATTCGTTCAGATAAGGTTAATGAACAAAATACGAAACTTTATATTAGCAACACGCTGCTAACAGCGAGATCCTGAGCAAGGAAAAGCGCATGAGATTGAACTGACTGATATAAAATGGAAGGTGAGCGACGAAAGCCATATCAGTAGGCAGCCATTAGGTGGCTACTGATCTGTTCGCCAAGCTTGGCAACTGAATTGGATAGTTTCTCTCATCGTGGTTGAGCGTATATGGTTTGCAAAGAGAATCTTTAGGCCCTAGCCTGATTGGCTGTTCAGAATCACCTTACTTGGGAGGGGGGGCTGATTTGTTCGTTCAAGGAAAATAGGACGTACGACGAAGAGATTGTCAACAGAGTTAAGTGGCTCAGGCGCAGACAAACGGCAGACATTTCACATAACCCAAAACAAGCACAGTGGTAAAACGTCGGGTCGATACAATTTTAATATGCAGTTTTCAAGAGGAGAACTAACCTCATCCTCGAGAAACAGATCGCAAAGGGGAAACATTTCTCAGCTATTATCTGCAATTTAAGCCGGGGTCTCAACTAACAAACTATCACTTATGCGTACGGGGCGAAGCATCAGTTTCGAAGATTGATGTTATGTTGTTGATGATGATAGAATGCAGATATCTCCAGCTAGCATTGGATCCACCTTACGACTCTGGCGGAGAGCAACATGCTATTCAAAATAATTTGCGCGTCGAGTACGGAACTGGAGACCAGCACCAAGTTGCCCACATGTAAACATCAGTCTTGTACAGGATAACCTGGGAGCATTGCAAAACCAGCTAGCTTAACCTTGAGGTGAAAAGTCTAAGTTGGTGTGGTACTAAAACAAGGTAGATGTTTCGGAATGGGATAGAATCATCACCGGCTGAGCAAACGAGGACGCTGATCTAGAAACGTAAGCTCCACGCACGTGTTGTGGATTCACCAAACATTGTCAGTGGCAGCAGAGAGCCAACGTGTGACTTCCACATCATCACCAGCAGTAGCATTAAAAACAGAGCCTAATAAAAGCTACCAGCTTGATGTAGTGGTTGGACCTGGGTGCAGCAATGATGCCGCAGGTACATTGGTCAGAGCTTCGTTCAACAAGATGCAGTCATATCAGGAAGATCAATAGGTCCAGATAGACTGGCAGCAGCGAGTTCCCCCAATACGACTATTCCTAAGCCATGTGGGGTAACGCCGTGCTGTACTCAACGATAGGAGTCGGAAAGCAATAAGGTGACTCCTACAGTCGATCACTATGTTCATAATTATGGAAGTAGCAATGCTGCCTTCTGAGGAAGGACGGGTCAGAAAAGGTTGGCCATAGAACCACACACTCCGATTATCCAACGACTAAGAGTTACCAACACCGAATCATCCAATAATGTCGAAACTTAATTGACTTACCAGGAGACCGATGCGGCGCAAAAAGCATCTGCTAAGCGCTGTAGCACCAAGAGTGTCAAGTCTGTACCATACTCATTGCGTCCTCAGGGGAGGCCACTCGCCCACGGCTGAGCGGGTCAGATTATTGAGTCATTGGTTCCATGTAGGATCTCTCAAGGAAACCTTACTACACGTTGCACTGTGGGTCAGACTTTGGTGTCAAAGGACCAAGATAGGGTACCTCAAACAAACCTCTTTCCTAGGCCTACACAGCGAGGAAGTCTCACTAGCCCTCACAGCTCTTCGTTCACTGACCCCTCCTCTTCAACTAGGTCTCATTAGCTTTCATTCACCTAACAGATGAGTGGATCCTAATCTCTGCCCAGCAAAATAAACCAAAATAAATCCCTATTGAATTCAAAGGATCTGTTCCACGTTGCTGCTTTCGACTTTCAGTGTCGAAATGGACAGCAGACACCCTTAATCGGGCGTTGCTTACCCTTTGGATCGACGCTAACAAGATCCCAGTTAGGCCACACATTTCAGACCGCTCGGAAAGCACCCAAGATACCCATAATTCACTCTCTGATGTCTAGTAATCCTGATGCACTGACTCGCAGTAACTACGGTTTGGGAGTTACACCTAGCTCAAGGGTTGAACTCGTTATAATTGGACGGGTTCCAGTATACCGTTGTCTTAGCGCTGTTCAGTTGACTTTTAGGATTCATCACCAGCATCATCATAGACAGCGTGACACCAGTGTTCAACGCTGATGCTTCGCTGCCGTGTATATGTGCAGTTCATGGTTGTAAGTGGGCTAGGATACTGCCGCGCGCCCACACCTAGAGATGAGAACGATCAGGGTCCTCAACCGAAGCCTTTGGCTCAAAAGGCAGCGTTGTTTGGCGAAAAATGTAAGTGCATTACTATTTCTACGGAACACGTAGCCACACATGTTCCAACCCCCAACCTAGAGGATCAAGAGACTGTGTTTGTCAGACCTCTAACTATTGACCAACCTGGTATGAGACACTGCGAGTGCCGCGCGCACACCTCATTCGTATAGCTCAATGGGTCACCGAGGTACACAAACGGTCACACAACGGTAAGGTTCAGTCTCTTCGAGACGGATTAACGGCAATGAATCTCGCCGCAGTAAACCATGCTTGTTTCTCGTAATAACCCAGGCTCCGACGGACGACAGTTCTGCGAATGAGAAGAATACCTTCTATTGAGATCTACTGCTGCCACTTCGGTCAGCAAGAGACATCGCGAGTCTGATATAAATGTTCAGATTATCGGCTAAGTTCGGAAGAAGCTGGTCTTCGCTGCCGATTCCGGCCTGGCGACCAGCAAACAGGTAACGCAGAGAAACTACTACAGTTATGCGCTGTACAACATTCGTTCCTATCAAGCCGCTCTCAGAAGCCAGGAAAAACATGCCCACAAATCTCCACAGATCACCAGGGCTGCAACACTTATTCTGAAAAGTCCGGCGTGTAGACCAACGGGCTAGGTGTCTCGTCACATTGACGAAATGAAATTTCACTTTGGATTCATGTTGCTCACGGAAGGCTGGTGTCAATGTTCTCTTCAGGCTAGTTCGGTTCTTCCAGAGTTTATGGGGCGAGATGGCCCAGTGGTGACGGCGCAAATTTACTGACCGGAGAGTTCGAAACCGAACTCTGCCTCTCGACTTCCCCTGTCTAGGTTTGGGCAACCTGGTAGTAGCCCAGCCCTCGTGCTTCCCTCTGGTGGCATGGCAGCTGGGCACCGAAAGGGTGCTACAGCTGAGATTCATTCGAATCATTCAGAGGTTATGCTCAACGAGGCCATTTGAACAGTTCTTCAAACTGTTCAGCCTACGGCTCAAAACGATAAGTTTCGCAAAATGTTTCGCTGACACGTCGCATTTTGGCTGGTTGATTCAGTCAGCTGAAACAAGATGCGACTGTTGCTGGCAGTGAAGGCGTTCTTCATCTCCTGGGCCTTCGTGTTGCAGTTATTCATAGTGCGGGGGTTCGCTATCCTACGTCCGGCTACACCATTGGGATTCCTGCCATGGCCGCACCATGTTGAACGGAGTTCCAGCCAGTGTAGCCTAGTGGATCAATGCAGCACTCAAGCCTGACCACCATGACAGGTTACCAGTCTTTGGTCTGGATGGAAATGCTTATTTGCAACTACACGCTGAGCGATTCGGTAGTAAACTGTTAAAGCGACGCCTAGCAACTAAACCATTGACGAAACTGGAAAGAATAAGAGGAGCTGTCAACAAGCAGAAAGACTGATTTCCAAGAGAAGCTGACATCAAAAACGTACAACGACTCGCTCGATTTATCCAACTTAGAATGACTTTAACAGGTTAACAACGGTCCTCCCACCATCCATCGTTTTCTTGACGGGCGAGCGCGCACACATCGAGTAAGGATAACCAGGGAACTACGGGATGCACTTGAGTCTTCCGAAAACCCAGCTCCCGAATATTTTTTCGCTATGATTCAGTGGCATATCAAGAAGCGTACAGAAGTGAAGACACTGGAAACGCAATCTACAGCAAGAAAAGCTGGAATGAACTATCACAGTTTATATAAGTCGCTGGTCACTCTACCGATCATGCAATGTACAGAAAAACGGAATGAGTGAGAATCAAATCGGAATTGTGTTTGTGGACACCCTTCGGTTAGACGATCCTCCAAGAGTTACCATACTAATGTACTGGATGGTCCGACGAAGGCTACTTCAGGGCGGTCATGGGGTTGGCTTCCGAATGGCATGTTCATGTCTAAGAAAAATCCTTCAGAAAATCACATACTTACAACGCCTTACGCCCTAGTTGGTATAATCCCGTGGCAGCAACGAATACGTTGACACTGAACAAGTTCCAGTTCTTGGGAGTTATCACTAGAGAGTAGCGCGACCAGATCAAGCCAGTGAGAGCAAGAGCTACACTCTGGAAAGTGCTGACCTTTTCAACTGGCCGCCCCATATCCTTTATTCCGGCAAACACCAGTGCCTGATTCAGGTCGATAA
Organism: Clonorchis sinensis; assembly: GCA_003604175.2. NCBI lineage: Eukaryota > Metazoa > Platyhelminthes > Trematoda > Opisthorchiida > Opisthorchiidae > Clonorchis > Clonorchis sinensis. The sequence goes on from CM030369.1 coordinate 102,579,048, forward strand.
ATACGGAAACAGCTACATACCCATTTCATTGTAGGTGCCCAAAAAAAGACGGTTTTTGGGCCAGCCGGATGTTCCCAAAATGGCCTCATACTAGACGGCACCCCCTTGTCCACTACACTTATTACAGCACGGTAGACTGCACTCATCCTGGGCTGAACTCCGAAAATGAGACAGCTCCCGCAAGAGGTTACACGGAAGTCAGCGAGTGACCAAGGAATGTCCCGGACGTTGATTGGTTGCTTACGCTCACGGATTGACGGATTCACGGATTGATACACAGGATCGAGGCTTTCGCCCAAGTTTCCCTGATCGGTTTTGTTCTTGTCGCTCAGCGGCTGTCGTTCACCTGAAAGGCACAAGTGAAAAAAGGGTGCAGCACTGCTCTTTAAGTTCTCAGCGCGGGGCAGTATGCTTGCCAGCGCAAGGATTCGCATAAAAAGGCGCCTAACAATGCTTTGAACTGAGTACTAGATGGAGCGTGGACAACCGACGGAGGAAGGTTATTCCACGCAGCAACTACCCCAATTGAGAAAACTTTTGGCCCACTAAAAGTGTGCTCTCTGAGCTTGAAAACCACTTATCATGTCCCTACCGTGTGGCTCCTAGGTCAATGGTGAAAAAACTATTGGCTGAACCTTGGTCAAACAGGGCATAGGTGGGTACTAGGTCGCCTCGGAGACGACGATACTCCAGAGAAAAGAGATCAGGCACCGAGGGACACGTTTCACAGTCCACGTATTTAACTTCGGCAGCCATTTTCGCAGCAGCTCGCTGGAAATGCTAAATGAGGGTTACGTCCTTCTTGTGTCCTGAGTATACAACTTGCCGCTCAGTATTTGCACAATGGAATTGATTTCTCGAAAGCTGCGACGTTTTCAGAGTTGCCGCTTCATAGCGTAGACTGTCTATGTATAATGTATATGTTCGTGTATTATTGCAAAATCTCTACATTGGTGATTTGTTTAAGTGAGCGAATCTTCAAGGTTAGTAAACACCACCGAATGTGAATATGCTGCCTAATGTGAACAGAAATCGCGAATTCCAGTATACCGTTGTCTTAGCGCTGTTCAGTTGACTTTTAGGATTCATCACCAGCATCATCATAGACAGCGTGACACCAGTGTTCAACGCTGATGCTTCGCTGCCGTGTATATGTGCAGTTCATGGTTGTAAGTGGGCTAGGATACTGCCGCGCGCCCACACCTAGAGATGAGAACGATCAGGGTCCTCAACCGAAGCCTTTGGCTCAAAAGGCAGCGTTGTTTGGCGAAAAATGTAAGTTTCCAGTATACCGTTGTCTTAGCGCTGTTCAGTTGACTTTTAGGATTCATCACCAGCATCATCATAGACAGCGTGACACCAGTGTTCAACGCTGATGCTTCGCTGCCGTGTATATGTGCAGTTCATGGTTGTAAGTGGGCTAGGATACTGCCGCGCGCCCACACCTAGAGATGAGAACGATCAGGGTCCTCAACCGAAGCCTTTGGCTCAAAAGGCAGCGTTGTTTGGCGAAAAATGTAAGTATACCACATAGTTCTCCTTCATGTACTGAGTTAAAGCATCCTCAAATGCTGTGAAGGATGAAAAAGATACAGCCCCAAATTTCTCAGCAAATGCCTGTGCAGCCACTTCCGATGCCAATGTACAGCAAGTTCAAAGTGGGATGTGCGCCAAAAATTTCCAAAGGAGATTAATTAAAACAAATCGCAAAAAAATGACCGCAGATGAGAGCGATTTTTGGACTGAGCATAAATGCAAAAAAATGCAAGGTTTTGACGTAAAATTTTTTATTTCGCTCGCAAGGGTTTTGCAGAAAAATGCATTGTGCATCCAAGGCGCATCGACGACTGCATTCCCGGTTAACAATTCGAATGGACCGCACTTTTTGGTTTTGTGTAATTGAACCCTAGTTCAGTTTGACAAGTCATTACTGTTTTCCTTACCGCGCATTTCTTTTTTACCGCTTCTGTATACTATTTTTGTACCAAGACCTTGGTCACGGATTCACGGATTGATACACAGGAGCGAGGCTTTTGCCCAAGTTTCCCGGGTCGGTTTTGTTCTTGTCGTTCAGCAGCTGTCGTTCACCTGAAAGGCACAAGTTGAAAAAGGGTGAAGTACTGCTCTTTAAGTTCTCAGCGATAAATTTGTTTGAACGCATGAGTTTGCGACCCGGTTTCGATCAGGCGTTGACTGTTGATCCATATCGGCTTTGCTTGCTTTGTGGAGTACCTCACCGTTTGTCGAAAACCGTTGAGGTTTGTTATTTTGTATTCCGTGTAACTACTTTCATTTTTATAGTACAGCACATTTGCGTAGCCATTCGTTCGGAGTCTTGCCGGTATGGTCGCTAACCTTGGTGCTCGTTGCTCAAGAAGTCGAAACGGTCGTCTCAGACATGTTTGAAAAGAGCCAGATGCCCAAATCCTTTTTGGCATGTATCCTAGATATTTCTTCTGGTCCATTCTCACGATGCCGACAAAGGCGTTCGATGAGTCCCTTCCAAATGGCAATTCAACGACCACTGCTTTGCGGCGTCTTCATTCGTTTAGAGGACACTTGCATTTGAACTCCAGAATTTCAAATCGCCTGAAAGAAGTAGACCTGGACATGCAAGAACGACTGGAAGGTCGTTGACGTAGATCAGAAACAGCACTGGTCCCAAAACGCAGCCTTGAGTAATTACACTGGAGTAATTACACTGGCGCCGGACGGGAGTAGGTTGAGCCTACTTTCACTCGGAATGTTCTATCTGATAGGGACGCCTATATCCAGTGTAGAATTTCCCATTGAATTCCCTAAACCGCGAGTTTGCGAAGCAGCGAAACTTGTGGGACTCGATCGAATGCTCCTGAGAAGTCAAAAATATGGCATCCGAAATGGGTCTCTCGTCCTTAGCCTGGGTTAAGCTGTCCACGATTACGACCATGTTCGCCTCACAGGAAAAGTTCGGGAAAAATCCGTGTTGAGCCGTGTTGTTGTTAATAAGTTGAGATATGATGGCCCCCTTCAAAATGCCTTCTACCACTTCTGCCGGTGTAGCAGGATAAGACAGGTTAACAAGATGAACGTCTGAGCCATACGACGTCTTCAAGTTCTGCATTGGAGAACCCAGGGAGCAATAGAAGTGGGACTGAATCCGTTCAGCTGACTATGCCCTGAGGCAGAAACGAAACTTCCCGCAACAGAGTACATTCGGAAGCGAGCCGCTGACCCAATATGTTCAGTAGATAAACTTACTGAAGAGAATGGGGGAGGTAGATGTCACTAATTATGGGGGTGAGTATAGGTAAGTGGTATGAGATGATTTGCAAGTGAAACAAATAAACATAATGTGGAGCAGGATATTTTCCTAGTGACCAATGAATGAAGCACCACTAGAGCCTGTGGTATGTATGCATTATCGCAAATGTCCGTGTTATTTAGGGACGTGCAAGCAAATGACTTGCATGCCTGGACGAGAAATCTAGGATTCACCTAGACCTTCGTCAGGAATTGGAACTGATTTTCGCCGTGGTTGGCGGCTTTCCCCTCAGTTACATGCAGAGTGTGCCTCGAATTGGTGCGAGTGTACCTCAGTTTACTTCTAACCGTGCCATTTGGACACAACGCCCGGCTCTTTCCGGAGTCGATTTTAATGACATGAACTCAGTTTGGTTCTCAGTATGCACATCACCAAACGTTGCGAGGACCTTTTGCCTTCATTGTGCTATTGTACGGGTCACCGTGAAACCTCATGAGTAAGCTATGGGAGTCCTAGTGGCTTTCACAGGTTCTATCGGCAATTCGAGTGACTGGCCTGCCGTGGTCTCTTTTGCATTGACCTTGTGTGGCACGCACGCTATGGAAACCCCGGGGGTGGCGGTGGTTCAAGGTAAGGGAGCACACCAATTTCTGTGAATGGAAAATGGAAAGATAGCTCATGAGCTGAAGCCCTTTAAGCAGGGATGTACATCACCAGCACTTACACACACATCAACCAAAATGGCCGACGTTGTATGCCACACTATATCCAGGTTTGAGGAACACCTTCCCCGGTGCATCATAACCTACGTGAATCGAGGAATGCCGGTGACGTTTTGTCTGAGGTTGATGAGTGTATACAGAGTTTGCCGTGTCTGGGGGTGCGTCGGGCGTGTGTGACTGAGCCACGTGTTACCCCCGAGGCCTGTATGCACATGTGTAGGGCCAGAGTGTGTGGTAGATGTGTGGTAACCATCCGGGCGTAGTGGGCAACTATGTAGTGGGCACGCTTTGGAAGCACCAAGGGATAGTGATTCTCCAGAGGTAGGGGTTCATGACAATCTCTATGGATGGTATACGGTAATAAAATTTATAAGCCGAAGCTCAGTGAGCAAGTTTTTACATCACTCATACTTACATATAAATCAACCAAGGTGGCAGACACTGAATACCACGCTAGAAATTGATATAATTTTAAACTATCCCACTAACTCACTCAAATGATGCTTTGACCGCTCAAAACAACTTCTGACAATATGCAACAACCCGTTTAGTGTGCAGGTTCTCTGAAATCCCATGACCATGTCGTCTTGCCCCTAAGTTGGCACCCAATTTGGTACCGAATTTTCTATCAGCCCACAGAGCTCAAGAATCGATTTACACTCAAATGTGTTAAGTTTTGGCGCACGCAAATGTTACCCAGTAAATCACTGCACTCGCACGACTTGGAACACGTTGCCGCACCAATTCTTCCTTTTCTAAAACCCCATGACTGCGGTCAGTCCAATAGTTCGCTTTTCCAGAAGTGCACCTGAGACTTCGTGAGTCGTTCAGCAGGTCACCATATCAAAGAAGTACCAATGCAGCACACGACCAAGGGTGCTAAGCCTCCTAAAAGATCGGCACACGTACAATTTTTCGAGGATCTTGCCTTTCTGGTTCATTCCCCCTCCCGCGTTATATGGTTAACATAACAGTATTTAGTGAATGGTACCCAACCTAAAGCTTCCACAATCTTGAGTGCTGCAATAATCCCGCGGGCAACACTTGCCGTAACTCCATTCCGCAGGGTACAGCTTGGCCAGAGAGCCTAGAACGGAGAAACCAGTATAAGAGCGGTGCGAACCTATTCTAAAAACAACCGTGCTTTGTTGCAGTCCAGGAGAGGGTAATGGCAGTAAGCTGTTCCGCTCAGGCGACCAGTGCATTCATATTTTCGGAAGCAGCGATGCTGATCTCCCCCCAGGAAAGGCGGGTTGGAAAATGCCGGCCCAGAAACATTACAACTTAGTCTCTGACGGTTGGCGTTCAAAGGTGGCGAATTATCCAACTCGGCCGAAATTCTTCTGTTTTCAAACGGGTTGGTTACGTTCAAAAGGCATATTGTGTGGGCGGCCGTATCAGAATTGATACAGTACCGTTTTACCTCATGCTTCTTTTGGTCAGGTTAGCCCCATGCACTCCGGTGGGTCATATTTTTGAGCTTCTATCTCCAAGAAGAGTGCCGAACGATAACCTTAAAAGTCGCTGTCCCATATTTTAGACTTTCAAGTCAGGGGCTATAGGCAGGGCACCCTAGCAAAACCGTCATCGGCCTCTGCCTTGTGGGTCAGTTTTTTCAGTCAAAGGTTCACGGTGAACTACCTCAAGTGAACTCCTTTGGCACGGGCAGTCGAGAAGAACCATTTGCCTGCACAGTTCTTTGTCCATCGATGTCTCTGTCAACACGTTCCCATCACGCAAGCAGGCGTGCCGGTTGTCAGCTATCTGGCCGATATGCCATACACACCGCTGCCTATTAACAGTAAACATAAAGGTACCTTGTTAAGTCCAATAGATGCTTTCAACGTAGAAGTTTTCAACCTCCGACTTCTGTGAAAAAGTCACTAACATGGTGTGCTCGACAATCCTTTACATCACTGAAACTGATGCGTGCTGTGTCTTTGAAACACGCATACGGGATACAAGCGTGGTCATGCATCTCAAAACGCCAAGGGCAAAATCAGGTGTTATAAATTTTACCCTACATATGTCCAGTGATCCAGAAGCCGTGATCCTAAAATATGTGGCTTGGGAGCTCGCCAGAACTGTAGAGGCCTTGAGCTATATCATGTCAGGTAATTTGCGTTTTGCGACCGTCAGGCTGGAATCGCTGCTTGCGACTTCATAGTAGTGTTTCCAGGTTGTGCACAACATATGTGTGCAACTTGACGCAGCTTACGAACGAAGACGCACACAAGACAAGAAACTACCGGGCTCTCTGGATCTGTCCACAACCACCGGACAATTGTGACTTTTCCCCGGGCCCTTACTGTGCTACCTTTACCAGCCACACTCAAATAGTGAATCTTCTTTTGAGTTCGTTCAATTTGTCATTGTATTGTTACCACACGAGCTCAAACCTTCTGGTTTACTAACTTACACAACTAGAGCACAAGTGGACCCGCGTCTGGGTAATCGATTCGGAGTCGGGACACTTCACACGGAAAATGGAGTGAAAAGCTTCCATCTTTGTGCATAACATCAGCTATTTCTATCCGGCCAAAATTTACTGCATCAAATTGTGACCTGGCTACTAACTGCAAATCTATCGTGTACTCCATTTTGGTCCATTTGGACCACTTGCTACCGGCGTGCGGCACTCTTCTGGTTTGAAGGAACTACTCACGAGCATATTTTCTTGCAAAACTGCCAAAATCCAAAATTATCCTTCAGAGCACCAATGAAGCAGGAGGTGATCCAAAAATCCAGCGACCGCGCGGTCCAGGCTCCATCGAAGCGGTTTCGTTTCACCTCCCGTACTTGAGCGGGTGCTCCGTTGTAAGGGCACTCTAGGAATGCTCCCGTCCTTAGTTTTCTTTTTCAACTTCAACTAAACACTGTGCCGCATAGACTACCGAATCCGGAGATAAAAACATTCACTAGAATGGAAACTACCTTTTTTCCCACCCAAGGTGAGAAATATATCTACAGTTGGGCTCGTAAGTTAAAACAGTGGACAAGGCGTTTTCTTTCCACCGTGATTTTTTTCTCCAAAAGACAGAGTATGTCTTGCGTCCAATTGTCGTGGAGGTTTAGAACGATCTCGCAAGGAGAAAAAATGTTAAGCCTGTTACGCTAAATAACCTAATGGGAGATTTGAGGCGGTTTTTATTTGTTTATAGTTTTTTTTATATAATTTTCTGTTTCCGCCCGCTTTGTTATTCCTTTTCTACTCCCTGTTACTCCTGCTGGAGCGGTCGAGTGATACGACGTTTGCGAAATCCTCCTCAACAATCGAAGCTTTTTTGAACGAGCAGCAGAGAAGCTTGGTGCAAAACGTGGTCACTCAGTGCAGTCAAAATAAGCAATGTTTCCTAGATGGTTACAGCAGTAGTGGGCCGAAAGCTTTAGCACTTTGGTCTTCAAGTTTTATTCGGTCGTGACCGTCCTGAAAATCAGCTGCCGAAAGTAACAAAAGAATCCCGTTCCACATAAGTAGTGATGGATGAATTGACACCGACGGTATCTAACGGGGAACGGTATAACTTTGGACTGAATATGTTTGGCTGCAAACGACAACGTGCGTTAGGCAGGTAATACAAAGAAAAGAAGAAGCAACTGCTCACATGTTTTCATGAATGAGTGATGCGTTCCTACTTACCTTCATTTATTGTCCACTGCTGAACGGCCTTTAAGGAGAGACCCCATGCTGGCTGTCCTAACAAAACGTTGGTCCGCACAAATCATCATCATCATCATCAGCTGTAAGAAACCGTGTACTTTTCGTACAGTGGTTGTAGCTGCCACAGTTTCGTCCGCCGATGATTTGGAGGTGAGGTAGGTAGCTCCGCATTGGAGGCGCGAGCTGCGTAAATGCACCACTGTCAAGGGGCTGATAAGTCGGGGAAGTGGGAAGGAGGCTATGCATTGAAGGCAATAGCTTGATGCATGAGCGCCACTGAGGGCGCGATTGGGCCATGTCTGACAATGCCTCTAACCATTGGTGTGGCCCGTCTCGGGGTCCCCATCCAGGAAGACGGCAGTGACCAGCGCAGCTGAGTTTGCTGGTAATGGCTTTTATACTTCGCTGCCAAGTCATTGTTTGACCGCCTCTGGCTCGCTTCCACCCTTCACGTGGTTGTGCGAAAAGAACCCTTCGAGGAATTCGGTCGACTGGCATGCGCAGCACGTGGCCAATCCAGCGCAGCCTATGCAGTGTGATCAGCTCATCTATCGAGGGTGATTTATTTCTTTCGAATACCATTCGACGTACTTCAGCATTGCTGATACGGTGTTCCTACCAGATTCAGGCAATGCTCCGGTCGAAGTGCTCCCAGGGCGTCCGCTCACCGATATCGAGTATGCAGACGACATAGCTCTTCTTGGATCTGACTCCGTGGTAATGCAAAGAATATTAAATAATCTAACTAATTCCGCCTCACGGTTCGGCATGCGCTTCACACCTGCAAAGTGTAAAGTGCTAGTGCAAGACTGGGTGGGCCCGAACCCTAGCCTCTTGCTTGCGGGTGAACCGATTGAGGTAGTAGACAAATTTGTCTACTACCTCAATCGGTTCACCCGCAAGCAAGAGGCTAGGGTTCGGGCCCACCCAGTCTTGCACTAGCACTTTACACTTTGCAGGTGTGAAGCGCATGCCGAACCGTGAGGCGGACTTAGTTAGATAGTATTGTATAAGAATCTCCCGAGACCCAGAGCTCCATAAGCAAATTTCACTCTACATTGTCTTACTTAATATTATGATCTCTCGTGCGTTGTCATCTAAAGTTTGCGTACTTTAGGCGAGAGCTTGTTTTAGAAATACTCCACTTGTAAAAATCGCAAATCACTTACTCGGGCAGTTCGCATCTAATACAGCTGCGCAAACTACGTGTAATTTCAGTGCAGAATGACTGGACTGTAAGGCCTTCATCAAACACTCATCTACATAGCGGAGTTTGGATATGCTGGTACCACCAGAATGTAGAGACTCTTTTCTCGCCCTGCTTTCTTCATTCATTAGATATTTGGTGTAACATAGTCACCAAGCTACAACTTTCTGTAGCATCACCCAATAGGAGAATCAAGTCATTGGTGGACACACCGTTCTTTCGCTCAGGTTGGTTAACCTCTGCTACAAAGCTCTACAACTAGACTTTTTTGGGCGACATCAGTGGAGGCTGTGGAGGCCAATCGCCCCCTAACTTGAAAACAAACGGACTGAGGCAATTTTGGCTGAATTTTTCTCCAACTTTGTGCCCCCAATCAGTAGTTGTCAGTCAGTTTGCAACAAAGGTAGAAAAGCTAGAGGATATTTTATAGACGAATAGAGGAAAATCATGGGGCCTGACCAAAAAACAGTAGACTGGAAATGGCCCCTCTTACTTGCGCTAATTAGATCTGTTAATCAGATTGCCAACCACACAGCTATAAACCCTAATCTTGGTATTGATACAGACTTAAAGGAGGCCACCGTCACCCTCGAGAAGACAAGCAGACAGCAATAAACCCCAGTGTTCACCGTAAAGCAAGCATACGCCGCCACGCTATACGTAGTTTCTGCTGCATTGCAGAATACACAAACTTCTGTGTATGGAAATACCACCAAACTCTTTAGGCTTTATGCACCTGGAGAGTCGTAAATTATGGAGGTTTGAAAGGTTGGATAAACAATTCTCCCGGTAAACGAGATCGTTATCGTTTAACGGGTCGTTGCAACCAAGTCCACATTTGCGCGTGTATCTTACTCAACGCTAGCCCGTTACAGACCATGGAAAAACAAATCCCAGGGTATTATACAGTAAAGAAATATAGGGAGAAACGGCTTTGCGGGTTGACGCTTTCGTGAGTATTTCAAGATCGATCACAAGTTCATTAGAAATTGCACCCCGCTGCACATCTAGAGCCCGCTCTATAGGCAAAGCGTTTTCAGTTATTTTTCGCACCTCAGATGCAAGTTCCGTTAAATCAGTGGCTGACAAGACCTCGCGATCATTGAAAGACCAGCTTCTTATGCAGAAACCTCCCACTCAACCCACACAATCCGCACTGACGATGTCACGTCGATTGATGATGAAACGTTCGCAATCCAACTGCCCAGCTGGGATAACAGACCAACAATCAATCAGAAACCTTCCTTTGAGAGCAAGGCACTTATCACGCTAACGAAGAATTTAGCCATTGCAGAGTGCGGCACGGACTTCAGGCAGCCACCGACAAATGGGCTGTGGTCTATTGCGCTGCAGTTTGAGGTAGCTTAACGTGAGTCCTTCACCCGCGTTGCACTAGTCCCTATCATCAATTATGCTTTCTGTTCCTCTGAGCAGAGACTGGTGTTGTATGCTGAAGTGCCTGTAAATTCAGAATTGTAAAACCACTGGCAAACCACTGGTAGTACCCGATTACGCAATGTCTGCTTCGTCACTGTTCCAAAAGGACGAGGAATGTACTCAACCTAGGGAACTCTTCTGCGGATGGCTGTTTTTACCTCTCAGGCACCGATCAAACACCCTGTGCGCTTTGGATACGTTGAATCCTAGAAGGATTCCTACCTTATCTTCAGTAAACTAGTCGAAGGCGGCCACATCAAACTGCGGCCACGAACTAGCCGCTTCTGTAATGGATAGGAATGCTCGTGTGGGTAAGCCGCCTACGGCGAGTGCACCATTGACTAGCTTGCATCTCCTGATAAAAGCCTGATACGTTCGACTCCGGAAGTGCATTCTGTGGAAACACCCAGGGTATTACCGAACATGCAAGTGAGTAAAACCTGACCTCTCTTTTGACCAGGTCCCGCTTTACAAGCGTTTTATTGAATGGAGGCCTAAAAGCGCATCAACATCTGAAATGCGGTGATGTCGAGCCTAACAGGAATAACTCCGAGTCTTTCCTAAAGCCGACTGCTTCGAGTTAAGGCACAAAACGTTTCCGTCTGTAAAGTCCTCCCGGCCTCGTTACCGGGGTCCTGTGCACAAAATGGCCTGTGATGTCGGCCCCCTACAACATGAAGGCCAGCATCAAACAACTGATTTGATAACTTTGGCCATGTGGCACTCTTCTGCGCAAACAATACATGCATTATGCTACGTATGCACTTTCCCCTATCAGGAACCTGCATCGATAGAAAGCGCTAGCAGCCGGAAATAGGGCAAGACTGTGAACACACCGAACAGGTCCTTGGGCCACGGTCTACGTCCGGCGTTATGTTAGCCAGGAAATTCGTAGAAGCATCCCGTCTGAGAGCTTGGATGGTAGAAGTTAACGGCACTGGAAGGTGTCTTACATCTGGGGCCAACCGCCAGAATTGACGTGGTGCAATCCTAGAGCTTTTATCGACAAGTTCTGCAAGTTCAGGGAACGATGGGTCCCGGCCTGTGAGTGATATTTTATGAACAACTTCATCCACTTCGTACTGCAACGGCGAAGGAAGCAAACGCACAATTCTCTCTACAATGGCAGGAAAGAGCAAATCCGGGGCGCAGCGCACCTACGTTATCGGAATCTCACGGCCTTCCATTTTTACGCGAGTTCGACAGAGACTTGACATTTTCAGCGGTCTGTCGTGCCAATTGGACATGCTTTCAGGCAAAGAGCGAGCAATAATATGAGGCTGACCAAAAAGATTGCGTGGAATCTTCCAAGCCCTGAACACTGGTACTTCCGGCGGGATCATAACATATTCCTCAACGGCTGCCTTCGCTTGGCTTTGACAGTAGTGGACCGAATGCAGAAGCCGGCGTCCTCCACCTAGTTCTTTAATATATATCGCGAACTGACATTTAAATATCGAGTAACAAATTGTATTACCATAAGAAATTATAGACGTAACTTGGGTAGTTCCAGATTGACCTTCACTGAAGCGCTGGAAATGACCGGTTTTGGGTTAAAAAATACCCGTTTAATATCACCAGCATATCCTGAAGGTTTTTCATTTGTTTGACAGGGCTTTAGATACTGCGTTGACCGGTCAACTGAGGCTACTAATTCCGATACTTCAGTTGGTGAGTCTTCTTTGGCCCCGAACTCGATTCTAGCTAGCTCGGTTTTGCCCTAGGCCTCTGTTAGAGTCTGTTACAGTTCAAACTTTTCGCTTAACCCTATACTCATGGAGCTCAGCAATCCTCAAATCTTTTAAGGCTGTATTGCTTTTGCGACCAAATGCAAAAAGTGAATTACAAAAACCAGAGCGCCAATCAACCTGCATTGGAACTGTTTGCTACACGGTGTCAACAGGTTCTGTACAGTTCTCTACCCCCTCTTCATTCGAAATGGTTTCGAACAGTAGCATGTTTTTCAAATAAGAAGACGTAAGATGTCCAGTACTGTTACAGCCAAGCGGTATCTTCGAGCGATGCGTAACACTAGAACCTCCGGGAAGGCAAAACAAAGTCAGGGATGGGCTTCAATATGGTATTATTATTGTAAGACAACTTCACAACATATACAGACCTCGACAGTAGATACTCCTCTACTCGGACTACTTAAGTAAAAAATAAATTTGCCAACAGGCTCCCACGTAGGATAGTCACAAGTGCATAGCGTGGGTCAGAGGAAACATGGGGAATTTCAAATTTCAAAGTAACGGACAGTATTTTACATACCCATTTTTGAGGTCAGCATCCAGAATTTTCCCCGACACCCGTCATGAATGCCGTGAAACATTTTTTTCTGCCCTACTTTGTAAGAGCCTACCAACCACGGTAAAGTGTCAAATCACCAATATTTCAACCACTTGCGTACTTCGCACTGGGTATGGATAATGTTCGCCTGAAAAGTCTAAAACTCTTGGCCACTAAGCTAGCCAGCGCACAGCGCTACCCGGTCAAAGTTAAGGGCGTATACCTTTATTACCATTGTCGCCTTTTTATTCCACTTTTAATGGGTCAAAAATACTGAGCAGATAAAAATAGACAACGGGAAAATAGCTAAAAAGAATGAAAAAGGATACCATGCATAGAGGCAGAAAAAAATGGGGGCCATTGACAACAGGAGTAGCCAAAGGCAGACTCATGGGAAGGAGGAACGAATAATGTACACCATGCGCTTTCAGTTTCTATTTATTGACCGGTGACAACATCGCAGTGTAGAGGTTATCAGTGGTCTGCATTTTTCGGTGCAATCTGATGAGGTAGTAGAACCCGTTGCGACGTGAAAGTTGCCCTTTTGGACACCTCCGACTTTTAGCTGCTATCATAATTCTTCTCGTCCAGAACGGAGAAAGGCTGGGGAAGATTTTGTCAACCACAATTTTGTACCTATACACATGGGGTATGTGGTAATTTTTGGAACGCATACCTTTTGGTGCAACTAGGAGATGCTGAGTACACGCATCCTACACACCACATCCCCCAACGCGAAAAGGAGGGAGAGGAAACGTCCAGTAGGGACGAATACTCGGACGGTGGACTCGTCAGACGGGTCAGTGAGTAACAAGAAGGTTTGAAAGAGACTGGTCAGAATGGTACACAGTTTGCATTTTTTCGTTCTCACTAATGGTAAGAAGGCACCCACATACTGATCAGCGCACATCATTGTCGGCAAACGGTGTGCAAAAAGGAAGCACTCACCGACGTAGTGTGTGTAAGAAAGGATTTTAGTCATAGTAACCCGCTAAGGGATCTGGTATGTATGGACATTATAGACGAAAAATTTGCGAGAAGGCTCGCCATTCTGCACGGAGATTGTAATGAAGACCTGCTCCGACTGAGTTGCTGTGGTATCTGTTGGTGTTTTACCACAAACATTCACCAGACCAATGCCGGAGAAGTTTCAATGAAGATCTTATCTGAGTTTCCAATTAGGGAGGGTGGGCTAGTGATGCCTGAGTACCTTAGGTTTTTTTAAATGCAACGCGCACAAGTCTGAGAGTTTATGAAAGCTCTTTTCCATCTTCTAGCCGGAACTATTTGAGGGCCCTAGTCTTTCCTTGCAAGATAAATTCTGCTTCTCCCATATCATTTTCGCCGCGAGTTGCTGGTTGCCACCCGAGAGCATACAACTTTTGTTGAGATATAGGCTTCGTGTCTATATGCAGTATTATAGATGGGGTCACATGCGCTTGGCAGAGAGAAGAGTTGCTAACTTTCAACGTCTCATTGAGCCCACACTACCACTCCGAGTGCCTCTTGCGGCTGAGCCGTGCTGTCCATGCGCTTTCATACTGCGAGAAAAAAACCCCTAGGTTGGTTTCTAATTGTTTTGCTTTTGTTCAGACCTACTAGTTTTTTAAATTATTGATAAATGATTTTCCAATAAAACTACCGGCTGTGGCTTCCGGCACTCAATTTTTAACATCCGTCGACTGACGTACCTATAGGACACTGGCTCCCGCTGCTCACTGCAAAGGTGTGGTCTGGTGGAAGCTATATTTTGGTCAATTTTATACGCGGGACCATGCAGCGAGCTTCGATGTTTCATGTCCGCGATGCTGCTGCTCGAGGTATGGTAATGCAAAACTATTGGTTTGACGGCTAAGTTTATTGATTGGCAAAAGCCTCCTTACCTGTAAGTATGCGAGAATTTGACAGACTTTAATTTGTTAGCAGGTTCGGCAAGTCAAGCGTCATCTTAAAATTAACGGTTTCTGTTTCAGGATTGACGGGCGCTGCATACTTTAGTTTAGCGCAGGTACTACGGCACAAAATCCAAATTGAGAGAGGCCTTTATTCCACCTTTTTTCCAGGTGAACACCTTTCCTAGTCTGGATCATGGACGAGCAATTCATTTTACAGGATTCATTTTAAACCGGTAAGAATATGTGACCCTGAAAATGTCCTAGAAATTTTAGTCGCTAAGTCCCAAATCTGGAGAGTAAGCCAGCGGATAGACACCTTTTTGTTAAATGACCAACAAAACCACTTTTCCTCACGCGAACTGTGCGTGCTGCGGGGTGCCAATGCTCCCTAGTACAAAAACACAATAATACCTTACGACGTCCAAAAGTAAATTTTTGCGAAGCGTGTGGCTTATTTTTGTGATAGGTACCCCGGTTAATTTTTCTTTTAAATCTAACAAAAAGAAAAGAATAATGTTTGAATGAGGGGGTTAGATAACGAAAGCAAAATATGGTTCCCGTAATTTGCTCGGTGACCCCACTCCCAGCAGGTTGTCAGATAAGCACTCGTTGTGACTGCACCACTCAGGTCATGCAGGCGGGTTTGTTGGGGTTGACGGACCATCCTTTGGGGGCGAGCGGTGTTGACTTCTTAACCATACCCCTGGTGTGGAATTTTCCGAGGAAATTGTGGCATGGCTACATGGGCCGTCTTTTTACACTTCATCAATTGATGCCGAAAGAAAAGCGTTGCTTTGAGTTGTTCCAGCTTGGGGCTTTACGGCAGTGTCCCGGTATTAAATTGAATGTGTGTAATAGCTTGCCTGCGCCTCCCTCGCCGTTGTGTCGGCCACGGAATAGGGTGTGACTGCTCCTCCCATTTGTCATAAAGCTTTGTATCGGGCATGCGTTCCAGGTGATACCACCCGAGATGCCGTCGTAGTTCACCTATCACAAGTGATCCAGTGACTCATATTGACACTAGTGTGTGAGGAGATTACCGAGCGCCCCAAGCAGAATGAATCGGTGTTTGTTTGGTAGATTTCTCGTGATTCACCTGATAAACATGGCATTCAGCAAATGCACTGTCAGACGAACGTCACGTCTGTATCCAGCCTGAAAACCGTCCGTGTCATGGCTCGCCAAAAGATCGGAGCTTTTTGATGTAGACAAGAAAAGCCATAACCGCAAAACAGGGACTTGACGCAACTTTCCTGTCACCGGCTAGGAAGGGCTGCTTGCCTCTCCGTTCCAGACGTAGAAAGTTTATCGTATGAGAATTTCTCCAGGTTGTTGCGGTACCATTTCTTGAGTGCCTTGTGGAATAGTGAGAAATGTAAATACTAATCAAAGGCATTCACAAATTCGGGGCATATGGCGCTCAACTATTGTCCGTTGAATTTTGGTAGGTCAAGCAGTCTAACATGAGAAGGGTTAACCATGAATCCGCGCCACGTAGACAGTATTCGACGGCCTTTGAAATATGTATGATGGCGGTGTCTTTCCATGTTACTCGGACAAAACCTGGTGTACACAGATTGTCCAAACCTGATGACCAGCCAGCGTGATGTCTCAGTCAATGTCACAAACCCAGGATCGTCACATTCTGAGGCGCAAATATAATTCAATTTAACAGAGTGTACGCAAACGCCACACTGTGGACTACACTACAATTACAAGTTTGCCAGCATTGTGGTAAAAATGGGCTCCTCAAAACGAAATCAGAATAATGTGAGGCGGCATTTTGCAGCGCAAAATGCCGTCGGAGTCACGAATGAGCGCTGCGCAATCGCCTCCCAGATTAGCCACAGTCATTTCGTCTCACTAGAGCAATTGCACACAATGGTAAACCGTACCTCAATTTTACCGGGGATAACCAAAATCCAGCAGAGTTTGTGACTGAAACGACCGTGAAATTATGCTATACACAGGCCCCACATCCGGCAACTTGCCCCTTCTTTGCAAAGGGTGCCGGTGTCAGAGGTTATCACTCCGTGCTTAGAAGACACGGGAGACTTCTTGGGAGCTCGCAGTGGGATCGATGGGGTGTTTTCCGCTTGGGGACATAAATAACAATACGGCATGAACCAGCGTATCGTGGCTTGTTTTCAACACATCGCGGCGGTGGTGTTATTTGAGATAAAATACCTCCCACTGCCTGTCAGAAGAATCAGATGAATGTTGGTAGTCAAAGTGTTTTTGCCTAACTTCGCGATAAATCAACAGAATTCCCTTTAAGGTCCAACTGATTTGGTGACCCAGGCTGTTTGAAAATAATCCATGATGAGAGCTTAACGTCTTACATCTGGCCGAAAGCGGAGCGGCCTCTTCGGTTCTCCGTCCCGTGGAGTAGATGTCGAGAGATAGAATGTTCAGGATATTAAAAAGCAGGGTAAACGTTGGCAACAAGGACCATCAGTCTTCTAGACAATCCTAAAAGTCTGTCAGTTTTCCGGAGCATCACCAAACGAGGACCCGGATATCACAATTGTCTAATCATAAATGGTATATAGTCGTGAGGACAAACCGACGTGGAAGAGTCGCCAGCGGACCAGAGCTGTTCGTTGCTAAAAACAAATCGGTGTGAGTTATTCAGGAACCTGCTGCATGGAGATAGAATCATGAGGAAAAGACGTATACCGTTACACATGTCTTGATTTCAGTGTTAGGCAGATGCTTGTTTGCCAGGTGGCATAACGTTTCCACCAGAAAATAGCTGTGGAATCTTAAAGGGGAGTCCGACACTATAGCGATCACGTAGGTGAAGGAGAAAGCAACACATATTCGGGGCATTGGCTGCTAGCTAGTGGGTGCGGTGCACTGATATTCGGGCCATAAATGCTTGAAGAAGCCTACCAGATATTGTGGGCATACTTCAATTCTTGACATGCTGTCTGTACAGTGCAGTGTAGAGGGCTGCGTAAAACCCTTGCACAGCGATAGTGTTCAATGTGCACTCGCAGACATGGTAGGCTGCAAGGCCAGCTAGAACGGATGCTGAAAGCAGACCACGGGACGGTTAAAGGGGACAACGCAGTGGCATATAAACCGTCACGGCTTTTTCTTTTGTTTCTTTGTAAGAAAGCCTCTGGACGCATTCCTCAGTTGGTAGGAATTCAACAACAGCAGGATCAAAACCAAGCTGCGTAGTCCTCAGCGAAGTCAGGAGTGAGCTTAGCAAACCCGCTAATTATTCATCTTCTGGGCCAAAAGAACTGCATTCGCAAGTATTGCGTCAATGTGTCAACGATTTTCCAGCTTTCAAGTGTGTGGGATCTTTCAGACGGACGAACGACGTCTAACAGATCTGAAGGTGGTGCCAAGTGATGTGCTGGAATTATCTTCGGTTGATGAATAAGGCAAAATCTTCCAGGTGAAGGTTCACTCAACATGTCGCAGAAAGACTTCCAGCGTACAGGCAGTACGAAACTGCATAAAAGGGAGAAGAAATTCATATAAGCGTTCTTGATTTTCAGGGAATATTTGACTTGCCCAGTCATTAATTTCAATAAAAAAGCCAAACGCCTCCAGATTTCCAGTAGTGATTGATTAATTGAGCAATTTCGCGAAGGCGATGTACGGTTAGGGAAATTGCATACACCTTAGAACCAGCCGTAATCATTAATGAATTCCAGGAAAGCACAACGATACATCCCCTTCCTTGCTTGTGGCAGTCGATGATATCTCACTAGTGTTGGGCGGTCGGTGCTATTTTGCCGATATTATAGAGAGGTTTCCTACCTCGGAGGAAGAATCTAAGGCCTGGGATACGCCACTGGACACCAACAAGTATGCGTAGGTAGCCTCAGATTTTGATGGGGGGGACCCCTTGGAATGGGGCTGATGGTGACAGAAAAGTTAAAACTAGAGGCCCGTAGGCTGTTACTAGTCAAACACGAGCCATCTACATAGTAAAAAATGTTGCTTAGAAAGCTAAGTAGGCCATTTGCACCCGGAAGGAAGAGGCTACTCGTAATTTTGCTGTGTGAGTAAATTTATGCTGCGGTTTCATTTGCCCCCTCATGGAATATCATATCCTCACACGGGCTTTCGAACCAGAAGAATGATAAAGTGTAGCCAGCTAAGCCGTAGGTAAGAGGGGAAGGGTTTACTAAAAGAGGCTGCGCTCTAGAGCCCCATTGCTTCGAAAAACGCAGCTGAGAGTATAATGGTCAGTCTGGAGCACAGTAGGGAGAGCTACCACGTACATCGGATAAACGATGAGCAAGGCGGAACTTCGCGCACACAGAAAGCTGGGCGCTGGAGTTTATCGGCGAAAGCGTTCAAACTATAGGAGTAAAAAACTTATGGTGTAGGACACACATCACTACCCTTCTCAAAATCAAGATATATGATTATCCGATCTCCGGTTATCTTTGAGATTAGGTAGGAAACCGGGGCTTCCATTCAAATATTTCTGTAAGCCCAAATTTGTTGACGCATGACACGCCAAAAGCGGCCAGTTTAAACGCGGTTCCGGCCGCAATATATAAAACGGTGTTAGCTCCAAATTCAGCAACAACATATTCAAAAGTCCCCATTACACGGAGTAGGGCAATGAGCAAGGATGAATTAAACGTCTGAACAAGAGACCTAATGCTTATTTATGCCGTGTTTGAATAGAGTTTTGCTGACAGGTCGTTCACAGGGCTCCTTGGCTGCACAATGCTCTTAGCTGCGAAACCTTTGCGAGTAGAATAAAACTTTTAAGCCAAAATGTTGCGTACGTGCTCAAACCAAAAACCGTCCTTATAAGAATTCATATTTTTCCAACTCAAAGGATTTCATTGTCCACTGAGGCAATCAAGCCTCTGGCGGAAAAATTTTGGTGCGATAATTTCCTGGTATCAGTGAGACCCCGGGATGCCTATATGGGGCTCGAAATTTTAGATTGGTATTCTGAATTCAATCGCCTGTCTGTTTAATCCATCAGTGGCACATCGTAGCTTTCGAAAATTCAATTCCGTTGTGTGAACACTTAACGCCATCGTTCACCAACTACTACATGGTGCTTAAATGACAAATGATTTTCGTCTGCGGAACGCACATTTATTGGAGAAATATTCTCCTGCTTCGGATAGTTGGCATTTGGAATAACCTTCCTCCGGTATTTGCATCTAAAAGCCAGTTCAAAACATTTTTGACGCTCTTTTATGACCCCTCGAGCTGGTAAACTTACTGCTCCGCGCTGGGAACTTGGCAGTGTTACGCCCTTTTTCGCTTGTGCATTTCAGGTGAACGGAAGCCGATGACTGATAAACACAAGCCCGACCCGTGAATTCATTACCTAAAGATGGTTGTAATGCGAAATTATGCGTTCCTGTCGCCCCGTGCCAATCGGTCTTATTTAACCATCCCCTTCTAATAATTGTAGCACATCGTCGTATAAATGGGGCAACTCATATGCTGAGGTATTTTTGGTCGCGCTGATGGTCGACGTTTGTTTAACGGTATCCGTCGTTATGTACAGTCCTGATGTTCCCAACCGCTGCGCATCCACCGAATTGCGCCAAGGAGGCAGTCATCAGTTCCATGTTTCATGCTATTCATTCCGTCAAATCTGCACCCCAGTGTCCGTCCACACTTGGTGATACTCATTCATACTATGTTCCCAGGCGAAACCATGGGTAAGGATTCTTTTTGTCTTAGTAGATATATCTACGTAGTAGTTCTATCAATGTTTCCCTATATGGAAACGTTGTCTCTCAGAACATTCTCTTCCTTTAACGTAATTGATTTCCGCCTGCGCTTCGGTAAAGTCAACATGGACTTTGGATCTCTGTTTGCAGCAATACAGTGGTTGGTTGTTTGTGCCACTCACTGATCAATCTTATGTTTTGGGCTTACTGATACGGTTAACGCGACTGCCTCAAGAATGCTTTAGCCGCATAAGTTTCACGAACAAATTTTGATTGAAATGCATTTGTTTGGGTTTGTTATAACCCATTCTTTCTCTGTTAACCTGATCTGGTCGCCGCTAAGTGATTGTATGGAACAGGTATGATCCTAAGATCATACGCACTGTGTAGAGATACTTGATTAAAATGATGAAAGCCGTGTCTTTAACGTGCAAGCAGCTTCGTGAGGGCTTGCTGCACGAAGACAAGACGACCCAAACTGAGGGCCGGGACAGAAGGACACGAGTTAACCTAGGGGCAAGATTGCAGTTGATTGACTAACTTCTCGACCAATCACAAGAGAGTGCGGCCGTTCGCAGCGTGCCCGTGGCGTGGGTTTGTCCGTCTACCCTGTGTGCCAGTCTTTCGTTTCAGCTGCGGTTATCGCGCCTCTGCGGGACAAGATAAGAGTCATGAGTCTGAAACTTTAGTTATAATTAACGCTTTAACGACCGTAGGTACGAGCTAAATGTTGAGGAACTTAGATTCAATAAGAGCCCAGGGGCTTCCCTGAAGAGTCAGTGCGCTTCTGAACGGAGATTAATCACAACTGACCCACTTGACACGGAACCCGGCAGCTGCGGTCGGCCGTTCCTATGCTCTTTTAGCTTGCTGTAGATTGGAGGTAACGTATGTATTTCCCGGATTCACAAATTGATTCACACTCTCGAGGCTTTCACCCAAGTTTCCCGGGCGGGGTTCGTTCTTGTCGTTGATCGACTTCTGTTCACCTGAGAGGCACAAGTGAAAGAACGGCGTAGCACTGCTCTCTAAGTTCTCAGCGCGGGGCAGTAAGCTTACCAGCGCGAGGAGTCATAAAAGAGCGTCAAAAAGTGTTTTGAACTGGTTTGAACAACCATCGGAGGAAGGTTATTCCAAATGCCGACTACGCGACGCAAGAGAATTTCCCCCCAATAAGTGTGCGCTCCGAACTTGAAAATCATTTTCCATTTATTCACCATGTATTAGTTGGTGAACGACCTGTCGACCAGACCTTATTCAATCAAGGCATAAGTAAGCATTAAGTCCCCTCGGAGGCGACGATACTCGAGGGGAAAGAGGTCAAGCACTGCAACATGCGGTTCATAACCAACGGATTTAAGACTGGAAACTATTTCCGTCGCAGCTCGTTGGACATGCTCACTGAGAGTTACGTCCTTGCATCCTAAGTAGATAACTTGATTAGCATATATAAGAAGCTGTCTGTCGTGGGCCCCATGGAATATCTGGAAGTCCATGCGGGCAGTACGGGGTAGGTGCGCCGAATCGTCCGTGGAACAATGAATGAATTTTAATCCTATTTTTCATGGTGCAGTGAGAAAGGCATGTTTAGGGTAACCAGATGCCCAAATACTTTTTGGGCACCCGCTCGTGATGTTTTCCGATCCATTCTCACCATTCACGAAAAAGGGGTCCTGTAAATCTCCTCCGAACGACATGTGCGCGTACTTTTCGTCATTCAGAGGAAGGTGCCAGTCCAACGATCTCCGCTTTGCGGCGTCTACATCCATTTGGAGGGCGCTGGTGTTGGAACTCCAGGATTTCAAATCGTCCGCAAAAAGTTGACATGGGCCTGAAGCACATATGGTCCCAAAACGGAAACCTGAGGGACTCCAATGGATAACGTCGTCGAAGAAAAGCAGGTGGAGCGGATAGGAACGTTTTAACCCAGCGGAGATTTTCTTGAATCCCATAGGACTCGAGCCCGTGAGGCAGCGGGACGTGTGGGGACTCGATAGAATGGTTTCTAATAGTTGAAAAATATGGTGTCCGGTATGAGTCTCTCGTCTCTGGCTTCGATCATGCTGTCCAAAAACGAGCATTTTCGTCAGGTAAGAACGTTATGAGAAGAATCCGTGTTGCGCTGGAGATACCAGGCAGTTGGCGCTGAGGTGATTTAAGATAGCCCGCTTCAGAATCTGTTCCATCACACTGCACGATACAATCATCATCATCAGCTGTAAGAAACCGTGTACTTTTCGTACAGTGGTTGTAGCTGCCACAGTTTCGTCCGCCGCTGATTTGGGGAGGTGAGGTAGGTAGCTCCGCATTGGAGGCGCGAGCTGCGTAAATGCACCACTGTCAAGGGGCTGATAAGTCGGGGAAGTGGGAAGGAGGCTATGCATTGAAGGCAATAGCTTGGATGCATGAGCGCCACTGAGGCGCGCGCCATGTGCCTGACAATGCCTCTAACCATTGGTGTGGCCCGTCTCGGGGTCCCCATCCAGGAAGACGGCAGTGACCAGCGCAGCTGAGTTTGCTGGTAATGGCTTTTATACTTCGCTGCCAAGTCATTGTTTGACCGCCTCTGGCTCGCTTCCACCCTTCACGTGGTTGTGCGAAAAGAACCCTTCGAGGAATTCGGTCGCTATGGCCAATCAGCCTGCAGCCAGCAGCCTATGCAGTGTGATCAGCTCATCTATCGAGGGTGATTTATTTCTTTCGAATACCATTCGACGTACTTCAGCATTGCTGATACGGTGTTCCTACCAGATTCAGGCAATGCTCCGGGACATGAAACACTAAACACTGAAAGTCTTGATAGGTTTCTGATCCGTATGCGGAGCGCACCGCAGCATTATAAACTCGACCCTTGACGGATAAGCTGATTTCACGCCTACGCCAGAGGTGACGCAGGTTCACAAAAGCTGGTCGGGCCTTCCCAATTCGGATGGAAATATCATCTTTCGCGAGACCACCGGGACTGATACAGCTGCCCAGGTAGACAAATTTGTCTACTACCTCAATCGGTTCACCCGCAAGCAAGAGGCTAGGGTTCGGGCCCACCCAGTCTTGCACTAGCACTTTACACTTTGCAGGTGTGAAGCGCATGCCGAACCGTGAGGCGAAATTAGTTAGATTATTTAATATTCTTTGGATTACCACGGAGTCAGATCCAAGAAGAGCTATGTTGTCTGCATACTCGATATCTGTGAGCGGACGCCCTGGGAGCACTTTGACTCCACAGGCATTAGAGGCTGATAGTGAGTCTTCCATGATCGCGTCAATGACGAAGTTGAAAGAGGTTGACGAAGGTGAAAGAGGACAGCCCTGCCTGACACCACTTGATGTGGTGAACTCAGGCGAGAACTTCCCGTAGACCTTCACACGGCCGCGGGAGTTGGCGTACAACGCCTTAAGGAGGGTCAAGAATTTGTGGGGACACCTTTGCTCCACAGACACTGCCATAGTGCCTGGCGGTCTACAGAGTCAAAGGCAGCTTTCATATCGAGGAATACAACCGTTGTTGGTTGCTGGAAGCAGTGTCGCTGCTTAAGAATCTGTCGGAGGGTGAAGATATGATCGATGCATCCTCTTGCAGGACGGAACCCAGCTTGGTTTTCACGGATCTGTCTCTCCTGTGTTCAGTCAACCTTCGAAGGATAAGACCAGAGAGCACCTTCGATGCCACAGCTAACAGGCTGATGCCACGGTGGTTTTCGCACAGGGTCCGCGTACCCTTTTGAAGATTGGGATAACTGTCGACATGCTCCATTCTGCAGGCACCTTCTCTTCGTTCCATGTAGCACCAACAGGCTTTGTCAGATGGGTCACCAGGGATTCTCCGCCTTCTTTGAAAAGGGCTGGATAGAGACCGTCCGGTCCTGGTGCCTTCTCACGTTTTAGTACGGATATTTCGTACTTTATTCCCTCTTCCGAAGGGCGATCAAGGTTTACATTCCACTCGCTTGTATGCATTATCTCCACAGGCTGTGTTGCAGAAGGCCAGCTAAACTGTTCTTCGAAGTGTTCGACCCATCTTTCCAGTCGACGTTTTTGGGACTGAATCAATGAGCCGTCTTTTTCACTTATCGTTTCGCTGACCGTTGTTTTCCTGGGACTAGTCGATCGTATCAGTTGATATAGGGCACGGCTGTTTCCGTAGCAAAAGCCTTCTCCATCTCTCGAGCTTTCGATTTCCACCAGAGCTCTTGGTCTTTCCTTAGGCTCTTCACTATTTGGCGTTTAAGGGAGTTGCGTGCGCCGTCGTACGCGTTGCCTGCTGGTATGGATTTCCGGGAATCAATCATGGATAGCGACCTCGCCGATATCCAGTGGTTTTGTGGTCGAATCGGGGAGGTTGGACAGACAGCACTGAACGCCGCTAACATGGCTTCTTTCACATTTTGCCACGCTTCATCTACATTCGCATTGCCAGTGCATGTGGAGAGTTGTTGGGCTAGCTCAGATTGGTACTGTTGAGCTATGGTCGATCTTCGAAGATAGTGGATTGGCATGCTTCTTTCTAGTTTGCGAGGGCCTGAAGGAAGCGAACTGTCAGGCGTGCACGCACCATGGCGTGATCGGAATCAAGTGGAGTGCCCCAAAAGGAACGGCAGTCTTGAATTGTGGCTCTCCACCGGTAGCTGATGGCCACGTGGTCCAACTGGGTCCACGGTTGATTTGCAGTTGGTGACCGCCAGGTTACGCGATGCGAACGCTTATGTTGAAAGTTCGTACTTGCCAGAAACAGTTCATGGTCAGCACACAACTGAAGGAGTCGATCTCCGTTGTCTGTGCGGCGAGCATCGACTCCGAATCGACCGCCCAAATGTGATTCCAAGGAGCTCAGCCGACCCACTTGAGCATTCAGATCGCCTGCAGATCAATAATGCTGAAGTATGCTAGAGTATTTTCAGGAAGTTCAGTGTTGATAGATCAGCTAATCACACTCCACAGGTCACGCTGGTTAGACTACGTATTCAGTACACCAGAGGACCGTTTGCGTAGCAGAGCCCTGTTCACCTAGCTGTGTATCCGATAGTGTCGGCGGCCGGTCCATGGCTTGGCAACGGAGCATGAAATCCGTCGCCAGTCAGCTGAGTCGCTTTGGTAACTGCTGTCTTCTCGGATGGGAACCGCGGGACGAGACCAATCAGCGGTTAGTGACTAGAGATATGGTTGTGTTGCGCAGCTAATTACGGTTTTCTATCAAAAATATCATCTTCACTACGTAGCCTTCACTTCCTGCCATACAGGATAAACAGATCCATTTGTCACCAGTGCAAAAACTGGGCTATCGCCTTCACCGCCGGACTCTCGTTCTCTTATTCTCCTCATCTTCGATGAACGAAGTTATAGCAGCTGGAATCATTGCACTTCGGTGCATGGCTTGTGAGCTGAAAAACTTAGCAGAACTGGACTAAAGCCCATCTGCGACGTTATACGGAGTCACTGCTGTTCTGAATCACAAACTGCCTACTGGGCGGAGTGTTGTAGCCACTGCGACGAAGAGCGATTACAGCCACTTCGTACCTCTCGCGGTGTCTCTCAGGGTGTGGCATTTAGAATCCCCTCTTTTGTTCACAGGTTACCTTCCGGGGTTCGATAGTGTCTCCATCCTTCCTGTTTGCCGATGTTTTGAAAACCGGGCTTGTTACGTCATCCCAGGGCAGTCAGCGTGTACTACAAATTGAAACGGTGAAACCGTTTGGTTATGGATTATTGGAAACGTTCTGCCCCTAAACCTGTAGGAATGCACTACCCTACCGATTCCACACAGTGTCCTCTTCAAATATCACATTGAGCTTGAGCTGGCTCTGTGCTTAAGCTGCGAACTCACTGACTAGGTGGTTTCTGTTTCGAACACAACTCCGGCATATCAACTTCTGCTGTTTGGGATTGGGGGGGGGGCAAGCGCTATCTTGGCCCTTGTGCTCCCTTCGAATGGCATGGAAGCCCATCACATCTTATATCATACCATATGGGCGTGACTTGGTAATACTGGTGCAAAGGAACTAGGGTTGTTCGCGGACAGCTAAATAATAGCCACTGAGTCAAATCGATCACTCGATCTCTTATAAAGGTCACTTGGAAGGCCCAATCTGTCCGTTTTCAGAATCTCGGTAATAGCATACGTCTGCAGCACGCTGCACGAGGTTTAAGTCTGTGACTCAAGCAAGGCTAGACTGCTTTGGTAAAACGCACAACACTGAAACTAAGTACACAAGTTATCAACTCAGCCTTACCAGCAATGAATCGAATATTTCCACTTATTTTCTGTAACTTATAAAATATTTCAGGTCGACCTGATACCTGCCTACAACATTTTTCGCGATTCATCTTACCCACGCCGTGACATTCTTTTACCTCTTTCTTTGCACCACCCGAAGTAACCCACAAGTTATTTCACTAACGTTGATGTTGGCTTTACGCAAATAATGCTCTTCTGTTCCAATCATTTGGTACTGGAATTGATTACTTAAAGATATAGTGTGTGCTTCGTTAGGATCTTTTAAATATCGGCCCAATACCAACCCTTAGCTTAACTGCAGTACATGCTACCCTAAGGGCACTGGTGTCCATTCCAACGAACCATATGACAGAACGTGGTGAGGCATCAAACTTGCGGCCGGTGCACACTGTCCTTTCGGCACTAGTGCTCAGTGGTGATATGATCGGGGGCGAGATGGCTCAGTGGCTAGAGCGTCAATTTACTTATCGGAAGGTCCGCGGTTCGAATCCGACCTTTGCCTCTCGACTTCCCCTGTCTAGGTTTAGGCAACCTGGCAGTATCACGGCCCTCGTGTTTCCTTCTGGTGGTATGGCAGTTAGGCACCGAAGCGGTGCTACAGCTGAACGAGTGGTGTGATCCACAGTCGAGCTGGGCCTGCTTTACAGTCACTTAGCTACTGCTTTATTTCTAACTCATAACGTCCTATTAGTCGTATGAAGCTTTTATTGCGTGTCCAAGTGTTCAAGTCAAACGTCAAGTATAATTGCTGAGCAACGCTTGTCGACGTTCGTCACTTGTGGTGCCGTGTGTACAAAACAACAGTAAGGGCAGTACTATTTTGCAGTTGTGAATCCTAGTCCCTTCTATCCCTGAATATATTCAAACGTTTGTCATCGAGACATTTGCAGCATAGTAGCAGGTTCCCAATGAGATGTTGCGTAGCCGAAATCAGAATATCTATCACGTTTGGGAAAGCCGCTATATACCAGAGTAAACACTGTTTTCTTTTCCAAACTCGTGTTCGCGAAAAGTTTCCGGGAAGCAGATTAGTGTGGTATTGGCGTTCCAAATTGTGACCACTCGTTCTTGATCTTTTCCTCTAAGGACATAATGCCGTTTTTACTGGGTTTATACCCTTTATTCTTTCCACTTTTTACTGGGACATTCCTTCACGTTTGATTACCGGATAGGCACCATTATTTACTAATGACATATTGCCGTTAGTGTTGATAGTGGCGGTGCTGATGAGCTTAGCTTTTCCTCGTTTACGGCTTACACCGTCAAGGTCTGAAGACCTCACCGCCTTCCTAAGAAAGTCCTAACTTTATTAAACCATATCGTCCCCATAAGCAACTGTGCGCTGCCGAACACATTGGAAATTGATATGATTAACCTTTAGATCTTTCCGCGTACCAGAACTCAGCCTAATGCGTGTTCGAGAAATCTATTTGAGTCTTTTAACGCGGGAGGGGATATGGAACAGGTTGTTCAGAACGTTGTTGACATTGGGTTTCTCAACCGAAATTCGTGGGATGTGAAGCCACCAAACCACCTAAGGGCTTCAAAAAAATCCTGAGAGAGTAGTCGAAAAAGACTGAATCTTTTTCACCTTGAATACCACATATTGCAGGGTCATCAACTACTCATCCACAAAGTGTCCATATCCTTTGGAGAGATGGATCAGGGTCCAACTCCGCAATCCTGACAGCACCTCAGCCCTCGTGCCTCCTTCGGGCGGTATGGCAGCTAGGTACCAAGAAGAATCTTACGGCTGAACTAATTCCCTTGGAAAAATTCGCTCTTGACTGTGCACTTGACTTCTAAGGTGTGTTCCATTCTGTCGGTCGGTCAATGCTCAGCAGGGGTGCCCCAGAAGTGTGACCATAATTCGGTCGATATATCCCCATACCTGTTGGCCTATGAGGGTATATGGTGAGCTCTCTAAGTCTCCTTACAAAAACTTTTTTCCGGCAAGGATGTCTACTCTCTCCATTTTTGTCCAACTTCGTCATCGGTGAAGTATTGAGGCGAACGCAGAGAGGCCTTCAAAGTCCGGGTCTTCAAGTCACTGGTAGGAACTTGTTGGTTTGGAGAACGCAGACGTCATCGTCTTCATATCTATAATCGAAGGCGAGGCACAAACCCAGTTGAATAAACTGAGCACCGTCATACAGTCTTTCAGCGAGCGACTTGCGCCTACAAATCGCTAAGGTACGCTTCAGAACGTGTAGCCCCTGAACAAGCCCTTTGCATTCCAAGGTGAAGGACGGGGGATTTTGGAGAAGTTCACGCACATATATTAGCTCTGATGGGAGTATTTTTGATGAAATCAATACACGAGTCCCTAGGGCCCGAATCATGTTTCCTAAATTGCATCACTTGTGGCGTCAAAAAGACACATTACGTGGTCTCAAGGGTCACATGCACCAGGCGACAGTAAGGACCGTATTGTTGTATGATTGCGAGACATGGTCTCTGCGGACAGACGATTTAAGGCGTCTTCAGGTTTTTGATCACGGATGTCTCTGAAACGTTGCTTGTCTGGGATGCCGTCAACGAATTCGTAACGAGGTAATTGGAAAAAAGGAATTTGGCTGTGCGGCAGGTACTGCAGTCGCGGGCAATTTCCAGCGTTGTCGACTGTGGTGGCTCGGCCATATTGCTATGTATTCCGTGTCTCCTTCAGAACGGCGCAAACTACGAGGTGGACAACTTATTACTTAGTGGAAGGATGTTGACGAGATTAGGAAAAGTTTATGTTCATGCGGTCCGGCTTCCAGGATGGGGTCCCTGTGAACCCCCTGTGGTTGGCTGAGGGCTGGAAGAAATGACGCCCAATCGATGTCAGTGGTGTCCCTGCTGTCAATTTCTTTCCGGACAAAGTAGCGGATATACAGAAGCTTGTGGAGTGCAGACAATAGAAGACCAGACCGAGAGCATACTCTGGAGCATTCCTTATCCCCAGACATAGCAGGCAGTATAGTTTCGGGCCGAGTACATGCATAAATTAATCGCACCACTCAGGGACAAAATCATCAAGCTAGTGAATCAGCGTTAGTCACCACAACTGTGGACTGCTTGGACTTACGACCCAGTCTTCAGTTCAACAACTGGACTATTTGCAATGCCAGCCGAAGCCTCTCTATTGTTTCTTCTCTGCTATGTCAAATAGCTTTGTGATTCCGAGTTCTATTTCTGATTGCTAAACCGTTACTTTTCAGTTAACCGACTGAGATGGAGGTTCCACTGGTCGAATTTCAGGGTGCCACTAATTTGCACCACCGTGGACCTAATGCACCTTTGTTCAGTGGATCTACTTCGTGCGGCGAGGAGTTTAGCGGTGGGATGCCTTTAAACCGCACGGCGCCGCAACTTGAGGTACGTTTACATTGTTTTATTTATTCAGATTTTAACCAGTTCTTTACTTCCAGTTTGCTCTTTTTTTTGCAGTGCACTCCATATTTCTTCCTGAAAAATGTACTAGTTTTCGTTCTTTTTTAGTTTGGCTCTCTTCGGGCTCGCCTCTTGTGCATATTTCATCAAATACTATTTTCTGTGTTTCCCATCATTCGCCAGAAAGTTCTCATGCACCACTCAACTTCTGTACCCACGTAGATGATTCGCACATTTGTACGGAGATTCGAATTGTCATTTTTTCGTGTTCTGCATCAGACTTCTTTCCTAAAGATCCGCTGCAACTTCATCACACCAAGCAACGCGTGCTATTAATTTACGGTCTTCGGGACCACCGTTTTTTCCGGTCGACTATTCCAGCTCTGATTACTGTGCGCTTCGCTGTTGTGTCACTTAAATATGCTATCCCGCATAAGGTCATATCGTAGCCATGCAAAAGCGATATGGTGTGACAAAGTGGAGCTAGTTCGTGAAAGGTACTCCGACAAACTGTGCTACTTCAAGTGGTCTGTAGACGAACAATACCTAGAAATGATTTTTACTTCAAGAATTAATTACCGTTTAATCAGTAATATGGATATCACATCTGTACGAAATTCTGGTACAAGCTCACTTTATCGGGAGTATGACAGCTGCAGATGCATGGACATTTTCGGTCAAATCAAACTTCTCCAACGCCTTACTGTCTTGATTTGAAACTGGTGTCAGGTAAACTTCCTCACATTTGATAATGACTCTAAACAAACGAATTGTTGTCTAACAGTGGCATGTATATACATTGTCTAACGTGCTCACTAAAATGTACCAACAGCTACATAAAGCTAAAAGTTACATTTTGTTGCCCGCAGTATTCATCCGTCTTCCAAAAATTCATGTCTACACTTCAGGAACATGAGATTCTCACCTCTAATGGAGTTCCGCAGCGTGTCTACGTTCAGCGAGGTCATGGGAAATTGGCGTTGTTGACCTACCATGACATTGGCACAAACCGTAAGTTTACTTGCTTGTTTATCTGCAATTTCATCGCTTCAGTGTTTCGGTGCCTTGTTGATACTTGGGGGTGACTGGAGCATGTGTAGACCTAGTAACGCAAAATCCCCATCGCTTATGGCTAAATGCAGCTCCAACTATTTTACAAAAGTCGGACTGGGATATAACAACACCGTAGGCCTTTAAAGCTGCTCTCTACAGCCCTGCGCAGGATGGAGTAGGAGATGGGTATTGAGTTGAAAGACGATGTACACATGGTAGAAGTGAAAAGCATTATCAGAGGTCCACAGCCTCCTGCTTAATGGGTGCTTTACCAGCTGAGATACTGTACAGCTTTCCCACATGTGTGAAGCAATGAATGTGATGTTGGAAACATGCTGACTGAAATCCCTATTGGGAATCTGAACCCAAACCCGCTGCTGTAGACATGTTAACTAGTGCACCTTCCTGAGTCCCTATTTGAATCGAATGTAGGTTTGTCCATCATTATTTTTGGGTTAATTACCGGCTTTGGGAGGCGCGTTTTCAGAAACAGTGCACCTCCACAAGGGAGCAATTTTTTGGGGCAGTTTTTTCACTTCGCAATCTTGACCAATGAAGGACCACTGAATAACTATACAGAGAACATTTTCACGAACGATTTACTCCTCGAGACAAAATACCGAGCTTCGTGGTCCTTTGAAATGCCCCAGTTACCTTTCGTTAAACCGCTATTATCCTCATCACGGTTGCTACACTGCCACGGTCTCTTGCCGATTCCCCACTGCCCTGCCTACAGTTCAGCCTCGGATGCATACACAGTAGCATTTGACGGAACATTTTAATCAGTTTCGATACAAATAGGAGGTATCGGAACCAGAAGAGAGGCTGCGTCGGCGCATAATAGTTTGATTTTCATCGAGCTCCCGACGATCGCATTGGTTTCTCTCCACACCATAATCTTTTGTTGTTTTATCCGAATTGATTAGACATAACCATAGTTGGCCGTTCATAACGACCTAGATGATGTGAACTTTCGAATAGTGTACAGCATCACCATATTGACGCACTAGTGGATCTGTTAAGTCACAATGTTAACCAGCTAGAAATTTCACTTCCATTTCCTTGAAGATGGGAAGTGTTACCGTAATCGGACAGGCTGTTGAGAATCAGGTAACTAATCTTTCATCAGCTAGCTACCATTGGTTATGGTAGGTGCTTGATATCATTTCCCTCCCTCAAGAGGAAACACCTTGCATCGCCGAGATAATGTGGCACCCTCCGGAAAGTATTTCTGAGACCAAGCCGGACCACTGTATTTGGAGATGTCAGTAGATTTTTGAACCCCCGCCAGTATGATTTACTGTATATTATGGATTTTGGGTGATTGCGTTACCCTGGAATATCACGTATATTTCCGTCAACCACCAATATTCTTTTCTGATTGTTAACCTAAGCTGATTTTGACCGTTCTGGAAGCCTTCGTTTGACTCATTTTCTCCACCATTCTCTCCTCCTCAGACACTTCATTTCTTGGATTCTTCAATCATCCAGATATGCGTGTGATCACCAAACACTTTGTGGTTTATCACATTTGCGCCCCCGGTCATCACGAGAACGCCCCGAACGTATCGCTAGAGTGAGTCTGGCGTGCGCGGTTGTGTGTATTTAGTGGTAAATTCCGTATTTCCAACTGATCCATGGATTACAGTTCTTCATGTTCATCATGTGTCTACGGGTCGGACTATCCACCACTTGTTACGTCTTGCTTATTAGTGTGCATCTCTCTCTATGCCACGGAGATCACAGCCCAGTCCAAACAAAGAGGGGAGTTGAATGAGAGGTGACTGAAGATTTCCAATCCTGGTCAAGCGGGACTTACCGCCCTTAGCATGCCAAAGCAGTCTTGAGAGAATTCTCCTTGGAATTTTCATGTGATGTCGTTATCTAGGCTGCTGTTTTCATCCCCTGCAACGTCAGGCTGCAGGTCATAGATAAGAATTAACATTTCTTTCACCTTGGTTTGCACTTTTTTGTTCAATAGCTACGATATCCTAGTGAAACTTTAAACCTCACTAATATGATGGCTAAACGATGGCAATAGCAGCGCTCATGCTGTCAGTTTCTATCCAAATTGTCTGATTGACTTTTAGAGATGTGGGCACCTCGGATGTTTTTTGTAGGCTAGCCCTAAGTCTCCCTCCCTCCCTCCCTCTCAAATTTATTTTCTCTTTCCATTATAAGACTTTATCCAGATAACTTGACATTGGTGTCCGGCAGTGAAGCACTATTTTTTAATCTGCTATTGCCGTCATGGATGGTGATGATGTTAGTTTTATCTCTACTTCATCATCGCCATCGTTTTAGACAGTAGTCCAGTAAGCACTAGTGCTTAACTGCCACACGACTTTGAAAGGAGCGAATTCCTAGTAAGGATTGAAAATAAGTAGGCACTTATGGTGAAAAACATGCCGTAAAAATGTCGCAATCTATAAGTCCTCTAAGTTAATTCCAAATTATTTACCAAAGGTAAAAGGATATTTGCCAGTTTTTGTAAGTCCCGCGAAAATTAACGGTTCCAGTGTAGCTACTAATTTTCTCGTTGCTCAGTCCCCCTCATCCATCCGATTGCAGTCGCATGCCCACATCCAGATGAAGGTTCCCATTTTGCCGGATATTGTTCGTGTAGTTGATTGCAGCCAAAGCTGATTACCAAACAGAAATGATGTTTTAGCTCGTCTCACATCTAAAAGGAACTCCGTGGTTATCCTGAGTGTTCTCATGGATCAGATACTTTTCGTAATCCCATCCAGGAAAGTGAAATTCTTGTTCACTCCCACTCTCTGTCTGAAACGTAGAAAGATTTTATGGGTTTTACCAAATATCTGCTGCATGCTATGTAGCTGGATATGTCACTGCATGACCACTGTGAGATAATTTCTGCTGTGAGCGGGTCCAGTCCTACTTTGCACAGGTCACACAACCGGTTTTGCCAGCAAATGCCCCTGTTTTGTACGGTGTTCCAGCTATTTAACTCTGACCAATCTGTGGTCTACACAGACTCCCATCTCGGCATTTTCGTCGACTGTTGAGGTGAGTGTTTATTAGTGTGCTATTGGCTGCCGTTTTTTGGGTCCCACGCATGTTCGTTGTTGTTCAAGGTCGTGTGGCAAACTGTCGTCGCATGTGTCGGGGATTTTTATGGTTCCCTTAGGGAACTACCTGCCACTAGTGTTTCTATTATTGCTTCAGTGTAACTCTTGGTTGCTGGTTGTGACCTCATCTTACCCATTGCTTTTATTGTCTGGTTTTTCAAGTCCAGAGTCAGTTACTGCCATTGAATAAAAGAATGTTTGAACTACTGTGCACATATTCAATCCTTGCATGTCGTTGTTCATCGCTTTGTATTTACGTAGAGTTAGAATTGCTTGATGATCTCTTAGTTGACTCGAACGACATCATTTGTACACTTGTCGGATTGCTGGGTCTACTAGTTCCATTTATCGTTCCATTTATAGTTCCATTTATAGTTAGTCCATTAGTTATAGTCCATTTATAGTTCCATTTATCCATTAACTATTATTGGTTGAGTACACCCCCGTGATGGACTGGCGCCCGTTTCCGGTTTGGCCTGTCAAATGGAACCTTGCAGATAGACAGCCGCGGGCATACGGTTAACGCTAAGTCACATATGTAACCAATCGAACGACTTATACTCGGTATAAACCCAGGAGAATAAGAACGTAAGATGAACATCCCAGGTCAGTTCTGAAGCCCGACTGATGACCCACAATACTTGCAAAAGATGGTTTATTGGACCGCGCCACTCATAATACTCAGTCAAGTTGCACCCGTGAATAGCTCTTGTTTGATGTTCACGAGGAGTCATTTCTAACACTGTTGTAGGAGTGGTATTCCGATTTTTCCAGAGCATTAATGCTGCATCTTGTAGACGCAGACGAAAACAGCCTGGAGGGTGAATCCAATGGTATTCGCTTCGGATTTCCTGAGGGCCTGCAAAACTAATAGACCGAATCCTCATGACGTTCTGTGCTTAGCCTTGGTTTGACTTGTTTTGGTCAATACAGTGCTGGTCATGAAAAGTCACTTCAAGAACCTTCACCACACCAAAGTATTCTGGCTACCAGGTTATTTCGGTTGGTTTTGGTCTATAGGACGATGATCACGGAAAGTCATTTTTACATCCCCGCAGTGCTAACCATCTGATAACCTCAGGAAGCTAAGGTAGGTCTGATAATCTCACTCACACCTACATAAACATGTGCGAGTGAATCATCCAGTTGCGTTTAGGTGTGGAAGAAAGCGTTTTACGACTTACGGAAGTTTTTACGACTTCAACCCTTTGTACTTTCAACTGTATAACTTTTTATGCTACCAGAGAAGCTCCTCCGAATAGTTGGAAGGTACTTTTTGTTATCATCCCCCATTTATTTTCTGCTTGCAGTTTGATCCTGTTTTTTGTTTTCAATTTCCTCACGTCCATCTGTTACTGGTCTGCCTTCCCATCCAAACTGTATTATCGTTATTTTAGCCTACACATTTTTCGTCAGCCAGGCAGCTGCCTTTTGTGCCGTTCTGTAGTCGCCTGCCCCCTTCTCTCTTGTGGGTTGAGATCCAATTTGTGTGAACCCGTTTTGTTCGACTTCTGAGTGCTATAATATACTTTGCTTTAATGTCCAACTTAGCGACGCAGCGGCGAACAATCACAGTCAGTCTTTGCTGATCGATAAGGAATGTGGTCAGGAGAAGGCAGCGTCAACTGTTTCCACACGAGCCTCTCATCCAACGTTACCCATGAGCCGGGCAGCTAGTTCGGAAGTTGGGTAAGTTATATGCTGTGAGCCGTTAGCAATTTTTAAACATCACTGAAGCACTGTATGGCACGTTCATTGCTAGAGTCGTTAAGTTGGTGACATTTTTCTTGTCACTAACCACCTCTGTTTACTTCATAGCTATTTCTTTCGTTGTTGAGGAAGAAGAGGTTTTCTGTGACATTCTCAGACAATTTACTTCAGGAAATTATCAGACTATTCTAACTTGCCTTGCTGTCGATTGTCCTGATGTCCCTACTTGCACGAATACCTTCCACTAATTTGTACCGGTTGACTGACGGTAGCAACTTTTAACAATTGTGCGCTAATTTGTTATGATACTTCTAGGTGTTTGTATGAAGTCGCAGTTTCTCCCTCCTCACGAAGTTCATTTTTGTTATTGTAAAGCGATTGATGTGACTGTCAGTAGTTGTCAATAGGGCTTTATCTCGTAGGTATGGACCGCAGTTATTTATCCAAGGAAGACTGAAGGACCTCTTCCCGTGAAGGTCCGAAGACTCTTTTCACAGCGACTTTGTGTAATATCCTCTTTTCACAAAAGGACGACCGTCAGAAAAGGCCTCACTAAACCGTCTTTTTGAATGATTTCGATACAAGCGGAAGCGCGCCTGCTGCCTTACTGTCGGCTTAGAGGAGAGGATGTTCTTCAATAGTTTCTCGTTTGTGTCCTCCAGAGACTTCCATTGTGCTACGGGTACACCTGATTCCAGGAGTTTCGTTTGTCCTAAGCAAGTTTAACCTGCTCGATATTATCGATAATGGGTTTTGTTTCAAAGGACATTTTTAAGAATGCATTACTAGATAGATTGGCCCTACTAGACCTTTTTTGTATGTTAACGCAGATAAAAGATGAAGCTAAGACCCATTTTGTAATTAGTGACGGGGTTTTGAAGTTTTAACCTCCACTTGTTCTTTGAAGAGAACTGCCTGAAGGAACTGACCAAAACTAGTCCCTTCTGATTGGGAAAAACGAGGAAGAGCTTTTTCGAGAAACGATAGTGCTTCTGTTGGAAACTACCTAAATAACTGCATTTCTTATAGCACATATTTACTACATATACTACCGACTGTGCAGACGGTCGCAATTTTTCTTCGATTTGCCCGACTGATCTCATTTTTTCCCCATCCCTCGTGGAAATTCTGTGTTGGCAATCATCAACACGTCTTATCCCCAACCACACGAATTCTTTCTTTTTGTGGGCGACATGGACTAAAGTTTCGCGTGATCGAAGATCAGACATCTGCGGTATAAGCACCTACTGCCTGAGGATTACCCGGTCCTCTACAAGGTCCGGTGACTAGCAGATGAACAGTTTTCCTAATCAATATTAGTCAGGTTGATTTCGTTAAAAAGCCGCTCATTGAAGCCCAACTTTTGCACCATGCTTTCTGAAAGTTTCGGGTGCTTCCTTTCTCAAAGTATGGGTTGTTTTCAATTGGTTTTTTCCTAGGGTGGAAATGTGTACATGCGAACACTACTGAGCCATCAAAGCTACATTCTCTCGTGCCTCTTTTGAGAGCCATAATTAGTCAAATATATGTAAATGGATCACTATACAGTTTTATGCATCATAGGCTCCCGTATTTACCCGTGACCTGCTATCCCGGTGCCAGCATTAAAGTACGCAAAAGGGCAGTCTACTCCAATGATTTGTTGCAACTGATTCCTGGAGGAGGACTCAGCCCACTCATTGTCTTTCTTTAAGTTTTGCAGTAAGCAGCCTTCAGTAAAAACAAAGCCTCTGGCACATCAGATGAGCATGGCAGATAGATTCTGGTCTTTTGTTGCGGAGATTTTTAGCCGCATTTTTTTCAACATTTGGTCTATATGGAACACGGAAGTAACAAACATGTATGCTTTCCATGTATCTCACCGAACGAGTGCTCTCATTGCATGTAAAACAGTGGCATAGATCGGTGAGCACT
Source organism: Clonorchis sinensis (assembly GCA_003604175.2). Taxonomy (NCBI): domain Eukaryota; kingdom Metazoa; phylum Platyhelminthes; class Trematoda; order Opisthorchiida; family Opisthorchiidae; genus Clonorchis; species Clonorchis sinensis. The sequence goes on from CM030369.1 coordinate 102,616,557, forward strand.
ACAAAGTGAAACTAAAAGTTGGTTAAAAAGGAAAATAAGTATGGTCTAAGGTGGACCAATGTCTGACGAAACAACGGGACGGTACGTATATGTATGATCGTGTTTTCCTGATTGTAAGCCAGGTTTACCTGTGCTTGGATACAGGGTCGGGTTGAGCAGGCGGCTCGCTACCTCTTCAGCTTTGGAGAGGTCAGCTGGAACAGGATGCCTGGTTTTGAAAGCTTTCTTTGCTTGTTGAATGTGCCGTTTCAAGTAAAAGATCGGTGCAACACTTAGATTGCTTTTGAAAGTCCCTGTTGTTGTATGGGTCGACAGACCTTTGGTTCTCGTGGACAGGTGCCTTGTAGTACGGCCCAAATAGTCTGGGGAACTCTCACGTGCCCAAGGACAAGTCAACATGATGGATGAATTATGTGCTGGTACTTTATTCTTAGGTTTTAAACAAGTCATTCGGGAAGTATAGATGATATTCAAGTTTGCAGCCCAAAAGGCTTTGGTAAAAGTACGTCTGAGATGACGTGTTTCGAATTCATAAGGGATATCTCTCCAGAACGGCAAATGGAGAAACAACCCTTTCTTGAGTGCCGGGGAACACTTCAAATTTGATACATGAACTTATCCCATAAGATGTTGGCTATTTTCGTCAATTCATTCCCCGTCTGGCTGCGCTAACAATCTTCAGCTCGATGAGTGATTAGTTATAGCACGTCTCTTTTCTGACCAAAAGATAGCTATGAAAATTGGTATACTGTCCAGTCAACATGCGACAGATTGTCCGCAGCGGCTTTCCCTCACTCCTGGTTAGCTGCGTGTCAAGGAAATGCAAAATGTTCCGATCTTTCTGCTCTGAAATGCAGTCAATGGTTGGATAGACGCTATAAATTGTAGTCAGGAGAGTAAGTTGTTGTTACACATAGTCTAACATTGAACAATGAACTTATGGGATAGAAAGTGGAAGACTATCTATGACGGACTGTTGATTGATCACCAAGAGCTGTTCAGTTGTCAAGTAGCCAAGAGGTTGCTTGGCTACCCGAACGTGCAGTGTGATGACGTTTGGTGTGGTGGTTAGGCCTACCACTATAATGGGCATACATTCTATTAATGACCGAAGTGTCGTGAATAATTCGCCCCAGTGATAGGTAATCAAAGAACTTGGGTGTCGTGTTTTGGCCATTCATGCTTCGTATAAAACACAATGAGTCAGATTAGATATTAGAACATCGAACCTGATTCGCTGTGTTTTCTACCGTAAACACTCAAATGATAGGGTGGTTTGGCGAAATAAATTGATGTTAACGGGAAACTCAAGTGAGTCCTGGCTGAAGCTCTCGTTTATACTGTTGGGCAAGCGCTCCCTTACAATTCATTTTTCAGATTATTTGAAGAATTTTCAGCAACCTCACGCTTTCACTTTGCTCTTAGTCCATCTAATCACTGCGTCGAGTTAAAAATTCTTACCAGCAACGTGATCTCCAGAATGCTGTTCTCTAAACTCTTCTCTGTGTCGTTTCAGCCTGCATTATCCGAATTTGGATCAACTGGCAGAGATGTTAACTTCCATTCTCGTTCACTTCGGGTATGTACGTGCTTGTTTGTTGGAAAAAGCTCACTCTTCCTATTCCATTACAGCCTGTGCTGATTTAATTTGCTTGTACTCGGGATGAATGATGGTCTTCAGTGCATGGATTTCTAATACATTCACTTGTTCAATAATGCTAATCGGTTTATCGATTTACCGTGCGGAACTTAACGTTCGATTAGTTCAGGGACGTTTCGTCGCCAATCTATGAGATAGTGCAAACTAAGTGCATGATCTTCCTAGACAGTGAATCAGTGTTTCTGTTGATATATTGCACCGCCTTCTAATGACTCGTGTGTACATAGTTCCCCCAGTAGTATGGCAGCATTCACACACTTGTCTGCCATACCCGTGTGTTTAATGTTCTGCTGTGGGGCGGAAATTGCCGAGTTGTGGGCAACCTTCACCTTACAGCAGGCATCCGAAGAACGGGGTTTTATCGACCACTTAATCTACGCACGTTATCTACACCTTGGCTCTTTGTTGCCTCTTTCAGAACATGCCTCCCCTAGGACAAGTTCCTTTCCTGACCTTCACATGATTCGCTTGTCTGAACAAATGCGATCTATCATCAACTATGATACAGAATAAACTCTGATCAAGCAGTTTGCTATGATCACTGTGAAATCTGACAGCAAAGCTATCCTCAATAAGCTGTGGCCAACAGCTCTCTTATCATTATGTCATCTTGACGCTCTATGGACTTCGTTCAACCTTTCCATGCTATTTGTAGGGTTAAACGTTTTCGGTTCACCCGCGTAAGCAGCTTGACTGTTTGTTTATCCCAACTGGCCACCCTTGGGGTTAGTGGTAACTACCAAGATGTGGACTTCTAGTTTACTGAGGCGAACTGTGATCAGTTTTCTCCTTTAATTGGATCGTTGCGGGAGTGTAGACTTCATCCTTTGATTGATAAACCATCACTGTTAACTGAGGTTCATGTAAACCAGGTACATTCACGTTTTATCATGTTGGGGGTTCGTGGTTAGAGTGAACTCCTTCACGTGTGATCAGGTCAGTTCGGCAGTTCCGCAGCAGCCTCAGAATCAAGTTCATCAACTCAACAGTTGGAGTCGACGAAGACTTGGTTCACTGGTTAACTTATCATACACAAATCATTTAGGGTTTCACTACATGCGCAATTAGGGGCTCCCATGATAGTCACTCATTCCTTTTCTTTTGTCTTCGTGTGTAATGTTTGTTGCTTCAAGTTTGTCTCAGCTTATCAGCTGTTGGATGTACCTGAATTCACGTGATTTTACTTTCATGCTTGTTAACTCCGCTGTAGGTTATGTATCTGTATTGTGCATTGTTCCGACATAAGCAGATGAAATACCTTATTCTGGTGTATGTTTGAGTTAGGTGTGTGTAGCACACATTGTCCCCAGATTGTCTGTTCATACATCAACTATTGACATGCTTATCGCAAATAGGAGTAACGTTTTCATGTAGTTGAAATTAAACCAAGCACTACTTATTGAGTGTAACGTTGCGACGGTCCTTTCGACTTACTGAAGCTGCTTGTATGCTCCTTTTCGGTTCTACATTAGGCAGTGTCGAAATTTAGTGCCGCTCTTTATAAAGCTTTTCTATCCTGCTGTCACATTCATTAGGCATACTATTGTCATCACTGTTCGTGAGCTGTTTTATATAAGCACTGCTTTACGCGTTGTATAAACGTGGAGCCACCCTTGTTTTTTCATTTTTGTTTAACTTGTTCAATTACTTAGATTGTTGTTCAACGAGAGGAATTTCCTGAGCTCCATTTTATGGCACATTTTTCTTCCTCTGATTGGACCACATTGCAGGAGGCACCACTTTTGGATCTTTGATGAGTTGTTTTCAGAGAGGGATAGCTGCAGTTACTAGTTTCTTGTGACGACAAATTGTCCAAACCTAGTGGCGTCATTATCAGATGGCAGCTTCGTATACCTCAAGGGACCAAAAAGGTTATGCCGTGCTCTTTCCAATCAGAATAAGTTTATATGTTTTGTCAGTGGCTCAGTGGATGAACATCTGTTAGCATTCATTAGGTGAGATTGTGAACCTGTACAGCCTATGCTCATCATACCCCACACACAGCAAGTGTTTGCCCTCGACACACACAGCTGTTGCTCTGCTTGCTCTCTTTCAAGTGTGTCATGGTTATCTGTTTTTGTCCGGTTTCCTTTTAGTTTACCCTCAACAAATTGAAGCGATTCGGCACAGGTTTTAGTGTTTTTCTTCAAGGTACAGTGATTCGCCTCTGGAAGGAACGTCCACCGTAGTCTTCTTCCCGAGAGTCCTTTCTAGTGGAGACTCGACATTTTTGCCATTGAATAAGTCTTACGCTTCTAGTAATTTATCCAAGGTACTTGCCTAAGTTTTGGCTATTTATGCATTAGCGACCTTTTCTTGGATTAGTTCACCCTCTGAATGGATTCTCTAAACCGATCTGAACGCTAATGTCTGCATGGACTGACGTTGAAATTTGCCGCAGTCTTGTAGTCCTGTCCAGATAGGCCTTTGAAATCTTCACTTTCCGCGGATGTTTTGTTGTCTTCTTCAGGCCCGTAACTGTCGTCTTCAAGTTAGGCCAGTGGATTTACAGCAGTGAGAGCATGGTTATTCTAAATGTTTCAGCGCTTAAGAGGTTTCATCGACACCGTACTCATCACATCGTGTACTCAGCAGCAAAGGTACATAAATGAATTGCACAGTGAAGCACATGGAAATCGCTGCTAACTGTGCCGACTGATGCTGGCACAGTGTATGTGAGTGGGCGGATTACTTTAAGACAAACCGCGTTCATAACAGACTTTCTATTCGGTATTGACATCGGAATGTCACGAGTTTCCTCGAGGTTTTTAAATTGGCTTAGATGAAGCGGAGGCTTCTCTCAATAACACACACCGTGTTAAGCGTAACTCAATTTGTCGATGCTGAGTTGGCGCAACTCAGTAAAACAAAATCAGGTACGAATGATGTTGATAAGACAAATATGTTGTAACTCTGAAGTTTACTCTGAAGTCACCAGTAAACAGTTATGTTGTAGTGTACTCAGACTGTATTGGTTGTGTCTCGTGAGTTTATGTGACGAGCATTCTGTAATGGGCTGATTTCTGGTTTGAGTGTTATCTTACCTTGGGTTCTGTATACACGGGATTTATTGGTGAGAATAGTCAGGATCTGAAATGATTCGTTCTCCTGTTTAATGGTTTCTCTCTCGAGCGGGAATACTGAGGCTCTTGTTTTGTTTTGTTTTGTTGTTTTTTGTTTTCTCTGGGAATGTGGTAGTATGTCCTCATCCGTAGTGTAATTCAAGACTTTACTTGCGATTGACTTGTATGCATCTCGCATTTATCCACTTGTGCTTTAGCGGGCTGGTATCCGTTTGTGGAATCACCTGTCACATCGATGTGGGTCGATGTACCCCCACGCATAGTAGGCAATGCCACACGCGATTTGCGTTAAGCCGCAGTTGCAACCAAAAGGACAAAGATCTTGGGGTGGACAAGATGTCCGTAATCATCAAGTCAGGTGGAGACAACTGAGTCTTTGGGGTCCAAATTGTGTGCTAAAACCGGTCTGGTGGTGCGAACCCAAAATGGCTGGTTTATGCTAGCTATTATGCAGCTTAGTCTGCACTGCGATGGTCACAGAGAGTCCTTTCTCGTACACAGTATTACACGGTGCATATAGAATAAGAGTGAAAATGCTGATGGCCACACAACGGGTATATTAAATCAAGCCATCTGACCTATAGACCGCCGAGAGCGACCTGTGTCAACGAACGAATGGCTGACATAAAGGCTACCTACGCTATTCTAAAAGTCAGACAGTTTCATTCACTACATCTGCTGTGTAGGCACCAGCATATCCACTGTCAGCCGGCAGCTCTTCGGAATTATTCGGACTCATTTCGTAAATGACCCGTAGAAAGTTATGAAATAAATTTGGGGACCTATCGAAAACAATTGGAAAGCTTGGTAATCCAAATCAGTGGCGAAACCCTAGATGCTACTATAGGTTTACGCCACAGAACTAAACTAGCATACAGCCTCATTTTTTGTTTATCCTCTGTAGTGTCCAATTTACTCGATTCGATATCTCTTTCTTTGTTGAGTGCAGTGAACCATCATTTCTTCTCAGTCACTTATATTGATGTGTACTGTCTTTTCTCATTCCCTTAACAGAATCGACTACTTCATTGGCTTCGGCATGGGTGCCGGTTCGAACGTTCTATCTCGCTATGCCGTACGAATTCCTGGTTAAATTTTTATCTGCCGTTCAACGCACATTTCGGCTGCCTTGTTTCTTATTTACTAGTGACCCGAACTCTATAGGTCTTTGCTGAAGCACGGCTATAGTGTTTCATAGTAGAGCGTAAACTATTTCCACGTTAGATTGCATTCAACCTGTTCAGTTCCTAGTTGGTTTCTCGTCAAAAAATCAGTATCTACTCGAACTTGTACAGATCTGTTACCTGAAATTCGTCCTGATTAGATTGTGTCAGTGAAACACTGGTGGTCAGCGCCCATGTTACTGTCAGCTGTGGCTGTGTGAATTGACTCCTATCGCTACCAGTACAGTGAGCAACACATTCTTTGTATCATGCCTCTATCGCCAGTCACAGTGCGAGCCATTTTCTACCGCTCGGTAACGTCAGAATTTCTACTTTATCTGAACTGAATAGAACAAACATTATACTGGCGTTTTTGTTCACGCCCTTCTATCTCACTTCATCCATGTAACTTTCAAGTCATAATTCTTGGCCGGTTTTGAATATCTCTAGCATAAACATTGACTCTAGAACCCGGAGTGAATGGGGAGATTGGAGTACCCAGTTACAACCTTCCGTAAGGTGTCTGCGTTGTCTGCATCTCTGAATTGTCAGAACACTTCGGCGGCGATCGACGGAAATTTCGTTGCCTTACTTTCCGTCTGCACCGCCCAACACTTGCGTTTCATTCGTCCCATTACGTTTCAACCGGCTTTAAATGATAACTCAATTATTGCAGTCCCGAGGACGCAGCAAATGTGGACGTTGTATCCATTAAGCAGTAATTTAATTGTATTCTCGTGGCCTTTGAATCCTAATAATGCACTACTGCAACGTAAATGAAATGGTTTGGTGACCTCAGTTCTGTTAAGCATCCTTAGAATTACGGGCCGGTCAACAGAGCCTTGCGCGTCTTTGAAAATAAGGAACTCACAGTTGCTCATGTTCTGGTACTTGACGAAGTGTGAAATTGTGGTGGAGGCCACCTGTACCCGGTCTAAATTCCGCTCTTCTTTTTGGACGAGGACCTCACATTCATCCGGGTGGACAGCATTGTTGTACTCAACTTTGTTTTACAGGCGGTCACTTATGCCGTCTCGCCTGTGCTCTGTTGGACAGTCTTCTGTCTCCCGCTAAATTCAAAAGCAATATTTCTTTTCTATGACCGACACTATGCCTTTATACCTTCCCAATCAGCTACATCATCCGGACAACGTGCTGGCTCTATTCCTACTCAATCCCACAGTTACCACTCACACATACTATCAGAAATATCGTTGTCTTTGGTGGGACATACCGTACCTAAAACAAGGTGTTCTCACAGACTATCTGTTGGAACAGTTGGACGCGCATTGGTTTGGTTATGTAAGTCTACTCGGTGCAATCTCACGGTGGTTGTGATGCATTGATCATTGAACCATGTCGTCGGTCCATCGTGCCGTTTTTCTACACTTTTTCGTTCCTTTCCTATTTATTTAGGGATTGGCTGATAATGACGACATCTTGCACTTTTACCATCAACTTGCACGCAGTCTTAATCCACTCAATCTCGCTGGCTACATACGAGCCTTTATTGATCGAACTGAGATAAACTTAATACGTCCAATTGGTCCTGCAATGCCGGGTGAACCCGAAGCTCCAGAGTCTGAACCAACTGTCATCAAAACGGACGTGTGCCTTGTCACTGGACACCGAGCTGTGGACTTGTGTCGAATTCTGGAGGAGATGAACGGACAGATGGATCCTAAAAAGACGCAGTTTCTCACTGTAAGCATTTCCAAAACCTATTTCTGTCCAATGCCTTAGGATGATTGGCGCGTGTTGATCAAATTGTTTTAAATCCTGTTGATTTTTATCGTACTTTTTCTGCCCTGTCATGTAACCAGTCAAGACTGAGTGCTAGCTTGATGTTTAGCTTGACATTTAATTTACTCTAGATCGCATTACCAGGACGCTTCGTTTTCTGTCGACCCCATAAAGATGGACACTATGTTTTACATCCCAATTTTCGAGTTTACATAGTTTTGGTTTTGAACTGACTAGTGAAAATGCTCATACAGAAGAACTAGTGACCTTAATTCGCCGTCGCAAGTGGCGTTTCTTCCGACACAGAAAACCATCGTGAATTCGTTGGCATCGGAAAATCAAGGTGATTTCGAACCTAGATAGATAATGTCTGCAGTCCGACTCCAAAAGCAGTCATTTGGCGCTTTTCATCCCTATTCAAACTAAACAAGAAGTCATACATGTATATACGTAATGCACTACTCATAAGGTTGCTGAAAATTCTTCGACAGCCCACAGTCGAAATTAATGCCAGGCACTGTGTGCGGATCAAGGACTAATTAGGTGAACAGTGTGACTTTTCACCGGCTTAGTCAGGGGCTGATTGGATTAAGTTTCACACATTCTGAACAATTCGGTTCTCTGAAACAGCGAATTCGATCCTGTGTGCTTTTTACACTCAGATTTACCACCCCCTATGTACACTTATCTAAAGTGAGCAAAATTCAGTGCTCTGAGTTTCGTTTCTGAACAACTAGCTCAGGACGAATTGCCGATCGAAAGAAACAAGTATCTCACACAGTTGGGATTAGCTTTTGACGATCACCAGTAGTATACTACAGTAATCCCCCATGAAAGGCTCTCTCTCAAAGAGATCAATCCCTAGAACATTCCTTAGTGTTTATCTGTCAGCCTTCGCACGAGAGACCATGTTCTAGCCCTCTAGAATCCACGACTTTGTTCTTCAGAAGATTTCACAGAAGGATCCCATGTTTCACGTGGCGATTATCAGGCGACGAGAGTCATCGAGCACAAGTTGACGCATACATGATTTCTCAACTGTTTGAAGCCTAGATGAATGCTAGTACTAATACTCGGCAGGTAGTAAGCTTTGATTCACACTTTGACTAACAAAATCGAGAGCAACCTTCTTCCAAATTCCACTTGAGCATCAGTCATTGCATGATAACCTCTTTCCTTAGCATGTTTACATGCCGACTATTAGTTTTGATAAACGGTAGATTGAATACTGGTTGAGATAGGATACGGTAAAGTGGCTTTTCAAGTCTAGATAAATTTTTGACGCATCATCATTGTCGTCCTGAGAGACAGCAACTTTAGTGTCGACACTGATGCTTGACGGTCATACAACCACAAAGTTCATTTCATCATGGTTAAAGAGAAGAATGAATAAGAAACAGACCTGGGGTGCCCGCATCGCCAGACAATCTGGAAAGAAACTGACCTCACGGAGGCTACCGTTTTGTAAAACAAAACCTGGACAAACAGCCATGAGGTACATGAACAGAAGCTATCAAGTGGATCTGGCAACCCAGTAGTAAGTTCACTTTGAAGCAGCAGACAAAACTTCCTATTAAACATAGGCAAATTCAGCACGAGTTAGCATTGGGAGACTGTCACAATCGGTGAACACTGATTACATCTGGTTGCTGTCCTTGTTCCTGCAATTCACGCACAACTTTTAACACTGATGTTGGATCATAAAAATCACTGCGAAACAGCGTTTAACACCAAGAGGTGTAGAATAGTTTATTTCCCTTGATGATTTTCCTTCGAGCGGATTACGGTTCAATGGGATGGAGGAACGCTAACGAGAACTGAATTGTTGGCCGCAACAGGTTGATGTCCATGAACGTGAACAAGTTTTTTAAATCTCACATCATTTCGAAACATAACTGCAGGAGCCACGAGGGTTGAAATGGTGCCAGTTCACGCAAACCCAGCCAGATACGTGCATTAGCAATGTTCTCTCGAGGTATAAACGCATACCGTGGCACCTGTGTCGTCCTAACGCTGTGTACGACGTTGTTTCCAAAACCTGATAGAATTTCCAGTGCTGGAAACGCATATGTCCAGCAGCGACTGGGACCCATGTGCTAGCTGCTTTTTTTGCTATTGGTACACTCCGGATTATCTATCAGTTCACTTGCACTGGCGGCAGAGTTTACACTGGCAGTACCCACCAAAGTCTTCTAAAAAGTAAAGCTGAGTACCCACCAAAATCAATACGGTGATAGAGCCAATAACATCCACACACACCCACACACAACAGTCGGTCACATAATCTTTTGGGTCACCAATATCACAGTACTCGACGATCCTGGGATCCTGGCTTGTGACCTAGAGTTTACTGAAGTGACTCTGACCAATGCCTAGTGCACGCAAAAAACCTTCCATTAGAAGCTTGCTCCTCCTTCGAAACTAACGACACTTCGTGTAAAACAGTGCACCTTTTCACTGCTACCCACAAGGTCGATAAAGGCTCTGGACAACCCACTACAAGTTTTGTCCCTCTTGAGACTCATCGATCAGGCCCAGTCCCACAATCTCCATCGACCTTATTTTTCACTCGAACACCAAACTCCGTACGTTGCGACAAACGAGGGATTCAGGTGAAGTTCACTTGAAGTTCACAGAACGCACACTTTATTTCGATGTTTGTTACTTCGCCTGACTCACCGGTGCTGCATATTTTGTATGTGCAACTAATCAAAGAAGATTAAATGACAACGTCTTGCCGCCTGGAGTTCTTTTTTAATTTGATGAAATATCCCGTCTCCGACACAGTGGCTTTCATAAATAGGAGGTTCAGCAAAGTCAGAAAAATCCGTCGAAAAATCCGGAAACGTGTGAAGGCCAGCAGAACGAAGATTGCAGTGGTATTGATCTGTTTACTGGCGAAAACAGGAATTCGATAGTGACACGCACCCATACAGTGAACGAGAGGTTTATGCCAGATTTCAAGCATTATCATGGTTTTGAAACTTGAAGTTCAGGGGCTCCACTTAATTATATTAGCTGATTATTCTTTTTAAGCAGGCAATAGTCACATTGTTTCTTCGGCTTGATGTGTCAGGCAGAACTATACTACTCATTACTGTAAACACGAAGATGAACCTTTGCGGAGGAAATTTGACTTTCAACATTGTTTTTCGTCTGTCAATGCATGCCGAAATGCGCTTTTATGTCTTGGGTAAAACACACTTTGTTCGACTGTCTTGACAGATTCCGGACTGCACGGGCATGGTGATGGAGGAAGATCCGGACAAATTAGCCGTGGACTTCCTGCATTTTCTTAGAAGCATCGGACTGTGTGAGTGACTTGTTTACTCCTTCACTTTGAACATTCCAAAACATACACACGGGCAAGTGCAGGTCATTGCGCAGTTGTCAATAGTCTGGTAATTGTACTATCCGGCACGAACTGAGATTGATGTTTCTCGTTCAAACGGTGCGCACCGAGACACCAATCGCTGTGTACCGCTAGGCTGGTCCTTGTAATTCGGATGGCTGTATCGAAGAAACCCTTTGGTTATCTTGTGCTGCTAGGAAGCTTCTCTATCCCACTTTTATTTTAAAAAAATAATTTATTTCTGCCTCTGCTTGTCCTCGGAGTGGACTTTGTTTCCGGTTGTCGACAGCAGTCCTGATTGGTTCATCCTTGTCGATCGATTGAATAATAAAACAAAATTTCCCCAACTTTACCCAAATTAACCCTCTGCAGTTGAAGACATGCAGTCTATAAAGGGCGTTTTTCGTCCTCTGGTGTAAAATGTTCACTAATTTGTCTTAATGCTCTTGTGCATGCAGCAAGGTTGTGTTGTTACCAACCTTGATAAACCTGGCAATGCGATTATCAGAACTGTAGGTCAGTACTATTAGTAGAACTAATCAGACTTCGTCGTTCAGTGCGGTCTAACGTGTGCCATTCAGAGGTCGTTTTATTCGGTGAGACAGTCCCAAAGCAACTATAATCATTTGCCTTTTGTAACCAGGAGCTTTTTCTGATGGACTACTACCCCCATCAGGTCAATGCCACTAATTTTGAACCATAGATTGTGCTCAAATTTTTAGGATAGTTGCATTGCTGTTTCCCAAAACCTTGGTTATTTATGTGATGGATGGAGGCACATAAGTCACATGATTCCAGCGTGCGGACATTCGTCCAGAATTCCCAACCGTTTAGCTGAAAATTGACCAACAATAGAAATGACCGAACTTCACTTCAAAAGGTTTCGACCCCTCCCCTCAGTTTATCTGGTATAAATCTTGTACAAACGGTACGTTGGTTCCAACTGCTATAGCTTCGGTTTCGGGAAAATAGGATAGCAATGGTATATATCTAAGCAATTGGGCAACGGCGTAATAATGTAGTTAGTGTTGAATCCGTATTAAAAAACGAGAGACTGGGCAACTGCACATTGAGAGCGGTTACCGCTGAATGCGTGATGGCGCTGTCTGTCAGTGTCATTAACCAGTACCCCGGTGTCCAGCTCGACCGACTGGCTGGTTACTGCTTTCAAACCTCGTTGCCAGGTCATAGACTGTTGGTCTCTCGGTCGCTTCAACCAGCACAGGACTGTGCAAAAAGTTATCCACGAGGCTGACGGCCCTCTGGTAAGCGGAATCCATACCCTACCCAGCGTAACCTATGAAGTGTGAGTACCTCATCCTTCATGAGAGCACTCTTTCTTATAATCATCTGGCATACCTTGTCAATCCGATGTTCCAGTCACACCTGGCTGATACTTCAGTGACACCGATGATCAAACACCGGCAGTTTCTTTACATCCTCTACGCGCGTAAAAACGACGTTGCTGATCCACAAAGTAGTATGGATAGTATCATTGCAGTGTGCACTCCGCCTTCAACAAACGAACTAACATCACTGCGGCGCCATAGGTTTCAGAGATTAGCAAAAGCTTCCCTGGCCTTCCCGGTTCGAGAAGTAATGTCGGCCCTAGCAAGTCCACCGCAACTTATACTACTGTCTAGGTAAATAGATTTTACCACCTCGACTGGCTGGTCTACAAACGAGGTTTGGGTGTTCTACCACCCGGCCTTGTAGCAATACTTAGAACTTCATATATGTGCACTGCATACAAAGACTATTTAGGTTATTTGAAATGACTTGTACATCTAAAAGGTCTGAGCCGAGGTCTGGGGCGAGATAGCTCAGCGGTCAGAGCGCGAGCGTACTGACCGGAAGGTCCGTGGTTCGAACCCTGCCTCTGCCTCTCGACTTCCCCTGTCTAGGCTTGGGCAACCTGGCAGTATCCCAGCCCTCGTGCTTCCTTCGGGTGGCATGGCAGCTAGGCACCGAAAGGGTGCTACGGCTGAACGACGACGAAAAGGTCTGAGCCAAGAGCAGAAATACTGTCTGTATGCCAAGTGTCTGGGAGCATCTAGATCATCTTGGTTTCCGAAGCAGGTAGAGGAGTCTCAAGCCGCACGCCAGTAACAATTTTGAGAGGTGTGATGACAGAGGGAAGCCTTATCTCACCTCAGTGTATGTGATGAAATCAGGCGACAGCTTGCTGTATGCGCCTACACGAGTTTGCATACAGCGCCGTTATAAGAGATCAACACTTGGAAGCAACATTAGGCACCACCATTATTTCTGACTATCGACAGAGTCCACGGTAAACTTCAGATCAAGAAAAACGACCGACTTAGTGCATTTGGAAGAATGGTTCTGTTCGAGAACCTGTCCCAAAATAAGGATGCGGACAATGGATACCAGGCCAGGTTGCAACTGAGCTCTATTCTGACTAGTCGGTCTCTTTCGGTATTTGATAAATCCGCGCAAATTAATGCGAGAATGCACCTTGAATGCTACAGCTACCAGGCTGACACCACGACGGTTCTCGCGTGACGTTCTTGCGTCCTCTTCGTAGACTAGAACCACTTTGGTGGTGCTGCATTCCACAAGTATTAAGTCTTAGTTCCAAGTCATGTTTAGCTCACCAGAGCTTCATCTTTAATAAATACAGGAGAAATAATATCTCTCGCTGGATTTCGATTGCCTGTGATGTGTTATTGTCGACGCTCTATTAAGGTTAGTTTGGTTCTTTCAGAGATTGTGTTAAAAGGAGCCAGTCTAACACGCAAGACGATGGTTCCGTGAATGAACTGCAGGCCTGACTTTTTCGTAAATTATTCTGCTGACACCCGGCAGTTGGGCTAGCTGATTGAATCAGCTGAAACGGGGCGCCTTTGTGTCCTGCGACAAAAGCCTTCACAATCCACCGGTGTTCTGTGTCGTTTTTCAGTCTTTTGATTATCCGACGCTTTAGAGATATGCGTGGATGATCGTGGTCGCTAGTTTCTGGCATGGTTTTTCTGGCAGTAAGAGAATCTGCTGATCTCCGCTAAATTCACTGTTTATTTGCTCGGGCCGTATGGATTGGACAGGCATAAATTCTTCGCCCTCTTCCATTCATCTCCTAACCCATCTTCGTCATCGGCATGATCGTGCGTCTCCAGTAGCATTCCTGCCAGATCAGCTCGATACAGTTGAGCTACTGAAAATTCTCGAAGATGAGTGGAACCGGTCTACTTCGACATGCGTAATGCTGGGAGACACCAAATTGATAATCTAGCGCGCACATTGTCGTGATCGGAGTCAAGTTGCAGTCTTTAAATGAGACTGTCTTCGGTAACTGACGGTCACATCATCATTGTGAATCCATGATTGGCTTAAGGTTGATGGCCTCCAAGTAACTCGGTGAGTACTTGTGCTGAAAGTTCATACTGGTCAGGAACAGATGATGTTCAGGACACAACTGAATAAGTTGCTTCCCATGATCCGTACGCTAAGCATCGACTCCAAACCTACCACCTAACTGTTTAATCCAGCTCAGTCGTCAAACTCGCGTGAATTCAAATCACCTGTCATGATGGCGATATCTATTCATCTTGCTGATTGAATTTGTCGTGACAGATCTCGATAAAACCTATCTTTCTTATCTTCAATACTGCAGTCTGTCTGGGTACACCGACACTGTTTACCGCATCGACTTGCATTGATTTTAATTGAACTAGACAACTGTGTAGCTGAAAGATGGCTGTTTTCTGGAACCTAGTCCAGTAAAGCTCCATCAGCTCTAGGGCTGAATGCAACTTTTACACCACAGGTATCACGAGCTGTTGTGTCAGATCGCCAGATACCTGAAGAGTTCTTTCGTCTTAAGCGGCTTGAGGTGAATGACCTAGGTGGGGTCTTGTGTCCTTTTCGGAGACAGTGCAAATTGACAGAAGCGGGAAGCAAATTTCAGCATAGGATGCCTGTCAGCCAATTTGACAGAGCTTCATTGTGGATCAGATCCTTTGGGTTTAGTAGGGTTTGATGTGGCTTATTATTTTGGGCGATAATTTAGACACGGATGATTGGTTTAAGGGCTGGCAGGTCGATTAACCGCAATGGGCCAGTGGAAGGGTAAAGAACGGTGTGAAGAAAGATCTGCAAGGGTGAATGGTGCCTATCGGTTGCCAAGTCAGACGAAGGGGTTTTGCTTGAAGTATTTCACCTTAGGCCTTTGACATAAGAGTCGGACCCACAGTGTAATGGGAGAATGTAAAACTGCCCTTGACTCAAAGGCCTGGTACACAAGGCGTTGCGCCTGCCTTGCTGCTGCAGCAGCTCAGGCCCAGCCGCAGCAGCGAACCTTACCCGAAGCCTGTGAAAAATAGTCATAAATGTCTCACTCCTGATTTTGATGCGCGTAGCAGGTGCTTTTTGAAAGGGGTTGGGTTATCTACATGATTTCACTGTATTTTGACCGTGTCGGGTGATTTGCCAATGGTCACGGTCAACATTTTGGCGCACGAAGTGCGCGGTTTTGGGGCCGATCGCGACCACGCAAGGCCCTATATTTCCATATTGCTGGCACCAAAAGGTACCAACCAAAAGCGAAAAGAATGTTGTTGAATATTGAGTCTTACATTTCTTGATCCCTCTGTGTTTTGACGGTGGCGTGATAAAGGCCACCTTTCGCTCTCACATTCGCTGAACACAAGCGAACGTAAGCTACTTGCTAATAGATCCATATGATTGAATTAGAATCCTCACCCCTTAAAGCTGATTAGACGTTCAGGTAAGCAAACGAAGACGACCGCTGGATGGGACAGCATCCGGCTTGCGACGCGACAGTCTTTTTGATGAACGAGGAATGCAGCACTTATATGAGAGTAGTCTTGAAATTTGGTCTGTTTTTCAAAAAATGGGCAGAGTTGTCAAGCGCACACTATCCCGATAGGCTTTTTTGTGCCACCACTCAACATACTGTTCACAGGCATTTTCGCTTGCTGGGTTGGTATGAAAACCATCCCTGATAGATTGTGGGCATTCACCGTTAACTTCCTCGCTCCTTCATCAGAAGGCATTATTTTGGTGGCAAGCTCTTCGTAGTATACAGCCATGGCTCCTCTGACCAATGTCGTTATATTGAGTGAAATTGAATACAAATTTGGGATACACGAAATAGGTTTTTGCAATATATCTCATCAGACTGAGAACTAATCAACATTCGCTGACCAAGCTTGTGGAGCATCGTAACACAAATTCAGTAAAATCGACACCACCACCGAGGCACCCTTAAAATGCGTGAAGACTTTTGCTGGCAAAAGAAATATATGGCCACCATCGTTTTCAGTACCGTACTTAATAAATAAGGTTTTAAGGTCGGTTATCATACTTCTATCTAACTGTCCAGTAGACCTTTTGCAACCTGAGTACCTAAGGCTTTTTCTGCCTAATTTTCAGTTTGATTCGCTTAAGCTGACGTCCTTGAACAAAACCCACTCACCGAATGCTATCGCATTTTATGTGCAGTAATCCGTTCAAGACTGTGACCACCGGAGACCTCTCTTGAGTTTGGTCCTTTGTACCTGATGGAGAACGCTGTCTTGCTACCTTTGTGGCAGTGGCTCCCGGAGGGATCTCTTTCGGGCTACAAGTGTATGATGTCCGTCATCTCGTAGACTAGTGTGTTCCAACTGTCCGTTTTTATGTTAGAGATGTGGCGTAATTGGGGAGGTGATAGGATACCCTAAATAGTAGGTAAGGGAACAATCGGCTGAAAAGTTTAACAACAACGGGTTTCTGTTTAAAGGTATAAACTGACGGCAAAAGGACCAACGGCTGATTGGAGTTTTGCACTGTGAAGTCAGTTCCTCACTATGACCGGAAAGTCACAGATATTTGTAGTGGTCATCTTGTTTCGTTTAATCCACCCAAGCTTCCTCGTAATATATACGAATGTCGCCGTTCTGTTTTGTTTTTAGGCTGGTTCACTTTTTGTCGCTCTGTTTGGTTGCCTGAAAACTATTTTCCGGAATTAAAATCAAAGAATTGTTGCGTGCAATACAAGGGGCCTACGCCGTTAATTTACAGTTCAACTAAGCATAATAGTTTCAAGTACTCGACGGACACCTTATTGATTCAAACCTAAGTGGTGGGTTCCGCTGTCACTTCTATTACCGGTTTCGAGTTCATCACTTTTCAGGACGCGTCATACGTCCCTTGGTTCCATCGTGTAACATTCTCCATTTTGCTTATCATATCAATGCATTCTTGACCCGCTTTTCTTCCAAAACGGAACTAGTGCTTTCGTCATTCATTTTATCAAGGCCGGCTACTCGCACGCAACCCAATTTTAGGTGACGATCCACACTCACCAACCTACTTCTGCTTACGAATCCAACCAGGATGTTTATGTGCACAGATTTGTTGTGGTGTCCTGGTTACGTTCAAAACGTGGGCTCACAGTTGATTGCGGTTTCGATTGTCATGGCTGCTGGTCAGCCGCCATTTATACATCGTAGCTGGTTCTGCTCTTGTTATAACCTTCTATACGTCTATATGTATGGGTGACATACCCGTGGAGTGATGGTTGAACTTCCGCTAAACGGCACTCATTTATCTTGAATCGGAAGTTTGGGTAACCATAATGTCACATACAAGGCAAACTCTGAGGGCGGGAGTTTATCTCTTCACCCTACTGGACGGGCACTGTACCAGCTGAGGCGTCATGGGCGCGTCACTCATGTTCACTTGGACTGCACATGCAATCCGCGGCACTTCTGCCAAACGGCCAGCCACCCGAAAACTGTCAGTATCCCTTATGTGACTTTCTCAATGGTCCACATCTCCCGTGATCAGCTGACTTGAAGCTCAATTTGTAGACCTTCAAGGAATAAGCTGCAGAGCTAACTTCCCTGAAACATTTGTTCTTTTCGTTTGAACTGTGCACTTATGCTTCCAATTCACAGTTAATTGCGCCGTTATCTATTCGAATTGCCTGATACCTCAGCCAACATTTGTTGTGATTTTCACCTAAACACATCTGTCTACCCGCATCACCATCTAAACTAAATGTGCATTACGAATCTGCTACATCTCGTAGTCTAATACACTCAGTCGTACATTTCGCTCCATCGTCAACATCAAGATCAATTTCGTTCTCAACAGAGGAGCAATAACTAGAGCTACCATTGAACCACTAGTTTTAATTTGCAAACAGTAGTGTTTTTCGTTTTTTCGCTGAGGACCGACTAGTTGGAATTCTGACGACACATCTATGCTGTTCGAACGTTCATTTAAATACGACGAATTTCGTTTCCGTTAGATTTGTGTTTTTAATAGTCTCTTCAGTGACGCAAGACGAGTTCCAAATGTGATGACATCTGGTCGGTTGCCTCAAACCGTTAACCAATGGACGGCAAACACAACAAACCACTAGTTGAAGGAGCTCGTAGCTCCAAAAGTGTCGAATACATTGCACTGGAATCGTTTACAGGTTGAGGATCCACCGGTTCCAATTTTCATGGATCTCTGGGTACCGTTACATCTTACAGGCTTCTTACAACCTCAACAGCTACCATCGTCGTCATATCGATATGAATGTAACTCTGATTGCGGCTCACACATATGCCTCTTTCCCTCCGATGACCTTAGCTTACCACACTGGAATATCAGCTCATCGACGTATGCCACTTAAGCATCTTCCATTGCTTGTCTCTTTCGAGCTGCTTGGTTAACATTGCGCCCCGTTGGTGTTCAGTCCCATTCAGGTGCCGTATTATCTGTTGAGACTGGGAATGCGAAATAAGCATCACCAGGGTTGGGACGACAAAAATGGGTGTTTTCTTGATCAGGACCGTGAACTAATTCCCGTCTAACATGCGGTTGCTTTGACCCTCGTCTGATAAAAGCTTCTCGTTTTCATCAAAGGTTGTCTCCAGCCATATACCTATCTGTCAGAAATTTCGTACATAATCTGATTTTTCACTCCTCTTTTTTCGGACCTTGAAGTGATCAACCTAACGCCGGAAAAGCTGCATCAACAAGCCACTCTCTTGCTACAACAACAATCCCAATTAGAAGCAGGAACCAAGTTGGACGTTGCCAACGAGGCCTAGTTCATCCGCTTCACTCCTCCCATCCACCATCTCTCCTTCACTTTATGCAATCATTTATTCAAGAACCACTGCAGCTCTTACAGATCTTGATGTATGTCGACATTCCTTTGGTTTTTGGTTTTTGTCCACCCGGACTCATTTGCTCTTGTTCAGCTGGCTAGTGATATAACTTCGTATCATCTCACACAACGTTCGCTTCTTCTGTTTTATTCTATGTATCCATACTCACACATGCAAACACACTGTCTTTAATCTGTACAATGCATAGTTCATAGCGGTCTATCCTCATCCCACTACTGTCTGTTTTCTATGGCATCTCTAGGCATGGATAACATAGTAACGTCGTACAGATATAGTGGGAAACATGGTCTCTGGTCCATAGTGTTGACAAGCTTTGCATTCTCGGAGTACCAGATTGTACATTCTAGTGTATGTCATGCAATTCACATCCGAGTGTTTTTGCATCGTTTTGCATCTTTTGCGAGTTTCATTGACTGGAGCTAAACTAACTTAAATGAGGTCATTGCACGGTGCCCCGTTTTTGTTCGTTTATTCGTGCAAATAATGGCGGGAAAATGGCGTATTGTTTGGTTTGAAGATTGTTTGTAGCGAGCCAGAGTGCTTAGCTCGTTTGTTGTGAAGGGAAATTTCAATCCTCTTCAAGTCTTTGACAACCGATGGCTTATTAGTGCAGCTCGTACAGCCTGGAGCAAGCGAATCCTCAATCAGATTAGTAGAAAACAAGTTTTCGATAGATACTTCAGTTGAGGTCCATAACTTTGTCATCGTCTATCGGACAATATCGTTTTATGTTGTGATTTCAGTGGCTGGATACCACTTTGCAGAAGGTTCTTACGAAACGTTAGTACGACTTAGCTCTGAGAATGGGGTCCACGTGAACATTCTTGCGCCTGTCCAAAGATCCCAGGAGCCCGTGACACTGGATTTGGTGCCAGTCCTTTGAGAATCGGTTATGACCGTTCCCCTTCTGCGCTTTGCGCAGGTGAACTTTTTGTAGGGTATTATGAAGCAAAAAATGCACTGATTTTGCTGGCAAGGCGGAGTTCCAGTTCATCACGTGTAGGTTTTCGTGGCCCTCTGGATACGGGCTACAACGAAGTCCCGATAAACTTCATGATACCGTTTGCATGGTACCCGCTCATCCCTTGTCGGCTTCCTCCGTCTTTCAGTACAACGAATAGTTTACGTTCATTGTCTCCCATGCGAAATTTGACGGCCAGGCGTCGGTGTTATCTCCCTGTCACTGAAGCGAATTTGTTCTTAACAAGAATGAAGGACTCGAACAGTTAATTCATTCGCTTGAAAAGGGTAAATCATTTTTCGCGTATGTATCGGATTAGTTAGCCTTCCGGTGGGCTGACCGGTTCATTTTAAGGTGTAAATCACTTGTGAATCGGTTCGATTTATGTCTGTTGCATTGTTATTCGCTGTTTTTGGTCAGCGAAAAAGTTCAGGTTTATCCATTTGGCAAACATCTCGGCGTCTAAGTTCTCATACGGTGTTTGCGTAGGATTGGAGGGTATTTATCTTCCTGGTCGATATGTTTCGCTTCAGTGTACTGCATCAGGTTAGTTTGTTGCACACAACCTGGTCGAATTAGTACCGTACTCTCTTCACGAAGAAAATGCTTCAAATAACTAGTGCTTTTTTTGCTCCTAGAGGTAACCGACTCCTAGGTATTAAACAGGGATCATTTTATAGGATCCTGAAATGCTCATTCATTGCAGCAGGCAATGTGGCGATGACGACATTTGCTAAAGCTGACGAGAGGACTGACGCTGAAAAACAACATACCACCTTTCCTGCTGTACTGATACTAATGATTCTTTCTGGCTTGACTAACAGTTGAGTTGTTAGCTTTTTGTAGCGTACTAAACTGTTACGGTACGTATTGAAGGTGGTGATGTTCGGAAATAGGGTTATACAAGGCAAACTAGCTCATTACTTAATCGAATTCCGAACAATTTTAATGTGGTGAGCTCGGGATAGCTCAGTGGTTGAGGAGCGAAATTACTTCCCGTAAGGTCCATGGTTCGAATCCAACCTCTGCATTTCAACTGCTCCTGTCTAGGCTTGGACAACCTAACAGCATCTCATGCCTCGCGCTTCCTTTGAATGGCATACAACTAGGCATCGGAATGGCACTACAGCTGAACGACATATTTAATTGTAATGTGACTGAACACATGCAAATACCTTGTTTGGTGCTACCAGGAGAAGTACGTCGTCACATGACATTAAGCTAAACACTAACAATAACCCCGGTGGCTTCCATATAGTCCATGTGCTTATTGAAGTCAAACAAAAGACAGGCTTGAGGGGTATCGACGCGAAACCAAACCAGGTCAGAGTCGACTTGCCTTACAGCATGTATCCGATTACTCCGTTACCACACGGTGTGCCAGTGTCGCGAGTTTTACACCTTGAGACCAAAGTCGCGAGGTTTCTGTTCATCGATTTGTGGAGAACCTGTCCCAAACCGTATGCCACGAGATTGAACATTTCAACTTCAGCCCGACTGAACCAGCGAGCATATGTTTCCAGTCCATTGCAAATAAAAAAATGGCAATTTAGTAGTCCTAGCCTCAGGTATCTTCGTGACAATGCTCAACAACGCTGTTATGTCTGCTGATTCGCTAATCTGCTGTATCTGATTGCTGACCCGCTCCAGTGCCTAATGCCGGAAAAAAGACTCAGAGAAGGGAACACAACAGCTATATTCCGAACAAGCGAGCGCGAGAGTGTGAGTACGTGCGAGTGCGAGAATACAACTCAAGCTAGTCATTGGTGGGACACTGTCTAACTTGGTCCAATGCTGACGCACGCGGTCTGGTCTTGGTATAGGCTGCGACTCGCTGCATACTGCGGGGGCGTTGTCTGACCTTGAGCAACGCTGACTCGCGCTGTCTGGGTTTGATAGAAAGCTGTGAGGCGCTGTATATTGAGGGGCGTTGTCTGGCTGGTCAACACCTAGCAGAGCTGAGGGTCTCAGTAGATCTCGGGCATTCAGTAGTTGCTTTCAGGAATCTGACCTTCCTGATAAACGCCGACCCTTGAACGCCGGATTATCCAGCGCTAACCATCTGGCATTGATAAGCTCCTCCATAAATCTTGGACGGCACGACATCTATTCAATGCTTTATTCCCGAGAATCGTGAGCTTGAACAGAAGCACCATTTCATATGGTTTAGTAATATGGTTTTTCAGTCATTCTAGTTGTACTTTACGTCATCTAGTGGAATGTGCTAATGAATGCGTTCCAACTAAGTCAGTCATTCAGCTTAGAAGATTCAGGAATGTAAGTTGTGTCACAAAATACAAAGCCTTTGGCAATGGAGCAGGCAATAACCAACGTTGAAGATTATGAGCATTTCGTCACGAAAGCTTATACGCAAGATGAAGATGTAGGAAAATTGAGGACGATTCAGTTCACTTACCCGAAGACGACCTTCTTGATAAACTGTTGTTCTACCGACCGTCTGACGATTGCGTCGATAGTCACACGGAACTTTTAGGTGTAGCCGTCCGGGACTTTGCACCTTGGTGTCAAAGGCCGTTTGTTAGTTGGCAGTGTTGCAAAGTGTATTTCCTAGACTACAATACTCAGAAATTGAAAGGTTGGCTTTTCTGGCGTGGCGAATGGCGCAGTGTAACGAATCTGTAGATGAGAGTATTCACAGCCTACCACATTTGGCAAAACCAAACTTGAACTTCTCATGCGTTGCTGCTTACACAGCGCCCCATCGATTTACTGAAGAGCTTGTTCTGAGACGAGGTCACACGCGTTACGACTTTTGTTCTCTGAAAGTCCGTTGACAGTTCTACGAACGGTTCAGCAGTATGTGCTCACGATCTGACAACCGAGTTCACTGAAGAACTGAATCATCAGATCACAGCCCCAAAATATTTGTGTAGGTGATCATATTTCAGGGTTGCATGGTCGTGTAGCAGCAGTCTTCGGCAGCATATACCAGCTTAACCGGAGTAATCTAGACTTAAACTGCGCGGACAGTATTCTTTCTTGGGAGACAGAGAAGACACCGCCTTGATAGTCATAGCATTTGCTGCTCTGAACGTCACTCGGCTATCGGACGATGGTTTACTTCCTCAATATGAGGTGAAGAAATTGGTGATATATTTACGAATGTCGACTTGCATATGCTTTGGGCTCAAGTACTCAATATACACAATGAGGTAAAACAGCAAATGCCGATAGAATTATGTCTGTCTTTTTTGTTCCAACTACGAGATTGGACATTCTAACTTCAAGGCGACTGAAACATCGAGTATGTTTCCTTTCCAGATGAAAAATAGACCATAGTCCAGGTTACGAGTATCCGTCAACAGATGGTCGACTGAACAGACCTTGTTTTCGTTCTCCGGATCACAAGGATGCGAGGTGAAACACGCGCGCACACCCTCAGCCACATTGTGTAATATCTTATCAATGAGACAGAGCGTAGTCCGCATCGTAAAAATTGTTGGGGCCAGATTCACCTTCACTGATACAACAACAATCGTTAAGTGACCATCGGAACATTCTTCAAAGCCTAGGTTGTCTGTACTACCTCAGTCGATCATTACCTTTTCGCGATAGAAATAACGAAGAATATTCAACCTAGTTCTCTCGGCGGGGAAGAACTAGACACGTTTCCGAAAAGGCTGGTCAAGGCTACCCCGTACTTCGACGTACTTAGACACCAGTATGTCAGGGATTATGAAAACTTTGTCTTTTTCGCCAGTCAGGGGAGTCACTCGAAATTGGAGAATGCTTTTCACGCCTCGGAGGCAGCATCAGCCTCAATGATAGTTCGATGGATGAAGTCGGTGTACGGATTTCGAAGTCTGTAAGCGAGTTCACCTGTTGGAACCACTTCCGATATCAAAAAGCTGTAGGATTTGGGAATAATAAAGCGACGTTCTTCCTAGTAAGTATAGCAACCAAAAGACTAGCACCCCACTCAGTGATCCAAGTTTCGGTCTACACATCTTGGCCATAGCAGCCATTTCTTGAGATTAAATTCTCCACAGGTGTTGACGTCGGTCCTGTCTGATACCGCTTGAATTCACTCAACGGTATGGCACTACGTGTATTTTAGACCTGGAAACCCAAACATTCACCCCAGAAATCAAGCTTCAGTGAAAGAAGTGTCACGGTTTTTTTCTTATTTCAGTTTTACGATGCCTTTGTGCGCCGTACTGTACTTTTAGCGCAGATACAGACAGTCATGTGACTTAGCAGCCGAAGCGGCATGACAACTGCGCCATTCTGGTCAAATGAGTCTCTATTTTGCTCATGCATTTCTTTTTATGGGACAGCGTGTATTTCTGTGGGGAAACAGACTGTGGCACTGTTGTTATGGTTTAGACACAGTATTGCCGCCCAATATATCATGCCCCGTTCGAGTTTTTCCTGCACTGCCTATGGTAGACCGCTTTCCGGAAGAAGAACGCAGCTTCGTTGGTTTGGCTGGAAGGTATTTTCTGAGAAAATACAACCCCATACTTGGAACTTCTAGATTTGGCTGTTCAGAGAGGGTGACAAAAACCGGTACCCATTCAGAAACCGTTTATTTTGACACCAGCAGCATCATTGAATCAATGCCATAGAGCACTTCAGGGCAGCTCACACAGCACAAGTATTGGCGACAGAAATTATTTCCCCACGAAAATCCCATTGTAGGTCGCTTATACATGCACAGACGCACATCAAGGTACCATCAATATAACTTGGTTTTCATGGATCGTCTAGCTTTAAGCACATGTTTCATGATTAAAAACCTGAAGTGAACCGCAATAGACGTACCCTTGTTTTCAAACAGACTTGAAATGCTGTCCTGTCCAGTTCTGAAAACTGCGGCTTTCCAGTAAATACAATCCTAATGGAAGATATTGTCGGTAAAAGTTTCTAGAGAATATGGGGTTTGAATTACGGATGGGTCTCAGTGTTTTAGTGTAGCACCTGACGAGCCTGTGTCCAAAAACGAGGTAAGTTGCGCAGAAAGTAACCAGGATCCAAACCACTTCGCAGCAGTACAGCGTGAAAGGCATAGCCAAACAAGCAAAATCCTACTTCTTAAGTAATTCCCATTTTTTCCTTTGTTTGTTCCCACAATAGTTTGCCTTCTTCACAAGGGTCAAGTGGAAGTGTCTTCAACTCGACTACCAAGGCATTTGGTGACAGGGTCACATGTCTGTTTCCCATGGTATCTTCACTAAATTAAAACGGCAATACGCGTCCCTTCATACCATTTGTTCTATCTTAGACTTCCTGAAAAATGTTTCAGAATTTCGGCTTGAACCGTGCACTCCCCAAGATGGGGCGCTTTCAATGAGACTAGATTTTGGCTTCTCCCTTTGGTTCACGATCCTCGCAGGAACTATTGCAGTAACATAAGTTCGCATCGGTTTCCGGACGACTCTGATTCCGAACAACGCAACCAGGTTTTAGCCTCGCGTCCTTTCTCGAACCTCAACTAGTATCAATAATTTGGTTTTCCTCAGTAACTCGTAATCGGGAACTGACACTGAAACTGAGAAACAGACGTTGCGCTGCTTCTAAGGTTTTGTTAGGAGTTATTACAGACATCGTGCAAAGGGGTTCCTTCTGTAACAGAAATAAAACTCTAGTGTCACCCCTATTCAAAAAAGTCATTTTCGATTGATTGGCGCCCGATACAAGGTCATAATTCAGAGTGTTCATCTCAATTTGTGTCAACCGCTTTCGAAGTCATGGAGTTTTGGCAAGAACGCGTCGTATCCATCAATTTAATGATGAATTCTGGTTCGGCCGAATGACAGGTGCAGTGAACACTTTTGCAGAGGGGCCGTTTTTTATGTTTAAATTAAACAAATTTGGTCGAGTTCGTTCGCTTGTCTTGAAAGCTACAACTCAGAGGCCTTGACAGCGCGTCATCAGCTTTGTACATGTGTACCTACAACCGGAACGGCCTTTTACCTTGATAACCCAGAGAAACAAAGTAGTCTTAAAATAGTCTCCAAGTTTCATTAACCTATGGAATCTCTATTTGGGTGGCCTGAAAAAGAACTCAATAAGACATAAATCATCCTGCTATCGTTATGTGTTGACTACCACCCTAAATCTTCAGTATGCGATCGCACTGCTTTTCACCCTAGAGTGTCAAACGTGCATCTCTGAGGTAGACCATTCGGGTGCGATCATTGCTAAAAACACGATGAAATTAGTCACCCGACGCTTCTACATGGGAGTTCATCAAGTTATGAGTCCCCGAATCTATTTACGTTCTGGATTCAGCTAGGTCATGCGGGAATACAGCGGGCTAAAAGTTCGTATGGTGAGCAGCTGCGTGGCTTACTGAGTTACCATAGCATTGGAAACGACGACCACCTGGAATAGATATACGATGTGCCTGGCCATTGTTAGAACGAACGGAACCTAAAGGATGGACGAGCCTAACTGATGTAAAACTGTTTCCATCCAAAATGGGAGAAGTCGACTGACTCAGCGGAGTTCAGCTTCAGAAGACTGTACGTCACAATATGCCAAATTGGTGCACTCGTCTATTGTTTTTGGCGACCAACGGAGAGGCCTATTAATCCATTTGAGCAAATTTGGAATGCACTCGGCGTTCTTTGTTTGATATTGAGCGAGAAGCATAGACTGACACAGTAGTGACTCAGATTTATTCAAATCATTGGGTAAAGGTTGTTTCTCACACACTATGAGAATTCCTACTGAGTCTTTACAATGACTTCCCTAGATCCTGGACTTCACTGACACCTGTGGAACGTTTTCGGGTGGGTGGAACCACGTCATACTCGAACAAACGGAACATTCTTGAAGGTTGTCATTTGTCCTGAAAAAGCAACTTCTACTACCAAACTTAGGACTCGATTTCTGGAGGACACCATAATTTGTCTGTTCTGTGTGAAACTTATTGAGTTTAGATTTATGCATCCTTCAAGGAGAAGCGACTTCGTTGATTTCGTTGTTTTGGGACAATGTTCCCTTTCGCTACAAAGTTAGTGTGAAATTTTGTCAACCTTTCCTGTTATTCTACATCAAATGCTTGTATACTTAAAAAATATGTAGAGTAACCGGAGAATATTATGTTGAATGCGCAGTGTCCCAGTTTGATCTCCGTTCTCCCCACTTGGTGGTTAATAAAGCAAATCCATCCTCTCTAATTCGTCTTCAAAGCCAATTTATATCCTTTTTTTAGTTGGTTTCACGTCCACATCAAGTGCGTCTTTGAACACAAGGAACCCTCTCCTCATTGGGAGTTTTCTCCACAATTCGAGTGTTTCCGCTCTGGTCGGTCACTAACATATAACAGTGTTCTATGAAGTTAAATCTAAGAAAACTACAGTTATACTTGGAGAGAAAAAAGGTCAGATAATTTGACCACGCGAGATAGGACCAGGGCGATTCTGGTCGCTTCAATACTAATAACTGTTTTCCATCATTCAGTTAACCTCTTTCCTCTCGTGTTCCATTGCTGTTAATGGTACAAGCAAGCGAGTAAAACGGACATGCACCAAGTATGTGGGAGTCGAAGAAATAATTTGTTGTTGAAGGCATGTCGTGAGTGGCTCTGAAAACTAATCTAATACCTATTTCGTCCTGGTCGGGATTCATCAAATTGGATGTGAAAGCATCGTCCGCCTGGCGCTTTGGTTGGCCGTTTATACTGCTCACGGCTGTGATGCGGCCATTAGTCACACTAGCACACATGACAATTATGAATTGAGTGTTATACGGAGTTACAGAATTTAGGTGTTTTTTTACTTGCCTGCACTCAAGTAGTCCAATCCACTGCCGGATTATGTCACATGGGCTCACCCGAGTAATCATTTTGTTTCCCATTTACCATGCCCATAACAGTGGTTATTAACCCTGCAGCGCAGCATTAGACATGAACCAACCTGAAAGGCCAACGATCATGTCACACCCACCTGATGACTCTCAATCGGGACAAAAGGCATAGCGGACTGCTTTTCAGGGGGTCTCAGGTCTCAGGGGGTTGGTGCCTACCACAGCGTCCATGAAGATCAGCAGAGTTCAGGTGTAACTGTCGAATAAATTTCCGACAAATTTCACTCCACGTGCTAAGCAAGAAAATCTTTTTGATGAAATTTCTTCATCGAAGAATAGTGCTCAACGATTCATTGGATTGAGCTGAGTGAAACACAACTGAAATTATCCTTGCCTTGGATACGGAATCGTACGCACAATAATAATTTCAGTGCACTTACCTCGTGTGTTGAACATTCTGCCTTTTTTCCTTAATAAGTCCCGCATAAAAGCTCTTCATTCGCGAGGTCATTTTCTTGGTACACTACTCGTATATGAGACGTCCCTCAAAGAGAAACGCGTTAACATCATCATATTGTGTTCTGTAAACAGTAATAACTTTATTTTAAGTAATCCTGTGACGTAATCCTCTCAGCTTTCGGTCATCGTTTCCTTCGGAGCATTGTCCGAGTATGGTGAGAACACCGGAGTGGTAATGCCAAAGTACGTCGAATGATCTTCAGAAGAAATAACTCGGCCACAATTGATGAACTACTCACAGTTCATAAGTTGTGCTGGCTCCGTACGATAGTGGACCGACTTCCTCGAAGGGCCCTTTTCGCACAACCACTCGAAGGGTGGAAATGAGCTATGGGAGGCCAAATAATGACTCGGCAACGAAATATGAAAGCCACTACCAGAAAACTCATCTGCGCTGGCTACTGCGGTCTCCCTGGATGGGGAGCCAGGGACGGGACACATCAATGGATAGAGACATTGTCAGACATGGCCCAATGGCGCGCATACGAGGCTTTCCCTCCGAATCTCCTCAGTTAAAACCCCGCTGACACCCCTGTATTCATGTGTCAGTTATATAAGCTACTGCCTCCACTGCGTAGCTATCTACCTCTACACTCCGAAACCACCGGTGGAAAAAACTCTGGAAGCTATAACCCTGCAAACCAAGTACGCGGAAAATGATTATGACAATAAAGCCTTTCTTTTCCGCACATCTGGTTAACGGTGACGGTGGTCAGCGCCGGTGCATATTCTTACAGGAAAATTAGCATGGTCACCAGAAGTTCATGAATTCACCTTTAATTAGATTCTCTCATACAAAAAGACTACTGGAATATATGGATTGCGGTGAGTCATGAAGCTACTGAGACCCTGATTTGCTGTTCGTTCTATTCGTTAACTCAAACTGGAGACCGAGGCACTCACTTATTTGGTCATCTGCTATTTCACAGCACATCCTCAGCACGCACTGTCTGAAAAATTCACTAAAATTGCAAGCAGACCCCATTGACCTTAGCTCGTAATCGGGAAGCGGGCTTATTTCATTAGTCTTCTCCGGTTCATTTATTTACGTAGGTGCCAAATCACTCCGAAATTTTCCGTCCGTCGTAAATCACATTGATCACTTGTTCAGAATATCAAGGCACCTCAAAAATTATTCGATGCTTGCTTTTTTCTCTATCCTAAAAGCTACGTATGTGGAAATCTGGTAAGCCCGACAGAGAAAGTACAGCTCTCAAAGTCATGGCATTGAAACCAGTGAAGAAATGCATAAAAACTATGCGGAAGAAAGACGGAACAATACTGAAAATGAAACTAGACGTTCGACTTGGATCACTCATTGATGATGTGGTTAAATCCGCATTCTCCTGGAATGAGTCTAGCCCGCCGATAAACATGACGAATAAGTTGTTTGGACGGTGTGAAACTGGACTGCATTCGGTCGTTTTCGTTTACCCCATTAGACTTCCGTTCCTCACTTCCGATAGCCATTGGATGTTGTGAGTCAGTTCGATAAGTTGGGCTAAAAACACTCGAATCTGGCTGTCGGTACCGTTCATCAAATGGTGTTGTTATACCCTGCGCGATCGATGGATGCCACCCCAAACTGGAGCTGCTCCGTTCGTACGTATCTCTCTGATGACGGTGAACGGACATATTTCGTACATCGAAATCGATTAGGCGCCCTGGGTCTAAATGACAAAGAGACTGAAATCGGTGCGCTTGTGACGGCCTTCTACGTATGCGTGTAATGACTGAATAAGCAGATTTGGCTTTCTGGCGCGAAAGTTCCACAGCCGACCTGTTATCTAGGCCTTCTAATCTGCCCAGGGTGTGGCGAGGAGCTTGAAAGACAGCATTGTGCAGTTTCGTCAAGAATTTTTGGAGGCTAAGCACGTACACTGCCTCATTCTTACTGGACCGTTGACGTTGATATCTGTCTAATGAAAAGGGCCTGACAGGTATGCAAGTAGGTAAGTTCGACCATGCCAATGGAAAATCATCCAGTGCGACAATGTAAGTCCAAACCGGGGGACGACGCGAGCGAACAGTTGTAAATCCACGGTTCACTGCGCGTGTTTCAGACGCATTACGAAAATGAACATTCCCGACAACTTCACGTGTTCCAGATTTCTCTTTACCAAACGATTTTGGCATATGAGCGAGGAACGCATCGAGCTTGTTTCTGAAATGTGGCAGAATGTCCTCTCTGCACAGTATGCGATTGCCAAATAACTTCGCATCGGGGTCCAAATGGTTCGAAATTATAGTGTCAGTCCTCTCGCGTGTTGAATATGTAACGAGACACATTTCATATTGTGGGCGCAGATTCTTTAACATGTAACAAATTTTAGGTCTCACCACTACCCGATCGCCAGATTCAACTTCGGTTATCAAAGTCTCATCCATATCACATACCAAAATGAGTTTTTTGTGGTTCTGACAATAAGATGGGGTTAGATGCGAACATAATGACACCACATTCGTATTTAAATGGGTCATGGTTTATGAATACTTTATATTGGAAAGATTAAGCACCATTTTCAGTCGTAATTTTCTTTGCATCAAAGCGCATGTTGAAAGGCAAACGCTCCTTATGTTCCAGGCATAAACCAGCGGTCGAGGAGACTGGGCACGTGACGAAATTATCGATCGACCTTGAAGTTAAAGCTGCATTCGTCCAACGCAATTTGTTAATCAGTCAGTCGGTCATTCGGACCGGGAAGCAGGACAGAATAAGCTATAAAAATAAACTGGACGTTTTAGTTCATTCGCTTCACACTACCAGAATCCGCCAATTGCGGCCAACTTATTGGTTAACGCATAGACTGAGCAAGTACTGCGAAAGCTGCGCGCCTGTGGAAGGCACAATTCCTAACCATCGATTTTTTTCGCAAAAGCGGTTTTTGGTTTCTTCAACCAGCAGAAGAATTTTCGGCATCGGGTTGCGTTCAGGATAAGACTATTATCACCATCTTCGGTCATCCGTTAGTCACGTCAGGCGTCTACAGCAGAAGGTTTACTGGGCTGAGCGCGTTGATGCTGCATTCGCAGAGTGCCTGCTCGTGTTCCTGAAGCACGTAGTCGCTTGGATGCTAGAATTAGCAAGCAGAGTTAGTCATGAGGTTGTGATTCCGGCTAGCTCAACTTGATGTCGTTCGAAGCTGGATCAGATTATACATTCGCACATTTACTCCTTTGTTCGCCTTCGGCTTTCCGTATTTTGATCGGTTATCGCACCGTTCACTGCCACACGGTCGAATGTTTCGGGGTGTAAAATACCCCCTCAATAAGTACTACCCATCTGAGTCGGTGAATTTATTACTTTCTGGAGAGTTGCGGGGATTCTAACAACTCCACTCTGGTCACCACAAACTGATTTCTCAGAACAGGACGAATAAGTGGATATGACTTTTCAAAATGCATGAAAGCTGTTTACGAATTGCCATTCAGCAAGCTCGGAAATTACCTCCCAGATAATTGGATCCCCTTTCAAAGCACCTTTATGCTTTGCCTATATTCACCACACTTTTGGTCTCTGCTAGTAATACTTTGAAGGTGATAGCTGGTGTTCGTGCCTCATAAGCTTCCCCCCAAAAGCGACTGTAACTAATGCTTGCTGCTTGTTACAGAGTTTCGGAATCTCCGTGCCGATGAATTGGTCGGAAAGCTTTGGTCTTATGGTAACAGATGTTACCGTATCGCTCGAATCCCTTCATGGACTCAACAATGCCGATCGGGATATTCCTCTGTTTGTTTCTGAAAAATTGGACTTGATATCGCGAGAAGTAAAATCGGTAAAATAGTTCAGGCGCCATTAAAATATTGCTTGATGTGTCTGTCTTTAATTTATTTTGCAACTAAATTTATCTATCTCGGCAGATGTTCAAGTAAACAGTCTAGAGGTGAGATGATGTCATTTCTCAAGTCGAAGAGGTCAGATTAGCTTTTACCAACCTGCAACACCTGTGGCACCTGCCTGATGTCAGTTCGTTTGATAAAGGTAGACTACAAAGTGCGATAGTCCAATCAGAAACATGGCCTCCAAGGTTGTAGAAAGTGTGCAAAAACGGTCGGTGTTTGACCGCCGGTGTCACCAAAACTAGGTCTGTTTGAAACAGCGGATTAGCAGCGTTGAAGTACGCCAGATGGTTGTAGAAAGAAGGACTTTTAAGCGATGGGTAAGCCATTGGTGTTTCATATTTTATGCCGGTTAGGACATGTAGTTCACATGCTAGAGGGCTGTCTGCCTCTCAGAGACCTTTTCGCTCATTCATACGCTATGTGAAAGAGACCGAGAGGTCAAGAGTCTATTACCTGGCGGCGAGACCTGGAAGCACTGATCAGTTGGTTTGGTCAAGATGGAGACCTCTGGACTAGACTGATTGGCGGCCAATGGCATTAACAAACGTAGTTCGATCACGCGTTCAGTGGCACACCTACATCAAAGCTATCACCCTTAATGCGCGCCTGTCCAATTTCCCATTCCTTCAAATAACTATATTTGTTCAATACGACCTCACCGATCACCTCATCGTCTCTAATGCTTGCCTGTATCTTCTTGGCTCTTCAGTCTTCCGAAACAAACACACCTTTTGTAAATTGTTTGTAGCTGGTAAACTGAACTGAACTGATAATCACTTAAAGTGACCTTCAAGAGGTAAACCACCATCACCACCCCCTTTTCTGTACATCTGAAGTTTGGAAATAATCGTTTATTTACAGATAAGATCCACTCACTTTGGAGCATTAACTCTCTTATAAGAAACGGCTTTATTCAAGGTGCGTGCTCCGATCTTCTCGCTTCATAAGTTGAACGTGTATTGGACGTTTATTCTGAACGTTGCAGGCTTACCAGTTCAAACGTATTCTTAGAAGTCGGTGTATTTAGAAGCAGGCGGTTAAATTTTTCACCCATTTTAGTGTTCTTCTCTAATTAAAGTGGTAGGCTGTGTGGTTGCACCGTGAAATGCCAAAAGCACGACTTAATCGTTGTCTCCAGTACACAACTCCAGATGCTGTATAGCTACCGTTTGCGTCATAGGTCGAGACTGCTGCTTTCCGCAACATAGCTTTCAGGCCTACCTCTGCGGTTGTACCAATACCTTCAAGACTATCCATCTTACTAATGAGATGTCTCGCTAGAAGTTTTGCTGCCTGCATAAGCCTAGCCACAATTTGACTTTTGTGTCGAGAGGTGAGAGCAGGAATTATACATAGCTCACTTGCTGGAGTCGCTGTTGTTTAACAGCAAGGTTATTCCCGAACTTTGGAGGGAAATTAGTTGTTCCACCGTCCTAGCTAACTGCCGGAAATGTTCCGCGTAATCCACACTTTCTGAATGGATCCGATTCTTGAGGCATCTCGGTTTTGCACTTTTACTAATGACTAACAGCTGTAACTTCAGCTGTAACCAACAGTTACGTAATCTTGATCTCCATTTTAAACTAGACTTCTACTTGGCGGGTATCGAAAAAGTAACCCAGAATTGGCAATATTAAACATCGCATCTTCATCATAACTCTGCAAGATTAGTTATTTGCATCAATCGAGTATTCACCGCCTCCTGTGGAACTTCCACCAACGTGCCGTGCAAACTGGAACAGTTAATATGTTGTCGGTTTCGAACTTTCACCAGCCAGCTGTTGCTCACTGAAAATCTAATGCAGTTCACCTCTGGCTACCCAGTCAATTTCTTCCCGTAACTGCTTACAAGCGACAATAATGCATTCCTGATAGGCGTCTGGGAGCCAACGATGTGCTATCTCTCCAGGCTACAGCAACACACAACCACAAGGGTAGGAAAATTCTTGCTGATGTTTACACATTCCCTCCGCTGCCTTGAACAATGGCAGACACCACGTGATACCGTATAGACTCTCTGTTTTCACTCAGCCAAAGTGGTCACATTTTCTTTCCACGGAATCATGTGGACGCCATGGTACCATTCGAATTAAATAGGTGCATGTTACAGGAAGTAAAGAGGGAATGCACTTTTCATGATCTGAGGCAGTTTTCCAAGGCCCTGATCAGCTCTCACCTCTTAAATCCATGTTCCGACATCTAATATGCCTCTTTGCCGAAAGCATACGCTGCAAGCACTGAACGAATAATCGCTTTTTAGCTGCAGAACAGGACAAACGGACCACTAACTGATAGGTAGCAAATGCTGAATTAGTTCAGCCAATGTCTGAGTGGTCCGAAATGTATCGGCATCATTTTTTGGTTGCCCGACGACTGTTTTTTGGTTAGTAGGTCTAACTGAAAACTTCGCCGAGAAAATATCTTGCGCAGGTTTTGGAGCCGTCGCGCAGACGTAAAATTTACCAGCAAAAGCACTCCCATCTCACAACGGTCGTCACATCCTTGGTGAGTAGCGGAACAAATGAATCGAATTCCACTACGACTGACTTCTCTCATCTTTATTTATCAGCCTCTCCCTAGCAACGACTGTACGTAGGTTGACATAATGGTGACGTAATGGTGATGGTGATGAAAATGATGGACAAAAGTACTTCTATCAGGTAATTAATCCAAATATTGGCAGCTCGGGTGCGTTAACTGGATATCAGGTGGCTGTTGGTCTGTTCGCCGAATTTGGCAGTGCACGCACCGCACATCATCACAGCAGACTGATGATGCCTTCAGGCTTGGTGACGAAACGTCCACAAGCAAACTTTCAAGCTCGGTGAACAAATCAGCGGCCACCTGACCTGCAACCAATTACTTCATATTTCGATAAGGGTGAGCTCTTCTCAAGAGATTTACTGAATCTTTCTCTAGTCCCGTGCAACTAAAAACTTTGTTTCCATCTTCCTCACAGTAAGTTTTGTTCACACCAGCCGAAGCTAGACGTGTTATTTACTACTTTATTGGTTAAATACCACACGACTTAAGATTAGCTCGGAATTGTGTTCCATGTTTCCTATTTAGCCAAATGAGGCTGAGAAAAGATTACCGCATGCAACATCAGCCTCATCTGGCAAATTGAATCAAAATGTCTATTATCAGTGTGCCTCGGTCTTTCATACAAGCTTCACGTGAAAGCTTTTGTTGCAGTAGGATCCGCCAAATGACGTCACCTTGCTGCACGAGGATAGGAAGCCAATCATTTGTTTAGAAAACATACTCTGTCACACTCAAATTTACGCCAACTTTTGGTATGTTTCTCTCACAATTGCAGCTGGGAACAAATAATACTTATTTAATATTTGCTCACAAGTGCATACTTGTTGATCACAAAGACCCTCGCTGATTACAAACGAGTATGTCACATGTCATCATCCTAAACGCGTGTTGTTCCTGTTGCACGCAGCCCATGAAACCTTGAGTTAGTTGAACATCATCATTAAGATCGTTCTACCTATCAACTGCATAGAGGTAAAAGTGTTCCTGACTTTCATATCCTTTCCGTCCTAAATTTATTCGAATCGCCTGACTAAGTGAATAACTTCGGTTTTGAATTGCAT
This sequence comes from Clonorchis sinensis, assembly GCA_003604175.2. Lineage (NCBI taxonomy): Eukaryota > Metazoa > Platyhelminthes > Trematoda > Opisthorchiida > Opisthorchiidae > Clonorchis > Clonorchis sinensis. The sequence continues at coordinate 102,652,412 of CM030369.1, forward strand.
TACTCTTACTCAAGTGGGAGTGTTAAAACACCGGTGTTATGAGTAGTATGATTTGCATCCTCCCCATCAAAGACAAACGGAGGTCACTAGATCAGATTTCAGTCAGCTTGTTCAGTGATATCAACAGAGTAGGAAGAACATTTACGCAACAATACATGTGCAGAAAAAATGCATCTTTCAGTAGCCTATGAAATGGAGTATTTTGTGGCTCTTGAGACCAGATACCTTTAAGATGAACACAGTTTTTGTGTTCCGTTATGGACCACTCCGATAAAATGGACTGCCCGGGCTACTGTTCATAAGTGATATTCCAGGGTGATTTGAATTGTTTATTTCGGAAGGGCACAGTCTCTTGTAAAATACTCAGACGACCTGCGCGTGGGAAATGGTTAGGAACCCTTGCACTAACTCTTCTCCAAACAACCACGCTGTTCAGTTACGTCCACTGAGTGACCTTCCGTAAGGACAAACACTGTCATGTGACTTCGGTTCCCGGTAACCTGAACCGTTAGTCTCAAAATAGTACGCAATAGATCTTTTGACATTGGCATTCCCGTGTATGGGAGATGGGAAAGCTTTTCATTTCTGTTGTTATTGACGCAAATCCAGGATATAAAAGTGCACACCGTTCCCTGAGTCTCGCACCTGACAAGCAGCTCTAACGTGCATATTGTTTCGAAACTAGAAATCCATTCTTGCAGTGTAGCCTAAAATTATCCCTTACGTGGTCGTCAATGTTGCTATTTCCGGTCGACTGTGATACCTATCGATTTTACAGAAAAAAAGATTTTCCCGACATACGCAGTCGTTTCCTACGCAGATTCTGGCCTCAGCCAGTAACCTTACTCTGCCTATTTGACAACTCTCCTAATGCAGACTTTACTTCCAAATAAGATTGAAACCCACTCGTGAAAGTTATTTCCCCAGAATGATACCATCTGCCAGATGCCACTGAATTAATTGGTTCGTTCCCTGATTCTTTAAAAGAAGATGATGGCTTCTGGAAGAAAACCATTCAAAAGATTGTAACCTAAGACAGCCCACGACCAGTTTCGTCCTTCTTAGATTTCATCAGACGAGTGTAGTAAGCAAAGACTGTGCTTTACTATTGTCATCACCATTAACATCCTCATGATCATTACAACCAGCTTCATAATCATAGGCTTCAAAATGCCTCCAAACAGTATTACTGTTTACCACTAGAGTCTCTGCGTATTGCTGAGTTTCACAGCAAAGTTACGCAAATAATCTCGTGACTTGAGCAATGTGATTTTAAGGGTTTATAACTCTGTTTGAAATGTGTGTGCTAACTAGCTAGCTTTATATCACCGTGCCATGACGAACTTGGGAAAACTGGACCGGTTGTCTCAAAGTGGTGACTTGAGACACCGGAGCTAGCAAGTATGCTCCCTCCCCGGCTTGAATTAGCTGTCGCCATGAAATAATCATAGCTCCTTCCTAACACTGTATAGCATACCGACCAACAACAGACCAAACACAATCAGTACTTTCAGAGAATATCTAGCATCCATTACCAGCAAATATTCCCTTGAATGCTTCGTTGTGTGAAATATGAAATAAACTGTTGAACCTGGATAAAAATTGCATTCCACAATCATCTTTGAAAACAAATTTTCATGACAGGATCAGTCGGTCACATTTTGTCTCACCGTTGGAATAATTCTGCTGCATGTATCGAACCTTCTCTGTCTAATTTTGAGTTCAATTTTAGCTCATTTGTTGAATCCGTTGACAGCTTACCACTGCTGAAAGTCAAATAATTATTAATTACGCAGTGTCTAATAACTGACAGCAGCCTTACAAGTGATAAATATGAAATGGAAGCCATCGGTCCTAGAAAGGCATTGTGCCATACTTTTTATTCTTCTTGGGTCAAGTGAGGTTGGTGCCCGCTTGGTATTGGATTTCAGATGGGGACGTTTGAACCCGAATATCAGGTGAGTGAATTTTGCTGTATCCATCAAATGAACCTGTTATAGCTGCTGATTCGCCAATCTTTTGTACCTAACTCCTGACCCCGCTCCAGGGCCGAGTGCCGAAAAAAGACTCACCGAAGGGAACACAGCAACTTTACTCCAAACAAGCGAGTGCGAAGGCGTGAGTGCGTGGGCGTTAGTGCGTGCGAGCGCGAAAATACAACGGCCTCAAGCTAGTTTGTTGGAGGGATACTGTCTGACCTTGATCCAACGCTGTCTCGCGCTACCTGGCTTCGATACAAGGCCGTCACCCGCTGCATATTGCGGGGGCGTTGTCTGACCTTGACCAACGGACTCGCGCTGTCTGGATTTGATACTAGGCTGTCACGCACTTTATATTGTGGGGGCGTTGTCTGTCCGGTCAGCAACTAGCGGAGTTGAGAGTCTCAGTAGATCTCGGCATTCTGTTGTTATATCCAGGAGTCTGACCTTCCTGATAGACCCCCAATAAGAACAAAACTCGGAGTGAGTTGTTTTTTAATGACCCAGCACTTTCGATTTGTGAGACATTTTACTAAGTTTGATATTATCCCCCCTGGTATTGTCTCAACATATTCGCCAATCCTTCTGGTTTACCAAGAAGCATTTGTCCTTCTGTGCACCTGGTATAAGGAGTTTTCAATCTGTTAGTTGGAATTACCGCCAGGGCACGGTAATCAATTAGCTTTTGGTCATCCAGGACCTAGTGTGTTGCCATATGCCTTGTACAATGAAAAGAAATATGTGTAAATGTTGCTGCCGACCGCCTTGCATGTGCAGCCGCGATACGTAACAGTGGAAGAGCCAAAGAGAACCGTAGTGAGTAATCGAGTAAGTAGGCAAGCCGACAAGTAGGAAAGTAAGTTCGAAGGTAGCCAATTAAGTTGGTAAGTATGCAAGCAAGCAAGAAAGCTGTTCAGCAAGTAAATAAGTGAGCAAGTAAGTCGGTGCGCTGAACCACCTCCTTGTGGTCCCAACGAGGTAGCCCGGACTTCAGTCAGTGTGGGCTAACAGTTCAGCCACCCTGTTTGGTTTCAATGTACTAGTTACTTTCGACAATATACAATACGAATCATCTGGCGCCTCCGCCCCAATTCCAATCATACACGGGACAGGCCCGTGGGGCTCAAGTGTGAAGAATGTGGTGAGTGCTGCAAATCGAAAGCTAGCTTGGTGGCTCACCCTTAAGTTCACGTCCATGAAAGGGTTGGCACGAACGTGGTCGCCAAGTTGGCCTGTGCTGGTGCTCCCACCTTTTTCCGAAGAAGATTAGCGTGAGTCGACACTACCAGCACGAACACACCACCCAGCATAATGCAAATAAGCTTGACGAGTGAAGAATCCTGGTGTCCACTGGTCCCAACATGAGTCACAATCACTCTTGCGCCTGGCTAACAATTTCTATCCATCTTATGACACGCAACCCACTCCTTTCGTGAGACTGAAGCAATATTTTCTTGATCATGAAAACCAAATTACGACTCCTTAATTGACAAGCACAACAGGACCAATCATCATCCGGTGGCCCTGAACGAACTTTCCGTCAAACAGTGGCCTACTTTTCAGAAGCCTATGACTATAGCGTCTGGTTTAAACAAACCGTGGATTGTGCCGTGTCACTCTTGAAATCCCATGCTGAGAGTTCGCTTGCTGGCGTTGACCTTCTGGCATTTGCTCGAGAGTTGTAGTCTGGCATCATGACACCGGAGCAAGCCCCGTCACTTCTGGACTTCCACGCTTCCAAGACATTTTCACACACCTGGAAAACTGTATCCCGACGCCATCGTCAGCTAGTCCGTCAGGTGCCCGTCAATCGAAAACAGATCCGCCGAGATAACTTCGCCGCGATCCAGACCCTATACCACCGAATACAGAAAGATGCAGCGTCTGCTGTGGTCGATGAGTCGAGGAAAGTAACTGCGGCTTACCTCTGGAGGCCGTGTAGCATTGGAAACATTTGCTCAAGCTCCAAAATACATGGATAGCCAGCCAAATCGCGCAGTGTTACCATGCGATTGGAATTTGATCGAGTCAGTTACAGGTGAGGCAGTCTGCCGTACGATCCGTATAATGACGGACAGGTTCTGGACAAGTTCATGCTCGTGATACTTCACCAGTTCAATACCCTCTCTGGATATTTCAACTTAACATTACTATCTGGGGGTTGTCCTCAGCATCTGTGTCGTGCTCGAATTACTCTAGTTCCGAAGATACCAAATCCAATTTCACCGGGCCAACTGAGACCGATCTCTGTGTCATCCACTCTTGTTGGATGCTTTCATAAGGTGTTTGCTTAACGCGGGAGCGGTAGATTGCAACTACTCCGACTTGCAATCCTACCTCGAGAAGGTTGTCTGGAGACTAACTCGTTGTTACACGCGTTACTTTTTCACTCTTCAGCGACTGTTTCTAGCCTCAGCTTGGCGTGTGTTGATATCTCCAAAGCGTTCGCTTCGGTTTCGCAGGACACAATAGCCAGATCGTCGGAGGCGTTTGAAGCACCGTCAAACCGAGTTCGATACATCGCACAGCCTTATGAGAATGCTGTAGTAGTGTTCTCCAATTCCGAGGTTCAATTTCACAAAGGTGTGAGACCAAGAGGTCCACTCTCCCGAATATTGTTCATCAGGACAATGGATAATGTTCTTGGATTGTCGATGCTGCAACTAGGATATCATGACAGCTTAGAGAATGGTTTTGCCTTCGCTGACGACTAGGTCGTGTGTGAAGAAAGTCAGGCTCGTTTTAAAGAGAAGCTTAAAGCTTTTGAAGTCGAGTTGGGAAGAACCGGTATAACGATCAACGCCCGAAAAAGGAAAGCAGTGATGATCTGTGGGAACAGAGAATTTAGGGGAACCGCGATCTCTGTTCGACCATTTTGCCTCATCGGAGAATCCTATCGGTCCAGAGGACACCGTGATACATGTGGGCGTTCCGCTTAGTTTCAAGGGAAAAGGAGTCTGCAACAGCAGCTACTCAAACTGCTTGATGAGGTGACCCGTGTCATGTGGAAGCCGCATCAAAGAATAGTGATCACGAGGGACTACCAGACACCGAAGCTGACATATTTACTTGTGCTCGGCCAAGTCCACCGAAGCACACTCAAAAGGTTGGACAATTACATCAGGCAATCTATTCGCGGCTGGGTACATCTACCGAAGGCTACGTCGATTCGCTAAATCCGCGCCGGTAAACAACATGGGGAACTTGCTATCCCAAGCCTGAGTTCAACCATTCCGTGGTAAGCGCGTGTGACAAAGCTTCTCTCCACCCGCTACCGTGCACTACACAATGTGGTCAATGATTTCGCATCTGGTAAGTTTTTTTTTGGTTCTCAGCCTTAAAATCCGAGTCGAACGTGCAGGAATCAACAACGAGAAAGAGCCGGTGGCTACTTTGGGCGATAGTATACACAACAGCGTTGACGGTCGCGGTTTACGACAGTCGGTCGCCTCGTCTCTGTCGAATCGATGGATTGTGTATCCAGAACGTGTTTCCTCGGATATTTACCCTCGGGTCCAGCTCAGATGCAACCTACTTGGAACGAGAATTATAGGCCTCCGGCGCGGTCATGGTGGCCAAACGGTATCAGTCCATGGAAACTGTAGCCAACCGAACAGTTTGGCGCATATTCTTCAGTCCTGCTGGATCATGCATGATGCCTGATATTCTCGTTATGACATGGTTGAAAGGAAGCTCACGAAACATCTCCATCACCTGGGATACACCATCTTCGAGGAGCTGAGAGCACTTACGTCGAAATCTTTCACCAAGTCGGACCTAATCGCTGTGAAAGACCTAAGCATAGTCTTGGATGCGAAGTGACTGTGTGGAATGAGAAGTAGAAGTATGGTGCTGCTGAACATTCCATCGCCATAAGTTCAGCTCTACGTGCAATCGATTGTGATGTCGACTTTTTGATTCACCAACCGATGATCATTTCGAATTGAGGGATCTGGTTTCCTCAACCCAACAAGGTTGTTTGCTGGACTGGGGTCTCCTAAGGTCACACCCAGTGACTTGTGTCTGCTCGCCATTTTGGGATCCCAAGTACTTACGGCACTTTTAGGCGTCGCACACTGCGTTGAGCGTACATTCTTGTCATTGGCTTTAACATCTGACCTTGTATGACGAACACCTCGTGACTGTTTTGCGAGTCTTGACTGCACTAGCGCTTACTGTTACTCGAAGAACATCCAGCATTGTTTAGCTTATCTTCGACTGCTGGTCTTTCACACGTGTTTCCATACCAAGCAATTCCACATTCGTTGCAGATCATTTCGTCTCACAAGAGGCTATTGATGTCACGCCTTCAAATGGAGCGTTTCTAATATTCTATACATCCTTCCACACCTATCGCCCGCATTTATTGTTTTCTGTTCGCTGTCGTGTTTCTCAAAAATGGACGTCAGTATAATTGCCGAATTAATTAATTAGTTAATCAATCAATTAAGTAGGTAAGTAAATTAGTAACTGATCCCCTATAGATGTCACTTTTGGTAACGGGAGTTATTTTAACTTCGCTTTTATTTTTCACCTGTGTTTACCAACTGACGTGATCAGCCGTTCCAGGTTGAGGGTGCAAGCGACTGTAATAAATGCAACAGAACGTCTATTAGTAGCTCGTTGATTGGCAAATTTGACAGTAACGTTCCGGTCACTGCAAGAGGATACAATTACTTACCCCGAAGATTGCCAGTACCGAAATTTTTACACTCTGTTCGGTGCAAACTTTCTTCGTATGCTTTCTGCAATATCGCTTTATATCGTTTTGATACCAGCGTGTGAGTGTGAGCCAAAATTACGGAGATGCTAGCTACGTTCACTGCACGGAACCTTGGGTTAATGGCCACATCAAGAAACAGTTTCATCAACAGCATTATCGGGCCTACAAAGCCGGCGGATTTGCCTTCGCAACAATGAAATTGCGGCGATGGTGGTGATAGTATCAACGGTGTTTTTATTGTTGTTGTTATTGGTGGTGGTGGTGGTGGGGCGATGGTGCTGGTTTTGGTGGTGGTCGCAGTCATGGTAGGGATGGTGTTCGTGACAGTACTCCCATTCCAAACCAGCTTACCTGCAACTATACTCATTTGCAGAGCGATTTGGTTTTCGCGACAGACTCACCTGAAACCCATCTGAATCTTTCGGTTATGATGTTCTTCAACTGAATGTGATGCACGAAGGCGACCACACCTAATTGGTATGCAAATGACTGTGTCTGTCGAACTTCGTGTAATTTGGTTTGAAGTTGAACACAAGATTGACGGAAACTGCGGGAATGTGCCTACCTGGTGAGTCACAACAAGGATGGAACAGGTCGTGGGCTGTTGAACAGCTTATCCTAAGTTTTAACATGCTCTGTTAGCACCATCCTGACAGGACACCATAGGCTATTAGCTCACAGGCTTGTGTGAACTCAGAAGGCTAGATTCATCCTGGTGTTTTTTAATGATCTACGCGATTGTATTGTGCCTGTGAAGTTCCCGCATACAGTCACTGTTGTGGAGTGAGCTACTATGCTTTTTGAATCCCTGGCAAAACAATGTCAACATTTTTTTAGGTAGGCTGCTGTGACCACAAAGGAAGCTACTCAAGTCACATGAAAACCGGTCCGTCTGTTTCGAGGTTGTGTTTAAAGACATAAAAGTGAACTGCGGAATGTCTTTGCAACCTACACCTCTTAGGTTCATGGACTACTAATGTAGCAGAAATCATGATTTCGGCCGTTAAATACCATTCTCAGTAAATCTGATCGATAAGATTTTAGTTAATTGTTTGCAGTACCACTTATGATATTGGAGTACTTTATTCCATCTGGAAAACGGCAATGAGGAATTCGAGCCCGAACAAGACTTCCTCACCTTTTGTCACACTTGCACATATTTCGGTCATGTCTTATTGCACTGATTACACTCGGTATTGGTGCAGTCTACTACTTTAAAAGGATAACCAACATAAGATCCTAATACTTCAGGTAAGGTAGCTATAAAAAGACGAGGTCCGTAATAATTTCCCTTCCCAAGAAACATGCCAGCAGTTTCATTCTTGAAATCGATACAAACAAGTAGAACTGGATTAACATTTTGGTTTCAAATGAGAATATTCGTCCAAACGGTCATAAAGTCACCAGTAAAAATGAATTTTTACTAGCAATAAGGTCTCAACGAGCACTGAAACAAAAAATTCAATCAACAAAGTCCTTTTATTGGTTTTCATTCCAAAAGTATTTGGGTTGACGTCGAAAAAAACTGTTTTGATGGAAATAGTTTTCCGATACTGCCGGTGAAAAGAGTGAGCAGCAGGGCAAATCTTGAGGTTACTTTTTTAAACTTTCAATTCGCTCGTTAACGGAAGTTTAATCGTACATTTTAGTTGTACTATATCCATGGTGTTCATTTAAGTTTCTATTATAGGCACGGCTTCTGTGATTGTCCGAATTAGCACGGTCCCATAACGTGGTCAAGGTTATGTGATTGGACTGGAATGTTTGTACTAATAAGAATGAGAGTAAACGGGTTACCGTTGCAATATTATTGCGTGTGTCTGGTGTGTTTTACAGGAGGCCATCATTGGTATCTTGTCAGAGTAAACTGGCTTGTGCACAGTACAATGGCAACATTTTTCACACTCCCCACGGAACTAATGTGTGGAGATCAGCATGCAATCCATCAATTCAGTCCAAGTACTCTTAGGTTCATGATGTGATCATGAAAGCAGTAGGCTTTTTCACTAGTGTTTTCAATGAATTTCACTCAGGTCACGTGCGTCCAACGAACCCTGAGGTATTCGCGTAAAAGAACGCTGCTATAGGCACTGTGTTGAAAGCCAGCGCAATATGAAGTGACCATGTCACATGCAAAGCATCTGGTGTAGCTGTAAACAAATGATCAGAAACATATTCGTCAACAAAACTATTCTTGATACAATATTTAGTCATGATATATTCGAAATCCAATGTAAGTTACCTCTGAAAATCCGGTAGTACAAGAAGGAAGATAGGTCGATAACTCACAAGCAAGATCAACAAAAACAGACGCCCCTTACGTTTCCGGATGTACAGAGAAAGCAAGTGCAACGGCACGGGAAATTATTACTCCCTTGAACGTGTATATTCTCTCAGAATGGTCATGCGCTTCACTCAGAATCGGTGCAGTCCTGGTGCAATCAACTGACTGACAGACGGTAATTTTCAAAACGACGGAATTCTCACCGTTCAAGACACAACCGGTCGGATTTTAGGTTGCACACTTCATATTCTACGGGACTTGTAAACCTCATGACAAGGGACAATGTAAATACAACCGAAAAAGCAAACGAGAATACATAATACAGTCTCTAGAGCTTTATATCGTGTCGAGCGCTTAGGAGTTAAAACACAATACGATCACATAGCAAAGTTAACTGGCTGGGCAAAGTGACTGAGTGTTTGTATTGGCATCAAAACTGGTGATTCCCACGGTAGCGCTAAATTAAGGAAACACTCGGATGTGTTGGTATCTGTCAGTAAGCAATAGGGTGGTAGGGGACTGGTACGTTTCAGAAAGGAAGAGTAATGGTAATGTATCCATAGAAAGCAGCGGAAATTGAAGTACTCTTTCGCTATTATGACTTGAACTTTTTCTTCAACGCGTTTACCGTAATAATGATGGAATACGTACAGAGTTGACGAAAACCATTTAGGAGCTTATTACTGTCTCTGTACTTTTGTGTTCATAACACGGCTCTATTCCACAAAATCTCCATTTCACTTTGAACACCAAATCAAACGCGTGGAGTTCAACTCTCATTCTGAAAATAATGTACTTGCAATTTCTTGCCCACGGTACTCCTTGCGTAAGTTTTTCATGGAATAGTTATTTCATGGTTGATTTTGATCTGAAGCGATATCACCTATAAGAAGTGTCCTAGACTGGAAAAGCCAGACCCCTATATCCCAGTTCAGCTTGGTGGAAATCCCACCAGCCGACCTGTGATAACCATCAGCAATAACAAACAAACACACACGTCTGATGACATTCAGCACTGTTTAAATTGGCTATTTGTAAGAAATCTCAGCGACTGGTTCTCCGTCTGTCCTAGAACTTGGTCTACCTGGTAACTTATTCACTTGGCTTGAAGCAACTTTTGTATGGAGAGCGGAAAGCTGGTCAGCAATAAATATATCGATTGTCTACCAAAGCCCATGGAAAATTTGCTGCTTAAGTTCCTAAATGATGCATTTTCGAAGAGGAACAATGTTCGTCGTTATTATGATACTCAGTGGCGACCCTTGATGGACAACTGTGGAATCAGTAAGGACATTTAGCACATCATGGTTAACGGTCAGTACCTGGAAGTACCTTGGAAGTCACATTCTGATTCGTTTGGTGTTTTCCGGTTCAACTGAAGCAAAATGAGTCCCAATTCGCTTACTAATAGTACTGCTGGATAAAACAGGATAAGACGTTATAAGTTATTCTTTTAGTTTGAACACACTACTTACTGACTGATTTGCCGTGATGATGTGACGGTGAGACAAATTTGTTGCGACAGAATTTTTTATAAATACATACCCGAAACCACTGACTGATATCCACTTGTGTGCGCTTTCCTTCCGAAATTGGCCTGGTTCTAAGTGAAAGGTCTATGGTCAAGGTCGCACGTAATTCCCATTTGATTCAGATGTAATTTGTGTTCATGAATTAATTGGCGGCTGATGACTTCTGCGTTTTTTTAAGAGAGGTTCGTTCTGGGGCCGTGCCGATTTAGGATCGGCGATACTGTAATAATGCATGATGCATAAAGTATTCTCTTCTCAGAGGAAGAATCTTCCACAAGTCTTCCTCAATACTAATTTGTCCCCACTTGGGATGAATGACTAGCAAAAAACGTCTTACGCGCCTTCTAGGGTGAAAGAGCAAAACTGACATTTTTATCAGAATGGTTCAAACGGTTGCTCGAATCTTCGATTGAATGTCCGACTTTCTGCTCTGCGAATGTCCTAGTTATTCATTAGTACTCCGTATCTCTGACAGGTATGTACTAACGTAAGTTGGAGAACCTGTGCTGCGGTGTTTAAGCTCCGAAATCTAAAATGGGACGAACAAGTGGGTCTTGCACTAATAAAAATCTGGATATGAAAGACTAGCCAAAACAATTTACTGTGAAAGTGAATGCTACTCCAACAATTAAAACAATGAAAATGATTTGGAACGATATATATATATATATATATATATGGAGTTGCCGTGCACTGGTACATGCTACGTTAGCACCTGAATACCTTCACTCCGTATTGCAGTCGTGAAATGCTTCGGCACATTGCGTTGTTTGTTCATACTTGGCCAAATTACTTGTCAGGTCAGGGAATGCTTTGTTAGGTAGCTAATGCATCTGGCTAGTGTGTATTAGCATTTCTTATGTCACCACCCGTTTTACGTGATACTCTACTGGTAAGTCTAAAACAATGATAGCTTATTTCCACCGAGCAGCAGCAAATCAGTCATATATGGAACTAGTAGGTGTCTCTTCTCGGGTTTGGGAGAATTGCTTTCCACAACTTTCAGACTACCAGAAAATGTTTCACTATCCCTGGTTTTTGTACTGCACCTTGTTTATACAACTAATGGCGGTCTAATGCACTAGTAACGATGTGAAATTTTCATGTCTTTGGGAATAAACTACATTCAGTTTTTGGGATTTGAATGTACGCAATGATGCTTTAAGTTTACATTTACAATTGACATGAAAAGCTTCTTGTTAGACCTCTTTGACACTATTGGTAAGGAATTAGTAATCTTCAAGGCCAAGTTTCCATTCCCAAGAATGTGTTGTTACTATTTCAATGCTGCGTGATCATGAAGAATTTCGTCTGTGAAGATTTCCTTTGGTTTTGATGGGAAGCCAGGAAGGTGCTCATCCAACGATATATATAGGGATCAAATCTTGTCGTATCCCAACGACTTTCAGTGTGGTGGTTTAGTTTCTTGAATGCCGAACCAGACAGCTAACACCACAGTGCGGGAAAGACTGTCGAACAAAACCGGGAGATAATTGGGAACCGTCAGGTAGGTATTAGCTACCAAAAACAGTGGTGTTGTGTTATTTCTGGGATGGTATAATTTCTGTCGCGGAGCAGCACTTATTGTAGAAAACATATGCAATAGAGTATGCTACTAACATTTTCTTGATTTATGAACGCGGCTAATAAAGACGGACTTAGTTCTAAGTAGTTATTGTTTCAGCGTACCTCAAGCAAAAGACAAGTAATTATTCACATTATTCATATGGTGAAACACTTGTAATAATGTGATGATGAAATGGTAATACTATGACCTTGGACGTTTTACTGATCGGTTACACCTGATTCGTGATCATCATGCCGTGAGAGAAGAAATCATTCCTTGATCGGTATCATGTTATAAAGAATCTGCGGAAAGTGCATTATCAAACAGGCAACGACAACGATGAGCAGGAATGCTACCATCATCCGCAGAACCTTCCCTTATTCTAAAAGACTACTGCGGGTAAGAGGGTGTAGCACGATCGATCAAGCGTTACTTGACACGCAGCAGTTAGCGGTTGACGGGCGGGTACAGGTAAATAGTGTTCTCCAAGAAGGGCAACAGTTCAGCTACAACAGCGTACATATGGCAAGCAATAACATGGAAATAATACTAGTTCATGAAGGCAATTTGCTTCGCAAAAAAGACCCACTATATATATATATATATATATTGGTAGATGAAAGACGTCCTCGCTCCTATTCGGTGCATCGCCCTTGCCCAGTGGTAATATTGAAGTTTTCTTCTCTTACATGCCCTAGTTGGATCACTTGCATCCTGCAGTATTCTCCAAATCGCCTGACGTGAATAACAACACATTCTGATAATGCGTCCAGTGAACTCCCGAAAAGACAGAACGGTAACACATGAGTAACTTAGGTGACGTGTGAGTCAGCAAATGTTTGTTAACATCATCTGTGGATGAGTGGTATCCTAAGGTAAAACATCACTAGAGAGTGCATTATAACACACGCTTCTTACTGGGAGGACCCACATGGCTTCGCAAAAGCAACATTCGTGACTTTAAGATAGCTTCATGTCAAACTAAAATGGGATCAACCAAACATAACGAACTCTTCAGCTGAACTTGAACGTTTACAAATAAGGGTTGCAAGTTGTCCAAGGTGTTCACATGCTCGAACGCTAAGAGGTGTTCACCGAATGGGATTCCTTTGAATGTTAGCTCGGGTTGTCGGCAACCTATACTGAACGCTCTGTGCATTTTCTATCAATTAGTTACAGTACATGAAACATAATTAACAATGAGAAGAAGCAACAGAGTCCCAAGCCTGAAGTGTAAGCACAAGATGCCGGTTACTTGCAGTGAAATGCACGCTATTTTTGCCAAAAGTTCACACCATACATAGCTTCCTGATTCGTATGATAAGACAGAAACCATTAACATTCCATTGAACTGAATTGCAATTTGCTGGGTTTTTTGTTTCGATGGTCACCAACCGTTAGTAAAATTTGGAGCACAGCATTGATTTTATTCCTCCGTAGCTCTTTCGGCGGGTGATGAAAATTCCACACCTCACCTACTTAAATGTTTACAAGTAGGCCGGTAGTTTACGGAATTTATCTGCTTTTGTTTCCGCAGTTGAATGATAACAAAGGATCAAACCAAACGTAACAACTACTCATAAGGTTGCTGAAAACTCTGAAAACTCCTCTCACATGTTCGCCTCCTTTACAAAAAGCCTTCTGTGCAGCATTCCAGGCAGCTTACTCTTAAATTGCGAAACCTGAAATATACCAAAGGATACCCACCACATCCCTCAATCGATCTTTCCATCCAGATTACTGTTTCCGTTTGCCCATCTGACTGCAACTTCCCAGTTAAGATCGCATTGAAGTATACACAAAAACCGATGAATGTGAAGCAAAATGCAACTACGTGCATGATCAAATGTGAAATGTGTGTTAACAGAGTCTCCGCTCAGGCGAGATTTAGTGTTGGAATAAACCCATTGTCGTTCACCGAACTAGATGCAAACCTTTCGAAAAAAGTTTTCGTCACAACTGTAACACTCACGTTTGAAACGGAATATGGGTAATGAAGGGTGGGTACCATTCAGAAAGAACAGGCGTTGAAGGAACTGACTAAGATCGCTAAGAGCGACAACGTAGAGCACTGTCTCCGAGTATCCTATCATCTAAAGGTTTCTCACTCAAAACTATAGTCATCTTGCAAAAAACCCCACAAGACGACATGCAGTGAGTGTACTGGGTATCTGGAAGATATTTTTACCAATCCTTTTCTCTCCCCGTTCTACAGAACCCATATTCCATTTTTTAGCTATATTTGTTTGCTCTTTGCACACAAGGGGTGCTAGTGTACCTCATTCTAGATATCCATTAGTTGATATTGTCGTCAGAGTGCACACAACATTGAAAGAATACCAGTGTTTAACATTCCAACTTCTTTTCTGCTATTCAATGTCAGTTTCTAGTTCGATGCAAGTCATTTGGGTGACCAGAGACTAGCCAAACGGAACAAGCATGAAACTACGATTTTTCAACTGATACACAAGTATAATCGAGAAATTAGCTGACGGAAATTCACTCAGGTTCGGTTGACCTATTCAGTGCTGAGTTTTATCCTGGGTACATTCACCGGCGAATCGTTCTTTCTTGCAGAATAGGTTCAATATGAAACTTTCAGCGCCGAAAGAGGCTGTTGTGTCTGTTTACTGCTATCGTACATTTTTCATCCTTGGTAGACCAAGTCTCATCATCTTGCATCGTGAAAGACAACTCATATATCTGACCACCAAAAAGCACACAAGTAGAGTATTTTGCTGTGGAAGCGGGCACCCTTGAGAAAGACCGGTTCCACGCTCCTTGAGGAGGTACACTCTCCCAAGGGGTACAAACTTTGAGCAATATTACCCCCAACAAGCTTCCCCTTCCAAGAGAACACCCCCTGTAAAATCCATTATATTCAGATCTCTTGAGATATCGCTTGATATCGATGCTTTGAGGCATCGCAATGAGGTAGTTTTCCCCTCAGCAAGGACCAAGATTGGAACTCTATGTCTTGGGTTTCCTTGTACTGAGTCACTAAGGAAGCCATATGAATACCACCAGTATATACAAGTTTGCTACCAGCGCAGTGAAGGTACTCAAACACCAAGGCTACAGTATTCCCTCAGAAATAAGATCCTTGGAATAGAAACTATTGCCACAACTCTCATTTGTGATTTAGGCCGTATATCGAAGTCCATTTCGGTAGTATACTGGGATGTAGAAATCTGATAGTTTACAGACCAAACAAAAGGCGAACCTAGAATGGAAAAAGCAGCGAATCTTGAAGACTGGTTACCCAGAACACTCGTTCTATCTGCAGAATAAATTCCAGATTTTTGCTTAATCCAGCAGTTTTCGAACTCTTTAGCTCATCAATCCCAAATATACAGTGCACGACACCATCGTCCCCCCCCAAACGAGAACAGCAGAACCTGGATTACCTTGGTGATGTCATTTGTTACACAGAAAACACTAAGAAGACCCTTTAGCAATGAGACTAGCTCCATGGAGAAACCGCAACATCCTTCGACGAAGGGTGCGACTGAGTGTGTGATTCGTCCGCCCACCCCCCCGCCACCGAAGAAAGACCACCTTGTGGAAAATTTCATCACTTCATTGGAAAATATCAAGCATATTACACAAATTAGCTGGATTACCGGATGTCCAGAAGAGGTCTTAATTCATATTCTAAATTTTGTGGGCACAACTGATGATGCACTTCTGCTTTGTAGTGACGCCGGTATCCAGCTTAATGACTCAAAAATGAGAGTTTAGGATTTTACACACTTCAAAACACCAAGACAGTCCTACAGATAGTATTATGTGGCAGCTTACTGCAAACGAATGCAAATCCATGTAAAGCAAGAAAACCAGCACATCACCCTGTCCACTGAGGTCCTGACTATACACCAGTCGTTGTGTTCTTATAACCCAATGCGGTAATACGAGAACCGCATTATCAAACACACAGGATGAGGTGTTATCTACGTACCACGAATATAAGTAGTAGTTGGTGCTTAGCCTCCACCACACTGAGAAGGTATTTAGTCACAGTGGCCCTATCAAGGCCCACCAGTAGCAAACAAACTAGTGCTAACCACGAGAACATGGTTTTTGTTGACTTGGTGGGTTGCGATAACAGCACAAGTCCGTTAATAATGAATTATTCACTTGCATAAACATAGTAGCCACGATCCTCAGATCCATTGCTCTGAGCGGAAATGCGTGTGCTCAGTGCCTTACATGACACTGGATGACAATTCAACTAGACACCTTGATGAACAAAATATCCAATGCAGTAAACCTACAGGAGCTCCGTCTGTCCCCCAAGTTAAGACCACTCCGGTCGGGTTGTGTGAAGTTAGCTTATGACTGACGTCTTTTTAGAGGCCATATCCAAAAAGATTACAGCTATCTCCGTGACACAAAATATAATGTTAACACAGGCCAGCATGTGAAGTACATGGACTGTGTCCTTATGTGTTTTTTTACGTCAACCGGATGTCTGAAGTGTGTCATGAAGGTAACACTGCTCCCCTAGGTGATTTTGGGTCCCATACATACCTTCATACATGTTCTTCTGTGAAACCTAGAACAATTACGATCTTCCTCCTCTGTAAAACCAACTTTTTGATGAAACAGCTTGTGCCCGACTTATGGCGAGTTTTCCGAAATGTTAGAAAAGTTCGGTGAATTCCTTCGGAGGATTTTAGAGACGAAACAACTTTAACGCATTTGCTTGCTATAGAAAGACCAGCTGAAAAGAGCGGTCATAGGTAATCTATCGTAAAGTTTTATGCCTTGAAAAAGGCAAAAGATATGCCTCTTGTGAGACATAGGCAGCATAGGTCAAGAGTGAAAAAGTTTGGAGACAAGTACTGCTGTTTATGGCGCAGTAGAAACCAATGATTGTTTGAAATCAATGAACACGCTGGTGCGAAGAGTAGCTGAACAGGCAGAGGTTAAGCACAGGTGTCAAGCAACGGCAAGCAGTTAAAAGCGTCAAGTCGAATCGCCAACCGGACAAGACACACCAACCTAGTAACCAACGAAACTTAAATTATTACTCGGTTTACAAGAAAATGCCTGTGGAATTACGCTAGTTGGTTTCTCCATCTAACCTAAAACTGCAACTATATTGCAACTTGCCTGACAAGCTTGTATTTAGGTCGGAAACCAGCGCGAACGCATGTTCTCTCACCCAGTTTAACAGGGTTATGGTCTAAAGCGGTAGTAACATTCACGTCAATGAATGCATGGTAGCATTGGTTGTGCTGAACAGTTTAACCGAATGCAGATGAACTGTTGGTAAGTCCGACTTAGTTAGTGTCAGCAGCCCCAATCTATCAGAAGAGCAGAGAGAATCAGCTAAGTTCACAGAGATAACATGCGCAACATTTGCGTAGTTACCCTAATCAGACTGATATTACCAGGTCAGTGAGTAAAACATTCGAGCCATTATTTGTTGTGCTGCCTAAACAAGTTGTCACCATGAAACACTATTGAAACAAGCGTGGGGTCATTCTAAGTTTAGTATCGGAACTCAGAACAAACCTTTGACTCGTTTGACAAAGATAAGTAAGCCGTATGAAATAGGCGTTCTATTTGCGACGAACTATTCAATCTGCCCATTTCTATGGTAGATCCCTACGGTACAAACTGTTCCAATCCCAGCATACCACCGAATAACGGATAGCTTTATCATTTTAAGCATTAAGATTACAGGTCAGAGCTTCACTTAGGACCGGTGCATGGCTCTGTGGGTATATGACACTTCTTTCTGGCTTTTTAGACGCCCATTGGACCTCAGAAAAATCCACAAATTTTATAGTGATCGAAATATCCCTGAATTATTCCGATTGGGTTGAGGAACAAACTTAGGGTTATTTTTAAAAGACTAGTCACGTTGCTGATATCATCTAAGAACAAGCTGTACAGTGGTTTCAGCTGCCGTAATTTGGTCACTGCTGAGGAAGGTTGCAGGGAATGTATGTGTTCAGCGACAAAGCGTTAGAGTTAAACATCAGCGAAGATACTGCACTGGTTACAGGTGTTTTATTATTGAAACTCGAAAGATTAGCTGTGTATCATCCTGCACCCTAATTGACCACATCTATACAAGGTCGTTTTCAAGATGTAAACTGTTCTAACAAAGGATCCTGTAGTGAAGATGGACGAACTTATACCATTGACTAGTGACCTCCGGTGTACATCAACGCCATTGGCACGGAGTTCCATTTACTTTGGTCAGTAAGTCTGAGACAACAGTGTTCCCATTGGTTACGGAGCGTTCAATAATTGGTACCAACTGGGCTGAGCAAAATTATTGCAAAGGTTTCATTGGCTAATATATGGACAGATCAGCAAAGTCAGTTGAGCCCCCCCCCCCAGAAGGGTGTTTCACGTCCTCTGAATGACGGATCATGGAGTGTTGCATGCATACACTGGTTACTCACGCATCGGAACACGACACCACAGAATGATTCACCGTTGGGGAAATCTCCTCTGGTCATCGGAAAACTACCGGAAACTGGCTTCTCGATCAATACAAATGGTTCAGCGTCTTGATCAAGCTAAAAGCAAAATGTTTGCAAAATCCTACGCCGAATTTGCTGAGACACGGGTAGTAATACGTAACTCGTCCGAAACTTTTCATACCTGGAAGTTGCGCTCTTGGTGATTACCTGCCATACACACGGGATCGACTGATATTCTATCATTTTAGAAAACAGGGCGATTAATATGGTTCGATAAATTAAGTGAGGCATCGCACTTCCAGTGAATTCAACTGTGAGGAGGAACAGTAAGTTATCGTCCAATCTCACACAACGGGAAACTCGTGGGGTTATTATCGGAAGATTAAGTGATAATTCACCCACTTGAAGACAAAAAAAATAAACACAACGAGGAGAATGAGATCAATGGTGACATTAAGGCTTCTAGAGTGCGAGGCTAACGTGATGGTCGGACGCTATTTATAACGTGCGGGGATTGCATGGCTATTTGCGCAAATCCTATTCCTGAAACTTAAGAATGGGTTCCTCAAACGCGAGAAATCCAAAAAGCCATTCTTACTTCTGACGGGTTTCTGCCTTACCAAACACAGTACGGAACACACCAGTGGTTAGAGACATTGTCACACATGGTTTCCTCGCGCCATCAAAAGGGTTCAAGCCTTTAGTGCATAGCTCCCCTCCCGACTTCCCAATGAAATGTCCTCTGAAACATGCATCAATTATATTAGCTACCGTATCCAAAGCATAGCTACCTACCCCAATCGTCGGTGAACGAAGCTGTGACAGTTATAACCACTGTAAGGCAAGTACGCGGTTTTTGCAGTTGAATACAATGAGGTTGATGCTTGAAATTGTCAGGACGTTGAGACGTCCAATTGGTCAACGCATGGACGAAACGGTCGCGGAGACGATGTCAAGTGTGAATGAACATAAATGTTCTGTTGTCTGATAAACCAACAGCACGGCCGTTAACGGGTTCCAGCTTAAACCGAATCGGTAGCGTACAATCTTGCTCTAAAGTACAAATCCTGAATCCATAGGGATAAAAGGGGTGGATATAAGTACGGAATAATGATAGAACGTCCTAATTCTAGACCCTTATCCTGATCGATCCATGTACTTCGCCAGACCTCTGTCATATGAAATAATATTGATTAGAGATGTTTGTGTGGGCATACACGGAACACATGTACTGCCTTCCGAAAAGAGATAAAGTACTCTATAGGAAGTCGGCTCACTGTGTATGACTTGAATTCTCAAAAAGAATGGTTGGTGTTGGAACGCAAGTAGGGAAAGATTCTGACTTTCAGTAAAACGGGATGCGGCGGTCAACAGGGTAAGTAGAGCACGATTATAAAGAGCTATCCAAAGAATCTACCGAGTTAAACCGCGGTAAGGAATACCTGGAGAAGACAAACACTTCTGCCGGTGCTTCCGAATTTGATGGTTAAGAACGACGTTTTTATGAGCAATCTGACGGACGGTTAGGGAACGACCATACTTTATCAAACACAAGCTGAGGATAGTAACCTCTCGGGAAACCTCATCTGCGATACCTATTTGAATGGACAGTACTTAAAAGGTGCGTAGAGTAACGGGAATGAGCTCTAGTTCACTGAATGCCTCTCTAGTGCCTGTCCACAAGGACACGCCGAGCGGACTCGGTGAGGGTTTGTGGCCGTGTTTCACAACAGTACCATCAAACTGGATGCTTCGGATAGAGTTTAAACTTAGGGCCCACTAAATCAACATCTGAGACCGTCTTCTATGATTTTTTTAGAGAAACTACCTGTTCTTATGGGACGATGCTTTCATCCGTTCAGCTAGAACAGGAACATGATCCCTCTACTACCAGATTTTCGGACTGGCTTGCACTTGGGCTGGATATAATCCCCAGCAAAAACCCATGCGAACTAAAGAAAGACGTGCACTTCAGAAGAGTTCCAGAGACACAGGAATGAGGAAATATGAAGACTAAAAACCTCACATGGTATCCCAAAGAGGCGTTACTCCTCACAGAAGTAACGGATTGCATGAAGTAGATTGACTTTAGCGAAATACACTCATTTGCAAACAAATTTGGTTTTGCGGGAGACTCACCTAAAACCCAGCCGAATCGCTCGTTCATGACTTTACTTAACTTGGCTAAACTTCTTACTTTTATTTGTCAAGCTCCAGTTTGGAATCGTTAGATAAGCCGTGAGTAGATCAGTCAACAATTGGTATCATCAGTCAACAATAAACAGACTTGAATGATTATTAGACAAAAGGCAGCTAATAGAGTTTTGTATCATCAGCCTAGCAACCTAAGACACTTCATTTCATCACGCTGCACTATTGACCGAGTGGCATGTTATCAAGTGCATTCATTCGGCAGATAATCATTAGATCTGATAAATCAAGTGCATCCTGAGTTTTGGACAAGAAGTATAGGTGCGACAAATGCAACGACTGAGTGCAGCATGATGCTCGTATAGCTTATTGTATACAGCAGAGATTTGAGCCGTTTAAGAAGCAGAAAGCCGTATTCGAGTATCCACTGTGCACCGACACGTTGGGCACTGTAGTATTCTGTCTAGTTAAGAAATATCCAGAGAAAAAGAAACAGTCTAGATGAACCCGGTTTTCCCTAAAGGTGAATCCGCTCTGCAAGCCCAATGATCCAGCAAACGAGCAGGGAATGACAATTAGTCTGACCGATATAAACGAGGCTGTGTTTGAAAAAAGTGCGGGCGAACGCAACAAGTTACGATAGACCTGTTGTGGGATTCACGGAAACGGAATGTGGTGAACTTAAGCGACTTTAAAAGGACCTGGCAGACCATTTATGGGATGTATTGCGCACTATGGAGACTAGTCATCCAGAGCTCTGACAATGTCCGGTTGCTCACTCTCAGATTCAGTTCCAAGTAAGAAACCACTTCTGATTCTATGGGATGTACAGCAAGTTGTGGATTACTATGCGCGAATAATCAGAATTCGTAAAACTGGAGTAATCCTTATCGGCAAAATTGATTGCAGAAATCACTACAAGTAAACGCAGTCGCTGTAAGGACGAGTCGTTTTTCATATGATGAAATAGAAAAATATACTTGCTGAGCAGTGTACGTTCGATTGGAATAAAAATTTATGAAACAAAGCAAAGTCTTCTCAAAAATACTAGTTGGATTCAAGACAGGCATTTCCGGTGCACAAAGAACGTAGACAACGCAAATGACATTATCCACCCTGCTAACAAGCATTCTGATCTGATCGTGAAAAAATATGATCTTCAACAACGGTTCAAACTCATGGAAAACACTAGGGTTGTTTCACTCCATGTTTTGTGGCGGCTTCGTTTATGAAGGTAGCTAGCTCAATATCTCTTTTAGAGAGACCACCGGCATCATGCGTAGTCAATACGACGTCTACCTGCAAAAACAAGAAAAGGGTGTTTGTGGACAATTAGAATAGGTACAGCAAAACAAACAAGTGCACCGTTAGTCATACCATTCAAAGCGTGTCGAAAAAAATCGCTCAGTGGCCGTTGAATTAATGTGCTCCATTACTGTGAGATGCAGAAGTTAACATTCCCCTGAGATGGCAAACAGAGTTAGCATACGAACTTGTTGATGATCTATTTTTGTGAATCATTAGTCAAGCTTTCAACCACGGTCGTCATGCATAGATTGTTCAGAGTATCAAACTGCAGACGCATTCCATGCTGATGAAGTCATGAGGTTTTCTACGGAAGCTACCCATGCAACTTTACCCTCAGAACGAACGTCTTTCAAGCCAAAAACCTCAACCAAGCATCCGTTTAGCACAGAATCCTAGCTCTTTGCTAACGTTACCCTAAAAGTAGTTGGCACCGTCCGGACTACCTGAATTATTTTTCTTGATCGAGAAGCTAACAGCGTTGCATCGCTATTTCGAATAACGGTTTCTTGTTGATAAGCATAACTTATCACTGACTTGGTCCATTTGAACTTTCAACAACTAGGAATTCGTGGATCGTTCTCCTCTTGGCGTTGATTAAGACTTGGTCCATTTGAACTTTCAACAACTACGAATTCGTGGGTCGTTCTCCTCTTGGCGTTGATTAGTAAAAGAAAGTGGTATGATCAGTAAGGGTACCGACACTGTTGTTCTATAAACATTGTTCTTTGAATGCACTATTTTTCCTTGGTTGGTACTGGCCGTGATACTGAATAAAGCCAAAAACAACTAGATCGCGTGTCTTTCCACTTCGACCAGCTGTGAAAAACTTGACCGATCTTGTAGGAAATAGGGAAATTTCGAAGCTGCGAGACTGGATTCACCCAGTAGGCGAAGCCAACCTATATTTTGTAGCTTCCCACTTTTGTTAAGGAATATCAGAAAAATCCATCCAATTAATTAGATCACTGAATGTTATGGCACTCGTGCCCTTATACGAGGTCAGCGAGAGAGATTCATGAGAGACATATTGTCCATCATTCTTAATGAGGACGATATACTTGCCCCATAATTCTCAGCGTTCCGCATATGTCCAACTTGCATGTAGAAGAAATTCAGACTGAAAGCCATGTAAGTATTGGACGACCCATTTCCGGTCATGCTTTGTTTTCGGTCGGACGTATGATTCCTCACAATTGTGAACCGTGTTGTGCGGAAACGATGAATAAATAAAATAGAAACAGCCAAAATCACAGAAAACAGGTAGGCCTATAATCATCCGATGGACTAGGAACGTAATCATTGTAAATGGTAAATAAAAAAATAAAAATCGTCCAGCTGTAACACCCTTCCGGTGCTTAGCTGCCATGCTCCCCGAAGGAAGCACGAGGGCTGGGATACTGCCAGGTTGCCCAAGCCTAGACAGGGGAAGTCGAGTGGCGGAGGCTGGGTTCGAACCACGGACCTTCCGGTCAGTAAATTCGCGCTCTAACTACTGAGCTATCTCGTCAGACGGATCTTAGATGTGGAAGCCTGCTCACGAAATAGTTATCGTAGAACAACTTGATGAAAGATGCTACAACCCTCCCAGACTTGTCGTTGTAACTGTAGTACTATATCGAATACTAATATCATTAGTGTTACAAGGCCTAGGAATCCCGCTCAGATCCCACTTGAAGGGCACTCTCTCCCGTGGTCAGCTGCTTTTCTTGTCATCCGTACTCATATTCATCGCGGAGCTCTCAATTCCTGCCCGACTGGAGAAACAGATCCATTTGTCATCAGTGCACGGGTTAGGCCATCGCTTCCAACACGTGACGACGAATCTCTAGCAACTGGAACCACTGCTGCATTGAATGTTCTCTTAGTGGTGGCTCTGTCCAGATCGTCCGATGCACTACGAAGTGAGCTTGACTGCTCGACTCACTAGGTGGAACAATAGAGAATCCACACCTCTCCTAGAGTGGATCTGGTACGAGACGAAGTTTTGGCCAATCCGTTGTTTCTAAGGTAGAGAAAACATAGAACTAAACCGATGTCTGGTTTCTTTCTTATTCTAGTTGTCCTAAACCACCCGTGGTTCACGAGATGGCTCAAGTGGTTAGAGCGCGAATCTACTGACCGGAAGGTCCGTGGTTCGAACCCAGCCTCCGCCACTCGACTTCCCCTGTCCCTTCCAACAGTCTAGCCAAAATCAGAACACTTCCAGGTCCTCACTCACACATCAACCATGGAGTTGAAAAACTAGTGCAGTGCAGAATCTCCGTTGTCAACAGCATTTCATTTTATTACATTATTTTTTTCATATATTTTATGGTCGCACTAGAATCACTGCTATCCACGGATTTGGAGTTATGGGTGTTCCGGTAATTCATTGTTGTTCACAGACAATGTCTCACTGTCATGCAACTGGGTCAAAGGCAAACGCATCCATGTCCCCAAAGTTGTGAACGCAAAGAAGTGCTAAAAGCGACCGGATATTTCACAAACTTGATGATGTAGACGTTAAGTAGTGGTTCAATCTTCCGTTGTACACTGAAGCACACTGGTCCTCCGATGACACTCAATTCACCCGCTTTGTATAATTTTCGGTAAAGTCTGGAAATTCCTTGACGAGCACACAGTAAAAAATCGTTCAGCTGCAGGACCCTTTCGGTGCGTAACTGTCATGCCACCAGAGGGAAGCACGAGGGCTGTGGTACTGCCAGGTTGCCCAAGCCTAAACAGGGGAAGTCGAGAGGCAGAGGTCGGGTTCGAACCACAGACCTTCCGGTCAGTAAATTCGTGCTCCAACCGCTGAGCCATCTCGCAATTTATATAATCCCATGACAAGCTTAAAGGCCCTCCCTGGCTGTTCCTCTTGTAGTGTGCAGTCTTTCCTAAGCCAGGGACTTCATGGCGTGATCGCATATTCAACATGTGGTCCTATGTAGGCACCCATGATTGTTTCAATAACCGTTCTTTCCGTTGATCTAAAATTGTAAAGAAGACCGGAGTGTTTGTTTACGGTGGAAACTGTCTTTCGGCATCGAGCTGTTTCAGAAATCCTCCTGTGTGAGGATTCCTGGTTCATTTCACGACTGAAGGTGTGTAATACCTGAAATATCAGAACGAAGATTCGGAGGTGGCTACGGTGAAAAAACGTAGCCGTAACCTTTCAGCTGTAAAAACCTTTCGTTACCCAACTGCCACGCCACCCGAAGGAAGTACGAAGGCTGAGATAATGTCAGGTTGCCCAAGCCTAGACAGGAGCAGTCGAGATGCAAGGGTCGGGTTAGAACCACATAACTTTTGGCAAGTAAGTTCGCGCCCCAATCAACGAAATGGAAACACACGACGCTTCTGTTTGTTGAAGTTAGCACGGTTGTCCACAGGCAACTTATGAATTGCCTCCAGGGCTGATTGTAGTACAAAACGGCCCTGAGGAGATCGCACGGCTTTCCAGAGTTTGCCGTTGCCATCAAAGATAAGCCTGGGTAATTCAGGGCTGACGGTAGGTCGTTGATGAGAACAGAAAACAACAAGGACCGCAACACCCAGCGAGCAGGTGTTCTGACAACGGTCCCTCAGCTGGATAGCAGTTGTTTGTCCTCATGGTTAGTATCAGATCCACCGCAATAAGTGACCTCTAATGCCGAATAACTGTTTCTTCAGTAGAACATTAGTCGACGGCCTCTGAATAGTCAAAGCAAATGATGGCGAACTCAACTATGCTTAGTCAACAAAAAGTCCACGCTGGGGTCAAAGCAAACGGGCGGTTGGTCCATTTTGGCTTCTTCCGTGCCTCAGGCTATATTCACCATTTAATGAGGTGTATTCACTCCTGCAGTTCTTCGGGTTTCTCCTAGAGTGTGCTATCCTACTGCACTTTGAAATTGCCTGCAATGTGGCCTCGATGACTTGGCATGGCAGCGCTTTGAGCGTCCTAATACTCGCCGTAGCAGCTGGCAGGCATCTGAAAGTCCATTAATTCGTTCTTCCTCCAGTCTATAGCGATAGTCACATGCATTCGTTTGGTCGATTACTCTGCATGACAATGGGATCGTCCTTAACTCTGCAGCAAGCCAGTGAAAATCGCTCTAGTTGAACATGGCGTTGTGGTCGTGTTGATAGCGCAAAGTGAGCATCATCATGGTTGTCAAAGGCTGGACCAGATTCACGGCCCTTGATTCGCCGATCGCACATAGGAAAGTGGCTGGTGTAGCCGTGAATGGGATCTCAAAGGCTTCCTGTGTCCAAAGTTCAGAGCGAGTGAGCAGCTGACGCCCTGGTCTGAAATGTGTTGCCGATCAAAGGATTTAACCTAACCTCCGTGTGGAAGTTCTGTGAATGATTTCTGCGCCGTTCAGAGCGTCTTGTCTGTCGACTGGATCCGAGCCAATTGGAAGGTGCGCCACTCTCGCAGGTTTGATGCGGAGCTCATTTTCTACCGTCAAATCGTGGATGACGTCGAAGACCCGTGCCCCACTTGCGCGCATGGCTTACTGTCGTCCACGTAGGACACCGGCGATCCGATCGAGATCACCACTGAATCACTGTACCAGACACGTATGATTGATTCGATCGAACGATGCAGCCACAAAATATCGCTGTTCCCGCGCCTCTTCCTGGAACCCACCGGTGACGATCAAGTTGATGACGCAAGAGCACACCAACATTAATCCGTGCTGCCCAGGCCAAAGGAAACCCTGTTAATGGGCTTATCTTATTTTCCTTGTTGAGGTTTTTTCCCGAGCATTTTGGAGAAGACTGGTGCAGAAACTGACTCGCGAATCGGTTTTGACTCTTTTCTTGTGGGAAGGTTTAATTAAACCTCACTTCCATTCAGACAACAGCTTCCCACAGTTGGTTGACATTCGACACAAGCGATCTATAGGGTCTGCAATTACGGGAGATGATTTTTTAGATATTCGCCTGGTGCTTTACAAAAATTCAGCGTTCGAAGTTTGTGCACCTGTGGAGCTGAACAGGTTGTGTCACAAGTTTTGCCTGGCCCGTATGACCGACCATGAAACAGAAGAAATCGGCAAAGAATTCAGCCCACGGTGCATCCTTCGCAAGTGTCACAGTCTCCGGTAGTCTGTACGGGCACGTGGCCCGCCTCCTGAAGTCCATGGTCGACGTACGCATACGTCTAGTGATGAGACAGCTCAAATTTATTCAACACTGTAGTCTGATTCCAAAAAGGCTTTGGAATTGTTAGTGGAATGGGGTGTTAGTTGAATGAAAAGGCCGAAATGGTTCCCTTTCCCCACTGATCTTTTTAGTTCTTTATCCATCCATGGCGTTCGGGTCGCTGATGGTACTTTCTTCAACGTAACGTGTCTAGAGTGGAAAGCGTGTAGATTGATAGCAGCAGACCCACGTTGTGGGTCTGCAAGGTCCGACACATATTGCAACAGGGCCTGAGAAGCCTGTGCTCCAATATCCATTTTCTAAGGATTTGGAATTCGTACGGCGTTAAACCGGATCGGCTGGAATGCCATGGCAAATTAATCACCGCGACACCATCGGTCACCTCTGGAGGTAAAAATTGAAAATGGTAAAATCTGAAAAAGAGAAAAATTGAATCCAGGCGGGACGGACGTCGCTGTTCACTGTGGTGAGTGGGTTTGCTGATTACTTCGGTCATTTTATTGTTTGCAACAACGTTCGCGAGCACACTTTTCACAACAATCAGATGTCCAGTTGATTTCAGATAAGCTGAAGTTAGGGAGGGAGATATCCCAGTGGTTAAGGTGCGAGCATACTAAGCAGAAGCCCCGTGGTTCTAAACCAACTGCGGCATATCGACTGTTCCTGCCTAGGTTTATGCTACCTAGCAGTATCAGCCTGTGCTCTATTCGGGTGGCATGGCAGCTAGGCACTGAAAGAGCGTCACAGCTGAATGATTATTTATTTTTATTGTCAGGCAGAAGTCACCCAGTATAGCGCACTAAGATTTGCTAGCCAGCCTCCGAATAATTCGGATCCGGTAGAGAACAGCAGCGTCTGTCACACTGATTTTGGGCAAAACAAGTTTGTAGTACAGCAGAACGTTTAGGTTTTACTCACCTCAGTGAGTGCAGATCAACAGGATGGTCCAACCGCCACTGACGTAGACTGCAAAACCACAGTATTTGGAGGCGGTCCTATTAGGTCTGATTGCTTTACAGTGACCAGTGGAGATTTCACTATTTATAATACCATTTATCCATGTTTCAGAGTCTGAGCCGTCCCACTAGTTGTACGGGCTCGTCTAGTTTTCGAGCGGCGCTCTCAATATATACATGATACTGGTACAACTTGTGGCTGCAACAAAAACGGCCGACGAGTCATCCCAGGCCCCGATAAGCCCCAGCTCATCCGAAGATTCCTGACAATGAAGTTTCTTTCATCGTCCTGGATCCTCTTTTGGAGAAAACCAAGAGCCTTTCTCGTTTTCTCCACAAGACTTGAGACCTAGCTGGGCGACTTGCATACGGTTGCCTGTTCAACTCACAGAATCATTTCATTTAATACCGCTCCAATGGACAGACGCTAACTTCCGTCTGCCTCCAGCAGAACTCCTAATCGTACAAGGACTTACACTAATTCTTCTTTGAGCCCCAGCTTCTTTCTCTTCGGTGTTTTGAATCGTACAAGGACTTACACTAATTCTTCTATGAGCCCCAGCTTCTTTCTCTTCGGCGTTTTATAACCGACTTTTGGATGAGACCGAGAAGTTTTGCTGGTGTAATGAAGCCATCGGTGCATTTCTTTTCCGGATCTATACTTGCGGCCAAAGGAACTACGAGGTCAAGGGCTTTCGCTGAGTCCGAAGTGGGCAGGCCACTGGGTCCATTACCGGTGCGTCCAAACGAGCACTTCTCAGGGGTAATGCGAACCGACGAGTTGATGTTGGTCACATTCCTGGATCACAGTCTTCTATGCCGGCAACGTTGTACTATTCTCCTGTACGTTATGTACGGGAGAATAGTAACTGGTTGGATGGGTTGTCCATCATGCGATTATTTACTCCGAGGTCCGTGCGGAAGAGAAGCTGCTATCTGTCAGTCACATGCAGAGATGTCTCTGCATGGTAAGCAAAACAGCCACAACACCGACATGTCCCGCGCGGTGCTGTTTTCCTCTAGAATTGATCGTTCTCGCGGTCTTTTGAAATTGTTTTTAACGATTCGATCAACTCTCTACACCTGTGACCATGAAAATGTCAAAACTCATTTTCAAAACTGAATTTAAACCCACGCCACACTAGTAAGCGCTCGTTGCTTCTACTATCATAAGAGCGGCTTCTTACCGTGTAATGAAATAAAGCATATGAATATATGGTAGCGAAATCCAGGTCTTAAATGCCGGCCAATTCTCTAACGAACGGCCCGAAGGTCCTCATGTTATCATGCAAATTAACAGCAGGCGTTGTCCGTTGATTACAATACAAAGGTTTGCAATTAACGGCTGGCGTGATCCAAGATTCGTGTGAAGAGGGCTGAAAGAGGTACTTACTTTATTGTACACGTTAAACCACTCCGGATGATGGTTCATTTCTTTAGCCTTCACAGCAACATCCTTCATGAATTCGAAAGCATCATCGAAGTTTTTGAAAGTAAGCGAACGCCTTATTGCATCTCCAGACCTATGTTCGGAGTAGGTCTGCCACGAATGTGGTTGAAGCAGAGGAGTCAGAAAACGATCACGTTCCTCAACCGAGAGTGGTAGCATTTTCAGTTTCTGTGTAAGTTTACTTTAAAGGCAGTGAGCAGCGCAACAAACCTTTACTTTCGTGGAGTATTCCACGAGTGGCGGGAATGAACGCCATGAAATAAGATACCGAGGAAAATTTGACCTCAGCGCCATCAAGGTCAGTTTCACAGTTCGAATCGAGGTTTGAACATAGATTTTCGGATTGATACGGAGGACTGAAATATTTGATCAAGCTTCTCGGGTCAAGTGTGATCTTTTCTTTCACACACCTTCTGAGAAACGCACACTGAAAAAGGTTGCAGTACCGGTGTTTTATGATTCAACGCCGTGCTTTTAGTTTGAGGACTCAAACACGAGACCCCAAAGCATCCGAAAGTGATGATAATAATAGGTTTATTTCGCAAATTGTAGAGCGCGTGCCGAGTGAAGCATGGTGGGGCCGTTGCAACCTGAACGAGGCAGGGAACAACACAACGGAGAGGAGGTTACAACCACCGAGGCATGCTTATTAAGTGAAAAGTCACCGCAATTATGCGAACAGAAAAAACTAGGAAAACCGGCACGACTGGTTCAAAGATGGCGCCGGCTGGTCATTAGTGACCTCGGGCGTTTGTGTAAAGGGCCGGGGTTACATAAAGCAAAATGGAGATGGAGATGCAATAATTCGAAGTGGAGGCAAGTGGCGAGATTTTTTCAAAAAATATGGTTTGAATTTAAACTAAGTAGGCTCACTGGTGTCACTATTGTAGGGAAAGTATGTTTAAAGGATAGATTCAGTGAGAGGATGGTGCCAATGTATAGAGCCACACGAACACCAATCAATACGTTTCGTTAAAGAGACTGATGAACCCTGGTACAATGAGGCTTAGTAGTAGCGAGAAAATGCAGTGAGAAATAAATGCCGGGTGAAAAGTTGCCCGTAGTTGCAATTACAGGCTCGGGTGGGCGAGATGTCGCGGTCGAGATTCTGAAGAAAATAGTTGCGGGAGTACAATCAGACTGGGTATGGCAGTACCATGCCATCATTGCCCTGACATACTTCGGTTTATAGACAGCCCCGTAACGGTCGTCAAAGTTGCCGCGATCGGAGGGGGATACGCCTTTCCGTGACAGCTGGGTCCGGGCTAGGCACAGTTGGATTCATGCCGACGTAGAGTCACGGATAATTCCCCTTCGGTTGGAGAACCATTTGAGTGTAGACCGGGGATCGGTCAAATTGAAGGAATAACGGTTGTACGGCAACTACAACTACAACTGCAGCAACTACGGTCGCATGCATGACCTTCTGAGGAAAGTTATTCCAAACACCAACAGCCTAAATGAGAAAACCGGTTGCCTACTAAGACTGCGCGCTCCGATGTTGGAATATTTTCACCATGTCCCCTCCGTGTCTTAGTATTGTCAACGTTGAAAAAACTATCGGCCAAACACGAGACATACATGGGTATCACTTTCTCCACTAGGCAACGACAGTCTAGGGGCAAGAGGTTACGGATCTCCAGATGTGATCTGTAATCAGTGTGCTTTGAGAAGCTGACTCTGCTGGCGTCAACCAGCTGGAAAAGCCCAGTTAATGTTCCTTTTGGGGATCTGCTTATTTCAGCGAAAATTTATCAGCCAGGCTTTTAATTTAAGAAGTCCATGAAAGAGCACCCTATTTGTTTTTATGTAGCTGGTTTGGACTTCTCCCGTTTTCCAGTTGTCCGGCAACACCACGAAATACAACCAAAGAACAACGATCTTTTCGTCTGTTTTGATAAAAAATGCATGTGGTAGTCTGAAGACACTCCGCACAGCTCTCGCCTTCACATTACCGTGCAAGTCTTTGCCCCCTTCGTTTTAGTTGAGGGTGCACCAAACCAAGTCCCTTTTACCAGCCAGACCTGACACACGTTCTTCTTGTTTGTTCCACGAAGTGATCATATACATGTAATATATAGAGACCTTATTATTTTTTGAATACCAGTAGTCAGGACTAGCACCTGTTGGCTGTTTTTGCCATGCGCCATTCGTTGCGTGGAGCCGACAGCCTTGATTCAGTTACTGGCGAACCATATCCATACCTTTCTGTGCATTTAACGTAGTGGCTTCCAGTTACACTACTGTACCTCTCCGTTATCTCGGAAGCTCTCACTTAACCAATCATTATCCGTCCGTTGTCCTTCATCGCATTACTCCCCCCACACACTTTGCATGACGATGTCCCTCAGACTGGATTTCTTAGCTGAGCTAACATTTACTTTAGCCCCCCGTATAACGCCCAATTATTGTCCGTATCAACCACTCCAGAGGCTGGATTCCTTGCACACTACCTCGGTGGCTAAGTTCTTACCTTCCCAAAGTTACGCAGCTACACTTGCACTGGCCTTGCATCTCCTGATCAACTGACGCTCAGTGCAGGCGCGAGACAAGCTCTTAACAACAATCGTAGTCTCTTGCATCGGTATCTAAAGGTGCTGCATACAGTTCCGAACTTTGGCAACAGCTGCTGCAAACGCCCCATACGGGACTGGTCCCCAGATCCAGCAGCCACAGGAATGCGCATCCCCTGTCCGATTGACTCAACATTGACGTCCGCTGCAGGGCCGTCCAGAAACCGAAGCATGTCGATGCAATGTTGGTACGGCACTGCCGTACTCAGTCTTATAGCAATTCCGCAACTATTTCCCTCCTACCGTCGACATTCACCTCTCGCTTACTCGAGCCTGTAGTTGCAAATACGAACAAACTTTTCACCCGGTTCCAACTGGCTCTGGGATGAATTCGTTCTAACCAACTGAACATTACGTTCGAGTTTAACTGACCTGGTGTTCCGCTACGATTTCAGTTTGAAAGTTCCACAAATTCAACTACATCATTAACCATATTCGTTCGGTACTCTGCATCGTCACTATCTCCCTATCGAAAATACCCTTCACACCTGAATTGCCTACAACAGCGACACTAGTGAATCTACTTCGTTTCAGTATAAACCATAATTTCGAGACGAAACTTGACATTTGTCTCCACTTTGAATTCTTTCACCTCCATCTCCTTTTTGCATTTGTACTCTTGGCCGTTTACTCAACCGCCCAAGGACACTCATGTTCAGCAACGATTTTTCACTTTAAGTTTAAGTCAATGGGCTCCATCATTGAACTATTAGTTCCTAATGCTCTAATGTTCTAGTTTTTGTTCTCACAGATACGATGAACTTTCACGTAATACGCGCATCTAGTCGGTTGTATTTCTCTTCCGTTGTATTGGAGCCCACCGCGTTCGAGGTGCAACTACGTTATCGTGCCTCGATTGGCATGTTCCGCATAAGTTGGGAAATAAACCTAGTATTATTACATCAGTTGTGCCCATGTGGTATTATCTGTTGACAAATGGAATGAATAGCTCACATGTTACTAACATAACTACGTACACATACATACCCGGTTGACAGGATAGTTGCGATAGGTGAAGGAATCATGGTAAAGTTGGGTCAGCATGGAGCTATCATGTTCTTGTTTCCACCTAGGGCGCTGCGTGGTTCAGTGCTCCACTACACATGAGCCAGTAAGACGACCGTACCAAGATTGTGGACAAAACATGGGAAAAGGTTCAAAAAGGCCTGCACGAGGGCACTAGGATGTAAGTCTGGCTGCGGCTCGAAGTCACATGCAGATAAGTGTGGTTACAGTTTCTTACTACTGCAGAGTGATGTTACTGCCTGACTGTCGTGCTGACTGCCTCCAGTCGTGCTTTATTCTGACTGTAACTGTGTGATCATGCCTAACGGTATGCCACCCACTAGTTGGGAATAATTATTATTATTATTATTATTATTATTATTATTATTATTATTATTATTATTATTATTATTATTATTATTATTATTATTATTATTATTATTATTATTATTATTATTATTATTATTATTATTATTATTATTATTATTATTATTATTATTATTATTATTATTATTATTATTATTATTATTATTATTATTATTATTATTATTATTATTATTATTATTATTATTATTATTATTATTATTATTATTATTATTATTATTATTATTATTATTATTATTATTATT
Source organism: Clonorchis sinensis (assembly GCA_003604175.2). Classification (NCBI taxonomy): domain Eukaryota; kingdom Metazoa; phylum Platyhelminthes; class Trematoda; order Opisthorchiida; family Opisthorchiidae; genus Clonorchis; species Clonorchis sinensis. Next base: position 102,686,145 of record CM030369.1, read on the forward strand.
ATTATTATTATTATTATTATTATTATTATTACGGTCATTCCCATGCAGACAGTGGGCAATGGCGATGTGTAAACGATGTGGAAGGTTAGTAGTATGTGAAAACGAGAGATGTGCAGTAGCTAGATGGTGCTCCACTTAGTTCATAGCTAGTTGTTTAATGGTTCATGAAGCAAACTAGGAGCATAGAGGTAAGTAGACGATTCCGAAACGCATGATTGAATGGTGCGTACCTACATAGCCAACTTATATGACCGGGCGGTTAGCTAACAGGTATTTGTGCACGTAGGATTTCGTGCATTGGAGCGTGCCTGTTATATCTGAGTGGTGTTTCCGCTCCAGTGCCTAGCGTTGGAAAAAAACTCACCGATAGGGAACACAACGGTTTTCTTGTAAACAAGCCATTGCGTGCAAGTGCTTGCGAGCGCAACACCTACAAGTGACCTCACGCTATTTGAGTTTTACTTTCAGCGATCCCCGCTGTTGGTGAATTGACTGAATGCTTGATTAACCTGAATGCCTGCCGGCTTTCTTATTGAGATTTTGGCAGAGTTTTAGGGTCTAACTATGTTTCAGGCGTTCTGAGGTTTACTCTGAGGGTCGGGTTGAAAATGTTCCACCAGACCTCTGGCGTGTCCGGTACGGCGTCTCGGTTGCAGCAATGGACCTAACTTAGACGGTACGTGTGAAACGGTGGTTATTGATGCTCGTCTTGGGAGATCAAAGGTTTCAAGCAGCAGGTCGAACTCTAGCAACCGTTCTTCCTCTGTTGGGATCGGGCACTCAGTCGGCCGTACCTGATTGACATGTCTCTTCCATCTCACTGATCCTACATGGACTCTGTGGATCACCTCACTGATTCTCTTGAGGACGACTCCAACAGTCCATCTTTGGTGCCTGGGGCAATATTCCCTCACAAGCACACGGTTTCCGGACCACAGTGTTGGCCTTCCTCCTGTCAGTGTTAATGAACATAAGTTTTTGGTCAACAGTGTTGAAAGATGCAAGCAATCAATCCAGCTCATGCTCAGGAGATAGAGCTCACAAGTATCAAGATGGACAATCTCACAATCATGGTGCCCTGCTATCTTCATCTCACAATTGAATAAGCCAGGCAATTAAAGCCTACCACCTGAAGAGTTTCTGGCAGTGGTCTGAGTTTTGGTGACCAATATTTCTCTAGGTACGCCGGGAAACAATCCTTTTATCGAAAGCCCTATCGAGCTGCAATCGGATTGTACTTCAGTTTGCTCTGGTTGTAACGTACTTGCGACGAGCATCAAACCGGTTATCAAATGTGGCAGTTATTGCGTTAAATCGGGGTTCTGACTGGCTCCGTCTGCTTTGGGACATTCAGCTAGCTTTCCGCATAAGGCACTGGCTTTCTATGTGCCTATGCCGATTGCACACTGAACATATGTGCTTTTAATAGGAACACAACGGCGCAAATTTCGTCCGTCTTATCGTCAACATGCTGGCCGTTCAGTATTTGCAGAATAAAATTGATTTCTCGAAAGCTACGACATGTTCAGGGTTGCCACTTTGTAGTGTAGACTGTCTGTGTATGATGTAGATGCTCGTGTATTATTGCAAATTCTCTACATTGGTGATTCGTTTAAGCAAGCGAATCTTCAAGGTCAATAAACACCACCGACTATGAATATGCTGCCTAATGTAATAAGAAACGGTGAATTGCACAAAAAACGACTCATTTACAGTGCATGGAACCTTCAGTTAGTTTTGCAGCTGAAATAATTCTCCGCGCACTCTAGAATGTGCATGTCCCTAGTGGATGCAAAATATGCGGTGATGCCATTCCCGTAAGCAATTTTTGCTCGATAATTGCTGTTACAAGTTAAAATTGCGCAGGCTACGTTCATTATTGGTGTAGAATCGTGCAATTTCGTTGTTAAACATCAGAGTCTTTCGTTCTAGCCTGCGAATTATGCTAGGAAGACCATGACGTTGATCAATAAGCCAGATGGAACTAACGAGCGGCTAGTGGTCCACGGTGCCTATTCAACTAGCAACATGAACCTACGTCGATCAAAGCGAACAGCTGAACGAACGTAGCTGACGCACACGCCTGCTGCATTTGTAGTACACCCATTCGTAACGCAAAACAGCGTTAGTGCTTCGATTACTGGATGAACGCACAAATACCACACAGTTCGCTTCATGTACTGATTCAAAGCATTCCCAAATTCCGTGAATGGTGAAAAAGATACAGCCCCAAATTTCTCAGCGAACGTCCGTGCAGCCACTTCCGAAGCCATTGTACAACACGTTCAAAGTCGAATGTTGGCCAAAAAGTTCGAAAGGAGATTATTAAAACAAATCTCAAAAATGACCGCAGATGAGGGTGATTTTTGGTCTGAACACACATGCAAAAAATGCAAGATTTTGACGCAGGAGGTTTTAGTTCGCTTGCAACGGTTTTGCAGAAAAATGCATTGTGCATCCAAGGCACGGCAACATGCTGACGAAGGGTTTTCTCCGTTCAAAGTTGCCACCACGGGTGGCCGCCTTGATGTTGTCATGGCAATTTTGAGAGCGGGGTTGAATGTGAGTCGCTCCAACACGTTTAGGATTCAGGAATCGCTGGTACTCATATGTAATGGACTGCAGCGTTATCTCGGGAGTTTGTTCAATCGTGTTTAAGAGTCTTCCTCTGATACCACTGTCTGAACGCGACTGATGAACACATATGAAAATAAGTCACTTAAACTGGTCTTAGGTTATGGTAGATAACTTGAATTGTTCGCACTCAAGGTCGACTCCTCCGGCATAAGTGGTATAGTCTTCGGATTCCTTTTTCGCAATTTTCCTACATTAGTAGCGAATATTAAGCAACGAGGAACGCTCACCGAAAGTTACTGAGAGTTGTTTCACGGTTTTGTCATAACAGAGATCTCGTGTGTTCTTTGGCGGGACAAAGTTTTAATACCGTGCGTGTTCCGTTGTGCCAAGCTATCTGAGCAATAAGCGTAGTCCCTAAGCATCATCTTTGTGCCCCAGTTTGACTTTGACTATACATTTGTAACGCCTAAACCAAGAATCGAAGGTTCAACCGGCATCACGACCATAATGGAACGCTGTGATACTGTTGGCGATCGCGTCGACTGAATTTGCGTCTGGAGCGGGATTTTGCGGTTGCATTTTACGTTGCTACGTCAATGTTTCCACCAAACGTGATTGCACCGCTGCAAACTGACTTTGTTGCTGCAGCAGAATTCTTTTCAAGGCTTCAGCGGTTGTTGCCATGGTTTCATGGGTTCGGGCGTCGGCGATCCTGTAAATCTGACTGTTGTTCCAGCTGATCGCACAGAACTACTTCGTGCTACGCCTGCATGATTTAAACACTTCGGCTGCTCGTCATGCTTTTCCAATCCGTACACTAAACAAAATACTCTTTCAGGCTTTCATTCTCACTGAACAAGGGTTTCAGATATTGTGCCTTGAGAAATATTTTTCTCAGGAGCTTCGATTATCTCCTGCGAGTGACCAACTGATACCAAGAAGTTTCAAGTTGTCCCTCAGATACCGGTCCGGTACTCCCGCTAAGAGCAAATAGCAACACTGTACGTTCCCGCATTGGGCTCTCGGTTAGCTATCTGAGGACGTTTCTGTTTGGCACCAAGATATCACGAGGATTATCCCGATATAGGTAATCCCAAGAATATCTGACTTTTTCAACGTGGTGACTTTAGGCCGAGCATTAAGTTTGTGTGAGTGCAACACTTACAAGGAACCTCACTCTATCTGGATTTCACTTTCATCGATCCAAGCTGTTGATGAATAGAATGAATGCATCATTGGCCCGGATGCTTGTCGGCTCTTCTATTGAGATTTTGGTGGAGTTCCATGCTCTCAGTAATTTCCGGGCGTTCTGTGGTTGCTTTCAGAAATCTGATTATCCTGATAGCGCGAGGGCGAAAAGATATTTAAATCGCCATCACAGATTGTTTTGAGAATGGCTCTACAGCTCTCATTAAACAAATAGATGAGTGAGACGCGAGGAAGACAAGCTACCGGATAGGGTCCAAGGTAATCAGTAGCATACTGATTAGTGATATGTATGGTTGCTTGAGGATACCCGATGAGCAGAGCGAGGCTTCAACTAACCTCGGAAGTTGTGTGAGTCTAGAGAAATTAGTAGTTCACGGCATGAAGATGGAAAGTGTAAAGAACATGGTCGTTTTGCCAGTTTGGCTGATAAGGTGACCTCAGCCCAAGTTAAAGGGTACAGGCTTTGCAAAACGAATTGTGTCAGGGCCGTTACCGCGTGCGCTTTGTAAGTTTCTGTTAATCTACACATGAAAGAGCATTTTCTACCCTGCTATAAATAATGTTCTAGATCCGTAGGAGGATCTCCGAAGTCATATGCTACCACAAGGGGAACTTAATCCACTGGCATATGTCTTCGTCAAATTTTGTTTTTGTTCTAAATTTCTGTGCATGTTGTTGATAGTATTAATGTGTTTAATGCGGGCGAATCTTTTTAACTAGGAAGTCGTCAAACCCACCTATGGTGGAGTATTCGTACTAAGGGTACCTGGAATAGAGCTGATTTATGAAGTATGGTCATCTGGATATGTGTTCAGGTCTATCGGGATGTACTTAAAACTTGAGTTAGAGGAGTGAATGTGGAGTGGAAAATAGATCTGAACCCGCGGCACAAGGTAAAATATGAGGCTCATCAGGCGATAGTGAAAAATTTTGAGGGGGGCATCAATTTAGAAAAAGTTATCAATCGCTCGGTCTTTCGCCTTGGTCGAGCTATGGGATGCAAATGACAAGGACCTGGTACCGAAAGAGTTGAGGGTAGCGGCAGGGTAAATTGCCCAGGTGGGACAGGTATGAATGGGGCGTGATGGGGATCTGGGGTCCATCGACACCTTGCAAGAGCTTTATATTGTGGCAGCTATGTTACTTGGGTGTGGGTTGAAGGATATTTTCTCCTGAGAAAATGAGACAGAGAAAACCTCGCGGTCCATAGTTAAATCATTCTCATCAGAGACAGTTGGATCTTATGTGGAGCGTTTAGATCTATCGTCTATGTATTCGGATAGGTTAGTCATGATGCTAGGACTGAAAAATGGTGGCAGTAGGTTGACGTGAACTGTGAGTTGGAGACTCCGGATAGCAGTTTCTACTCAACCACCGGAGACCCCTCGAATTCTAGAGGCAGCGATGCTCTGGAGGAGGCACGCCTCATGTGGACGGAGCGCCCAAAGTACGTAGAGCTATCAGCTCTTCTTTCCGTAATAGGCGATAAAGGTGCAGCAGTGAACTCCACACCCAAGTCACACCTTCTGAGCTGGATTGAGTCAGACGAGCGGAGTCAAGTGGCGAAGCCTACCGGCAAACCAACCACATGCGCTGACGTCGACATCGGGGAATGCTGAGAGAACCGTACAACCACTGAGGCTGTGGAACTACCAATCTCCAGCTGCACTCCTTCTAAAGTGGCCCCTTCGATTGTGGACACAGCTGTTGCCCAGGACCTTGACAGTCAAAGCCTCATACCTAACCACGGCGAACCGGACAGTCCCTCATACACCCAGTTGGCCACGCTGATCGCGGGTGACTCCGCTGTCTACACAAGCGCGAAAGAAAGGCGACTGCAGCCAAACAAGCCATATACGATTCGCCAAATCAGAAAACTGCTGGCTGGCTTCAAGGTGCAGTCCTCTGCGGAAACCAGCCTCATGGGAGCACCACCAAAAGAACTACTCGGTGCCGCCACCCAGCGCCCAATGCCTCAGAGAGACGCCTTTCCGAGCAAACCGCGCCAAAATGCCCAGGATACCAAACAGACGTAAATTTGTCCCAAAAACCTTGAACAAGAACAAATCTAGTCGTCCAAAAGGCGCTAATGAAAGGGCTACAAGTGGCAGTGATCGAAATTTCCGCCCACGGAGAAAACACTTCGTCCGCCAAATGAAAAAGGCCCGCTCAAACCGGGCTTCCACGGGGCGAAAAAACCGCAAATAAAAAGCAGCCCTCGAAACCACCAATCGAGGGGCAGACAAGTATGCTTCAGAGGTCCCTTCTTTGCCCTCGACTCAAATCCGGCCTACAGCTATTAAGTCTGCTAACCTCCTGGTTACACAACTCTCGGTCCCTCACCTTCGGAGGCAGCAGAGACAGTGTTCAAATGCTTGCCCACAACCTGCCTTAGCCTTTTCGGCAAACTTAGCGATAACAAATAGTCGGTTTGTCTTGAACAGCCGTCCATTATCGCACTCACAGAGACCTGGCTCACACCAGATGTCTCTGATGCGGAGACGCTCCTCTGTTTTCGAGCTGACTGAAAACGAGGGGGCTGGTGGGAGTGTTCTGTACTTACATGCGGCCCTGCAGATCCCGATTGTCCTCTCTGATACCACTCATGCACCTTTTGTAATGCACTGTGGATTCAAGTCCCGCTGCGGGTGTCCGATTCTCTCCTTCTCGGTGTGGTCTACCGTTGCCCCTCGAGTCCTACGGAAAATGACCATTTCATCATACGAACCCTTGGACAACTCCACTACAGCTACCACTTCACTCATCTCCTGCTGGTAGGCGACTTCAACGCTCTAAAGGCCCATGGATGGAGCTCCAGTGTGTTGGATCAAGTGGACCTTTGCAGCGGCACTGACGAAAGTCGTCCAACAGAGCTTTTGGTCTCAACATGTCTTTGCACACTCCAGATGCCGCGCGGGCCAACAACGGTCCCTTCTGGATTTGGTCATCACCAACGAAAGGCATTTCGTTGATCAGGTGACAATTAACGCTCTACTGGGACATAGCGACCACTGTGTGCCGACCTTTGATTTCGTCTGCTATTGGGCCAGAAATCCCGAACCCCAAACATGGATTCGAAACTCCTGCCGTGCAGAAGTTTCAGAAAGGCGCATCTTTCTTGAACAAGTTAAAATGGGACCAGACTCAGTGGAAGACTTATATAGGACTATTGTCCAGAAAGTTTACAAGGCTGATGCAATGTTCATCCCAAAAAACCAGCACGCAGTCAGATGAACCGCAAGCTACCCAAAAGGATCCGGCGTCTTCTGGAAGAGGTCTCAGCTATTTTTCCAAAAGTTGACTACAGGAGACACAAAAGATGGGCTGGTATTTTGTGAAGTGCGGAACCGTTGTAAACCGGAAATACGGTAGTGGAGCATACGAAAACAAGCCACTATTCTGAGCCTCGCCCCGAAGAACAGAAATTTGGTGTTCAAATACATGAGACATCGCCGAAGAAACAAGCCATCCGCGTTCTCCTTGAGGGATAGGAACGGGGAACCCACGAGTGACCCAATAGTGGTATCTGAGTTCTACAGAGATCACTACGCAGATCTACATTCAGTTCCAGCGTGCTATTTTCCTCCACACTTGTCAAGGCGTATCTACGAACGGCCTCTAACGGACTTGGTCTTTACAGTGGAGAACATTCGTCAACTCCTGCACAATATCAACCCATTCTGAGCGTCGGGGCCCGAAAATGTCCACCCAAGGATCCTGAAGGAAACGTCGTAGACACTGGCAACTCATTTCCACCTGCTGTTTCACCAGTCGCTTGACGAAGGCCATCTTCCCTCTGGAAGGAAGCGATTGTCACGCCAATCTACAAAACCGGTGACCGACTATCGCCCGGTAGCTACAGGCCAACAAGCCACGCAAGGTGATGGAACGCAATCTGAAGCGAGCCATTCTAGATCACCTTACTTCCAACAACTTGATTTCTCCAGTTTAACACGGAGTTCTCTCCAACCGTTCCTACTGACGACCATGCCCGTATTTATCCACAGCATAACCCAAGCCAAGGACGAGGGACTCATATCGGATGCCATATTTTTCGACTTCTCAAAGGCATTTGATCAAGTCCCACGTCCCGCTGCTCCACAAACTCGAGTCTTACGGGATTCAAGGGAAAATCCTACACTGGATCAAGGCATTCCTATCAGACGGATCATTTCGAGGGAAATTAGGCTCGACCTACTCTTCCGCGGCGCCTGTCTCCATTGTAGTTCCTTGGGGCTCCGTTTTGGGACGCTTGTTGTTTCTGATATACGTCAATGACCTTCCAGATGTTCTTTCAAGTCCATGTCTACTTTTTGCGGACGACTTGAAATCGTGGAGTTCCAATGCCAGTGCCCTCTAAATAGATGTAGACGTTGCAAAGCAGTGGTCGTTGGACTGGCATCCTCCTCTGAATGACGAAAAGTGTGTCCATATGTCAGTTGGAGACTCAGAAAACGCCTTTTCATGCATGGGAAGAAAAGACCAGAAGACGCCACGAGGATAAGAAAAAGGACTTGGTTTTCTGTTTCTCTTCAAACATGTCTCCTCTCACTGCACCTTAAGTAATCGGCCCAAAATGCATTCGCCGTTCTGCGGATGACTCGGCACATCTCTCTATTACTCGCATGGACCTCCAAATACTATACAAAGCCTATGTCAGACCGCTTCTTGAACATGACAACCAAGTTGTCTACTCAAGACACACGAAGGACCTTACCCGCATTGAGCGTGTCCAGCGAGCTGCTATGAAAATGGTTGCTGGCCTCAAGTCCAGTGACTACGAAGCGCGTCTCCCTTTGCCTGACCTCGTTCCCTGGAGTATCGTCGCCTCCGAGGGACTTAGTTATTACTTACGCCCTGTTTGAACAGGGCTTGGCCAACAGGTTTATCACCGTTGACCCAGCAAACACATGGCGGGGACATGGTAAGAAAATTTTTCAGCTCAGACTGCTCAACTTCATCAGGCAAACTTTTTCCCATTTCGGGTAGTTGCTGCGTGGAATAACCTTCCTCAGGTGGTTGTCCACGCTCTCTCCAGAACCCAATTTAAAACACTACCAGACACCTATTTATCCGAGTGCTCGCGCTGGCAAGCATACTGCCCCGCGCTGAGAACTTAAACAGCAATGCTATATCCTTTTTAACTTTTGTCTTTCAGGTGAAGGACAGCAGCTGAACGACAAGAACAAAAACGACCAGGGAGCTTGGGCGGAAGCCTCGATCCTGTGTATCAATCCGTGAATCTGTTAAAAGGCGGAAGCCCATATCAAAATCAACAACAGGAGCCTCAGATTAGACCGAACGAGCGGAAGCCTCTCAGATTGGGCGTATCTGAGATATGAAAACCTTTTTAGCTATGCTTGGATACTGGAGATCACAAAAGATTCGATCTGCAAACGCAAGTACGGGAGCTGACAATCCGTGGTTAATGAGAGCGCTACTGCGCTTGACTAAGGGTGGTTTCTTGTTAGTATCAGTACAACGAGACCGTTGTTTTTAATAAGCCATGGGGTATCAGTGTCGGGAAGCAAAGGTGGAGTTGAGTTAGGATTAAGTGCTCTTAAGCGGCAAATTTACACAAAGCATCCGCTTACTAACTGAATTTTCAGCACGGTCACAACCATGGGCCCACATCTGAAGAAGGACGAGTTTTGTGAATCCTAGGAGTCAGGTTTATACCACTGCCTTTTATATGCCTCTCTTTAACTTTGCTGCGTCCAGTAATGCGAATGCTCGCTGACTTTAGGCATCGCAACATCAGCGTTCACAAGGTTGCTTTATCGTTAACAACGTGCCTAACCGAACAAGTAGTAAGTTTGCCTATACTAAAGTAAGACTTATAAACACTTTCACCAAAGGTATAAAGGACATTGCGTTGAACGTACACTGATCATTTAAGTTTCGTCGTCAAATGAATGTGTTTTACGGAAAACGAAACGGAGTGACTATCCATAAAAGTTGTCAGTTCATTAAGTAAACACGAACACTTTGCCGATTTTTTTAAATTTTCGGGCGCAGCCAGGGCGAAGCGATAACACACACTATTATGATGATGAGGAGCCGTCTGTGGCCATCACATCCGGCTATCTTTCACAGCTAAAATCTCACCATCAGCGACTCACCGAGGTAGATAGAGACGGAAACCTGGAAGTCTAATTTCCAGCACACGTGTTAAATACTTTACTTTTGAATCCCAAGATGACGAGATTTCTGTCTGATTTCTCACGAGGAGGACACCTTCCAGGCCAGCCGTTTATGCGGGTGTCATAGAGTTCAAACCTTAGTCACAATGTAAGGCCATTCATATGACGTCCTTGTATACATCCACTCATTAGCTTCCACCTTGCTTGTGTTCAATAATGCGTCAGAGAATTCAGACACGACTACAGTGTAGAAAACGATCGTTCATTGTCGACAAGAGGAATTATGAAGCATTCAGTAAGTTAGCGTGTCAAACGTTATTAAATTATGATACTCTGATGCTGTCGCCGAAGATATACGTCAGATGACCAATTTTTCCTTTCATGAACCCTGTTGAGCGAAACTGGTTTGCAGGAAACGTGCACTGGAGTGACCACCCATTGCGTTTGGGCCGGCGCATCTGGGGAATTGAGACATAAAAGGTTGTCGGCGTTGGTTTTGTAATTTTCAAGCGCAGGCACGCCAAACGAACGGCGCTTGTGAGTCTAAAGGACTAGGTGCAGTTATGAGTATGGAGAAACGTAGTTAGCCGTTGGATTGGACTACCATGCAAACTTGAGGCCTCAATCAACGTCGCTCATAGACAAGGACCTAGTAGTTAAGATAAGTAGCCAGTTTGAGAGATAACGCATACGGTTATGGCGACAAACAATCGTCTTTGGTCGTTGCATTGGGATATCATGCACAGTAGAGGCCTCATAACCAGCGTCGCACATACGTATGGGCCCAAAGTTTGCGACAAAAAGCAGGGGTACGCAAAAACGTGTATGCGTATCATAATAAAGAACGATATTGGGCTCATTTTTTCGCCAAAGTCGTTGCACTTTACGACACATTCCGGCTAAGTGGCGTCATGCTTTCCGATGGGAAATATATTTTACGGGGATGTTAGTAATTCACCTGCACAAATCTAAAAATGCCACGTTATCTCCTGACTAGGTGCGCATCTCTGCAAACGGGGATCATCCACTCCGATACATACCTGCATCAGTACTACAGAATCCTTCAAGGTGACTTCGATTATTATAATGAACGAAACGCGATCATCCGAAAAACAAAATTCGACAAACAAACCAATATAATTTGCTATGTTTGACGAGCATAACGCGTACAAAAGTTACGCAACTACCCATCTGGGTGGGATTTACACTGGATATTCTGCATATGTTACATCATCATGGAGGAATACCACGGAACGTTAACTCATGCCAAGATTTGGTTTCGTACATTACCTCGTATACTGGTCATCATCATGGAAAGCATGAAATCACTGTTGAACAATAATCCTTCTCTGCCGTAAGTCAGCAGTATCCTGTTTTCGCTTGCTCGCCCTGCTGTATGCAGCAAGGAAGGCAACCCGAAAGATGACCGATATGAGATGAGTTTATTTGTGTATGCGCAGTTTATGGTTGTAGGTGGGCTGGGATACTGCCAGGGCGCCCACGCCTAGACAGGAGAACGATTAGGATCCCAACCAAAGCCCTGGACTCAGAAGCCTGACCACAAGACAGCGGTGTTTGACTGGCAACCCAAGTACATTACCTTTTTTACGGAACACATTACCACACGTGATCCAACCCCCAACCTAGGGACCAGGATTCCGTGTTCGTCAGATTTCTACACATGAATCATCCCGGTATGATAGACCACCACGCCACGATAAGGTCCAGTTTCTTCGTGATGGTCGTATGCCGGTAATGATATAATAGTGAGCAGTGGTCAGGTACCTTGAAAAATCACTCGCTTAAACAAAATGCTATGAGTAAAAAGCCACTGAAGCGTGCAAATGGATTTGACCAACTCCCCGCAAAATTGCAAATTCGGAAAGTCAGTTGTTCCGGCGAGATTAAATTCCGTTCGCTTGTAGTGAGCGCCATAACCGTCCCACAAGTAAATATCAATTCGTAATTGACCACCTGTAATTTCTCTTAAAAATCCTTGGCAAATTTCATGCGGCAGTATGGCAATTTGTTACATTTTGAATGGCTTAAAACCTTCTCAATCCACTCTTATTTTACGAAAGTTGTTTGAGTCGATCTAACGGCACGCATTTTGATTTTGACTGTTGTAACGCATTTGAAACTTGACTGTTCCCGCTTAGACATGTTTAACATATGGCCTTACGTGTACACCTCTCTCTCTCCCAATTACAGGTATACCGGATGAGTCACCACGGGCGCCGGACAGGGAGGAGTAGCCTGCTGGTACACCACCCCTGAGTGACCTTGACCTGTTTTTCTGTACTTCCCGTGACCTGTACCCGTTGTTTCGGTTTCGATTCCGGTGTCGAATACACGTGTGTTTGCAACGCGGTCGTTCTGCTTTCCTATCCGTGCGTCGTGCTTGCTGTGCCTCCACGTGCTGTTGTGTCTGAACTAACCCGGTGTACCCGTTGCCTTACAGCGTATTGCGTCGACTCGCCCACGCTACACTGTCGTTGTCCCAGACTGTCGCTGGCGCCGCTCACTAGAAGCACACCCAAATTATTTTCGCCGGAACTATAGGGTTTTCGAGGTTGTGACTTCTACGGAGAGTTATTCTAATCCACTTACACTTGTAGGTGATATGTTGCCCATAGCATTTTGTTTAAGTGAGCGAAATTTCAAGGTCGCGGACAATCATTGATTTGCATTTTGCTACGGGCTTATGGGAGGTAAAAGACGAAATCGCACTTTACCATATTTTGGCGTTCTTTAAGAATAAAAGAGCATCTACAGAATATCCAATGCAAATTCCACCCAGGAAAATCGGTCATCAACGTTTTTTGCTTTATACTTCCCAGACTTAACGGACCAGATAATTTTGTTCAGAGAACTTCACCTCAACACTTTTCTTATGGAGCTCAGCTTCCATTAAGTGTAACATTGCCAAAACACAGCATGAATTGTGCAGTGGAGATGCGAGGGCCATCTCTGCGGATGATTGCCTCTTTCTGCTATGCATAACCAGTCCGTGGACAATAACGTCACGGGGTAACCTTCGGTAAACCACCAACACAATGGTATCATTTCTATTAGGAATATTACTCACCATAGGTGGAATACATCATGAAGCGTCTTCAAGATTACGGTAATCGTTGTCACTCACCTCGACTACTTATCGTCACTGCGACATGCTAGTCCCGTCTCACTGTTCGACGCTTATTATGAGGCCTCATCTATACACCATAACCTAATCCAACGGCTAATGACGACCCGTCATACTCATAACTGTATTTAATATCGCTTATCTTCGTTGCGTATCGTAAATGCTAGGCCCATGTCCATGTGTGACGTTGATTATGAAGCCTCACCTACACACGGCAACCTAATTTAATGGCTAATGACGGTCTTTCATGATCATAACTGTACGCGTTTTCAATCATCTCGAATACTTGTTGTAACTGCTAGGCCCACTTCAATGTGCAACGCTGCTTATGAGGCCTCACCTATATACAGTAACATAATCCAATGACCAACGACTGTCTTTCACGCACACCTGTACGCGATGTCGCTTATCTCTGCTACCTATAGTAAACACCAGGCCAGAATCTATGCGGGCCGGTGCAAACAAGGCCTCAACTATGCGTGGTATCCTAACCTAACGCCTAAATTGGGTCTGTCATACTATTAACTGCAGTCGATATCGCCTACCTTGAGTGCTTACCGTAATTGCCAGGCCCGTGTCTATGTGCCTCGCCGAACATGGGACATCAACTGAGCTCAGCAGCCTAACCAGATGGCCAACGACCGCCCGTCACGTTTATAACCGTACTTGACGTCGCCTACCGTGGCCACTTATAGTAACTGAAGGGCCCGTACACACACTCGTAGCTGACTAATGCGCCAACTATACATAGTAGACCAATCCAACGACCAACGGCGGTCCTTCATATCCATACATGTCATACGTGTTCCAACCCCATGCCTGAAAATACACAACCACCCTTGAAAAATCGTGTTTCGATTAATTGGTTGCATCGGTACAAACGTAATGTGTGGTCAATCCAGTTCCCAGTTTCACGAAGCCACTGTTACTCGACAGGATTTCCGAAAAGAAAAATGTATAAGCAATTACGACTCGCACACAATCCGTACACATCCTCTAAAACAGATAATTGAACAAAGTTGCAGTGGCCAACTCACCAAGTGCCTACCAAATCCGTTTGTCCACAGTTCCAAATGGGTGTCCACGCTGAAGCTGCAGTCATACTGTTATAAGGGTAAACCCACCAATTGCTCAATTAGTCCCGTGTGTACATCGATTATTCAATAGCGGTATTCGGCAACCATATGCATTATTGAGCGCAGCGAAGTTAAATCTGAAGGGGGTGTATATATGTCAGCCGTAGACCAAGTATTATAGACTTGACCCCTGGGATCCAAGGAACAGGTGCATCATCATACGTGCACCCATGGATACAGGGGTAACAAAGACCTATTGAGTGGGCGATTAATTAGTATCAAGTCTGCTCAATACCCGGCAATACTCGGTTTGGACGCCCTGTTTGCTGTTATCCACCTCACCTGGTCAGTGATTTACATCTCCAGAGATCCCCAAACGGACCAGAAGAATACCTGCGATCTTACATTGGCTTCGTCCTACCCCTGCAAATTCCCTTGGCCAGCTCAAAAACCCCGCTGCTCACAGAATTGAACATCCCAGCTCAATCATCTCAAATATGACGTCCGTTACGGGGCTGTCCAGAAACCGAAGTACGTCAGTGCAGTGATGGCACGGCACTGCCATACCCAGTTTGATAGCACGCCCGCAACTAAGCCCTTCCTACTCTTGACTATACCTCTTCGCCAACTCGGTCCATTACATACAACTACGAACAAACTCATGCTTCATTCTGAATGTAATCTTATGATCACGCTCCCCACCAGTTGTGAATAAACATTATTATTATTACCTTACACTGTGAGTGCAGGGTGCATACCAAAGGACGGGGTGACTTTGATCAGTTCACTCAAAAACAACTGCACCTTTTCCTCCTCTTTGAAGGTGAGAACGACGTCTGCATGCTCCATATCGACAAGGTTTTCGTCAGATATTTGAAAACCGGGGTGCAGAAGACGTTAGTTAGTCAGGAATTGTGACCACATTTGGCCGCTTGTTATTTCGGGCCACAGTCCAGCTCACATCATGGTGCCCTCTAGAAGTCTTTCTGAGACTTTCCTATTTTGTGTGCCGGATGTAGACACGGCTGTCATATTGCGTTGTCTGAATGACAGAAATGAACCACCATGCGCCCTCAATGCACCCAAGGATACCCTAATCCATGCCGGTCTCAATTTGTGACGATTCCTTGGCGAATCGTAACTACAATAACAACCCTAAACGACTCACCCAAGATGTTCATGTACGGAGCTGTCCATGGACCCAAGTACGGCATTGCGATGACGGTACCGCGACTACCATACCCAGTCTGATGGCTTGCCCGTAGTTCACCATATCCACAATATTTACCAGACGAGGGCCTTACGTGCACTCACAAGATGGCCTCAATCCGTTTAATTTTGTCAGGAATTCAAAGCACTGGCCACCTTATTGTGCTGTATGCCTGTTCTGCCCATAAACACACTAATTCTACCAACATCACTATCGATGTTTCGGTATAGCTTTGCGCCTGATATAGCGTGTACTGACCATCATAAAAAACAAAAAAACTTTTTAGCTGTGACGAATTCCTTGGCTTGGTTTCGTAGGACACCTTCCACGATGATAGGAGACTTTTACGTACACAGGTCGTTAAAAGCTGCTCAATTTTGAGTTTGCGGCGACATAGAGGGCGAAATTATTGTCCTTGTCGTTTCGAGATTATTTCCAAGCGCAATGCAAAATAAAACACGTAAAGAAACCGGCTCTTCCATAAATTTCCCACCGTCATCAGAGGTACATCACGCGAAGGCGTTGGCAGCCATTAAAATATAAATTCCGTGCCCACGGTGGACCTCGAGTACGTTTAAACAACTTTCAATAAAACTGCGCCCGCAAGGGAAGATCATAAGGGACCAAATAAATGCCATCAAATGCTGAAACTTTATGTTAACTGTTTCCCCCTCTGAACTATGGTTTCAGAGAAATTTCGGGTGTGCCTGGAATGTTGTGTCCAGCTAGCCGCTGTTGATGATAAGGAAACTTGCCAACTCAATGCATATGTAAAGATTTCACCAACTGTGAGAGAAGGAATGGCCGCTGAATATTAAAAACTGCTGTATGCAGGTTAGCCATGTCGAATGATAAAAGGTCCCCGTGCGGGTTTGAGCCAAGATATTCACCATCTGAGAGCACTTAAGGTTTGCATCAGAAACTAACTGTATTTAACGACGCGTTTCTCACCTTGTAGCCTTCAATTCTTGGTGCTCGAGTTTTGGCTTGAGTGTGACGATACACCCGAAACCTGGGTAGTGGCATGGGCCATCATGAAGTAAACCACACTAGGACATAGCTATTTGCCTCCCGAATGTTTTGCCGCTAAAGGTGATTAGTGATATGTATCTCGTATACGCGCACGAGCCATCTGCTGTATGGGGAGACCATTTAAATGGCACGTTCTAGGATATCTCCGTGGAGCATGTACGTTTTACGACGTAATTTGGCTTCTCAGAACGGTTGTATGTCATTTTTCTAAGGTACCAACACTCTGCATGAATGGCCCACTTGTGAGGGTTGTAGAATCAGTGCGCACCTAGATTTGGAAAAGCCGGGGTGTGTTTTCAACAGGGTTGTCAAATCATGATGAATCTACGTTGTTATTATCGGGTACATATTTACCTACTCGACCGCGATATGAAGGCAGGCCATGCGGTAATGTGTTAGTAGGCAACGGTGGGAAGTAGTCTGAAAAAGGAAGCAAAATTTTAATGGATCCTGCATACCTCCTAATGGATTGGCGTGCGTAAAAGTAGCACAGCGTTATGTTGCAACAGAACACAGTTTTGGCAGCCCGAATCTGCACTTTATCCATGACAAATGTCTTAACGAAGTATTGTCCACTCATTGCACTTGAACGAAAAGAACGGCTAGTGCAAATGCGCGAAATGCTCGCTTCTCACAGCTGCACACCTGATCAGTCGCCCGAGCTCAATGCAAACAGTCACAACAAATGCGTATAGTAGAGGTGGGACGTTCCAACTGAATTTACCCGAGACGTTTTCACCATGCGTAGCACCAATGCTTAGACGTCTGGGAAAGGTCCTGACTGAGGTATACGTTGCCTGCGGGAAGATCATGCTAGGTCAGAATGACCGCCGTCAGACTACGCCACTAGTACACGACAGTTTTCGAGGATTCCCTCTATGAACGACCTTCCATCCACCTAGTTAAGAAAGACGTAAGCGTTGACCTAATTATCAGTGGAGGTTGGCACCTTACTTCATAGCTGTAAATGACCTGGTTGGTCAGCAAGTTTGTAAATTCACTGCAGCATATTGCTGCACCTAAAAGTGCGGAACCCCATAGTTCATTAGAGCACATCATTGTTTACTTCGTCGCATATCAGGTGTCGGTTGAGTGGAGCCTGCCAAAAAGACTTGCTAGCTGAGCGGTTGTGCTCCAGACGAGCACAACCATCGAGCATTCGTTAAGATCGAACCTCACTGGGAAGCGGTAAAGAGCATGCTGTCTGTCGTATTAAATCCCCCAGGCTTACTGGCTGAGAATTCTTTGACCTAGGCTTGACCATCGGGACACCCACTGGAATGATAGGGCCCTTTTGTAACTAAACCACGAATGGCTACTGTTTAGAGTTCACCAGGGCAAAACGACGAGGTTATTGCGGATGCACCCCTCCAAAACATTCTCAAGAGCAACAAGGAACGAAGACCGTATTATATAAAAGTTCATCCATTTTATAATTTTTGAGAACATTTTGGTATGCGCCTAGCGGCCAGCACATTCCAGAGTGAGGTATTCCTCGGTTTATATTTTCTAAGCCCCTGCCGTTAACTGTGGAGTAATTGCATAATCAGCTTAAACGGTCGGTAATTTGACATTTTTGGAGACGCAAAAGGTCACAAGCAGCTGCTGCATTGACGTGGTAGAGGAGCTTGAGTGCTGCCATGGTACCGCAGGCTATACTGCTCGGAAGTGCAGTCCGAAAGGTTCAGTCATACCAGAAAGGCTAACTGATGACAACCAGACCAAATGTAGCAGATGCAAATTATTCTCATCACACCATTTGGTATGTTTTTGCCTGCTGAAGTTAACACTAATAAAATTTGAACCATATTAATCAAACAATCTTGGATTCGTTACTAGAAGTGATCCGCTTTTACTCTGGTATTCTGAAGGAGCAGAGTTGACAGCACATATCCGCATACTCAACGAGTCATTTTCTGCGTGCAGTTTTAAAGACGACCGAGGACATTGTGTCGCAGAAAACAAGTGTCGAAAATAAACTAAGAAAGCTCGTACGAAAGCCTTGTATTGTATTGGTCTGGCTACCCAATAAGTCACTTTACCAGGAGTGTGTGGCAAAGAAATCAGAAATAATAACGCTAGATTGAGTATACAATAATAAAGAGGTCAGATGGAACAGACTCACTAATAAATGTTCTCTTTAAAATAGCTCGTCGTTGGCCCAGGTCAGCGAATAAACAATAATCCAATCGTGGTAGCCCAGGGGTCTTCTTCTGACAGTTCCCACATATAACAGATTCCGAAGAGTCTGAAATGTTTGATACCAGAGTTAGCACATGGACTTGCGAATGGCCGTTGTGAGTGCGGCGAAATCAGAAGAGAGAGTCGGAGTAAGTGACCACTATTGTATTGCGTGAAAGTGTTCAAGTGCGCGTTTTTGTGGTTTTTCGTATTCAAACAAAAAACGGTTATGCAATTGACAAAATACGTAATGTTATAATGGAAGCAAAATAAAGGTACAAAACACCACACTACTCCCCCACTAGAGCGTTGACCGTGAAAGGGGAAAGCGCTGGAATAATGAAAGTAATGAATCAAAAAGTTGCTTACTTTAAGTTTCGTAATCAGCTAAGTGCTGGGGGAAACCGACGCGTCGTCCGGAACGACTAGTGGAAGGAGTGATGTTGGCGGTAGGGGTATCTTGGGTGGGTACGGGTGCTGGCGGGATAGCACAAAACACCCCTAACTAATGGCGCACACCTGAGAATGATCGTCCACAGAGATACACTGTTGCATTAATAGTGCAGATTGCATCAAGTTAACTTCGATTGTTATACTCGAAGAACAGTATTGTGCCGAAGTTATGCGAATCTTTTGATTTAATCTGTCACATCGGACGAGTGGAACGGAACCAACGTTAATCAAGTATCCAACGGGGTGAACCGGTGGTCATGTACAAACAGTAAGACAAACAAGCGAAACCTTCGGTCGGACCAGACTAACTCCCTGCAAAATTATCAACTTCGAAAGCTCCATAGTTTCGGCAAAATCAACTTCGGTTCTTCTCTAGTGATCGGCGTGACGTTTGCTCGGATGGGCACTGAATTCCCTGTGGGCCTCATCACACTTTCATGGCTTCGTATTGATTTAGCAATGGCTCCCAAAAATTCATGTTTTCAACGCCAGGATTACTTTTCCCTCCTGAGAAACCTTAGATTTGATTTCCTGACAATATAACAAGTATTGATAATCTCGCCCTGCACTCCAAAATCAACAAGGTGAATCATCGTTCTGGCAAAGATTTGAATGAATACACCTTGAACCTACCCAAAGGTACCGTAGCAAAGAAAGCTCCCTGTGTTCTGTTGCAGCTTCGAGCTGTTAGACAAAAAATCACGAGCTACTTATAAACTACTTATATTACTTCAGTAGGTGAACGAGTGAAACAATTTGGTCATTCATTGTTGGGCGTAGTATTGATTGTTTTTTTATTTTTCAACGTTTCCAGATCAACCATGTCAAGGGATCAATTTGACTTCAAACCTGTTCTAACGAAATCTCAATCCCGTACCTGAAGTTAGGCGTCGGTAACGGGTTACGGCACATAGGATAGTGTACTCTAGAAAGCGCCAAACTTTGTGAGTCATGATGCCTAATGCATGAGGATGCGTAAGTTTTAACAGTGTTTTACCAATACCCTGTCCTTAGTACCAAGAAGCGAAATCTGGAACAATGCTCATTATATCTCCCATCCATCCACCAATCTTCCGGTGCTTAAACTATGCAGTGCGATTTTGTATTTTTGCATGCGTGTTGTCACTGGATCACCACTGAAAGCTCTCTTATACTTCAGAACCATACATTGGGAGTTCTAGAGAGTAAAAAATCGAGGCTCCATCCACTGGAATGCCTTACTCAAGTATGATTGCAAACGGGTAAAAAATCTACAACGTATGCGCAATGTCTGCTCTTGATAATCAGTCTGGCGATGATTTTCGTGATGACGATTTTGCAATGATTTGCAGTCATTCGTCGCACTGGAAAATTTAGAGCACTTGACCAGTACTCCACCATCACAGAAGGAACTTGTGGTGCTCTTACGGTAGCCTGTTGCACGTAAACCCGGAAAGCTCACAGTACAATGTATGTGTACTATGCTAAGAAAATTAGGAACTAATAAAGTACGACATGCAGAGCGTTTGAGTCTAGATATTTGGTTTCAAAAACACCCAAAGCACCCGACAAACACTTGGACACATGATGGCTAGGGCGTACTTTCAAACGTCCTTGAGTTTGGCGTATGATTGGTTGTGCTTTGTAGTTAATTAGTTGATACCGTAATCCTCTGATGTTCGCCACATGGCATCGTTCGGTTTAAGTGGAGAAACAATAGTTGCTCACCACTACTCGTGATGTCATACTTGTGCTATATTTTGAGTTTTCCCCTAGTCCCATCTCAATGATCATCTCAATTTGGTTGACAGCTGTCCCAGTTGCAGGTAGCTCATCGTGGCCACCACAAGGGTTACGACAAAGTACGAGAATTATTGTTTTAGTGGTTATAAATGTGTAATCACTGTGACTGAAAGAAATACGTCCAAAGTGTGCAGAAACTGTCGATTTCATTCGTAGGCTGTTTTTGGAGATGTTTAATTAAACAAGTCCAAAATAGGAATTTTCCTGATGATAATGGTAAACCAATCATCCCGCGAATTCACACAGTCTACTTGTAGGTCTACCAAGGTTTCCAAAAACGCTTCGATGTGTGTCACCACCAAAACAAATTAACTTTCGTTAAGTTGGAACATCGTTCCTTAAAGGTACAATTTAATTGGACGATTGGTATATATCTACAACGAATAGTCAATTAATTTGTAGGCGTAATCTGTAACAATCCATTCGACAAGCGAATCCGTAACTTCATCCATTCGGCATCCTTGGGGAAACTGTCAGATGAAATAATCGTGTTCATTTGCAACCGACTGAAATCAACATAACATTCCCCTGATCCTCTCAGTCAGCACGAATTTTAGTGCATCTATTATAACTTGTCTCTAAGTGAATACCGCTGTGCAGCTCAGACAAATTGCAATGGTGTATAACAGTCAGTCCAGTCGGGTGAGTTCCCCGTAACCTATGGTAGTCAATAGCTCTGAGTTCAATGAAATGAGTGTTCAAGCTTTCTAAACTATCTTTCACTTTTTCTGCTAAGTTATTTGATTGTTAACCTCTGTTCTAACAGACAACTTGGATAGAAAAGAAGAATAGTTCAAAAATATACTTCAGGTCTTAAGGGCTCGGCCAACATATTTTCAAACGTAAAGTTCAGGGCAGATTCAAACAGCTGCATGAAAATGCGGTGGCGGAGACGTGAGGTTACAACGATACGATAAAGTTACCAATGTTCCATGGCAGCTTTTTAAGCTTATCGCTTGATTAGTACCTCCATTACCCCTGTAACAAAGGTTCTTCTCTGAATGCATGCAAGCGAGCATAATAAATCCTTCAGAGTCTGTAAACAGGTGAAATGCGACAAGAAAATGGGGAGATAAGTTTATTACAGCCCGCCCTAATAAATATCCTAACTAAGCGTGACAGGGAATCGTGTGGCGCTTTCATGACCTCATGAACTAGAAAAGCATTGAGTTACGTTTGCATGCAAAAGGAACGTTACACTTTAGACAATGTAGCTGAGTATGCTGCATCCTAGTATCTCGAGCAGCATAAGTAAACATTACGTCATAGATATCTAGTGTATGCTAGCAATTTAACGCAGATAGCATTTCCTTTAGTCACTCGTAATGATCAGTGTGTGCTCCTGTCAAGCGCTAAATTCCTTCGCTTAAGAGTTACATTCGGGATGTTAATTTTATCCGTTTCCCTTCAACTGAAATATGATCCGTCATGAGTAACGAATAAGTTCATTACTACAGCACCGAAGGTAGACTATCGTTTATCATCATGGAATGGAGAGCCTAGTGAAATGGTTGATATACCAGTAAGGATGAATCTGGTAAAATATTTTCATGCGGTCACAGGGTTATTTTGTTTCCCACGAATTTCCTGTCATTCCCATTTCTGCAACTGCTACCTAAATGAAGGTTTCATATTGTGAACTGTAGGGGCTACCTGAGTTTTTTCATCCCACCATCCTGGCAGTGAATATACTGCTGACACCCCAGGCGAATGGATTGACAATGAGGCAAGCTAAAGAAAATGTCATTTACTAAACTGTTCAAAATCCAACGCCCTTGAGCCATAAGCGTGACGGACTAGCATCAGCTTGCAGTAATCCGGTATACAGAAAGGATGAACTATTTGAGTTTGTGTTGTTTCGGCTGTCAAGTTAAATATTGACCCATGATTCCGAAAGGTTTGGTAAAAGTCATCCCACCATCCTGGCAGTGAATACTGCTGACACCCCAGGCGCATGGATTGACAATCAGGCAAGCTCAAAAAAATGGCATTTACTAAACTGTTCAAAATCCGACGTCCGTGAGCCATGCGCGTGACGAACTAGCATCAGCTTGCAATAATCCGGTATACAGAAAGGCTGAACTATTTGAGTTTGTGTTGTTTCGGTGTCAAGTTAAATCTTGACCCATGATTCCGAAAGGTTTGGTAAACGACGGGTTTCACCTTCCACAGAAATGTTTATTCAGGCCAGGTGGGTAGGTTACCAAGTTGGCCGAGTTTCAAGGCAGACGAAGAACCAGTAAACAAGTTCTCCGATTAGAACACTAAATCAGCAAATTCGTGAGCAGTTCCCTTCAAGAACATATACTCCAATATCTCAAATATCGTACCAACTGGAACATGAAGCGGCCGGTGTGCACCATATTCCGTTGAAGAATACCAAAGAGTCATCGGGATTCCCGTGTCGCCCGTGAAAACCAAATTGGTATGCAAATGAGTGTATTTGGCGAAATAATATTTGTTTTCATGGAAGTAAGATTCGGTGACACTGTGTAACTAATCACCCATCTGGCAACTTGGGAGATGGAACCCATAAGCTCCAGCGTTTGATCAAACGCAGAAATTGGTGTTTGTTGAATATTGAGAAAAAGGTGCATTTGAAACCAGTGAGATGAAAAGCAGAAAAATCTACCACGATAATTGTGGCCTGAAATCGCAGGTATATCAAATTCTAGCAAATTTATCAATCGCAAAATATTTTACTCTCATCACGTTTGAGAGCGATAAAATACGGAGTACCTCCAGGTAGCATAAGGGTGGCACAGTGCACGGTTGGGCCAGTGAAAGGACATTTCAAGTTCGCCTGGATGCCATTTTTTGTTAGGGTTGTCATACCTGTCAACTGGAGCGTCAAAAACCGATGGTAGACACAATAATAAACACAGAATGGGGGGGACACAAAGTTAGCATGCAAAATATGCACCAAGAAGACCGGTATGATGGAAGAACTCGTGTGGAAGAGCTCGGTGAGTTGAATGAAGCGTTGCCCGTTTTTTGATTATGCACTCTCAATTCAAGAGCGTTTTCATATTAATCTAAATCAGGTAGTATCATCACATTGCACGAGGTTTGTTCCTGTGTGTCCATTTTGAATTCACTTCAAGTTTCGTACATATGCCACGATAAATTCGAATTAATATCAATCATTCCGTTTCGACAGATCATAACCAAATGATGAAGTAAGCTACCAAGGATACAATACCCTTGCATAAAAATTATCGACCGCACAAAATAAGTAACAAACGACAACGCACACAATTTTAGTATGAAAGAACTGTTCACATGCCTTAATTCTCACCAGAAACATTATGTTGATGAGCAGTTAATCGATTCCATTATCTAGACTGAATTACAAGTAGCCGAATTCGTTTTGTTTTCAAGGAGTTCATTTTCAGTGACGCGCAAAACCCCAAGAACGAATTTTTCAAAAAGTGGCTTAGCTCAAAACTGTGGCACTACAATGCAGTGATAGGTCTTCGCCGAAAGGAACAAGATCTGTCAAGCTTGCACGCGAACTCCCGAGCGAACGATCGAAGAAATCTCTACCGTGAGCTAAAGAAACAGTGGTTAGTTGGAGGCCACACAAATGCACAACCGTGCAGATCTATCACAACAAGAAAGACGAATAGTATGCCCTAAGAGATGAAATAGCAGCCTGGAGGAAAGCAGAAAAAGTCAGTATTTCTGGACTTGTCAGAATGAACTTTTCGAACAGGATCCACAAATGTGTGCTTTAGAATACAAATTTTCATACAAAATCCCGGACATTTTAAAGCATGCTTCCCTTCCGGTTTGTGAATGTAATCCTCTTACTATCGTTAGCTTCAGATTTGGGGAGATGGAAATTATGACACCTAGTTCTGGCTGGTGAGTGTCACCAGGGATCGTACAGGTTCTGAGTTCAGCAAGATATCCAACCAAAGTAAATTGCTTCTGAAGTCGTGTACATCGTTCCAACCGATTTTTTGATTGTACTGTCGCACTGTTCAGTATACCTCATGATGAGTGGACAGAAATAAGGCATTTTTGTGTGTGAAGATTTCTTCCTATAAATGCAGCTAATCCACGTTGAAAGGCCGAGAAGCACTGTACCGCTGTTTCATCCTTATTGGGAATCACCAGCAGTGTAAAACCTTGCGAAACTCCAAAGAGCCTTGAACCCGCGACTTCCTGGCTAGTAGTTTGAACACTTACCCGTTCGGCCACGAGCAGTGTGATTCACTCGCTCAGAGAGGATATAGCGCTCCACATCTTTCAATCACGGGACCTACTTCACGCGGTCACACGTTTTGACTGGCTCCTCGAGCAACGACTTCTCACATGGAAGTTCCACTCATCGGGTGAAGTTTATTCTTCCACTGAGCTACTAATAGAGTGTTGATAGTGTGAGAAGATTTGGGAATTTCTGTGGCTCTTCAGCATGGATTGGCTGCACTTACAGGACGAGATCCCCAAAAGATTCCCAAATCCATCACACTACCAACAGAAACACAGTAACTTGTTTACAGGATGAGGTTTCCATGCGCAGTTTAGGCAGTGTCTAGAAAAATCAATCATTAACTCTCATCTCTCCGCAATATGCTGTCAGAACCAGTCTGGTGGACTATCGTAACAAAATGCGGTAGGAAAGGAAACCCACTTAACACGAAAAAATCCATACGGTGACTCATCTGAATAAAAATGCTACAATGGAAAAGTAAAAAATGAATTGTTTATTTTCAGAGGTCTTCTGCATTACCCTGGATGTAAAATTTGCAACCGTTCTGACGTAACAAATATAAACCTCATCACACCGGCAAAAACTCATCGTTAAACAGTATGGCGTTTCCTAGAAAAGTTTCTGTTGTGTGCTCTAATAAAACCAGGTTATCAGTGAGTGGATGCTCCGAGGGCCTCAGCGGCTGTTTAAGTATTAACGAAAATGAGTACCGTTCATGTCAGGACCATTATGGTTCACGGTCACTGTGTGTACTTTGATAATGCAACAGTGCTTCCGTATCGGTGGAGTCTCGGAGGGAGTTGCGCTTACGGTTTTTGATTTTGTACGATTTAAGTTCACTGTCACCCTTTCTAAGGGTATCCCAAATTTGTCCTACCATGGCTCCGAACGGACAGTCCAGGTGTTTTCACAGAGCAGCAACACGACTGTAGCCACGTGATGTCTATCGACTAAATCTGACAGTATTATTGATGATCGATAACTGCGTGTTCTATAGACACCTATGTGGACAAACCATGTATTTAC
The DNA here is from genome assembly GCA_003604175.2 of Clonorchis sinensis. Taxonomy (NCBI): domain Eukaryota; kingdom Metazoa; phylum Platyhelminthes; class Trematoda; order Opisthorchiida; family Opisthorchiidae; genus Clonorchis; species Clonorchis sinensis. Next base: position 102,712,198 of record CM030369.1, read on the forward strand.
AACTGAACCCTCTGCCTGAACAGAGTACCATATTAGGAATTTGCTTTTTTGGTAATGAAGGACGCTAAATTATGGGATAAATAGTCATTTTGAAATCAACTACTGTGGAAATAGTAAGCTATGGGCTATGAACAAGCACAAATGGGAATATTATTTTCCGTTCTATTTTCCGCTTATTTTAATTCTACTCCCAAGAAATAAACCTGATTTTACATTGTACATTCAGTTAGCTTGAAGGAATTAAGCGTTGACACAAAGAGTCCGGCGTTTCCACTTGCTGTACGGTCAATATTGATATGGTGTGGTTCGTGTTTAGATAACGCTAACAAATTTGCTGAACTCCCCTACTTCGTGCGGTTAGTCATGTCTCAAATGTCATGGAGTATGCTCTTTGAAACATCTAGCATTGCATGCAGGCGTGGGTCAACGGGAAACCAGTTGAAAAGTTTGTTCGTAAAAATCTTCGAACCTGAATGAAAATGCGGCCATCCGTTCTAGCATCCTCCGCAAATTTGGCAAAATTTCTTATGCGCCTGTGGTAAACAAAATTAACTCTTCGCTGGTGGAGTGATTTTTACTTTCCATTTCATCCAACCAGAGGTGTCAGTCGTTGCTTAACTGGGGTGACTCACTCTGCTACTACTTTGTCCGAGTTCAGAGTCACCAACAGTGCGCATCTCACTAGCCGTTGAGCCAGTTAGTAATTTGACAGTATACCATTCAGTTATGGGTTGCTGCTCAGCATGGCGAGTTGATTGCACAAGGCTCTTTTCAGTTGGCCTGACGGTGACTAGCTGCTGGTGTGACGAATTCCCAGACAGAAGACCCGTGTGAACATGGCAGTTCGTTTCACTTGGAGGAGTCACGTCAGATTTCATCGATACGCCAGGATATTCTAGCTTCGTGTTCGAATAAAATTCAGTCGGACAGGAAAACGAACCATCCTATACAAAGTAAAGACGCTGAGCAATACTGTTCCGTTGATGCACCGATCCTATACTATTCACCTGTCATAATTTTCCCCACTCTTTACCAACTGAAAACGTTCAAACTTTCTTGGGACATCACTCAAGGCGGTATTTTTCTATGCCAAATTGATGACCGATCTTTATTGTACTGGCACGCACCCGATCACGTATTATCATGCTGCTTGCTGAGAGAGTGCGGAATACCACTAAAACCACCGCCTGCATTCGATAGATTAGTCTCCCCGGGCTGCATTCGGTAGGACTAGTGCCCGGAATTTCAGTCATCGATGTTCCAGGGTCACGATACGCGCCAAATAATCGTTCATTTGACTCGGTTGAGGGAGAGCACGTGACTCCCCTACCGACAGAGAAATTACGCGTGTTTACAGAGACTCTGAATTAAGTGACCGATCGATTGCCGCTAAATTAGCTAAGTCAAGACTTCCGGCAAGCATCCTACAAATCAACCTCTCTTATTAGGGTAGCTATGAAACCATGGTTCAAGGCAAAACAGCACTCCGAAGTGAAAGCTGCTGAGGGCAGAAATAACCAGGTTAAAGGTATGTGAACCCGCCCTTCAGTGTATATTTGGGCATCAGCCTTGTACGAGACGCCCTCAGATAGCTCAGGGTTTGAAGTATCCGAAAACACGAAAGCCCACCTGACTGGCTAGAACCTAAAGGAAACAGAGTCAATTCAGCATGTCACTTCTTATGGAATCACGAATGAAAATAGATGGTGTTGAGTGAAGCTAAGAGGTTCAAGCTGGGTGATCTGGATTGCCCGACTTGCTGTTATCATGGTATGAAAGGAGCAGAAGAGTCATTGTGAAGGATCGTCATGACCTTGCATATCCAATCAGTGCAAGTTAAACATAAAATGGCTAAATGGGACAGAATACTAGGGTCACTTCCCGTGGAAGATAACTAAACAACCAATTCTTCCCATTTTACTCAGAAAGACAGTGAGAAAAGTGAAAGCTTCTTAGTAGCCAGTGCTCAATTAGCATCATCCTTCCTCTTCGGGACTGTCATGCACAAAACCTCGGACATGAGCTACTTCAGAAATATAAGGGGCGCTATGACCCCCTTTGTACGTAACTGGAACGGTGCTCTCGATACCGTAGGTGAGAATGTGACGTAGCTCCAAGTGGCGGCAACAGTTATGAATAACGAAAGGTATTATAAATGTCAACAGACTTGCCGAAACGGCCTTCTCGGAAAGTATTACAAATCAGTTACTATGGTCCTTGCTATGCGAGTCAACACCACTAACAGCCAGATCGAAGTGGTCATTGACTGGAAAACATATCTTTTGGCAGACCACTTAGCTGACCATTTTAGTGTTTTTACCTAATGCTAAGCAATCCAACCCCGAAACTACTGGCGTTTTTTTCGAAGCGTTGTGGATAGGGGCTCAGCAAACCTAATTGTGTCCGATCGCCCTGAATCTGAACCCGAACCGTCCCTTTCCCAGGGTAGTTTGTCGTCCCTTATCTGCAACGGATGAAAGTAATCTGAAAGGTTAGCATCTCGCAACTTGTCTTCTGACTGTTCTGATGAAATGGATCAAGAGGATTCAAGGTGAAAAAAATTTTAAATGGTGAGTAACAAAAGTCGTGTCCTCCAAACTGTGCAATTAGTTCGGGCCGGTCTCTATAGACTTTCGGACCCTCTTAGCACACAAACTGATGTAGTGCAAATTCTGTGCACATCGAATCGGAAATGGCCAATGGATGGCTGTTCTAAAGGATATTGGTGCACAAGTTGATCGCTCTACGCCGAACATAAAGGTATAAAACCAAGATAAACTGGGTGGGATTAACAACGATTCTCATTCTATACTAATTCGACGGTTAAAGCAGCTGTCCTGCAGACAGGACATACGGAGCGGAGTAATTTCATACAACCCACTAACAGAAGTGTAGACAAAATATCCTCAAAAGCCTAACACAATTTTTTGACTAGCGAGAAAAAAATCGTTCAGCTGTAGCACCCTTTCGTTGCCTAGCTGCCATACCACCCAGAGGAAGCACGAGGGCTGGGATACTGCCAGGTTGCCCAAGCCTAGACAGGGGAAGTCGAGAGGCAGAGATCGGGTTCGAACCACGGACCTTCCAGTCAGTAAATCCGCGCTCTAACCACTTGCGCCATCTCGTCCCCTTGAGTAGTGAGAAGTGATTACCCTTTTATTTAATGCAAGCTGGCACTCTGATGAGTCATGGAATGTCATATTGTGACATACCAACTGACGTCAATCGGTAAAATCTAATCGACTTGGCATCATTCAGTCTTGTTTGTTTTTGCTGTGATGCATGTTGCACCTTAAAATAGTGTGAAATGTTAACAGGTTTTGGGACGCGAATCGTGCTAAAATATGCAGCGAGACACTTCCCTACATACTGGAGAAACAGCTACGCACTTTCGCAGTTTTTTAAATCCGAGATCTGGGTATGGGACCAATTTGTCCCCATAAGTGACTGCGGAATGTCGACTTGTAACACATCTTAGTATAGAGACGAGCGGCCTGGCACCACTGTTACCGTACCACCGAATAAGAGCTACAGCTCTTTTGTTGTTAGAACCAAGTCACAACAACCGAGCGGACACTGACCGCCGTCACGATTTATGCGGATGCACAGTGCTAAGCAGGAGGAGCAAATAACAGTCACAGCACCGACTTCCAACCTCGGGCGGCTTCATGCTTAACCTAGCGGGTTCTACCAGCAAGATAACCATGGGGAATCTTGACGTTACGATCCTGCAACTCGAGTAACTTGCTTCCAACCGTCTAATTAATACGATTTAGTCAGCTCAAGAGATGGAGACAACTGGTGATTGTCGCGACAATAGACAATAAACACCAGATCCTAACAATGTCACTCAATCAATTGTTCAGTGAATATGTTATCCAGCGTGAAATCGAACTTCCTAGCTTGAGTGTTGATTGTCGTTACCTTTCCCCTCTTAGCATGTAGAATTCAAGTGGCTTGTTATTTTAGTGGAGTCTTCCGAAGGTAACAGAACGGATTCAATCAGAACACGGAAATATCATCCACGTTTGGAGGGATACTCACGCAAATCTAGTGATTGCTTTTTCTTAGCCAAGGTAGTGTGATGCATGGAGCAGATCGCAACCCTTGTACCTCCAATCCACTCTAATTATCCCATTGTAAACGGAAACCTCTGCGGATTGGGCAACAAAAATGGAAGCGGAGCAAGAACCACCATTCCGGCAACCTTTGGGTTTTGAACGCATACTGGTCCTCAGAATCTAGTGATGGGTACTTCGGTAAACCTAGCGCAAGATACTGAACCAGATTTCATCCGTAAAACTGAAGTCCAAGCTACAAACATAGATGCTTTCCACCGATCCACCGTCAATATGCGGTTTGAAAAGAGAAGACGATTGCTCAGCAGTAATACAAAATAACGACTGTTGTTTCTCCTGGGATGATCCAGAAGCGCGATTAGGATTGGTGACGTGAACTGCTTTTAAGAACAAAAAAACGACCCAGAATGCCATCAGCACACATTTCTGTAAGATTTTGGCCGATGTGATGACGTACGGTAAACCAGGCTGAGTCAGCTTGGTTGTTGTCAGATATGTGAGCGGTGATGTTGGGTTGTTTGATTGTCCCGTTCCATTTCAAGCCGGTTCGTGCCCAACCATTCCTTGTGACGGATATCTGGTTTTACGACTCGTCCTGCACTATGGCAACAAATGAATGGAGAATTGTGGGCTGTCGTCGGCGTTTTCGATGAGCAAACCGCTTCTGTGGAGGCGAACAGTTAACCGGATTGCATCAAAAGTACCGATTTTTACATCGTCACTTGCTCGGCAGAGACTAGGCTACTCCTAAGCGGTTAGTCTCTAGACAGCCGCTTTTTAAGTTTTGTCCAGATTTGGCAGAATTACAGCAGTAAGCATCTGCAGGTATCTGCGGACAACCACTTCCAATCAGTCTCGGATGGGAACTGGAGCTCGGAGTATGAGTAAACCGGGGTTAGTGTGCCGGCGCTTGATGGCTGGGTTGTTCCCTGGGCTCAGCAAGTTTGCCGCGTGAGTTCCGTCACCATTCAAGGTACCGTAATCAGCGAGCAGCCGGATGGCGGCTTATCGTTTTGCAGGCTTTGGATCATAATTGGGCAGCTAGTTAGCTCAGCGGTTAGAGCACGAGCGTACTGACCGGAAGGTCCGTGGTTCGAACCCTGCCTCTGCCTCTCGACTTCCCCTGTCTAGGCTTGGGCAACCTGGCAGTATCCCAGCCCTCGTGCTTCCTTCGGGTGGCATGGCAGCTAGGCACCGAAAGGGTGCTACAGCTGAACGATTGTCAACAATTTTGTCAAGAAACATTGCATAACACTGAAGTATTTCACAGTCTTGATGCATTTTCACTGGACGTATGTGTACTGACGGGCATGAGTCTACGTTTGTCTCTCGCATTGTTTACCCTGCGCTCAATCTCTGACCCCAGTCCTGTCAGTTGCTGTGGTCGGCTGGTCATAAGACTGTTGTGGTTACTCGTGGCTCGTTGGTGTTTGTGGGAGCGGTTGTGAACGACAGTCGTCAGCAGTATGTCTAGCACACTATCTTTAACGCCATTAAAGATATTTGCCGGTTTAATGCAGCTTATGCTTGGTTGTACAACACAAAAATATGCACACCTCAGGACCCAATTGGAAGATTCAAGAGCCTTAGTATCGAACATCGAATTCGAGAGCTTATAAGGGTCCACTCTGGCTGACTAGGAAACTGCATCAGTCCCGGTGTCGCCCAAAGTCCGATTCAATTGAAATTATCTGACTCCGATTAAGCTTAGTAACAAATTACGACAGAAGACCGTCGAATTCAGTGGGTTGATCATTTGTAAGATTGTCAACTGCCGGAAGATATTGATCCCTAAACCGTTCCAACTCGCAGACCTTGGACTTGAGAGTCAGTGTGACCTAAAGCAAGTAATTTGAGATTCTCCATCAGGCCTGCTCAGGTGCCTACATGGTAGATTTCAGTACGATTTGGGATACTATCGTTTACATATATAAACACAGGCAATCCTTACACTTGACGATTGTAAGCCCAGTCACGAAGCCCAGATAACGAGTGAGCTACTTTACATCCACACATTCGTTCCACTAAACTGAAATGAAATTGACGCGATTACCAGCACCTTCGGAATCAGTACGAAAGACTGCTGTTATTAGAGCGACCCATTCCGTTTACAAGGGGTTGTAAACTCATTCCCAAAGAATAAAGTAGATAAAACCCTCAATGACTGTTTTTAATGAGCGCGAGGCACGTGTAAATAGCACAACCTCACCACAGATAAAGAACAATAAACAAGACGACACGAGATGAAACAGACGGCAAAAAAAGAAGTGACCACGCCAAAGAGGTGGAAATACATACTGACAAGATCGGGGCGAAAAAGAACAGATAAATCCAGTTGATAATGAAGAAGTGAGAAACGTGATTAGTTTCCTTTTTTGTCCATTACAGACTGAGTATCGGCGATGATATTCTTATCCGTGTTTTCTTGAGGGACATCCTCGTAACTGAAACAGTGAAACAAAGGACACCCAGTAAGCGGAAGAAACTGGTCGGTTACAACCATTGGAAAGATGAGCGAACTGAGTTCGAAAGTCAGCACATTTCAGAGCACGATAACCAATCATTCATCAGCACTGCGATGTAGCAGTTTTACACACTTTTTACTGGATTATGCTAGTGTTTTCCCCTCAACTTCCAAAGTGCATTCACTTCCTCTTCGCGGTATGAAAGGGTCTGTTTCGGCATGAGCTCGGGGTAGCTTAGCGGTTAAGGAGAGAAACTACTGATCGGAAGGTCCGTGGTTCGAACTCAACTCAGGTTTTGATCGCTCCTGCTTAGGCTCAGTGAAACTGACGGTATCCCAGCCTCAGGCGCAGCAACTATGCACCGAAAGTGTCACACCGAACTGAGAGTGCCAAAACTACTGAAGCCTTATCGAACAACTTTTCAGGTTTCGTACATGGGCTTAAGGTACTCACACTGTTTGTAAGTTATCCACCACTCAACTTTATCAGCGTACCAAACCATCGCATGCAATGTGAGTCAGGGGCGTTTCAATAAAGGCTAATGTGTGCTTGGCGAAAATATTTAAAAAAATGAATTGACAAAATGTGCGGAAATGCTGAATGTTCAATGGAACAGAGAGAAATGAAGTACGATACTTACGCAAACATAGCGGCAAGATCACCCTGTAACCAGGCCCGTGCTAATGGGAAGCCGAGACATGTAGGGACCAAGTAGAGGAGAGCAGGCTGAAATGAACACAAGGAATCTGTTACTCGACCCGCAGTCCCATCGATTTGTGTCTAGAATACCGCTTTATTCACCAGAAAGAGAGTGAAAAACAATGTTTAGCGAGGCCTTCGTCAGTAGCGGATATATTCAGGTAAACTGCTCGACGTATCATGAAACAGTAACATGTGCAATCAATCCAATTCGATAAGAATGCGAGGACCTCAGCGATTGGTAGTCACGATGTGAGGGCGACTTTAGAGCTCGAACGAGTCCATTCCGAACGCTAAATGTGGGGCTGCATATATGAGTCGATTTTGTGTCGAACACGGCTAAAGATCCAAATCAAATGGTCTTCGGTATATTGTGGAGAACTGTAAGTGCGAAGCCGGGTAGACCACACAATCCACTTCAATCGAATGCGCAGCCCGTAGTTGGTTTCCTTGACTGAGTTCTTCGATAAGGAGTCACGATATCGTATCCCTTTGAACAACTGTCTGGTCGTTCGCGTAGTATATTCAAATACACAGCAGCAGAAAGACCAGCGGAATGCCACATTATAATGTGATCGGACAGCTTGTCCGTAACACCGAGGAGTGCTAATGCGGCAGCGTGAGGTGAGGGCAGACAGCGGACATTCGGATCCTACGTATCCATATTTAGAAACAGCTGGGAATTCTTTGTCCAGTGATGCACATTCTTTACTCTGTGCGGTTATAACTCACCGCATTAGAGTTACTTTGTTGGTGCATTCTTCGATACGCAGATCAGAATGGATAACGGTGGAAGTTCGCGTGTTTTGAACATTCGATTTCTGGATAACGTTAAATAACTTAGAGTTATGGATGCTGAAATATCTTGTATGAACGCGCAATCGTCAACGTTTACCAGCTATACGACTATGAGGACATTTGTAGAACGGGAAGGAGGCTTCATGCAAAAGATTCATATCCTTGGTAAGTCAGTCCGTTTATCAGCTCGAAACAGTGTACTGAGGTTGCGTTGGTTTCATTTGCGGCAGTTTTGGCCACGGAAGAATGGAAAAGCAGAGGAAATATAATTAGGGGAAGTTAATAAGGATAAAGGTGCCTACACAGTTTGAGTGAACAAGCTCTCCGTTCCAAATGCGTAAGGGTAATGAATATCCAAAATAAAAACACGTATTTGATTTAGCCAATTGACGAGGCCGTTAAAGATGGCTTACACCTGTCAACCTTCTCAAAAAGAAACAACCCCATCGAGATAATTCGGTGACCTTCCTCGTAGGAGCGAAGCACTGTAGCCTATCCAAAACCCATTCAAGGAAACGAGGAACGCCCGTATTCAAGCCAGGGATGAAGTGACCGACTTAGTTTAACGTGACAAGGGGAGAGTAGATGGTTAAATAAGTACGACAACAACCAAGACCGAGTAATCCGTCCATAATTAATAGTAAAATGATTCCGGACTCAAATGGGACACGCCAGAAGAGCCTTCTCAGTAATCAATCAGGATGGATTAGATTTCCTCGTATTTGTCCAAAATCACACCGGGGAGACACTGTCCATTCAATAAGACAGTGGTCAGATAGAGTATATTTATGAGACAGCGCGGTTTAAGCTCTGACGTTATGGAGCTAAGATCAATGAAGCCGTTTCAGGAAGTGTTATCGTCCTCTGAAGTCTAACTGGAAATGATCGTAGTGTTATCTCTCCGAACCTAGAAGACATGATTCGGTCCATGCGACAAAAAAAGCAAGTAAACCTACTTAGACCATGAAAGAGCAGTAGTTTACTGCAACAGCAACAGAACTTCGCGTGAAATGAAAATATCTCTCACCTGGGCCGCGTTGAATGTAAGCATCACGATAAACGTGGTGAGCAGACCGATTATGTAGGCGACGTAGCCTGTGTAGAAGTACTTTAGGCTACCAGATCGGTTTAGGCTGCAAGTAGAAGCGAAAATAAATAAAACCAACTCAATTAAAGGAAACAACTACCAATTTAGCCTAAAGTAGATGTGATTCGGAATCGCGCAACACGTTTGTCAACAGTACCTACTTTGAACTTACAGATTCTCTAGGTAGATGTCGAAATACGGTTTCCAAAACATTCGTGTCACTAGAGTGTTAATTCTCCAGATAGCCCAGCCCACAACAGCAAGACTTACATTTACGCATTAGCCAGAATCGGAAAGTCCCGAAATCGGGACAGATAACATCTGTTCCAATAACAAAGGGAACACTACCAAGGATTGCGGACAGGAATCATCCGTGGGGTTTCTCGGTTAAGGGCTAGCCATAAACGCCTCCGCTCTCAGATAAAAGTTCTTTTAGTCGCTTGTTTGAAACGTCGGCATAACAAAGTCAAAACGAAGGGGTTATGCACATTGAAGCGAATATCTGCAGACTGTCGAGACCGTGTTTTGAATGGAAACTGTGTTCTCATTGAAACTGTCAAAAGTCATTCAGGATAAAAACGGTTGGAGCCAAAATGGGAATAATCTTCCTCATATCTTTGATTGCTGGACGTTCGGAATGACACAGAACGTCCTATTACAAAAGGCCCCATCTCTATAACGCCACACAGTAGTACTTGTAAATAAGGGATACTAATCAGGAGAATTAAAACGTCTCCAACTGTGAGGTATCCCTTCTTCAAGTGTTTTGTTGAAATGCCTCAAAATACCTAACAGTAAGTGGTGTCTATCCTTAGCCTGGCAGGTATGATAAATCGAACACACATCAGAAATTCATGCACTTATGTTTTAGTCAACCATGTAGATGGTTGCTTTGTGGTAATTTCGAACGTTTGATATTCAAGCTACCATACATGTATTGTGTTCAGTGATAGTTCCGAAAAGCCAGTAATTGGTGTCAAAATTATTGTTGAAATCAAACTGGTGTGAAAATGAGTGTATTTCTAGAATTGGGTACAATTTGGGTTGAAGTAGAAGTTGGGGTTGATGGAAACTTGGGGAGTGAGCCAAAATGATGAACACGAGGAAGGACGAAACCAGTCGTGGGATGTCAAACACTTTTCGGCAACATTGTGACTAGTGTTTCGTCAAGAAAATGGTGGCCTGTTTCTAGAACTAAAAAATCATCTGAAAAGAATAGCTAGTATGGATGGTGAGCCATTAGGACTCTTCTAGTTCAATATTGGACACCGAGCATTCGTGGCAGTTATTAGAATACGGTGAGTTCGATCCTGATAGATTTCGCTGATGTACGATGACTGCTGGTATATAGAACATTCACCTAATGCCTAATAGATACGCCGAAAGACCCACCCACGCTTTCCATCATTACACTACCTACTCAGGTTCGGTGAAACTGAATCACTTTTGGTCGGCAGCCAACAAATTTCACCAGGAATCAAGGTCGAATTTATAGGATTAGGAAGATGGAAATTTGATCGACCGGTAAGAAAACACAAAAAAAGTGAGAAATGAGCTCCATGGTACCATCCGAGAGGCTTTCGTCTCAAGTCACTGCAATTTAAATTTAGTAAGTACATGGATAGCATTTCGACAAATACACACACGAAAGACTCAAATAAAGCTCTCGCTTATAATATTTTCAAGTGAATGTGCTGCACAAAGGCCGTTTCATGTTTCAGTTGGTATGATATTCTAGATATCGCAGTATATTTCCATAAAGGAAAATACTCACAAGGTTGCTAAAAACTTTCCGACAGCCAACGACCGGTTTCGCCCTTCTTGGGGCTCATCAGGTAGGCGCAGTCCCCGAGTTTCCGTCAACCTTATGTTCTACTTGAACCCAAATTGCACTGTTTTCGAGAAATACACTCATTTGCATATCAATTTAGTTTTCACGAAAGAACGAGAGATTCAGTTGAGTCAGCTCAAGTCCAGCGGCAGTTTAACAAACAAAATATCGGGATATTTACAAAAGAAGGCGGAAGTCCAGTGAGCAACATTTAAATACGGTAGGCGACGAACAAAATCGTTGGCAAAGCACGCTTACGAGCAGCCCAGGTACATAAAAAAGCGGATTCAACTGACACTCATAGCGGTGAGATCAGAATACACGGAGCTTTCATGTTTTACATCCTGTGAGTGGTGTTTAATGACTAATGTATACCCTCTGCAGTGACTAAAATGCCGGTAAGATGCTAAACTTGGTGATAAGAAACAGATAAATGGCATCATTTCGAAGGGTTTAACTACAAAGATTCGGATATCATAAGATATTTTCCAAAACATGAAGAAAGAACCTTCACGTGACGGCGAAGCGGTTTGCAGAATGTACAAGCACACCACCTATTTGGTCAAATAGCCGGCCAGATATAACGAGAAAAACAACTCACCTGTAGTCAAACCGGAGCAGCATTGCAACAAATACCCCGGGGACTACAATGTCACCCAGTCCAAGTAGGCCTAGTTGTTTCCCAAAGATTCCATGTGCGAGGAAGTCGCGGGGGAAAGTGACTGCAATGGACATACAATGAAGCAACAGGTATTCATGCGTAAAAATTCAGTTTTTCGATGACGTTAATGGACGGGTAGTATCAAAAATGTTACATATGAATGAGAGTCGGACTAATGACAATAGCATGTAAGGTGCCAGCTTGACAACCCAAAAGACAGCTACTATCAAAAAGATGACCCTTTTCTAAATCAACCCGAAAATCAAAGCGACTTTTTGAGCCCAATGACAAAAGCGCAAACTGGAAACCATCCTGTAGGAAAATGTTGGTGGAAGATGTTTGCCATCTTCTGGAAAACGATTCGGATGAATAAAGAGAATTGGTTAGAAACTTATTCGGATTTCCTCTGAGCAGGACGTCTACAACGAACAGTGAAAACTAAACTGAAATCACGGAGGGACTCGATCAGGGAAACCTTAAGGGATTTCACAATCAAAAAGGCAAAATCGGACACCTGAAGTGGTATTTTTCACAGATTTATTAAGTGAAAGCCCCGCCTGGATTAAAACCAATCTAACGTAGGCATCAACCACATTCAACAAACTCAAGGGCGAAATCAACACTGAAATCGCGATCTAATGGTCGTCCTCGATGGCAACGGCAATTTGTTTTACTTCGATTTAAATACCAAAAGTCCCACGTGCTGCTGCCCTTATGCTATTTGACGTCCACAATAAACGCACGGGAAAATCCTGAGAATGCCGTTTAAGACTCGTGTCTCCCCTAAAAAGATGTCTTTGACGAAGCGGTTCTAGTCGATCTAGAGTGCTTGTTCACCATGGAAATAACTAGTCTTGAGTGAGTAGGCTCCAGCTACGTAAACTATCAACTTTCATCGTCCTGTGCATTACGGTTTGCATCGATCAGCTTGGATTCAGACAAGTTGAATAGTGGCTACCGACTCATGTTGTCGAGACCACTCGCTCCATTAAACTAGGGTACGAACCATCAAAGAGGACATTTGGTGCAATAACGAACACAAAGATGGGTATTCGGAATCCGACCGTTATCTCGTTGCCGTAGGTTGGTCCGTTCTATTCATCCTTTTCGTTGCCTTTAACCGGCGGTACAGCCAGAAGTGTTTCAAAGAACGGTGCTGTGTGCTTACCCAAGGTTAATTTATCACCCAGGCCAAATACAAGCAAAACGAGCTTAGTGATGTGGCGGGGCAATGTAACAGGTATGCTAATGACATAACTGGTGACAATCTACTGACAAACTTGGGTATATCGGATAAGACGGCACCACCACATTATTTCCTCCATTCCGGGTACCATCAGAACAGTCTTGCCGGTTATAGTGGCTTACTGACTCGAGGGGAGATCCCAATGGAGAAAATCCCTCGGAGGTAAAGAACTATTTAGGAATATTGCAGTAAGACACTAATTGTCATGCTCACGTGAGCGACCTACGTGCCCACGAAATGGTGTCCCAATTTGTTGAACGCTAATAGTTAGTACTTCTAAAGACATTTTAATTTCCTAATAAGGACGTAAACGAGGCCTTATCCTTCATTCTTGTTCACTACGAGAGGAAGACAGTCGCAACCTAGAACCTTGCTTTCCTTCCGATTTTTTGCACTGTTTTCTTTATTTTCCGTCGGAACCGAGTAGCTGTGTCCAGTTGAGAGACCGCAGGACAGACGACTATGCCGGACCTAAAAATCTGCTGAATCTTTCGAAATGTTATGCTCAACGGAGTACACCAAGCAATCAGAAGTAAATTTAGCATCCACCTTTGTTTGATATTAATGTGGTGGTCGGAAGTTTTCCTGGTCTGATCTAATGAAAAAGTCCGAGGAAATCTAACTGCCTCCAAGCGCATTCTGTTTGTTGTGTGCGCTTATGTCCAAACCCACTATAGCTTTGATATCAACAAAGACATGTTTTATGACGTCCTGAATGCTCTGTTGCGGCGAGCTAGAAGCGCAGATGTCGTGGGGGTTGATGGAGATCTGGATGTACACGTAGGCAGACTTAGCGCATCTGAGACTCAATTAGGTGGTCGTCACGGAATGGACTCGGTATGTACGGACAATGGCGAACGATTGGTTCAGTTATGCGGGGACCACAGGCTGTTTTTATGCTGTACCAGCTTCCGAAATAACCGAAGTCATCTTGCCACATGGTGTTCACCAAAAGCTTGTCGGTTAGGAAATCAACTTAATCACATTGCCATCGGATACCGATGGCGCAGATCAGTAACTGACTGGCGGTCGGTGTTGAACACTGATGTCATGCTGTCGATGATGTCGTTCGTTTTGGAACACAATTGTGGATTAGGACCACTCACTCGTCCGGAGTCGCTTCTCTCTTCGTTTTCCAGGGCCGCATAAGGTGCGACAAATAGATAAGCAACTGAGAGACTGGTAAATCCTGATGTTAGACGAACTTACCAGAATGGTCTTCTGGAGTCTCTTCCAACTGCTCCACTATCAGATGTGTATACATACTGGGACGAGATTGCCATCTCTTTGCAATGCTGGGAGTTCTGCTTGTGGCGAGGCGATCCCAGGCCCACTCAAGCACTGAATATCAAACAGTGGCACTGCTTAAATTCCAGAGGAATGTCCCCATGGCCCCAAGCATAATCTTACCCGACAAATTACCACAAGTCAAGTGAAAGTGAGCGTGCGCACCCACCGAGAAGACTGGTGCTCACGGAAGGCCAGGGAAATGAGAGGCCCAGAAGGCCGGTTTCTGGCGACCGCCTATGAGCGAAACCAGAGTGGTGTAACCAGCTTGAATAAAGGACGCCTCGACCGCTGGGCTGAGTACTTTAAACAACAACATCGGGGCTACCAGCTGTCATTCAGCTGGATCCTACAGCTGAAGGAGAACCTTAGACGGTGAAATTAGTACCTCCTAGGGCCTTGGAGGTCTACGACTGCATACGTTATACCAAGCGACACCGAACTCCTAGTCCAGATGATGCGAATCTCAAGGCTGGAGTACGGGCTGTTTTGTGGTTAACTGTAAGACATTGTCTCTTCTAGCAGCGGAACCAAGACGTTTTCAGGTCTTCGACAACCAGTGTCTCAGAACCACGTTGTAGGCTCGTGACGACCAGTCTGTACCGAGGTACTTACAAAACGAGTGTTCGGTTATGCAACTGCGAATATGTCGAGCACCAGAAGCTGCGTTGGTTTGGCCACGGGCGGCGAACAGATCTGTCAGTCCTTAAGGATGGTCTACGGAGATGTCGTTAGAAACGGGACGAGGTGGAAAAGAGCGAATGAATCAAGGAAAAAGGGAGGCGTCAGCAGTAGTTTGTTCTAGCTTACTCGCCCTGCTGCATGTAGCAATTGGGGCAACCCTGCTGACGGTACCAGGTGCGGCCTATGTGGCACGAAATTATTAGTAATTCTGCATTTCATGCTATCGCTCGCTGTTGCTTTTCACTACGATTGTCAATTGTATGCAAAGCGCACACACATAGCTTAGCCAATGAGGAGCTAGCGGGCCAAGAAATCAAACAGAGCCTATCAAAATCGGCTCCCCGAATGCCTGGCGCCTTGCCCGATCTAGGATGTTAACCGTCAACGGAAAGGGGGATCGAAAGCATTGGGTAACAAATGTCGAAAATTCTATCCCCCGTACAACCGAGCCTACCTCATCCAAGCACTGGATATCTTATAAGACCGTGGTTTTGCTGGAGGTCTGGTGAAAGACTTCTCTTGGTCGGGACCACAACTCAACTCGACGCATCATCTGACGCCGCAGAGTATCCGTGCAGACCGGCAAACTTGGTGGGTCCGATAGGCTGAATAAATGGAAGCCTCTAAATATGCTGGAAGCATTGTTCCACTTGATTCGTTCGACCGGTCATTGGAGGCCTCTTGTCAGCGAAACCACCAAGGACCAAGGTGGCTCTTTCATATCCAGCAAACGAGAATAGTTGGACCGCTGGGCACAACACTTCCAACGACAATTCAACTGGCTACCTGTTACATCTAATCTGGACTACCGGCTTTAAACAGAAACGTGGACTGTGAATATACAGTCACCTTCAACCTCAGAAGTGTCTGAATGTATATACCTGCGTCATCATAATCCTAGTCCTGACAACCTTCCACCTGTTATGTTCAAGGACGGCAGTGGACTTCCAAATCAGTGCCTGTTTAGCATACTTCCGTCTACCTGAGAGATAGAGACCGCCCCAGACAACGGGAGTTAGTAGATAGTAGTGATCAAGTTGAAAAACAATACTCGGAGTGAGTGTAGTAATGTACCCCGACCTTGACGTGGTGGTCGGGCTTCTGTACTGCAATGATCCTGTGGGCCACATTGGCTGGAACTTCGTTCCACAAAGTGCAACCATGCCAGGAAGGCCAAAAAGGTGCAGTCAGAACAAGAGCAGTGAGACCCCGTACAACGAGGCAGTCTGGGGGTAAAGTCGTACTGTCCTCTGCGACAGGAGTGTGAAGGGAGTAAGGTGTCTTCCTCAGGCGACCGGCATGCCCATATTCAAGGAAGCAGCGATGTTTCCTTTCCCCGAGGAAGGACAGGTTAGAAAAGTTCAGCCCCAAAAACTGTACACTCCGGTCGCCCAACGGTTGACCGTGACCACAAGCGCATTATTCGGAACGATCCAAAAACTTTTGAAACCAGTCTGGTGCTGCTCAAAAGGCACCTGCTGTGCGCAGCTGCACTAGGAGTGAGACAGTAATATCTTACTCGCTGCGCCCTCAGACCAGGCCAGCCCGCTGCAGCCGAGCAGGTCAGATAATTGAGTCATCGGATCCAGGCAGGGTACCCAAAGGGAATCCTACTGTCGGCTGCCTCGCGGATCAGACTTTTGAGTCAGAGGTTAGGGGCACGGTCCCCGAACAAAACCCTACATCCTCCCACTGCCTTGTGGATCAGACTTTTAGGTCAAAGGCTCAAGATGGGGTGCCTCAACCAAACCCCCTTTCGCAGCCTGGGCAACCGGGAAGTATCATTTGACCGCACAGTTCTGTGTCCACCGATGTCCCTCCTCAACCCCTTCCCACAACACAAGCAAACGTCGCTGGGTAATTTGACTGTCGGTTATCTGACCGAAGGGCCTTATGTTCCCCGCTGCTTAATAACGATGAACAAAGTAGCACCTTTCTAAATCCACGAGATCGTTTCTGTATAGTAGCTTTTAACGTCCGTACTCTATTTCAAATTGGCAAACAGGTAATGCTCGCCGAAACCTTGTACCCTCCTAAAATTGATGCATGCTGTGTCCCCGAAACAAGCGTACAAGACCCAATCGTGGTTATGCATCTCAGAATGCCAAGGACGGACTCACGTCTTTCACATTTCCCCTTCCGTGTGTCCGGTGATCCAGAAGCGACGACTCGTGGAATATATTGTTGGGAGTTGCGCCCAGCCCCTGAACGCGCTTTGCTGGATTGGATCCCAGTAAACAGTCGTCTTTGCGCCGTCCGGTTATCCAGCTAAATCAAGCTCAACGCCTCTCGGTATAAAAAGCGGTGCCTGTTTGTAGTGTCAGCTTATGCCCCAACAGACTGCAGTTCTGACGCTGAGAGGGATACTTTCAATCGAGAATTATCCGGGCTCATTCGTTAAGCAAGAAGCACTGACATTATGGTACTTGCAGACTAAATGAATGTTCAATTCGGTCACCTGAACTTTTTGGAACCAGATTTGGGCGGTCGATTCGGAGTTGATGCTCGCCGCACGGACAACGGAGAGCGACTACTCCAATTACGTGCTGATCATAAACTGTTTCTGGCAAGTACGAACCTTCAGCATAAACGCTCGCATCACGTAACATGGAGGTCACTAACTGCAAACCAACCGTGGACCCAGTTGGATCACGTGGCCATCAGCCACCGGTGAAGAGCTAGGATTCAAGACTGTTGTTTCTTCTGGGGCACATTTTGATTCCGATCACGCCGAGGTGAGTGCATGCCTGATAGTTCGTTTCTCTTCAGGTCCTCGCAAGTCAGAAAAAAACATGCCAATCCACTATCTTCGAAGAACTATCATAGCTCAACACTATCAATCTGACCTATCTCAACAACTACCTACGGTAAACCAATACTGTACTTGGTGAGTGCATGCCTGATAGTCCGTTTTCCCTCAGGCCTTCGCAAGTCAGCAACAAGCATGCCAGTGTGGAAGAAGCTATGTTAGCGGCGTTCAGTGCTCTGTCCGACTTCTCCGATTCGACCACAAGACCACTAGATGTCGTCGAGATCGCTATTCATGATTGATGCCAGAAAATCGATACCAGCAAGCAACGAGTATGACGGCGCGCGCAAATCTCTCAAACGCCAAATAATGAAGGAACTAAGGGAACACAGAGCTCTGGTGGACATCGAAAGCTCGAAAGATGGAGAATGCTTCTGTTACCGGGAACGGCCGTGCCTAATACCAACGGATAATATCGACTGGCTCTAGGAGAGCAGCAGTCAGTGAAACGATAAGTGAAAAAGACGGCTCAATAATTACTCGTAAAAAGGTAGACTAGAAAAATCGGCCGCACACTTAGAAGAGCAGTTTAGCTGGCCTCCTGCAACCCAGCCCGTGGCGACAGTGCAAAAGGAAGGTAAACCTTGATCACCCGTCGGAAGAAATAAAGTGCGAAATATCCGCACTGAAACGTGAGAAGGCACCAAGACTGGACGGTTCCTATCCAGCCCTCTTCAAAGAAGGAGAATCCCTGGTGACCCATCTAACAAAGCTCACTGGTGCGATTTGGAGTGAAGAGAAAGTGCCTGCAGAATAGGATACGTCGACAGTTATTTCTGTCTTCAAAAAGCATATACGGACGCTGTGTGAAAACTACCGTGGCATCAGCCTGGTAGAGTTGTATAGAGGTTTCTCTCTGATCTTATCCTTCGAAGGTTGACTGAACACAGGGAGACAGAGATCCGTAAAATCCAAGCTGGGTACCGTCCGTCAAGAGGTTGCATCGATCACATTCCCACCCTTCGACAGATTCGCGAACGGTGATGATGCTTCCAAGGACCAACATTAGTGGTATTCCTTTACTTGAAAGCTACGTTTAACTCTTTGGACCGTCAGGCACTATGGCAGTGTCTGTGGAGCATAAATTCTTGACCCTCCTTAAGGCCCTGTACGCCAACTCCCGCGGCCGTGTGAAGGCCTACGGCAAGCTCTCGCCTGAGTTCACCACATCAAGTAGTGTCAGGCGGGGCTGTCCTGTTTCACCATTCCTCTTCAAATTCGTCAATGATACGATTATGGAATACTTACTACCAGCCTCTAATGCCTGTAGGGTCGAAACTCTCCCGGGGTATCCGCCCACAGGTATCGAGTACGCAGGCGACATAGCTCTTCTTGGATCTGACCCCGTGGTAGCGCAAATAATATTAAATGGTCTAAATAATTCTGCCTCACGAGTTGACATGCGCTTCACACAAAGTGCTACTACAAGACTGGGTAGGTTCGAAACCCAGCCTCATGCTTGCGGATGAACCGCTCAAGGTACTAGACAAGTTTGTCTAGTCAGTTCCGGTTGTCTAGCGGAAGACGATATTTCCCTCCGGATTGGGAAGACCAGAGCAGCTTTTTTGAACCTGTCTTACCTGTGGCGTACGAGTCGGAGACCTGGTCGCTGCGCAGAGGATGTCAAAAGACTTTCAGTGTTTGACTACCGACGTCTTCGGAGCATTGCCTGAGTCTGGTGGGAACACCGGATCAGGAATGCCGAAATACGTCTAATGGTATTCGGAAATAATCCGTCCATGATAAATGAACTGGTCATACTGCATAGATTGCGCTGGCTTGGCCACGTGCTCCGTATGCCAGTCGACCGACTTCTTCGAAGGGCTCTTTTTGCAGAACCACGCGAAGGGTGAAAACGAGCCAGGAGAGGTCAAAACAATGACTTGACAGCGAGTTGTGAAAGCCATTACCAGCATACTCAGCTGCGCTGGTGACTGTCGTCTCCCTGGATGGGGACCCCGAGACGAGCCAAATCAGTAGTTGGACATTGTCAGGCATGGCCCAGTATCGCCCTTGATCGCGCAACCAAGCTACTGCCTTCAGTGCATAGTTCCCTTTCCAATCCTCTCACTTAAAAGTCCACTGACAGATCTGTACCTACGCATCCCCTGTCTAGGCTTGGGCAACCTGACAGTATCCCAGCCCTCGTGCTTCCTTCGGGTGGCATGGCAGCTAGGCACCGAAAGGGTGCTACAGCTGAACGATTTTTTTACCTACGCATCAACTCATCAGCTCCCGCCATCAATGCGCAGCTACCTACCCTACCTCCCCAAATCATCGATAGACTGAATTGTAGCAACGACAACCACTGTACGACAAATACGCGGTTCTTACAGCTAATAATGATGATGTAGTAAGTTAATTCACCTGTGGCATCAAAAAGGCATATCAATGGGTCTTTAGCGTCGCTTGTACCAGGCCATAGTATGGGCTGTTGTTGTGAGGAATGGTCTCTGCGGATAAATGTGAGGCGTCTTCATGTTTTTGACCACCGATTCTTAGATGCGTTGCTAGTGTCAGATGGCGTCAACAAATTGGTAACGACGTAATTGGAAAACGGGTGGTTACTTCTGCAGAAGGCATTGCAATCGCTGAAACGTCTAGCACCATTAGTTTCCGCTCGGTCACGTGCTACGTACGCCGAGACGTCTCTACTGAAACGAGTATTGTTCTGCGTGCCTCCTTCAGAAGTGCGAACTGTGAGGCGGAAAACGTGTGACTTGGCAGAAGGGTGTCAAAGAGATCATGAAGAGTGAGTGTTGTTGGTGCGGTCCGCCTAATAGGATGGAGTCGCTTGCGCTCGGCTGGAGAATGTAAGATTGTCTAACTGGGCGTTCGGAGGTGTAGTCACCTCGGAATGCTCGTGACAGGCTAACACCATTTTCATTCTTCATTCCCGCTTAAATTTCACTTCAACGCGTCATGTACGCCGAAGTAAACGTTGTGGTCGCACGGTAGTCAAGCACCGGTGTCAACACCGATGCTTTTGTCTCTGATGATGAAGGACAAACGACACTTCCTTTTTACCAGGGCCGAAGGGAGATTGATTGAGCTTTGACTTAGAAGCCTGACTAAGAGGTACTGGGTAGTAGGGTCTTCTGGTAGGAACCTTGCCCATACCCAATGACTAGGTAGTCTGACTCTCTTGGATGCGGGGGACTGGCCTAGTCTGAAGGCGTAGGGAGTAAGGCATAAACGTTACCTCCTCGTTGATCTTGTTGCGCACAGCAGATGCATCTGGCCCTTGGGAGATTTTAAGTGTATTTCGATCACATTGGATAATGCCCCGGCGGTCACGGTCAACCGTTGAGCGACTGGATTGTGGTTTATGTGGCTGCTTATTTTTAACGCATCTTTTCTCGGAGGAAGGAAGACTCACAACTTCCATAACTGTCGAAGCGCTGGTCACCTAGAGAAAATACTTAGACGCACTCAAACTCCTATCATAGAATACTAAGACTACTTCTGGACAGCCTTCTATTAGTTAGTCGTCATGCGGTGGCTCACCGCCGATTGCACTCCTTTGGCCTTCATGGCATGGTTGCACCTTGCGGAACGAGGTTCAATCCGCAATGGTGATTAGATCGCAGTCGCGTCAGTGCCAGCTTCCTAATTTATCATCAATCGCTTGACTCAAATATGGTTAGAGTTGGCCGTAACACTCCTCTTCGTGAGGTTGTGCACGAAATTGAGATTAACGAACCTCAGCTATCATCCTCCAAAATAGCGGGGTCACACTGGTCAAATCAGAATCCTCATAGCGAATTGTACCTCTGTAAGCTCCAGCAAGGTCTTTTGCAAGATGTCTCGAGTGACTCCTGCGTTAGGGTGCTGCTGCCTGGGAGGCTTCTGCTCTGGACTGAAAAATTTCTTAAATGTATTGCCATGCATGTCCGAGTGAACGAGATTTGTTCCAAACTAGTTCTGATGTTTAGCGGGATCTATCAAGGTTCTGTTCTTGGACCTGAACTCCTCGAATTCTTCAGCGCTGATTTGCCAAAAGCTCCAAATCGCGGCTTTTTACTGTAGGCTGATGACATGAAGGCTCCGCCTGAAGTATCCATTGCTGAGTCAGATGAATTGCTCAAGGCTCTGGAACGCTCTGGAATGGTCTGTCGAATGGAAATCCCTAATCTCCAAGTGTTGTCTTTAAAATTTGTGCGGGATGCCTCAGTGGATAGAGCACAAATTTACTGATCGGAAGGTCTGTGGTTCGAATCCGACCTCCGCCTCTCGACTTCGCCTGTCTGGGCTTGGGCAACATGGCAGTATCCTAGTCCTCGTGCTTCCTTTGGGTGGCACGGCAGCTAGGAACTAAAGGGGTGTTACAGCTGAACGACTACTAACGACTAATCTGTGCCTGGTACCTGTCATATTGCAGGATTCCGGTTGGAAAATCAGCGAGGACCAGAAAGTCGAATCTCGAAACCACCCAGGACCCTACGAAAAAGGCGGTTAGTGCCACCGGGATGTTTTGCCTAATTGGGTTCTTCATTCAAATGAGCCCTGAGAATCTCCAAGATCCTTATCCTTCACGTGTATTCAATCCTTGGACCCGGAATTCCGACTCCTTCAGCTAGTAGAGAGGAGACATGTCAGGAGTTAAACTTCGTGCCATGAAAACTACCATGTGGTTCATAGGTCTTCAGCAAATGGGATTGCTCTGTCATCGGCTTGATGACTTGATCTACACAGGGTGAAACACTGAAGGAAATGTTGAAGATCATCTTAATTAATTTATTCTCAATAAGGCTCGACAGGGAAATAAAGTTGGACGCTTAATAATTCACGGAACTTATAGCTGAATAAGGGAGTAACTATGTTTATCCGCGTAATGGATGACTAGAACGGCCCTCCTGAAGCTGCGGTTACTGCCAAGTGGGTGGGCTATTTTAAACGTTGCTTGGTTTTGCACCCTGCAAGGAACTCTCTTGAAGAGAAGAGAACTACGACGGGTGGCACTGTGAAATACGAGGAAGGGGATCACAAGAGACCTGCCTTCTATTTGGCCATGAATCCGTCAATTCCATTAATAACGACGTTGCACCAGACTCAGCACTATGCAGTCGATTCTCCCAACTGGAATCATTTTCTTATGGAACCATTACCTGGAGGTATCCCAGAAAGTAGGTAAAAAAACATCGAAGTCCGTACATTTGTAGACAAGCGTTGGACCGGGGAAACTTTTTAACCTCTCAGGGTTTCAGACTACACTAATTAGCGTATGGAAAATAATGCAAATACACAACTCACCTTTGATTGGAGCATCCAAAGTTTTAGCGACAGAGACCATAACTGGTGTCCCAAAAACCTGGATACAAAACTCAGAAAACGAGAAACACGACATACCCAGAATATATCGTAGAAGAACAGACCACCGAGCAACATGAATCCGTTCACAAATTTGTTGAGTCTGATATTTTCAATCGCCACAAGAGATAGACATACGGCAAGGAAGTTATTAGGAAGCCAATGCTGAAACTTATTTAATAAAATTTAACACGCTACCCGAGTGAAAAAATAAACAGTTCCGACTCCAGCCGCCACAACCAGACCTGCGATCTCTTTGCTTTCCAGACTCACGGACGACGTACCTAAGATTCGCAGATCAAAATATCCGCACAGGAAAGCTTACTTAATACTTCCCAGTGTGTTTCCGTGTCCCCTGACTCAGTTTCCAGACTTTTCGAAAATTCAGCTTTGAACATATGGTTCTTTATCGACTTCGGGAATAACCGACTAAGGGTCGGACTACAGACGAATGATAGGAAAGGAGAAGACTCACGAAAATACGTGAAACATGCATCCGATGCCAATAAAAGATAGGTGGAGATTAACTATCAAGTTGATGTACTCCTTCGGAATGAACTACTTGCTGAATAACGACAACAAAAATTCACGGCTTACCTTGAAGAGTAAGAAAACGCCGAACAATGCAGCGCTTGCGTAGGCAGGAAAGGTGGCTGCATCACGTGCAGTAATTACTTCCACATTTGCCTGGTCGATAACAGGCGTTAGTGAAAAATAAATTACTTTATCGCGGCAGTTCTGAGACATGAACGATCCAAAATATATTGGCACGATGGCCAAAATGAACAACACTGAGGAAGACAAAACCATTCCGCTGAGTGGAATGCTTTCCGCTGTTGCATTTAAAGTTGCGTTAACAACGGTGCTAACGTTTAAGGGGTCCATTTTTGCCACGACACAAAGTGGCGCCTGAATTTGAAGAGCCCGCGTCGTCGAGCCCCGTGTGGAGTGACCTCATTCCCAGTTCAACTTAGGATTGCAGTGACGGGCTTCAGGAGCTTCCAGACAGCGGGTGCAGAAATTCGCTGATATTGTCAGATATTCGTTCGGCGAGTCGACGAAAGATGAACTTCCTGGTGCACTGCCGCATACAAATTCAACACGGGTCTTTTCTGCTTCGTTTTTTGCAACGCCTCCATTTTCTTTTGCCAGCGTTAGGCTGAGACACCAGAAGTAACGCAAGTTCTGTGCGCATTTGAGCTCCATAGGCCTTCGCGTAGAACAGCTTTAAAGCGATATACGTGCATTTTGATTTGAAGGTAATTAGGTGAACGGAAACCGCTGGATGGCTAAGTCCACTAGCTTCCCTCTTAAATGCATACCACGTGCACGCCATCACTTTCTGTGCTGTAAGACTGCCTTCTGGAGTAAAAGGTTGCAACACGCCAAAAATGTGAGTTAACGGAATGCAAAAAAACGAAAGCACTCACTAGGGACCGATGAACTTTGCAATTATTATAGCAGTGGCCTTGGGTACGGAAAATGAAAAACTGCCCACGGGGAGTCCATTTTCCAACTATCATTACGCTGAGGAGTACTACAGGACATCACGGCTTTATCCATAATTTGGCAACGTCACTTCACGGAGTACTCCTCTGGAAAACTTTCTGTAGTTGGCATCTAGGTTCGTCTGGTGACGGTGCTTCTGTCTTGGATTGAGCGAATATCCCCCACCTTGCTATCAAGATATCTCTCTGGTGGAACAGTTTCCTGGTATTTACATCAGGGCAAATTGCATAATCTGTGACAACATAATAGGTACATTCCAGAACCTTAGACCGATTGTATGTACAGGAAAAACGATGACACATTTGCTTTGCGTGAGTTTTTGTATATTTATTGGCGATCCGAGTCGAATTGGGTACTGGGATTAAGCTCACGAAGCTTTTGTTTTCTCCGCTGGCAAAAGTTTTGGAACTCTTTGTATTGAGTGGGCCTTTTTTACGATTATTCCATAGTGTGCCCAAGATACTTAGTTTGCGGATACATCCAAACGGCTGTCCCAGCTTGGTAGCCTAAAAAAATGCTCAGAAACAACGCACACTGCAAGTTACCCGGCTTAACGTCCCGCGACAGTACTTGCTTCCGCCTACCTGATCTCTCTGGAAATTGAAGTAAGAGACACCTGGAAAGCCGGCGATGGCTGATCGCTATGTTAGTTTACCCTCCTTTTTGAATGCCAAGCCTGGGTTTCACCGAAAATACTGCAACTAACAAATTAGCGATCTACCGGCTTCACATGTCCCGGCTTCCACAGCGACTGTCCCCGAATAACTGTGTTGAACTGCCTGCAAAACTGGAGATACCAGACTTCCTGTATTTAGCCTCTCTTTGGCCGTATGGTAGCTTTATCCGCTAACCAGAGTGCGGTGTTCGAATGGCATACTCAGCTCATTTAAACCAGAGTTACCTAAAGGTTGATCATTGCAAATTGTTAGAACCACAGACTTGCTTTTCACCCGAGAGGTTAACAAAATCTCTAAACTCCCTGTGGACCGGCGTGTTACATCTAATCTACTCAATTAGTAAACTTTCCCGATCACAAGACGTATTGCACAGCAGGGAAGTCAGCCGGTGGATCATTCAATCCTACGTAGTCCTCTTCTGCCACTGAATACTCTACCATATTGAGTGGCTCGCCCCTTTTTGAGGGATGGGAAAATGTATATTTCACCTCTGGTGCTGCGAGTTATGAGCCGACGCCGTAACAACGTTGACGGAGGCTCTTCTGGGTAATGACGACCATTCATTGGCGTCCGAAATGCATATTTCTTTAAAATATCTGTTTGTTTTCACTCTGCATTCCGCTTTTGCCTCTGGGGCTATTTACACATACTGGATTTCCTTGCTTTTGACAAGCCTTGCGTACTTCGAATCCAAATGCCTTACGGCATTGCGCGTAGCCATGTAATCCCCCAGTCCTATGTAGAATTGATACAACACTATTCTACTAGATAATGCTCCAGTCCTGGGGATGAATTTCAAACCATTTTTATACACCTACAAACGGTGTGTTATCAGGTCTACACACCCCTGAGCAGGGGGACTAGGGTCGAATACCGAATTCCTTCCCATGATCCGACTTTCAGAACCGTTCGTTTTTGCGAACACACGCTTTGTTACCCACTGCCAGCACCCAAGCATAGTTATTGCAGGAGATACTATATTTTGATTCTGCACCAAGGTAGACCGACAACTGGGTTCAAAATGAGTGCAATAGGCCATGAGGCGCTGCGCGCAGTCAACAATAAAATGTCATGTGACATGCATATACCAGCGATAAGAACGTGAATATGGAGGAAAGCTGGCAAACGGTAACCGGATTTTGACCCCGGTTTCTTCCCGACCCATTTCTATCCCGTGTGAGAACAAAGTTCTCCCGCGGACTGGGCCAGAAAAATCAAGCCGTTGTCATTCTACAGAAGATGAAAGCCAGAATATCGGTGGTCAAACTCAAGCAAATTTGCATCTTGCTGAGGCTTCACGCAACAACATTTTGGCCCTGCACATGTCATCCAACTTTTGACCACCAGAGTATCGGCCCTCGTTCAGCTCTTTATGGATAGGACTTGTAACCCGAATTCGAGCAAGCTTCCGGAATCTACCATTTATAATAAAAACACAGATGCGTTGACCAACATGTTTCCGGCCAGGTCTTTTCAAGTCATTTATTGGGGAACCCGTTGTCCCTTAGAGCTTTGGTGAGTATAAGGATGGCTTGTTCCAGCGCGCGCTAAAAGATCCTAACCTGCGGGTCGAATGTGATGCCCTCCAGCCCATTCAGCTTTACTTCGGTTCTACCTTAAATTAAGTCGATGTCTCATGACGGGAAATAAATTTAACTACAATTTGGCAGTACCAATAGGTTGATTTCACTCAACCTCTTTGACGGAACTAGGCTTTGACGTCGTCATTTGCCTGTAGCCGCAATAAATGTACTCACTTCATCGAACAAGGGTGATTTCATCCATCCGTCCTCCGTTTTTTAAGCACACCTCTTAAAATTTAGTACTCACTTCATCAAACAAGGGTGATTTCATCCATCCGTCATCCGTTTTTTAAGCACACCTCTTAAAATTTGTGTGTTATTACGTTTCTTGTTCTCCTGATATCCAAACACTTTACCCATCGTTGTTTGTGTGCCTTACAGTTTAGTGGCCGTTGTTCTTTTTCGAAGACCTTGGATGTCAATTTTTGTTCTTCTACGAAGCCTCTACAGCCTCTCGTGATGCCACATCTTATGGTATGACACATTTATTGGTCCGCTCTTCAATGTAGTTAAAAATGTCTCAAGCTCCTCCTTTTTTGCCAGCGGTTCTTTTATCCTACAAAGCAAAATTGGTTTTTTGTTCCAGGGTAACCAATTTGTGATTCCTTTTCAATATCACATTTGCAACATTGGACGCAGAAGTTCACTTATGTTTTATCACTGCACAACTAATGGCCATTCGTGCTTGCAGAGTTCCCACGAGTTTAAAGACGCAGCCTAGTGAGTTTTTGATTTACACGTTAAAAACCTCTGCATCAAACGGCGTGAGCTATCTTTCTTTACTTAACACATCAAAAAACTTTATTAATTGTCTGCGATGTGTGCTGTTTTGCTATCCAGGAAGCCTCCTGGTTGGGTTTCAGAGTCCTAAATGTGTCAGTCTGAAAGCATGACGTTCAGAACTGTGACAGGCTCAAAAGGGCAGTAGCTCTAAACAGCCTAAACCAGCAGCGCTTGGTACAAAACGGGCTATACCCGTGTACATCAGAAGTCAGTTCCATTGCACAGGGATTTTTGTGAGAAATATCCCCTCTCGCGTTTCCTTGAAAATGCATGAATCTTCTGTTTCCGTCTCTCATTTTCGATCGTAGAGCTATTCAGCGCAGTGGTTTCATGGAGTGCAGATCGTCAATTAAAAAATCGACGGGAGGGCGGAAATAGAGCTTGAACCATGGCACGCAACGACACCGGAATGACCATCGTTGCAAACCAGAACCTAGGAGATAGAATTTATGCAGCAGACGCACCTGAACCTTAGGTTGCTTCCAATAGCTGGCGTTGGTCACAGCCAGCATATGCAATCTTTTCTCAAACTCCATTATTTGTGTAGACACCTTTCCTCCTGGGATGCCGCGCTTTTGTGCATATATGCTGGGGCAAAAAGTCGGCGGTTTACGTCCTCAAAATATATGCATTTGGGCGTGTATTTGTATTTTATTATTATTATTGGACTTTTAATGGACTACAAAGTGGTTTCAACGCTTTTTATTGTTTATTTCTTGGTTGGTGAGCTTGGCAGACCAACAGCAGGCCAGGAACCAAGCAGCGCGCCTAATCTGTTAGCACTGTGCATCACTGTTCAAGTTTTCACTGGTCGCGGCCGCTCAGTTGGCCTTGGGAGGTTAAATAAGGGCAATCCTGTTATACATATGGGCGCAGCAAGCAAACATGCTCTTTTATTTTGCGACCATCCGAACTAACTATGTAAAACTGGAACCCTAACTCCAAAAGCTAGTCAACGAATTCGGCGATTCTGGCTAATTGAGCGCATTTTTCAAGGGGAAACAGTGCACGGAACACCTGTTGCGCAGATTGTTATTACCAAGGAAGACACACAGACCATTCTGTTTTTACAACCATTAGGTGGTTGAAATCTTGCATAAATGGTTGTCTGTAAACCGAGGTCGAAAAAGGTTGAGCGACCCTATCTTGCTGGTGAAACGCAAAGCTTTGCTATCAGAAGCGCATTAGTTGGCATTTGATGGATTCCAAACGCTAACAAAGCTCCAGAACCTATAAAAATAAAGCCCCAAGAATCACCATGCTCAGATGAATAGGTTTCTGCCAAATTTTTATCTTAACGGATCGTGTGATCTTGGTCACGACTAAGCTATGCAAGTCCGGGCAAGTTTTGGTGCAAAGAGCATTTGCGGTACACCGCAGAAAGTCCTTTGGCCAGAACGTAAAAAAATTACTCCATTCCGACGATTTCCGTAGGCCGCGGATATCGGTGGAGCACGCGTGACGAACCGTTAGTTATAGGTCATTTTGAAGGTCCCGTTTTCAAAAATAACGGTTCCGACATAATCCCATGAACTGAAGCTTGCAAAGCTTTATTTTATTATTGTACACATAGTATCACATTTTTTGATAAGGCTCCATCCGAACAATTTAACTTTTTGGTTTTGCACGTAACTCAAAGTGGCCAAACTCATTTTTGGAAACAACCACTAAGGACTGCATGGTCGTTGGTAGCTTGAACACCGAATGTCGGATAGTGCACCTTTTGCTGAAAGCAATATTTTGCTCTTTAGCAGTAAATGTTTGGACTCTTTAGGGCGACGATGTGTGAGCTGCCCCTGATCAGTACTTCGTGTTGCTTAAATCGGCGGCCATGATCCGAAAAGCTGTGTTGAAATGATGAGTTACTCGCATCTAAGAAACTCTCAAAATTGCTTGTGGCTAGGGCGCATACTTACCGACGTGGACGTCCGTGGTTCAAATTCAACCCCGGCATTTCGATCGGGTTACCGTCTAGGCCTTGGCAACCCAGAAGTGCCAAAGCTTTCTTGCTTCGCCCGGGTGACATGGCTGCTGGGTGACAAAAGCGCAACAGCTGAAGAACTAATTACTATTATATTTTGATACCACCAAGAAAAGATCACTTTGAACTTGAAACCTGTCCACTTTTTTATGGACGTTCTCCACCGATGCTTGACACACTTTATGTTATGGCCAGATTATAAAGTGCCACACTGTGCATTTTCCCTTTTATTGCATCCATTACATGCAGATTTCACGACTTCTGCATACTCTGTCGCGTGTGATCTCGGTTTTTTCCTATCGAACAGCCCGGTGGTTTTACAGCGCCCAAAATGTGACCACTCGTGGGCACTCCAAAATGGTCCATCATGACACAGTGGTTGGCAATTGTATGAGAGTCGTTGATGGCCACTTGGATGTGCCAGCGCGTCAGTATGGCGGCCTCGAACCACCTAATCAAAAGGTGCTTTTTTTAACTTTTTGGCATGCACCTTTTATACCGCTGTAAATAAAGGAAACCTCGGACGGCAATAATACGTTCTGAATATGGCTTGCCGAGTGACATTGTACCACGTTCTCTTGTTTTAAGCAGCCTAGTGCAGTGACTCATTGCAGAAGTCACAACGTTTAAACCGAAAATGTTATGGAGACCTGTTAGCTGGTTCCCACTTTCCGGTGTAAAGCCCCACTTGAGCCTAGACGACTGACATCTATGCTGACATACACCATCTCTAGGGAAATACAGCTGCTATGCTGTTGTTTGCCCTCAATATTTGAGTACTATTCCGTTGCACAAATTAAGAAATCTTATTCACGGATATCTCCCCATTTCCGCAAAACTGCTGATAAAGATATACTTAGTAAGGTGCTTATTAGGGGATATTGTCTACTATTTCTGGCATTTCACGCTTGACAGCTGGAGTGGTGGATATTTTACTAGTGAGTTTACTTGGCTTTGGTTCCAGCAGCCTGCGACGTCAACTAGGGGAAACCTGAGATTCAGCATTTGTTCAAGGTCAGCGGTGCCTTTGCCAGTGGTACAGTGCAGACAGCATACTCAGGCGTAAAAATATGAGGACTCGAGCTTTGCCAATCCCTATGCAGCCCGAAAGAAGGAATGGTACGCCCGATAAGCGAAATCCCCGGTTAAAATGTCATCACTTGAGGAGTCCGTCACGTGATACGTTGCTTGAGTTAACAGTTAGTGGTGCCGTATACTGCCTGAAGATCTCGTTAATACGAGATGGATCAGCTACATGTAGCCAAACCGTTTACGCCTTAACCAAGGGTCGGGTGATTGCGTGCTCAAATTTTCATCGATATGCGTGTGACGCAAGCAGCCGACGAGCATCATTAAAAGGAAGCTGCGCGGCGCTTTCTGGCATTTCGATATGAGTTGCCTTAGTCTCTTTGACGCAATCTTTGTCAAAATCTCAACATCCTACACTACCACCAAACGATAGCGATGTGGCGCATACCACCGTTAGTCGGCTTCTGTATGGCATGTATTAGTAATCGGCTTAATCCGTGAAATTAAGGCACAAAGATGCATATTTCACGAAGTACCGCCCCAGAACTTGGCCTGCCGCCATGGTTTAAGCACTGGGGATTTTTGTTTCTTAAATAAACAAAGTTTGTGGAGCAATGCGGACGAATATTATGAGCGCATACCAAAAAGCTAGCCGAGCTACTATCACTTTCTCGGTACTTTTCACAAACCTTCCCTAGAAGCCCACCAAAATATGCCACAAGCCGTTACGTTCGGTTGCAAGCAATCAGTTTGCTGTTGATAAATTCAACCACAGTAGCTGCTTATACCTGACGCCGCAGAGGACATTAGCTACCTCCAACATAGTACTGCCGAGCCAAAAGACGCACTAACCGTGCGCCCGCAGCGTGTGACCAGATGAACGGTACAGGCCGTACAGAACGGCATTCGACCTAGTAGCGCTTTTGTGACACAAGCCAAATATGGAAATATTATGGACCTGCACATCTTCTCTAAAAAGTATTTTGGGTGCTTCTGGCTACGCTTCTTTGTCAACTTCTTAAAGGTGAGGGTTTCAAATGTTCTGCGTGCGAAGTCTCTATCAGCCATCATTTGTGGGTGCAGTCCAAAATCCGTGAACCATGAAACTATTAGTCTACTTTTCCAAGCAAAAACGCACATACTAGTTAGTTGAACGGATAAATGTCGCAAGCTTTATTGTACTCACTAAACAGTGGCAATTTTTGTTCAGTTTTAACGTTTGCTGACAGAAGATCTACAAGAAATGTGATTTTGAAAATATAGAAAAAACGGCAATTTCCCCCCAGCTTTCGGACATCTGATGCGGTTTACGTTTGCGCTGCTGAGCAAGATGCAGTAGCAATTATTTATTATGATGCAAAACGTTGCCTCCAACTTAACAAGGCTCTGGCGCTAACAAGTTTTTTTAACGGTGTTGGCGAGCAACCAATAAGTGAGTTTACTTAAATGCGCGAGAAACTGTCAGTGGTTGCGTTTCAAACTTATAGTGCAATGTTTACCTGCGGTGGTTGAAAACATACTCACCCTTCTATTGCTTTTCGAGTTTTCATATTGAGGAAGCCACTATAAATCGTGCTTTATATTACCCATCCGAAGTCATTATAAATAGTTTGCAGCTGCAGTTGTTGTGCCGGAAAACCTCTGTCCTGCTCCCGAATGCACAACTGCACAGCTTCAGGGAGTTAAAAAAATAAAAGCTTAAGTCAGTCGTTTTGTGACCTGGGTATTAGCTTCCCAAACAGCTGCTATAAAATTATAAAGTTGACGTGTTAACTGAGATCCAGACATCTCTTGGTATCTTTTTGAGGCCTCAGCACTCGATTAATATTAATTTTGTAGGCATTCGTCAGACATTTTCAAGGATAAGAGGTGGAGGGTGAAGTTTCACGACATGCGGTTTATGATGATCGAAGTGTACAGACAACGCTTCGCCTGAGCTGTAAAAGAGCTTACGTACTTAAGCAAAATATACACAAAATCTTTAAACAGCGCCTACCTTGGAAGGGAACTTAAGTAATATGGCGAAATAATGCGGCATTTTTATGACAAACATGTCGGGATGTTTGGACTCTGCAGCGCGCCTACAACATGCAAATGTATATAACTCGACTTCCTGTGCTGATTTACTAGTACATTATTTTGCTGTCCACTTTGCCAAAATGTCCTGTGGGCCGCTGACCCTACCAATCATCTTTCAAAGTCTGCTTCCAACACATGCTTGCAGAGACAATATTCTTTACCAGCCCAAAAAGCCAAAAGAGTAAGTGGCGTTTACCGTTGGAATATATGCGGTTGTTAACTCGGACACATTCCAAATCGAGCGCCCCCATAACCGCAGAAACGGTTGAGCTCTACATGAATGTGGGTGCGGATAGACGACCCATGCTGATTTTGTTACAGCCTCTAGAGATATCACCCCTTGTTTGCGAGAAGAGTCCTGTGTTCGGTCCGGAAAAAGCTATCCCAAAAAGTTACTTCTGAAACAGCTGAAGCAGGTAAACTGAATGCTATCTGATCACTCTGGAAAAAATCGCTTGGCTGTGACGTTTGTTTGAAAACTGAGGGGAGCGCCGTTGATGAAGGCAGTGGAAATGTTCGGGTGAGCATTTCAACCGGGTGCGTCAGTTTCGTAAGAGTGCTTGACGGTGTTGTTTCACCGAACTACGGATAAGGGCAAATCAGTGAGTGGTGATTAGCGGCGTGCACTCGTTTGCGCACCAACGTGGTTTTGACGAGAGGCTCACCTAGAACCCAACTGAATCACGAGTTGATGATGTTTTTAGGGATTAAACCGGTTGGTAATACTAATGTTGATTCACACCTGTTGGGTGGTATACCGTGGCATGATCATAATGGCAGAATCAGATTAGAAGCATAACTGATTGGACTTGTAGGTATTCAGGTTGACGGAAAAACGGAGCGGTCACTTACATAGAGGACATTTTTCGATGAAAATATCATCATGTCTAAACTGGCATGACTGCGGATTGACGAACCGACACACAGGATCGAGGCTTACACTCACGTTTCCCGGGTTGGTTCTGCTCTCCTGATTCAGCGGTTGCCTTTCACTCCGGGGTGCATGAGCGAAAAAGGGATGGAGCATTTCTCTTTAAGCACTCGGAGCGGGGAAGTAAGTTTCTTTTGGTAAGGACTAGCATAGAACAACGTCTAATGAAGCTCTGAATTGGGCAGCAGATGAAGTGTAGACAACTGTCGGAGAGGGTTCATTCCATGCAGCAACTATCCGAAATGAGAAATAAGATTTATGTAATAAAATTGTGCGCTCTGTGCTTGAAAAGTTAAACATGCCTACGTCATGTGTTAGCTGGAGCAACGATGAAAAGCCTGTTGGCCAAACAAGACAAGTATTTCGCCTCCTCGGAGGCAATGTTACTCCAGGAGAGAGCCGTCAAGCACCGCTAGACTCGCTTCATAGCCCACGGATTTAAGGCCGGCAGACATTTTCGCAGCAGCTCGTTGGACTCGCTCAATGAGGACCACGTCCTTCTTGCGTCCTGTGTGGACAACTTGGCTGATATATTCAAAAGGCGATCTGGTAAAGATCCCATAGAATACCTGGAAGTCAATGTGAGTAATACTGTAGAGGGTACGCCAAAACATCCATAGAACTGTGAATACTTTCGAGCCAATTTCTCATGGTGCAGCTAGAAGCTTATTTTTGAAGAGAGCCAGACACCCAAATCGTTTTTGACATCTAGTCTTGTGATGTCTTTCAGACCATTCTTACCATGCACAAGGTAGGTGTTCGGAGGAGGTTTAGGCGCGCTTTTCGTCATTCAGGGAAGAGTTCCAGTCCAGCACGCACTGCTTTGGGGCGTGTGCATCCATTTAAATGGTCCTGGCATTTGAAATACAAGATTTTAAGTCGTCCGCAAAAATAGACATGGACATGAAGGAACATCTGGAAGGTCGTTCATCTAGATCAGAAACAGCGATGGTCCCAAAACGGAACTCTAATGAAGATCGGAGCCGGAGAATAGCAGGTCAAGCCTACTTTCACTTGGAATGTTCTCTCCGATAAAATGCCACAACGAAGTGTAGAATTTTCCACTTGAGTCCTATAAGAGACGGTTGTGGACAGGGGGACGTGTGGGGCTCGATCGAATGGTTCTGAGTCGAAAAATATGGCAGCCGGTGTGAATAAATCGTTTTTGGCTTGAGTTGAGCTGTCCCTAAGTACGAGCATGTTTGTCACGCAAGAACGGTTTGGGAGGAATCCATGTTGAACTATGGATATCAAGTTGTTTGAAGTAAGGTGATCTAAGATGGTCCGCTTCAGGATGCGTTCCGTCACCTTGGACGGTAAGCTAGTGGGTCTACTAAGCCTGGAGTTGACAGGCGGTTGTCGGTTACCAGTTTTGTAGATTGGCGAGACAATCGATTTCTTCAAAGAAGCTGGAAGGTTGCTTTCATCAAACAACTGACGAAACATCAGGAAGAAATACTTTGCCAGCCTAAGCGACGTATCCTTCAGGATCCCTGGATAAACCTCGTCTGTCTCCAACGCGCAGACCATGTTTGTCTTATGCAGGAGTTCATAGACGTCCTCCTCCGTTGATTAGAGGTCATCGTATTAAGGCCTTGACAGGATTGGGTGTGCCGAGTCCGC
The DNA here is from genome assembly GCA_003604175.2 of Clonorchis sinensis. NCBI lineage: Eukaryota > Metazoa > Platyhelminthes > Trematoda > Opisthorchiida > Opisthorchiidae > Clonorchis > Clonorchis sinensis. Next base: position 102,747,349 of record CM030369.1, read on the forward strand.
TAGGGTAGAACACAGGCCTGCATAGTGTTCTCTTCGGACTTCCGATACCACTATTAGGTCGCTCAAGGGCTCCCAGTTCCTGTCCCTAAAGGAGAACGCGTGTGGTTTATTTTTGCGGCCGTCTCGTGTACTTAAACAGCACATTTTTCCGGTGGGTTATGGAACGATCTCTTGTTTCCTTTGTTCCATTGGAGGATTTCTGCGGTTCGGCATTTTGCAAAACGCCAGCCCGTCTTCTGTGTCCGCCGGAGTCAGTTTTATTAAAAATATTTGAGAACTCTGTTCCAGAAGACGCCGAATCCTTTTAGGTAGCTTGCGGTGGTTGGTTATTTACGGTTTATTTTGGGATGACATAATAATAGTAATGTTTACTCCCAACTGGTGGGGGCGTGCCGTCAAGCACGATCACGCAATTACAGTCAGAATAAGGCACTAATGGATGGGATTGGCGGGTACTGGGGATTCGCGAAAAAAGGGCAGTCAGAAATTGTGGGCGGTAAACTTGGTGACGCCAAAACCGGCATGGGAAATGAAACACAATTACCAGGATTTTTTAATAGTAATAATAATAGGTTTATCTCCCAACCTGTAGGGAGCATGCAGATTTAGGCATGGTTAGGTCGATACAACCTGAACGTGGCAGCGGTTACACAACGGAAAGGAAGTTACAACCAAAGAGCCATGCTTATTACGTGAAGAGTTACCGCGGTTGTGGGAACCGAAAAAAACGAGGACAGTAGGCATGAGGTACGACTTATTCAAAGGAGAAGCCGGCTGATACGAACTAAAACTGAAAACCGTTGCTGACCATGAGTGACCTTGGGCGGTCGAGTAAATGGCTAGGGCCACAAAAAGCGAAAGTGAAGATGGAGATTGAAGAATTCGATCTGGAGACAAATGGCAAGTTTTGTCTTAGGAGTGTGATTTTAATGTAAATTGAGTAGACTCACTGGTGTCACCGTTGTAGGAAAGCCAGGTGTAAAGGAGGAGATAGCGCCAACGCATAGGGCCGAACGAACACCGTAAAGGGAATTGAACTTGTGGAAGAGGAAACCCGAAATTGCGGCAGGAGACTAGATTGGTTAATTCCGAACGATAGGTCCAGCGGTTTAGAACGAGGCGGCCGGGGCCAATTGAAAAATCTGTTTGTAGTTGCTATAACAGGCTTAAGCAGTTGAAGATCCTGAAGAAAATAGTTGCCGGAGCCCATCAGTCTGGGTATGGTAATGCAATGCTATTACTGCATTGACATACTGACATACTGCACTGACATAATTTGCCGTAATCGGACAGGCGATACACACTGCCATGGCAGCTGGATCTGGGTTAGACGAGGAGATTGACAGAGATAGAGTCAGGCCAATGCAGAGCCACGGAAACTTTCCAATCAACAGGAAGGCCATGTGAGTGTAGACCGGGAATAAGCCGGCTTGAGTGAATAACGGTTGCATGGGACGTTTGCATAACTACAACCGAATTTTGGAGCCTGGGAGAAGGGGGGATGAAGGAATGAGCTTCGTGAACTTTCTGGATTATGGTCCCGTATAACTCTTCCACTAATGCTGGTCCCATTTGAAATTGATCAAAAAAGATACGCATTCCCGAGAGGTCCGCACGTCACAAGTTTCGAACCCACACTTGAGTTCCGGGAATTCCCTCCCAGTAGCAGATGAAATCAAATGTCAACCCAGAGCTGCCGCTCTGTCCCGGTGAAACGTTAAGTAACGCTTGATCCACTAAGTGTCGTCCGCTGGTGTTGATTAAATCCAGGAGGGATGGCGGTTGGCCTGCGCGGTATCTATTGGGTGCAACGATATGTTGAATCCAAGCGCGCCACCGATAAATGTCCACTGGGTCCGACGCACTGGGGCTTCATCAAGGAGACTTTGGGTGCTTGAAAATCACCTACCAACAAGAGATGTGTAAAGTGGTACCTGGCAGCTGTTTGATAAATTGTTCGGTTTGGAATTGGCCGTCGTCCGCGGGACTCGAGGGACAATAGTAGACCATGTCGAAAGGGAGAGAATTGGCTCCGCGCAGGGTGATTTGGATACACCATGCATCGCAATCTTTGCTGGAGTGGTACCGAAGAAAAAACTCGAGATGGGCAGGGCCTCGTGTAGGTACAAAAAACAACTCCGCCATCGCAGCAACACCACCAAAACCCACCATCAAAATACTTTTTGCCTCGGAAAAAGAGGAACAGTTTTTCGAGCTTTCCTATCTTTTAGGGAACACCCCAAGCTGGAGCAAGATCGGACCGTCAGGATTTAAAGCTGCCGGTCAAGAACACAACGGAGTAATACTATCCTGGAAACTTGGAATAAGCCTCGATCATGTGTATCAAACCGTGAATCTGTGAATCAACAACTTCAGACATCCCGCCTGGTTTTTGATGCAAAAACGACGAATTGCGAAAAATGCGTAACCAGAATAATGATTTTGGTGAAACAGCAGTGTTGCGATGACTCAGGCGGCCGGTTCGAAATCAGAAGTTAAAAAAATTGTTGATGCCGCGTGGCTTGGTCAGTTGGATTTATAGCCAACTTTACAGAATGCATAAGTAGGTATGATGAAGTGGAAAGGTTCGCAGTACGAGTATATGGTGGCTTGAATGTCAGAATATTGGTGTACATTAAAAATGTATAGACCCACTGGCGTCGCTATGGGAGTGAAGTTGGGTCTAAAAGGCCCTTTGGAGGGTGGTTTTGTGTTACCTCGCGTGGCAGGATGCAAACTGTGCGGGGAGTGATTGACTTTATGGAGAGCACATTAAAAATCGACCGAAATGGTTAGATCTGAACAAACTCATAGCAGAGGCGGCTGGGTCCAGATAAATTTTTTTCGTAGTTTAAGGCAAGTACACGAATGGGCTAGAGGGCACTGTCAATAGTAAGAAGGCAAAATTACGGTTGTCATAGCAGACTGTTTATGACTGCGCCGTGCAATTATTGCAGTGGCATACTTCAGTTTCTGCACAGCTCCATAACGTGTGTCATGTTTGAGATGATCGGACTGGGGATGTCCTGGATTTCGAGTTGGCCAGGGAGATCCACTGAGGTAAACCAAAGCTGATGTAGAATCACAGGCAGTTTTGGTTCGGTCGCAGACCCCTTTAAATATGAAGCACAGACAAAGTGCCGTAGATACTATCCATACAGTGATAATGGACAGCCAACATAAGGATTCATAGGGACGGAACCAAGAAATGACGGATTGTGTATCTGAAATCTGCTACATAATTTGGGCAGCATCATAATTTGTGTGGCATGATGGAATGCAAGAAAAGAGAACACCATTTCCCGTAGCACTTAAATCAGCTCCAGCCAACAAGTAGCGCATGGCGAAATAAGGCGAAATAAGGGCACTAGCTTTGAACGATAGCAGTGAATGATGGTAAGTTCATTATATTTTTTCTAATTAATTTAGTGTGTGTGACCACTCCTGGGAGCAGTAGCGAGGAGTGTGTCGTGCTTGGTAGCCGGAGCGGGCTTTGGTGCACTAAAACCCTCAACAAAGACGAAGGTGGCTACAAATTTACACGTCATTTTAAGCCAAACGCTCCGCGGAGTATCTTCAGGCTATCCCAGTCATACATTTGATTCTTGTAAAAACCGGAAGAAGTTCAACCCAGGAGCTACAAACGGACAGAAGCAGTGTCCTTTCTGGATAGCCTGAATTAAAGGCTAGGCCCAGAATCACTGGCGATCCACCCATGCTACAGGGACTGTGGCGGGTATACAGGACGAAAGGAACGTAATATTATAAAACAGCGCTTACGTGCTCAGGTGACCTGGAAGTGGTGGAAAAAGCTACAGGTACAAGAATACCTGAGACCAAGGTCTTTGACTTCCATGGAGTGCGCAAGCAGTATGCCATTAACTGTGAATGCACCAGCTGGAAAGAAGCAGCTTTAAGAAGCTATGTAGGACTTGCCCGAAGCGATGTTTAGGTCAGAAATATTTTGACCAGCGAAAAAAACTAGTCTAAGTCTTGTTGTGTCTGGTGAACGGCAAGTTTCACAGAAGGAAGAAACGTGAAGGCGATTTATATATCGTCTGCAAAGAGGAAGGGCTCGCCATGGGACATGGCGCTGAAGAGGCACCACTACTGATATACAGTAGACAGAGGATGGGGCTCAGCACGCTTTCCTGAATGGCTCCAATTGTTATCGATAGTGGAGATGAGTACCTGCCTCAAATTTGATACTTGTGTCATATTAGATAGGGAGGAAGTGATCCACTGAATTAAGGACCCAATGCTGCCAGTGGTGCTAAGTTTCCACGGCAAAGAGACACGACGTATCTGGTGAAAACTTTCTTGGATATTCAGAAAAACTATTGCGTCTGGTCTCGTAGGCTGCTGTGATGGTCTCATGGAAGTGAAGTTGGCGGCCGCTGATGTAACTCTGAGGCAGGACTCAATACTGTCAGCCATCTATTGCACTTGTAGCTGAAAGGAACCTGGGTGCCGGGCCTTTAAACTGGCTTTCAAGTGCTCGCATTAAAACGGGGGTATGATGGAGACCCTGTAGTTGAACTAGTTAGTCTATGTCCGGATTTGAAGTGCAGCCGGACCATCAGTTATTTCCACCAGGAGGAGACGATTTAAGTACTCACTGAGTAGGTAAGCATATCTAGGACAAGGATTTTGGCATCTTTACTGCCGTCTCAGAATGCGGGATGAAAAGCCATGGGTCTTCCGCGCAATGGAGTATTCAGGGATTTGACGAAGAGCAGAAACATCAGCAAAGGAGATGGTTATGTTGCTAAGTTACGGGTGGGTACCCTGATGTGGAGATGTGAAATACGTCACAGGGAGTATGGGTCGATGTTTTGGAGGTAAGGGCAAGTGGCAGCCAGAAAAGTGAGCGTTGAGTCGATTTTATTGTCTTTTTTGGGCATAGGCACTCTTCGCAAACAGCTGACACATATTCCACCGTATGGCTGACCTGGACAATGCCTTCAGTAGTTTTCCTGTTTATCATAATGCTAGCACACAGATTTCGACAGGACCTGCAGCTGCTGCGCGGCACAGACCCAGGGTTTGCCTCTTATCTTGCGGCAGACTGGTTAAACAGCATCCACAAAGGGCCTCTGGATGCACAATTCTGGAGTGTCCATTTTGGCATTGTGATTAACGACCGTCTCGTGAACGCGTACGGTAGCCTGAATAAGCAGGTGAACCATTCAGGCACACTCAAACACAATACAAAGGGTGTCCCGGTGCGTGAGCGGCTCATGCGGGAATATGAGTTGCATATGTTCTCACCACCGTGACCGAAATGTCATCCTGGATAGAGAAATCTACTTTCAAAACGTCGTCTTTTGAATGATTACCTACGGGTCCTCCCTCGTCTGAGGCGCTTGAGGCGGCGATCCCCAAGGCTGCACTATCAACGTGTTAGAACTAACAAGGTTAGGTATATCCACGTTAATCAGCTTATAATTCCTTGTGAAGGTTCTTGCAAGCACCTAAGTCCTAACAGACGGTTGACCATTGTGCTGGTAAGTGCACGCGGCCCTTTTACCAGGTGTAGTAGTTTCTCTGTATACATTAATTTTCCGTATTCAGGGACCAGTATGTTTCAAGCAATGAGAAATGTTATTCCTGCATTTTTCGCCGGGTTCCTTTCCCATCCATCAACATTGATTGTGTGATCACTATCCAACCGAGAGAGGGACACCACCAGACCTCTTTTAAAGTCACCGCAACCAAATTTTCGAAGGTCTGTTGCCGTTAAATCGCCCGCTTTATAGGGTAAGTGTTGCTCACTTTTTGTCGGCCGCATGCCTCATAGTGATATTTCGATAAAGTAATTAATGTCCTTTTCTCCTTCAAGACGTCAATAGTTCCAAGAGCATTACGAACCAGGAAATACGTACGCCCCCTGCGAAAATATATGTATTAATCAAAAAGCCCAATGAAATTATACCTTCGTCTTCGCAAAGTTGGGCCGGCGAGATGGATGGTCGAGTTTTAACCAGTTGCTCGGCGTGGATCACATCTAACCGTTAAATAAGGCATAGTGGACACCCAGCAGCGTGTTGGTTGTGCTGGATAGCTAAGTTTTTATTGTTTAGTGTTCGAAGACCAACACTCACTAAGGTAGAATCTCGGTAGTAGGTTTCATATTGAGCAGCTCACCATGTACATCTCTAGGCTCAGATTATCTGGCAACTCCCCGGGGCCCGCTATAAAAATCTGGCGTGTTTTGTTGAGTCGATTTTATTGTCTTTTTTGGGCATAGGCACTCTTCGCAAACAGCTGACACATATTCCACCGTATGGCTGACCTGGACAATGCCTTCAGTAGTTTTCCTGTTTATCATAATGCTAGCACACAGATTTCGACAGGACCTGCAGCTGCTGCGCGGCACAGACCCAGGGTTTGCCTCTTATCTTGCGGCAGACTGGTTAAACAGCATCCACAAAGGGCCTCTGGATGCACAATTCTGGAGTGTCCATTTTGGCATTGTGATTAACGACCGTCTCGTGAACGCGTACGGTAGCCTGAATAAGCAGGTGAACCATTCAGGCACACTCAAACACAATACAAAGGGTGTCCCGGTGCGTGAGCGGCTCATGCGGGAATATGAGTTGCATATGTTCTCACCACCGTGACCGAAATGTCATCCTGGATAGAGAAATCTACTTTCAAAACGTCGTCTTTTGAATGATTACCTACGGGTCCTCCCTCGTCTGAGGCGCTTGAGGCGGCGATCCCCAAGGCTGCACTATCAACGTGTTAGAACTAACAAGGTTAGGTATATCCACGTTAATCAGCTTATAATTCCTTGTGAAGGTTCTTGCAAGCACCTAAGTCCTAACAGACGGTTGACCATTGTGCTGGTAAGTGCACGCGGCCCTTTTACCAGGTGTAGTAGTTTCTCTGTATACATTAATTTTCCGTATTCAGGGACCAGTATGTTTCAAGCAATGAGAAATGTTATTCCTGCATTTTTCGCCGGGTTCCTTTCCCATCCATCAACATTGATTGTGTGATCACTATCCAACCGAGAGAGGGACACCACCAGACCTCTTTTAAAGTCACCGCAACCAAATTTTCGAAGGTCTGTTGCCGTTAAATCGCCCGCTTTATAGGGTAAGTGTTGCTCACTTTTTGTCGGCCGCATGCCTCATAGTGATATTTCGATAAAGTAATTAATGTCCTTTTCTCCTTCAAGACGTCAATAGTTCCAAGAGCATTACGAACCAGGAAATACGTACGCCCCCTGCGAAAATATATGTATTAATCAAAAAGCCCAATGAAATTATACCTTCGTCTTCGCAAAGTTGGGCCGGCGAGATGGATGGTCGAGTTTTAACCAGTTGCTCGGCGTGGATCACATCTAACCGTTAAATAAGGCATAGTGGACACCCAGCAGCGTGTTGGTTGTGCTGGATAGCTAAGTTTTTATTGTTTAGTGTTCGAAGACCAACACTCACTAAGGTAGAATCTCGGTAGTAGGTTTCATATTGAGCAGCTCACCATGTACATCTCTAGGCTCAGATTATCTGGCAACTCCCCGGGGCCCGCTATAAAAATCTGGCGTGTTTTGTAATTTGCGACTCTACTGCATTGCAACACAAAATGTAGCCTACGGGCGTAGGTCATTCTCGTCTGCAGGCCTAACGTTCTCCAGATACATTACGAGTTAGCTCAACATAATTAATGCGTATAACGTGGTGAGTGCTCTTAAACAGCTTTTTTCGCGGTTTGAAACACAGGATTCGGTTCTTCTAGTCGAGGTGAAGATATAATGAAAAATTTGGTTACAGGAGTGATTCTCCCGCATGAGTTACACCCACATGTACGTGGCAGACTGTAGCATCCTCAATAAAATATTGTAGCTTCACTGCACACTTCCCCTATTTTGAGCAATTCGCATTTTACCGCAAAGTGCGATATCTGATTTCATTGTCAATTCTTAGAAGTATACCCAAAAGTTCTCCGAAACCATATATCGAACAAAGATTGGTTTAACATAAATTTTTAGCATTTGATGGTATTCGTTCTAACTCTCAAAATCTCTCAGTGCGGCCGCAGTTTTCTTGTAAGTGGTTTAAACGTCCTCAAGGTCTCATAAGTGCGCGGGGTGCATTTTTACCGGCCGCCGTGATCCAGTTTGATGCGTCTCTGACGTCGGTGGGGAATTTTGTGAAAAATTTTGTTGCTTCACGTGTTTCCCCATTTGTTGAATTTGAAAAATTTTTAAACGAGCACATAATCAATGGATACGCTCTTTTTATCCGCCCAATCTCAAAGTTGAACAGGCATTTGCTACGTATGTAGAAAAGTTTTCTGATGTTGAAGAAGGCATCCTAGCAAACAAAGCCACGGAGTATGTCGCAGCTAGTAAGATTGGTGTATCTTTTTCTGATAGTCAGCACACGCCATATGGGCTGCACGGCAAGGCTCTATCTTTACCTTTATACTGCCTAGTCTACAACGACATGGGAGTAGTTAGTTGGTTTATGTATAGTGCGAGAAAACATTATAAGAATCTGATTGGTACTTTAGACTTCGGGCAAAAATTCAGCGGAATGAGACGGTCTTTTTGGGGCATGTAACACGCCCGACGGTGAAATAGTTTGTACGTGTTGAAATACGACAACGCATTGGACTGGGTATGGTGGTAGCGGTTCGGTCATCGCGACGTCATATTTGGGTCCGTGGCTAGCCCTATATATGAACTTCATGAGTAAGTCGGTCAAGGTTGTAAGGGTAGTTAGGATCGTCCAAGGAATCGTGATAAATGAGGGCCAGGATGGACCGAAGATACTCATATTTTCCCTCGAGGACGTAGGGCGTTTTTTGATATTATTATGGTACATCCTGAAATAGCAGGCAGCTGAGTGGTGAGGCGACACTGCCTGACTTCAATAGCGATGATCGGTGTTCTGGCGGAGATGATACGTTATGGTGCTGTGCGGTCGGTGCAAACCGGCCTGGCGGTATTTTTACTTTGCTATACACCAAAAGAGTATTAAATATTAACGGTACTCTTTAGTGGCAAATCATGATACCACTGTAGCAAGCTTAGATCCATCGCAGGTAGTTGGCAAATGCTGCTTTCTATTTAATGTTCTGCTTTATCCACTGCAGAAGGTGAGACATGAGGCACAGTACTGGGTAGGGTAGGTTTTCGGGAGGACAACATGCAGTCGAAAGGATAGGTGTTACCCGTGAAGTCGTTTGCATACTCGGTGACGGCAGGCGCGGATGGGGCGAACAAGGTACGGAAAGAGTTTGTGGATGTTTGGGGCTGAAAATACCCATCAGATGGGACAAATGTGGATGGGCAGGCGAAGCGCTTTGAGAGGATAGATTATGGAGTCCGATCCATTGAACGCTTAGAAGACAAAGATGAGATAGGTGTAATTGTTGGGATGGAGTGGCTTGGGTGTGTGCTGGAGGACACTTGACCAGGGGGCGATGAACTGGGGCAAACCTTGCAGTCTTCTGTCAGCTTACCTTCATAAATGGTGACAGATAGTCTCAGGAGACGCTGTCATAGTAATTTATGTATTCGGAAAGTTTAAACAAGGCAAAAATTTGTATCAGTACCTCAGAATGGGCGGAAGGTTAGATGAGGTCAGAATCCGTATGACAGATATGGACATGACCCTCAGGGTAGCTTGACGAGTGAACGGAGATGTGGAGGCGTTTTAAGCCATCATCGAATTCCGAAGGTAACTTGAGAGCTGTTTACGACCACAAGTATCGCACCTGCTAAGCGGTGTCAAAGAACAGGCCCCCTAGTTGATAATCGATCTACTTCGGATGAGTGCGAGGTAGTTACAAGCTATGATGGCTTATGTCTCTGGTAACCTACAGGGTATAAGTGTTGGGAAGCGGAAGTGGAGTAAAGTTAGTTTTCGGCGCTCTAAAGGAACATATT